>JAUPFN010000009.1:16390491-17590491 GCA_036924255.1 Apodemia mormo | reverse complement strand
TTATTGCGCAGCAAATTATCAAAAACAAAATAAATATAGCTTATAATCCATATTAATATTATAAATGCGAAAGTAACTCTGTCTGTCTCTTTTTCACGCGTACACCTCTGAACTGATTTGGATGAAATTTGGGCATAGTTTTTATCCCGGAAACACCAAGGAAACGTGAACTATGTATGCGGTAAAACTCCGGGATTGTCTATCTTTTAGACCACGGAAATAAGGAGTAACTTAGGCCACTTTTATTTCAGAATTTTTTCCACGCGGACGAAGTCGCGGGCACAGCTCATGTATATAGGTGTACACACGGTTATACCGTATGTACACCTATATACATGAGCTATACACAAACTTTTACGTAGAGGAGATCTCATCATTAATATATTTTACGTAAAGGTGCCATTAAATTAAGTGATCTAAGTTCTGGAGATTATATACCTATATATTTTAAATTATTTAATAAGAAATAAATATGTAGAAAAATATATAAATAAAAATATATAAACAGATATTAAACGTATTTTGTACATAAATCTATATTAATTTTGGATGGATGTTTGGATGTATGTTTGGATGGATGTTTGTTACTCAATCACGCAAAAACTACTGAACGGATTTGAATGGAATTTGGCACACAGATAAATGATAACCTGGAATAGCACATAGGCTACTTTTTATCCCGGAAAAATGAGGTAATCCCGCGGTATTCGAAAAAAACTTTTATAATGCAGCGGGCTGCACGCTGCAGCTAGTACATACATATATATTAAACATTGCTCATATTCATGCTCTTTATTATTATGCGCCGCCATCTAATCGACATACGTGCGCTACTTGTGACTGTTATCAACTGATTGAAAAATTGCCCCAATCGCGCTATACACGCAGCAACGTTGCAGGGCGGCAGGAGCAATCTAGGAACCAAGGGCGGTCTCGCACTCCTGCCGCCCTGCCGCAGGACCGATCTAGGAAATTGCGCCTGCTTGCCAATTAAGGAGGCAATTAATGAACATCCCCACTTTTACTTCCTAGATTGCTCCTGTATCCTGTATCCTTTAGCTCAAACATGCAAACATGTTATCCGAGGCGAACTGAAAACAATCCTGCATTTGCCTGCGGGGAGGGTAATTTCATATCATCGTTGCTTGCGAACGTTGAGGTTGTACGTTTCGTATTTACTGATTTTCTGTGTATATTCCTATTGTAACTGTTTATATTCATTTCAATGTGTGTTAATACGAATTGGAATAAGCCAATACATTGTTTTCCATCGATTTAATACTGTAGCGCCCTGTGGTTTGGGATTTTTCATTGTCGGATCACAATAACAAAAAAAATGAAGCTATTTAAGATGTATCCAAATTTGTCGAAATCCCAATCAAAGAAGTAAATACAAAGTAGATAAATCTCTACGGTCAATTTAACCGCAAGAAAAAGATTCTAAAAGTACAGTAACAGCACAGTACAGTAGGTACGTTTTCTTCGTCCGAAGACATATTAAAGAGAAAATGTTAGATGTTCGCGTTCAAAAGTCGCAAGAGCCTGAAATGTTTTGCTAACATGTTTAGTGTTCTGTTAGTTGATTTTGTTATTTTTAGGAGCAGGAGACACGTCTTAAGAAATGTTTGAGGCTTTTAAAAATCCCAATATCAAAGCTGCTCGGAATAACTGTATAAAGTGGGTTGTTCTAGAGTTAAACTGTTCGTATGAAGAAGGTACGGAAAAACTGAAACAGTCAAAGATAACCAGTCGTAAATATGATGTAAGTAGGTGGAATCCTTCACAATAGCGTGTGGTTCGATGACGGAACATGGATACCGATACTAAATCAAGGAGCTCATCAAAACACTCCCCATTATACAAACGGTAATATAAACATAGATATCCAACGTCTTTCAGTGACTGTCTGTCTGTCACGTTTTCACGGCTAAGCCGCTGAACTTTTTTTAAAAACAACCACTCAGGGACCGAAATAGGGGATGAAAGATTGGTCGTATAACATTTCGTACATTAATGACATGGTAATCTACTCGCGGGCGAATCTAGCCGTGTATACTAGTTCTTTGATAAATAATTTAGTACTCACAGTATGTGATAATATGTTATACGTACCACATACGTAACCAACAAACTTGGGGTCAGCATTGACCTGATTTCCAAAAAAATAGTCTAATGCTTATACAGAATTTTTACAAATTTTGGTATTATAAGACAAGACGTGATTGAAAATAAAAAAATATCCTATAAGAACAAATCATCTGACATTTGACAACATTGACATAACATGTTCAATGAATCTACTTTTTTTTTTTTATATCATAAGATAGCAAACAAGCAGATGGGTCTCCTGATGGAAAGAGTCAACCATCGCCTATAGACACCAAAGATGTTAATGGTGCGTTGCTATCTTGTGACGAGATCTAATGCCACATGCATAAGTTTACCGGCTACCTTACCCTCCAAACCGGAACACGACAGCGACAAGCACTGACGCTATTGCGGCAAGAATAGGTAAGGCGGTGTTACCAGACCCGGGCGAGACAATGCAGAACTCTACCACCTAGTAGCCACGATGGTAGTGACTCGATAGCCAATCGGTCGCCTTTTACGACCTGCCTGGCAGAACGGCAGTTGGCCTATTCTACAAAGGAGGCCGGGACCAACACGGCGGCTACGTTTGACGAAACTTAATCGAATGCCATCAACGACGTTTTGATCGCTCAAGTCGGTTTTTTTTTTTTTTTTTTCATTTATTTTAAACAAAAAGTATAAGATCAAACATTTATCCCTCAAGCACTGCAAAAACCAGCAGGTTTGTCCGCAGGCTTGTTTACAATAAGTCTCTTAACTATCTTAATATCTATTAATATAAAAATATAGTAAAGCAATTTATGCCTAAACAGACCTAGCACGCTGCGCTCGTACCGATAAGAAACCGGTTTCAATAAAATTATATATATTATGAGATGTTATATATATTATGAGATGTTATGAGGGTTATAAGTTATGAGATGTTTACACACACACACACACACATACACATACGCAAGTGACACATTCACACATACATACATACATATATGTATGCATACATATATGTATATGATGTTACCGTGAAAATAGTTGAAAAAAGTTCATAAGACGTCAAAACGTACAGCTCTGGTGAAAACTCATTTTTCTAAAATCGGGAAACAAAATTAGTAACTTATAAACAACAGAATATAACAATATAATAATATTCACGGGACAAATTACACTTACCGATCTAACCCCAAAGTAAGCAAATTATCTGTTTGTGTTTTGGGTGTTAGTCAACGATACTAGGTAATACATAGAAATACATATATAAATACTAGAATATATTTAATAAACACCCTAACCCAGAAATACAAACATTTATGCTCATCACGCAAATGCTTGTCCCCGTCGGGGATCGAACCCCAGCCTCGTCGATTGCGTAGTCAGGGTCGCTAATCACTCGACCAACGGGGCGGTACACACAAAAAATGTGAATACAAACAAAAATGTGAACAATATTTTATTTCAACCAGTCAATTGCTTTCGGTACTTTGATTTATGCACTGGTAAGAAAAAATTATCCAATAATGAGATAATATAAAAACTATCAGAAATAAAACATGTAAGAAAATTAGTAGAACGACTTAAATGTAATGATCAAATTATTATCCCCCAGTTTATTTAATTAATATATTCTGCTTACGATGGAAACTTAAGTAGACTTTGATTAATTACCTAAGAGGCAATCAATAGAGAGACCTTCCTTTTTTGGGTTCTCTACATTTACTTACAAATACATGGACATCGGGTCTCATACTAAAATCGCGAAAAAAATGTACCAATTACACATCTCAGAAATAGAAATGTTAACAAAGTAATTTAAACACTAAATTCATTATTTCACGATTTAGTTTCGATTGATTCGAACAGAAATAAAAAAATTGCTCGTAATATTTAGTAGTAACTTACTCAATGGGCTCTTAGAAAATTCAACATTAAGTCCATAGCTTTAACATGTAAAATTGCAAGACATGCTACTCATAAAGAAAATCCTTGTTCTATCATATTCTTTATTTGAATTTTCGTATAGAGAATTCAAATAAAGAATATAATAATAGAACAAGGAATGCATGAAGTCGATTTGTTGACAAAATTTGTTAAAGTTACTTAATTCTATGAACTAATTTACGGAAGAAAAAAACAGCAACGTTGACTAAAAGTTTTGTTACGATCTTCTTTAGTCTGGTTTTTCAATAAATAAAAATATGTTGGATACCATTTTTTTTCTTATGTAAACAAAACTGACGATAATAAGTGGCATTGAACATATTTTGTATGACAATATTTTTCAATTATCTAAAAATTGGACAAGATTTTTTTAAGTCAGTCAGTCTTATGTAATGCACCAAAAATAAAAAGTCCTTTTATTACAAGTTTACAGATATTTATTTTTAATAAATAATTACCTACTAAACTATCATTGTGATTGTCAAATGGATGATTATACTTATTATTAACTAGCTGCAGCGTACAGCCCGCTGCATTATAAAAATTCTTGGAAAATCCCATGGGATCACCTTATTTTTCCAAGGTAAAAAGTAGCTTATGTGCTATCATTTACCTTTCAGGTAAATGATAGCACATACAAAAAGGCAAGTTAATAAATAATTCCAAATTAAATGAAATATCGTGTTCAGAGGCCAAATACATACTATAATAGGTCAAACAATTATTATACTTACAAGAAATATTATATTCCATATTTTTTTGTCCCTTTGGCCGCGTAATTTTTACAATTTTTCACTATACAATACAACATTCTTAGTGTCTTGTCAGGCTTATTGGTAAATAACGACTAACTCGAAATTGTTTCTCTTTTTATGTTTTGTTTCTCTTTTAATTGGTACACTTTTAGAGCGCGGACCCGATGTACATATATTAAGTAAGTTAGTGGTTCTCTAGCACAATGTTCATTATTTCATGTTGTTCCTCCAGTCGTACTCGTATCAGACGTTTACCTCAAAGCTTATTGACGCTATAAAAATAAAGAAGTATCTTCACGCCCGTATCCACTAAAAGGTAGCTAGAGGTACAACAAGTGCACCCTCGATTTGCTGAAGATACTTAGTCCCACAATGTGATAGGT
The DNA here is from genome assembly GCA_036924255.1 of Apodemia mormo. NCBI lineage: Eukaryota > Metazoa > Arthropoda > Insecta > Lepidoptera > Riodinidae > Apodemia > Apodemia mormo. Next base: position 17,585,327 of record JAUPFN010000009.1, on the reverse strand, counting down.
GGCAAGTTTATCACTGTCTGTTGTTTTTATCAGAAAACTGAAAAAATAATGTTTAAAAGAAAATATTCCTTTTTTTAATTGTCTTGTTACTAAAGTGTTAGTGACACGTGATTTATTTATCTGAAGGCTTGAACAACTTTTAGTTATGAATTATCTCAACAGAAATTAGATAAAAAGTAACACTTGAAATATGTACCTGGGAGCAGTAGTATTTATTAACACATAGAAACGTGAAGTTTGATAAGGCTGTTTGTCTATATAATCCCTTGAAACAACATTTTGAATACTGCTGTAATCTGAGGTCTTACTCTATCTTTCTAATACAGCTGTATAAACAGAGATGGCAAGACCTCATAGACAGAGATATAACGTAGGTATATATTTCAAGTGATTAATCTGAGTGCTAGCTCCACCTTTACCTAATACTTCATGGTTCGTCCATCCATACCCAAGTCGAAATTATGGTTAAATTTTCTGCATGTGTACTAGTGCGTGTTTGTTTTAGGTATAGATAAAGTTAAGTATATGTAGATACTTAGTCTTGGCATAAATAACCCATAGGCCTATCCTTGAAAAATCATTGTTTATTAATTTATAAAAAAATTAACACAGGTCATACATACATTATATAAAAATTGATAATCAAACTACATACTTTTTTGTGTATGATTTGGACCCGTTAAGTTAGAAACTTGTTTGACTCCAACCTAACGGGTCTAAAATCACATACAAAAAGTACTTATAAAACTCTATGTTTCGATCAAGTTGTATTGATTTTACGGCCAGTTTTCCAAACGCTAATTAATTTTAACAAGAAATTAATTTGTGTTTAACAAATCATTTGCTTGTGAAAATGGTTTTAAATACAGATTAATTGCTTGTTAGTAATAATTTGGGTTCGAGAATCCGGTCGTTAGTCCAATAGATTTTAAAAAATTATACTAGAACGTTTAATCATAAAAGTTCTATTTATTTATATATTTATTTATTTCAATACAGTACAATACATTAGAAATAACCTTAAAGATACCACAGAAATTCTCGCGGGTTATCAGTTTTACCGGACATCAGAGTCGTCAACACAATAAATTTAATTACAATAATGGAAATAACAAACAAAAAAAAAGTATCTTAATATTATAAACAGAAACAATATTATGTAAATATGACTTATAAATGTAGGTATGGAACAAGAGTAAAGGCAATAATTATAATGAATTCATCGCGACATATAATATCTGAAAATATATGAAATATACTATTTTGACTTGAAATGATCAACATTTATCCCTAATACGGAACCTTTTTACGTACGGTGTAGTATTATCTTAGTCAGCTAAGATTTTCCTATTCAGCATTAAACGTATCTGGTTTATCGTTCTTGTATGTAATAAATAACTGTCAGATGTGGATCGTAATGAATGATGATTTAGATTATTCTGTTGTGTCCATTTCTATTGAGTGCGAATCATGCGTTATATACAACGCATTTTGTGTAGTTTATTAATCAATTTATGATCAAAATGGTTTTATATATTATATAATAGCAAAAAATTGTAGTAACGCCATTTACTGATGAATTCTATTCACATGTAAAAATTATACTTTAACATTGACATTAACAAAATTATACCATAAAATAACGATATTTTTCAATGCAGTAAAATTGCAGCAACTGACATACCATTTCCTGTGTCTCCGGAACCCTGTATGAGATCTTCTCCAAATTAAACTCTCTGAAGAAAAAAATATTCAAAATCGTTTCATAAATGACCGAGTTCTGAGGTAAGAAACATATGACAGAATTGATAACTACCTCCTCCTCCTTTCTCCGTGTTGAATCCGGACTCCTTTGAAGAATAGAATAACTGCCATTCTGCCAGGCAGGTAGTAAAAGGTGACCGATTGGCTATACGAGTCACTACTATCGTAGCTACTAGGTGGTAGAGTTCTGCATTGTCTCGCCCGGGTCGGGTACCACCGCCTTACCTATTCCTGCTGCAATAGCGTAAGTGTTTGTCACTGTCGTGTTCCGGTTTGGAGGGTAAAGTAGCCGGTAAACTATAAACTATATAACCGGAATAACAAATAGGATACTTTTTATATGGAAAAATAAGTTGTTCCCGTATATAACAATTGATTAGTAAAATTGTTGCCACGCATTGTTTTCGCTTGTTTTTATAAAATATATATTATAACTTATAAGATATCAAACAAGCAGATGGCTTTGCTGATGGAAAGAAATCGCCTATTAAAGTGTTATACCTTTTTCTGATTGAATTTAATAAGAGGGAAAAACCCTTCAACAAAAAATTGTTGCATAATATGTGTTATTTAGCTTTAAAAATATATGGAAATTTTTGTTACATTTAAATACCAGAAGTTTATCACGATTGTCTGACTTATTATGGCACTAAGTTTGTGGCATTTAATCGGGTTTTTACTTAAATTATCGATTTTCAATTAATTATTTGCGACTTAAATTAATAATATAAAAATCTTAATTATAATATGATAGAGAAAAATAAAAAGTATAAACATGAATTTTAATATGTTTGCTTTGCTTGTTTCGTCTATGTTCAAATTTTTTATAGACCAACTAGCTTATTTTTCAAACATTTGATACTACATAACCAAATTAGAAAAAGTTATATCAATCTTACGATCGGCGCGGTTTCCGAAACGCAAATTAATTTTAACAAGCAGTTAATCTGTATTTTAACGGATCATTTGACAGAATTGATAACTACCTCCTCCTCCTTTCTCCGTGTTGAATCCGGACTCCTTTGAAGAATAGAATAACTGCCATTCTGCCAGGCAGGTAGTAAAAGGTGACCGATTGGCTATACGAGTCACTACTATCGTAGCTACTAGGTGGTAGAGTTCTGCATTGTCTCGCCCGGGTCGGGTACCACCGCCTTACCTATTCCTGCTGCAATAGCGTAAGTGTTTGTCACTGTCGTGTTCCGGTTTGGAGGGTAAAGTAGCCGGTAAACTATAAACTATATAACCGGAATAACAAATAGGATACTTTTTATATGGAAAAATAAGTTGTTCCCGTATATAACAATTGATTAGTAAAATTGTTGCCACGCATTGTTTTCGCTTGTTTTTATAAAATATATATTATAACTTATAAGATATCAAACAAGCAGATGGCTTTGCTGATGGAAAGAAATCGCCTATTAAAGTGTTATACCTTTTTCTGATTGAATTTAATAAGAGGGAAAAACCCTTCAACAAAAAATTGTTGCATAATATGTGTTATTTAGCTTTAAAAATATATGGAAATTTTTGTTACATTTAAATACCAGAAGTTTATCACGATTGTCTGACTTATTATGGCACTAAGTTTGTGGCATTTAATCGGGTTTTTACTTAAATTATCGATTTTCAATTAATTATTTGCGACTTAAATTAATAATATAAAAATCTTAATTATAATATGATAGAGAAAAATAAAAAGTATAAACATAAATTTTAATATGTTTGCTTTGCTTGTTTCGTCTATGTTCAAATTTTTTATAGACCAACTAGCTTATTTTTCAAACATTTGATACTACATAACCAAATTAGAAAAAGTTATATCAATCTTACGATCGGCGCGGTTTCCGAAACGCAAATTAATTTTAACAAGCAGTTAATCTGTATTTTAACGGATCATTTGACAGAATTGATAACTACCTCCTCCTCCTTTCTCCGTGTTGAATCCGGACTCCTTTGAAGAATAGAATAACTGCCATTCTGCCAGGCAGGTAGTAAAAGGTGACCGATTGGCTATACGAGTCACTACTATCGTAGCTACTAGGTGGTAGAGTTCTGCATTGTCTCGCCCGGGTCGGGTACCACCGCCTTACCTATTCCTGCTGCAATAGCGTAAGTGTTTGTCACTGTCGTGTTCCGGTTTGGAGGGTAAAGTAGCCGGTAAACTATAAACTATATAACCGGAATAACAAATAGGATACTTTTTATATGGAAAAATAAGTTGTTCCCGTATATAACAATTGATTAGTAAAATTGTTGCCACGCATTGTTTTCGCTTGTTTTTATAAAATATATATTATAACTTATAAGATATCAAACAAGCAGATGGCTTTGCTGATGGAAAGAAATCGCCTATTAAAGTGTTATACCTTTTTCTGATTGAATTTAATAAGAGGGAAAAACCCTTCAACAAAAAATTGTTGCATAATATGTGTTATTTAGCTTTAAAAATATATGGAAATTTTTGTTACATTTAAATACCAGAAGTTTATCACGATTGTCTGACTTATTATGGCACTAAGTTTGTGGCATTTAATCGGGTTTTTACTTAAATTATCGATTTTCAATTAATTATTTGCGACTTAAATTAATAATATAAAAATCTTAATTATAATATGATAGAGAAAAATAAAAAGTATAAACATAAATTTTAATATGTTTGCTTTGCTTGTTTCGTCTATGTTCAAATTTTTTATAGACCAACTAGCTTATTTTTCAAACATTTGATACTACATAACCAAATTAGAAAAAGTTATATCAATCTTACGACCGGCGCGGTTTCCGAAACGCAAATTAATTTTAACAAGCAGTTAATCTGTATTTTAACGGACCATTTGCTTGCAAAAGTTATGTTAAATACACAAATTAATTTGCGTTTCGGAAACCGGCCGTTAGTGTCGTTATCATAAGGGATTTGACAGTAAAACATATCTAAATCCTAAATCATCCTAATCTATTCGAATCTCCTTTGATTAGTTTATATGACTGTACAATATCATAATTAACCAACAAACATTAACAGCGAAGGCTTCTAAAATGACTTCTCATCTTTTGTATTAGTGGCGCCTAAGAATTTAGTTATGTGGGACATTTTCAAAGTAATGATCATTAATAAGACTGTCAGACTCTTAATCGTAGTCAACCTAAAATATTAAGCTATGAGTTATATTTAGTATTCTTTACTGGCAGAGCTCATATTAAAATAAGGTCTTAACTATGGAAGCAGTCTTAACTTTATTAACGCCAGAAAAAATATTAATTTGAGTTTGTCACCATTACATATTTTTACTTACTTTTCCTACTATGAAATTAAAAAACATCGTTGTTGTGTACCTTCATACAAAAAAGAGAAAAATAATTAAATATAGGTTTTTGTGAAAAAATATGTTAACCTGAAAACACCTTTTATGAACTGCCTGGTGGATGCCAGGTAGATTAGCAGATGGTTTATTCTTCAAAGAAGCCCGGACCAATACGGGAGATGTATTAAATGAAAATTTATTAATAAAATTTCTATTAATCAACATTTGATTTTATCAAATAAAAATTCACTTGACAATATAATATGTACCTATTACCTAAAAGCAAATCAAACAATTTATCGCGAAAATTTAAGATTATCAGGAATACATACATTTACATATATTGTTTGACATACAATACATATTTATTGTAAAAATATTTAGTTTATTTTTAGACTCGTGTAATTTCTGACTATTCCTGAAATATATAATCTGGCTTTTCCTATAATTTGGATTATGTTCGCGGTTAAGCTTTTTAGCCTGTGGTGAAGCTCAGTCAATTTTCTGGCAAACATAACTTTTCCAAAACTGGATATAGGCATGTCCAATTTGCCAACAGGTTGGCCACTTATCGGATATCACATGTTAGGATTTAATGTTACTATTGACTAGTTATCAATGCAATATTTGTATCCCTGGCAATCCTCATCGGGGATTGGTGTTATGGGTATCACTTTATTCATTTCTTTATATATTTTTCTAGCTGATGCTCGCGAATTCGTCCGCGAACTTCGTTAACGCCGCTCCTACTGTATGTAGCGTGATGGTTTATAACCCTCCTCGATAAGTGGGTTGTCTAACACTTCAAGTTTTTTTTAAATCGGAACAGTAGTTCCTGAGATTAGCACGTTCAACAGAACAAAGAAACTCTTCACCTTTATAATATTAAATAATAGTAATAATAAATAATAATATAACATACTTAATTTTAAAATGTAAATATCACAAATTTTCAATTAACATCCCATACCCCTACATTCACCACAAGTCATACGGCATTATAATTGCATATAGACACCAAATATTGGTGTTATTCGTGTTGCGGATTTTGGATGCGATGATTGTACCTGAGTGCTAAGTGTGAGTTTTTCTTTTCGCATTCGATCGTGAGCGCGTTTCGAGTTTACTAGGAATTTGTATGTGATTTGTACAGCGCCACCTAGTGGTAAACTGGTTTCTCACGTTTACCACTAGGTGGCGCTGTACAAATCACATACAAATTCCTAGTAAACTCCAAACGCTCTCACGATCGAATGCGAATAGAAAAACTCACACTTAGCACTCTGAACCGGCAACCTTACAATCCAAACCGGAAAATGACAGCGATAAGTACTGAAGCTATAGCGGGAGGAACAGGTAAGGCCGTGGTAAAAAGCCCGGTCGAGAGGTTACAGAACATTATTACTTAATGGGTCTCCTGATGGAAAGAGTCAACCATCGCATAAAGACACCAAAGATGTTAACGGTGCGTTGCACACACATGCATAGGTTTACCGGGTACCTTACCCTCCAAACCGCAACAATATAATGACAAGCACTGACGTTATTGCAGCAGGAATAGGTAAGGCGGTGGTACTAGACCCGGGCGAGACAATGCAGAAATCTACCACTTAGTAGTCATGATGGTAGTGACTTACATAGCCAATCGGTCGCCTTTTACGACCTACCTGGCAGAATTGCAGTTGATCTATTCTTCAACGGAGCCCGGAACTAACACGGGGAAAAAGCCTTTTGAAGAATAGACCAACTGTCATTCCACCAAGCAGATCTTAACATCGACCGATTGGCTATAATACGTGTCACTACCATCGTGACTACGTGGTGGTTGATTTGTGCAACGATTCGCCCGGGTATATATACCCTTCCACCATCGGCTTACTTATTCATGTTGTCATTATAGTGTTCAGGTTTAAAGGATAAGTTTGTGTTAATAGTATTGTTACGTGCTTCGGATTCGCAATTCGCAAGAAAACGCCACATATATTAAACCGTGTATTTACAACACAAATACACAAAACAACACAATGTAATACTTAAATAGGTACACTGATTAACACTAGTCACTTACTTTACTAACACTAAACTTAACCGACTACACAATAAAAAACTTCTCTTATTCACTGTATTACACATTAATCACTCCGATTCACACTGGTCGCTCGTACTATCGCTTTCGATCACTGTTTAAAACTGCTCTGTATTTTTTTTTTTCGAAATGGCTATTTCAGTTGACCTTATGGGTCGTTACTGCGTCACCGGGCTTTTTGGGCAAGCAGAATGCTCAGCCAGAACTTAAACTAAAATTGGGCTTATAAACGCCCGCGCTAAGGGCTGTCTCCTGTGAGACTGGACCTCGGCTTAGTGCCACGTTCGGACTAGTGGTGGGGGGAGGAGTCGTGGCATTGCGCCCCGGGTTAAGCGCGGGGCGATAAAAAAGTCTTTGTCGTCGAGACCGGCGACGACGGTGTAGTGTTGTGTGCGTAACATCTGAGTTGGTGTTGTTATTTGTGGTGGTAATAGGATCGTCGGGATAGAAAGGTACATGGCGTGGCCTCCTGAACCTGGGTAGGGCGGTCGCGTCGGGCTCATAGTACGCCGCGGCCTTTACAAGGGGATTTTTGTGATGGGTCATTTTCTCGAAATAACGTATCGATAATTCTTTCATGTATTGCACAATGGTTGGGCGTTCTAGGTCACGGTGAAGGTCTTCATTGCGCATGTACCATGGTGCACCAGTGGCCATGCGCATGAATTTATTTTGAATGACCTGCAACTTATGGAGGTTACTAGGGGTGACGTGAGCAAACGCTACGCTTGCGTACGTCATTATGGGGCGTATACATTTTACTGTTTTTGTTTAGTAGAAAGTAAAGCTTACTTAGTACCATTTTGGCTTTGTTTGTGACATTCTTAATGTGAGGTAAGAAATTCATAGTTTTGTTTAGTGTGACTCCGAGGTACTTAGTTTGTTGTTCCCACGGGATCACTCTGTCGTACATGGTGACCTTGCCCAATCTTCGACTGGGCTTGATGGTCGTGCCTTGACGCATTACGTGAACCCGGTGAAAGTACACTGCCTTACTTTTTTCCGGATTCACCTCGATATGCCACTTCTTCAACCAGTCGCCCAAGGCAGTGGCGGCTCGTTGTAATTTGGCTGTGAGGTGAGACCTATTAAAGTGGGACATGTATAGAGCAGTGTCGTCCGCAAAGAGTGCCAACTGGACGTACGGTGTCCGTGGCGGGTCGTTGGTGTATAGGGTGTATAGGAGGGGTGAAAGTACCGCTTTGCGGTACTCCCGCTTCCACTGGTCTGACTGATGAGAGGATTCCCTCCACTCTGAACCGGAAGCGACGGTTTGACAAATAGTCCCAAATGATGAGTTCGAGTATGTCTGGCACACTAGATTAAGCCGTTTTGCCAGACTTTGTCAAACCCCTTTACCACGTCAAAGAAGAGGGCGCCCGTTCCTATGGTTTTTGGTCTTTTATTTAAGCCGTCAAGTATGTACTCCGTGATGCGGTGTACTTGGTGTGTACAGGAGTCGACAGCTCTGAAGCCGAACTGCTCATCTGGGATTAGGGTTCTTGTCTTGGACAATTACCTTTAGGCGCGCAAGGATTATGCGTTCATATATTTCCTATTGAATTTAATAGGCTTATAGGTCGGTAGCTACTTGGACTAGTTTTAGGTTTACCCGGTTTAAGTATTCCTATGACTATGGCTTCTTTCCATTCGTCTGGGAATGCACTACCATCTAGCAAGACATTGAAGATGTTTACTAGTAGTAGAATAAGTGCGGAAGGGAAGGATTCGACTATTTTATTTGTTATATTATGCGGTCCCGGGGCCTTTTTATTGTGGAGGTTTTTGATGATAGATGTTATTTCATCAAAATCCGTAAGAGTGAGGGGATTGCTTTGCGATTTTTCGGAGGCCCTGCATAGTACTTCATCATCTACCATGCGTACATGGTCGGAGTCGGTAGGGTGACGGGAAAGGGAGCATTGGGCTTGGAGCCTGTCTCCCAGACATTCGGCTTTTTCGGCATCGCTATACGCGAGTGATAGGTCGTCTTTGGTGAGAGAGGGGATGGTTTCTTTAGGGTCAAATTTAAGTGCTCTTGCCAGTGGCCAGTAGGCCACATGGGACGGGGAGACTTCGCTTACAAGTCGGTCCCATCGCTCGTTGCGGAACTCGGCTATGTGTTTTCTCACATCGCGTTGTAAAGATCGCAACGTGCGACGGTTTTTGTCTGTCCTGTATGTATCGTAGCGTCGCGTTGCGGCGTTTTTTCTTCTTACAAGATCCCTAATATTTTCCGCGAGTTCCCATCTGCCCCTATGGGTTTCAGGGATTTCTCGCGAAGCACTGCTGATCGCAGCCTCTATGTGCTTGGATAACAGTTTTGTTGCGGTATTGGCATCTTCGACCGTATTTATGGTATTTGGGATTTGGTGAAGATGCTCTGATTGTATAGATACAACGTAATCCAGTGGTTAAATTTGTTCCAATCTACAATCTGTTTGGTGCTTGCGGTTTGCACGAGGGGAGCGGGGCCTAATTGAAAAACTACTGGCCTGTGATCGGAGAGTAGTTCGTGAAAAACTTCTGCGGAGCGCACTTCTAGAGTGACTTCTCGCATCAGAGCTATATCTAGAATATTTGGGTAGTGGTAGGTATCCTCGTCCGGCAATGGATACCTAGTAGGTTCTAAGGGAGCCGCTAGGGTCAGGTCAAGTCTGTCGATGAGGTTCACCAATGTCCTACCGCGTTTGTTGGTGGAACTGCATCGCCAGAGTGCGTGTTTGCTATTGAGGTCGCCTGCTAAGAGAACCGAATCACCCATGTTAAATAGTGAGCGTAAGTCACTTTCTAAAAAGGTTTACTGCCAGATTGGTAGGCTGATGCAATTATGATCGGTCGATGACCTATCATCCCGACAAGGCACACTTTAAGGCATGGCATACCTCTAGGGTCTAACAGGGTTTTATGTAGTGATCTTTTATGATAAATAACTGTTCCGCCTAGACTGCTCTGTATTTGTCAATATACCTCTATTTATACCCAGGGTAAAGTTCCACAACAATCGCGAATGTTCGGCAATCATCTCGTAAACAATGCTAATCGTAAACAAGTTAATATTTTAATGTAAACAAGTCCTAGTACACGCTAATTTCAACCTTATGCTTAAAGCGATAAGGTCAATTATGGCATAACTATTCGGTTAACGGTCCGCTTTTTGTTTATCAATAGAAGTAGCTATCTCTTTCTTTCATTTCTAGATCTCTATAGCGCTTCAACTCTTCACTTAGATTATTCGCAACATTACCCTCCTCTTAGTTATGTTCGTCCCGAACATCATTACTTCCATTATAGACGGCTAATCGATCGACACGAACAATCTTTATGGTCCCTCGTGGCTGCTTCTGCACTCGATAGGTTACGACATTGATCCGTGTGATTACTTTGTATGGCCCATCATAACGTTACTGTAACTTAAGTGATTTTCCTTTTCGTCGAACCGGATTATGTATTCAAACAAGAGAGCCTTCCTGAAAACTACAATGGCGTTTCGGTTGTATCTTGTCTTCATACGCTGACTTGATTCTAACGCATTTTCACTTATTAACGAATGTATATCACGTAACCTCTCACGAATGTCTTCAACATATTCCGGTATACTTATTTGTGTCTCTGCATTCGGCGACGGGCCTCCAGTCATTAAGTCTGCTGGTATACGTAACTGTCTACCGAAGTTAGCATAGGCTGGCGTTACTTTTATGATTTCGTATTCTGCTGTTCGATAAGCCAGTAAGTACAAAGGTATGTCCTTATCCCAGTCTTTTTGGTGATCTAACCAGCTTGGCCAAGTGTCGTTCCAAAGTTTGGTTAAATCTTTCGACCATTCCGTCAGATTGGGCCACCCCCTATGCTGTGGTTCTTGTTTTGTATACTCCTAATAATTTACACATTTCTTGAAATACATTGGATTCAAAGTTTCTGCCTTGGTCTGAATGATTCTCCAGCGGAACACCGAATCTGCAAATCACCTCATTGACCAATATCTCAGCAACAGTCGTGGCTTCCTGATTGGGAATTGCAAAGACTTCCGGCCATTTTGTGAATTAATCCATCACGACCATAAAATACTTGTTTCCGTTATCTGTCCTAGGAAATGGCCCAGCGACGTCAATCGCTATCCTTTCCCAGTGGTCCTAGTACACGCTAAATTCACTCTTATGTTAAGTTAAGTGTTAAGCGATAAGGTCCATTATGGCATAACTATTCGGTTAACGGTCCGGTCCGGTGGTCCGGTCCGGTTAATAAAATCTAAGTAAAACAGTACAAGTGTTCGTAACATACTACCCGTATTAATATAAATTAACATGGAGTTTTACCAAGTGTCGACGATATTTAGTGTTCAAAGTTAGAGGATAAGGTAATCGGTAATCTTAAACATATGACATTGCCAATCCGCCTAGCGTATAGCAATACACCATTAACATCTTTGGTGTCTATATGCGATGGTTTCTCTTTCCATCACGAAGCCATCTGCTTGTTTGTTATCCAATGGTATTAAAAAAAACTTAAAATAGTTGCTTCTGTAGTCTAGTGGTCTAGTCTCGGAGTTGACTAAATGAGGTCCCGGGTTCGATTCCTGGGTCGGGCAATTTAAAAATGTGTTTTTTTTTTAAATTTTCTGTTAAAAACAACGTTACCCGGGATTGGAAAGTGCCCGGTTGGCGATAGGCTTGCCACCTATCACATTGTGGAACCAAGTATAAGCTAATCGTGGGTGCACTCGTACCTCTGCCTACCTCTTCGGGGATGCGGGCATGAAGATACTTTTACAAATTTAAAAATATAAAATTCTCATGTCACAATGCTAGTTACCATACTCATCCGCAAGCTTGACTGATTTTTATGAAATTTTATATAAGTATATATTCAGTAGGCCTGAGTATCGGCTACTATCTTTTATACCTTTAAGTGATAAGGGTTGTCCAACCCTAACATTTTCGTAAATTTTTTGGACACTATTTTATTTTTTATAATGTGGCCCTAAAAATACATACAACCCTAAATTTTTACCCTTCTATCACCAACCCCTATTTTTTCATATCAATGTTAGTATTTCAATAATTTATATGGCAAAACAACGTTTGCCGGGTCAGCTAGTTGTTTTATAAAATACTAGCTGTTGCCATCGACTTTGTCCGCGCAGACTTCGTTTACTCCGCACAGCACCTGTCCACTAGATGATAACGTGATAATATGTGGCCTATATGTTGACCCGACCTGACCGACAAATTTTGCATATAGTAATATGCAAAATTTGAAGTAAATCCATGCAGTACTTTTTGAGTTTACACCGGACATTAATACAGACAAACAGACAAACAGATAAACAGACAAACAGACAAAAATTCTAAAAACTATATTTTTGGCTTTGATATCGATTGTAGATTACGCCCGAAGTATTTTTAAAAAAAAATATTCAATCTATAGTTTTGACTCCTACGATTTTATTACACGTAAGTATAGAATAGATTTTAAAACCATAACGATCGAAAAAAGCCTTAAATATTTTTTACACATTTGCACCATTAAAAAAGAAATTAAATTGGAAATGCCGAACATAAAGTGTTTGCTTTTTGGACCTACCCAGTTGGGATAATATTTATGACCCGTCACTGACACCCTCCTAAATTTCAGCCGTGCTTACTGAAGCCCAACGACCGACAATTCCACGCTAATACAAAACCCTTCCGCCCTAACATACCTGTGTGGTCACCAGAGGGTTGTTTATATTGTTCTGAAAACGACTGTCGGAATTTGTAATTTTTATATCTGTATGTATTATTGGTTAGTTAATTATGGTTTATTCTTTGGTTAAATACTTTAAAAAATATATACAATAAGAAAAAAACAATGTCCAGCTCAAAACGGGCACATAGGTTTCTCCATGAAATGATCAAAAAAGAATAATGAAATTACTGCTTATAAAATAAAAACATTACAATATTTTAATATCCCGTATTTACCCTTAAATTTCCCATAAATTTAGAGAATATTTTAAATCAAGGACATCACACGAGTACAACCGCGGAGTATTTGATGTCGCAGCCACCTATATGATTGCCTAATAATTTTGGCTCACAATTTTGGTACCAAGATAATATTTTTAACAAATAGGATGATGGAGATCACCACGTATTCCGCTAGCTGGCAAACAAGGGAGTCGCTGTGACTTTTGTTTTCAAATAGGTACTGGTGATCTCTTGATTGAAAGAGACAATCATCGCCAATAAACACCAGAGATGATAATAGTATGTTCCTATCCGTGTGGTAGGGATGGAGTGTTAAATGCATAAGTTTACCTACTTACCTACCTTACCTTCCAAACCAGAACACGACAGCGACAAGCTCCGACTCTGTTGCGACAGGAATAGGCAAGGAGGTGGTAGCAAAACCAGTCGAGACACTTCAGAATTCTGCTACACAGTTCATAGTCACGATGTTAGTGACACGTACGTAGTTTTTGACGTGAATACGTCTTTAAAATTGCCTACATGGGGGGACAGTTCAAAAAACGGGTGATAACAAAATTAGGGGATACAGTTTGGTGTTATAGCTACATAACTATCACTAACATCCAAAATCTAATTATACCACTGGATAGCTAAAGAATCAAAAAATTTGATAAGCTGAAAGCGGAATACGATGCTTCGCGGGAAGTGGAGTAGGAAGTGCCGCCAATTTTAGTAAATTTTACTTCGTTACATATTTTGCATAATATGCTATATCTGTAGACTCAGAGAACTATAAAATTCGATTAAGTTTTATTCGAAAGCTCTTGTAAAAATTTATTGATTGTATAATTTCAAAAAATTGTTTTCAACGCTAATAATAAATATATGGCACTTAAGCGAAAAATTCAGTACAAAATTGTAATCAGCCAAAAAATATTTTAGAAGCCAAATGTTAAATTCAAGGAATGTATAACGTCTGAAAGAGATTTTAAGTAGCAATCTAATGATATCCATGAATCCCCATATGAAAAAGTGAACGCAAAAAGATGAGGTGTCCGAACCGATCAATGATGGCACCTGTACACTGCTGGCCTTAAGGGTCTTTACGCCTTCACCGGTCGTGGGGGCGAGCAGAGTGCACAGCCAGAGCTTTAGATATGGGGTCATACACCCTCCACCCTAAGGGTGTCTCCTGTGAGACCAATCCTTAGCTTAGGGGTGGCGTCGTGATTTGTGATAAGTGGGTTAGCGGTGTTGTCCCTGTGTGTAGTGTTTTGTTATGTTTCGTTGACCACAGTTATCAGGTCGTCGGGATCGGTGAGAACGTGGCGGGGCCTACGTAATTTGGTATCAGGATTAGGATCTGGGATGTAGTCTGCCACAGTAAATTAGGGTATGATTTGGTGCGATTGAAATATCTTTTGGAAATATCTTGAAATGCCTAGCTAAGCTCGGCAATTTGAGATCTTTATGAAGGTCAATGTATACCACGGTGTACCCATGACAATACGCCAGTATTTGTTCTGTACTACTTACAACGGATGCAAAATTGAACGGGAGAGACGGGCAAAGGTATGGTAGAATAAGCCTTACGCAAATCTTGAAAAGTGTCACCTTGTGTCTAAGTGACACGAGTGCGGGACACCTGCTGTGATCGAACTATGAGTGGAGAATGAGCCCACTCCACGCAATTAAAATCGGCGATTGGTTGATTACTCTAGTATCATAAGTACGAGTCTGTCGGGCACTCCCGGCATAGCATTCGGCATAGCTTGTACATTAGGCCATTATGCCAGATCTTATCAAACGCCTTCGCGACGTCGAAAATCAGAGCACTGGTGAGAATTTGCAGCTCCGGGGCTGCATTTAAAGATTTTAAAATGTACAATGTGAGTCGGTGCACTTACAGAGTGCAAGAGTGAGTAAGCCGCTCAAAAACGGAACTGCTCATTTATTATGAGACCTTTCTTGTGAACAAATACCTTAAGGCGAGATAGTGTGATTTTTTCGTAGATTTTACCTAACGTATTAATTAGGCTAGTGAGACGATAACTACCGACATTATTTCGGGGTTTACTTACTTACATATTATATGATATATGTAAGTCGATACTCCAAATATGGAGAAGTTACGTAAATAAACAAATATTTTAAAAGAGGTAAAGCTACTAATTGGACGGTAAATTTGAAAAAAAAAAACGTTTTGCAAACTATTTTATATAATTTCGTAAATGTTCGTAACGTAACGATAAAACACGTAACGATGTTCGTAAAATAGTCGATGTCACTACAAAAGGTACACTCAATACAAAAGGTAATCTTATCACACAATTGAGATATCTGACATCAAACCCAAGACAACGCCGTTAAAAAAGAACAGACAGTTAGACCCCTAAAGTATTAATGAAAACAAATATCTCACTCTTATTTAAATATATGTAATTATATAAATAAAAAAAATTATACGGTGTGTAAAGAAAACCCTGTCCGATCTAAAAGTGGTATATAGGTTGGTTAAAGGCATTACTGAAAAAATATTAAAATAACTTTATTTCTGAAAATAAAAAAGATATCGTTTTTTTTAGTATTCGTATTTTTACATATATCTTCCTAGAATTAAGCAAATATTTTAAAAACGACAACACCTTGTCGCTGTTTGTTTTATTGTTTCGCTTTGGCGGCTTTCGCATAATCATTGCTTGAAGGCGCGGTGTTAGTTTTTCGGCTTTTTAAAAAAAGGAACTTAAAGACGCCGCATGTCCTTCGGTGGCCTCCGACTTGCGCGGCGTTCTTTGATAGTAGAATTTATTTATTTGTAGGTGTTGTCATACTTAATGTATGAAAATACCATTTAAGATTACTTTTTTATTGGGAAAACTAATTCATTAATATCCATAAAATAATTAGATACACATTATGTAATCGTATCACGGTACCAAATAACACATTTAATTATCCGACAGGGTTTTCTTTACACACTGTATAACGAGTTTGACCGAGCGCAGAGAATTGTAGTTATGGATGGAAATCCAATACTCGTTGTTTCCCGCTGTTATATTATAAATCCGCTGGTGTGTTAAAAAAGCAAAAAGTTGTGAAATTTAATTCCTTTATCCGAATTTTGTTTGTAAATTCAATGTAATCCGGCACGGTTCAGTCAAAACCTTTATGAAAACCGTTGAAAATCGTTAATTACACCAATGTTTTTAATCCAGTATATTCGGCTTTATTCCTTGGTGTTTCATAGGAAAGTGGGATCGTTCAACATCGTTTATCGCGTCTTTGTTGTCGCTAAATATCTTCGTCATGTTACACACGTTGAGTAGGTTAATAATTCTTACCATATCGATGTCTAGTCAAATCTACAACTGCACAAGTCTCGAGGTTATTTTGTTCTTTTCTTCTGAGGAACCAGTTGCCGGTGGAGATGTTTCCGAATAGATACGACCTAAAAATGTTTTGCAATTTTTCTGTGGCAAACTAAATTCTCTACAACTTTTATCAGTCATTTTAAGTCGTAATACCAAAAATAAAAAAGTTGTAATCGAAGATTGATTTAAAATTTTTAACAATTTTCTTTCAGCCGTAATAACTTTGTCTGGTCATTCTACACAAAACTGAAATTTATGATAACCCTGCAGAAACACCCTGAGTTAGCAAGTGAGACAGTCTTATTTCTCAGTAATACAGTCGACCTTTACTCACTGTCATTTAAATTATTTTTACACCTACTGGTAGCTAGATGTTTCGGCGATGTTACTTTCGGCGTTTTCTTTTTTTTATTTTAAAAATATGAATGCAATGCAACATCTGCACATAGACTGCAAAACATGTGCACGTACTAGAAGACATTATATTGCCCTGATTTGACATCACGTCAACACTATTATGTTTTGTCAGCTAAACTAAAAACTAAACTAAAAATATGAATAGTCCTTATGAATCTAAGTGTTTTTTTTTTTTGAAATATTAAGTCCGAGCGAGACTACCTTTCGAATATTGAAAATATCGGCATCGCCTTTCCTTTACATAGTGTAGTTGTTTCATAATAGTATTACAAGAAAGTCGTCTTAAATTTAAACATTTCGCTATCTACAAGTGTTCGTAAAATCGGTCTTCTAAGCTCTCATGGGAACCTAAAAATAAATATTTTATTGTTACCAATGCATAAAATGTCTATATAACTATATAATAATATGTATATTATTCGTTTGCGTTAAGAATGCAGTAAGTCATCAGTGTAACGTAAATTTATTGGCCCATTAACCAACAAAAGTGATTTGATTGGTTAACGGGCCTGCGGTTATTGACGACTCGATGCATTCTTAACGCGAATTTATAAATTCGGAGAAAAAGTTTTATCGTATTTTATAAGTAAAAAGTTGCAGTTCTATTTGAAAATTTTTACCTATTTAATTGAAAAAGTCTTTGGATGTACTATTTTATCTGGCTGATTCTTAAAACATTAAACAAATGACATTTTGAAAACATAAAAAAAAACGGTTTCCCACCATTTTTCTATATTTTGTAGTATAGGCATATTGATATATTTAAGATATATATATTGATGATCATATAATGTGTAGTAATATAATAGTTCAAAGGCTGCCTTCTGGCAGTAGGTTTGCTTGTAGCTTATCGAAACAAATCGCTAACTTGTATAGCTTGTACCAGTTTTTATTTTATCCAGTAACACGTATTGCAGTAGTTCACAGATGTACTGCGGCTTAATAACGCTATTGATTTTTATCGATCCGCCAATAAACAATTTTACAATAACAATTTTAATTTCAGAATTTTATTTACAGAATAAAAATCGTTTATTCCACGTTGAATTAATAAATTTTAATGGACTGTAATTTCAAAGCAATGCTTTACGTAAATTAAAAAAAATATTTACTGCCTTGTTGGTAGTGGTCAGCCTGTTCAACGCCGATTGAACCCGAACTCGATTCGTGGTTTTCAAGCATAAATTGTTTAGTGTTTCTGCTTCTACAAAAATCTAAGAGTTTCAGAAAAGCATGTAAATTAGTTGGTCCCGTATTACACATAACAAGCGATGAACGTTCAAATTAGTAACCGCGACCATAAGGCGATCCCTCTTTTCGATAGGGTGAATCATACTCGTAATAATATAGATGGTTCTTGGTACGTTCACTAAAAAACTAATAAACTCGGCAAATTTTGATCATACTCATTTGAAAAAAATGCAGCGGTTTCTTGTTTACTAGACTCGCTAAAAACTACTCACGTTTTAATTATGTATTCATCATTTAAAAATTAGTGTAATGTTCCTCGAACTATTAGACGATAGGTTTTACGATGAGATGGAATAATCCTGTAATATTTATTTATTTATTCGTGAAAGTGACGTGATGTATAAATGTAATACTATAATATTAAAACAATATCGAGGTCTCACTAATTCTACGATTTGTGTTTTAAAAAATAAGACGTATAAGTATCTAAAAAGTATGCGCTACTGATTTTTCCATTTACCACCCATAGCGATCATATTCTCATAAAAAGTGAATAATTACCGCTTATAGATAGATACCAAAGATATTAATGATGCAGTATATCCAGGTGATGAGCCATGCTTATGCATAAGTTCACCGGCTTCCTTACCCTCGAAACCCGAAAATGAAAGCAGCAATTACAGCTGGCGGTTGTACCAAACCCGAGCGAAATGTTGAAAAACTCTGTAATCACAACGGTAGTGACACATTTGGCTTTACGAACTGCCTGACAGAAAAACATACAAATCTCTAACTTTGGCGGTCTAGTCAGTCTAATCCTTCAAAACGAACGCGAACAAAAAACAAAAGCGATATACATTGTTTAATTTTTCTGAGATTAATATTTTGTCCGAAATGTCAATCTCTATTTATCCTGGTACACTAATGTTACTGATGATTGATGACCACATGTACATGCTTAATATCCGTCGTCTAGACCCTTTTTTGCTGAACTTACAAAAGAAAATACAATGGTACCTACTGTGCGAAAACCTCGTATTTATTTTGTTTTAATACATAAAAAGCCTCCGTTTGTTTTTACGATTTTTGGTGGTAGTGAATTAATTACTGGTTAGCAGCAATGTTCCTAATTAAACATTTATTTATCCGATCGGCTTACTCGTATTTTGTGGGGCTTTTAAATAAAAATAACAGATACAGAATAATGTTTAGGGATATTTTTATTTACATACATAAGATATAAAAATTCTTTGTGATAAAAAAAAAAAAATTATTCTTTACACGGATAATTAACCTATTCTCCAGACAGTATCTATAACAATAAATCATTATTTACGAACAAATATCCTGAAAGACTTTCATTGTGTTATTGTAGTCCTTATCAAAAAAATAGTTGAATGTAACCACATTCTTCAATAGACCTAATTTTCAAGTAAAAATGTGGTTTATTGTATGGAAGCGAGAGTTTAGCATGACATATAGGGCAAGGTAGGATAATCGTGAATAAAATAAGATAACTAGGAAATATAGGTGTACTTAACACTTGCGAAATGCATTCGTAATACCTACCTATAGTAAAATAAAGGTTGGAAATGATTGAAATTGTCTGTGTAAACTTGAAATTAACACGCCTTGTTATTTTGGACATTTAAAAAGAATAGCAGATGAAAGCTTAACTAAACACATACATGTACAATACGAATGAGAATGAAAGTAAGTGTCCGGTCCGTAACATAGTGTCAAATGTGTGTCATAGTGTCAAAGCCGGCAAAGTACCTGCAAAACCCCCGGTGTTGCAGCTGTTCATGGGTAGCAGTGATCTTTTTTTATATCATAAGATAGCAAACAAGCAAATGGCTGTCCTGATGGAAAGAGACACTATCGCCTATAAACACTAAAGATCTTAATGGTGCATTGCTATCCATGTGGCGGAATGGCAATGCCACATGCATAAGTCCATAAGGCTACCTTATCCTTCAAACCGGAACACGACAAGGACAAGCATTAATGCTGTTGCGGCAGGAATAGGTAAGGCGGTGGTATCAAATACCCGGGGGAGACGTTGCGAAACATTACCACCTAGTAGTCGCGATGGTAGTAACACATATAGCTAATCGGTCGCCTCCTACGACCTGCCTGGCAGAACAGCAGTTGGTCTATTCTTCAAAAGGACCCGAACTGACACGGGGATCAATTAACCATCAGGTGAGCCTATTGCCTGTTTGCCCCTATTCTCTACCAGGAGAGATGAAGATGGCCGAGTTGATGAGTTGTTACCCGAGGGTAGTGTCTTGAGTGTCCGTAACCGACGTGTTAGAGCTCGATCATATAGTTACTAGTTTTAATTAAATATATTGTCATTACAACTTTTAATTAACGGAATAATAACTTGTAATAGCCATACCACAGAACTTGACCCCAAACAAACTCGTAACTTCGTGTTTCAAATAGCGTTGAATGGTTTTGACTTATTACTATGAGCGCCCTCTATATAGAGCGATATAAAAGAGGAGCTCTATTTTTATGTAAAATAAATTCATGTACAACTGCCTTAAAAAAAGATGGTGTTGGTGAACCAGAAGAAATCTTTAAAAATACAGTTGAGATAGCCACTCAGCAAACTTTATTTCTTTTAAAACAGATCGCTTCAGACAATACCCTCCGTTACACGATCTTTATTTTGGCACCGTTATTTATTTATTTTTATATAATTTATTGAGGATTACCTATTTATTATTATTATATTTTATTATTTGTTTATGTTCGATTTTTATTAATTAATTAATTATTATTATTATTGTTATCCACAGTAAAGCCTATAAGGGTTTAATTAGCATTGAGTAATGAGTAATCAATGCTATTTCGTAGACACGAGCTAAAAGCGATACGATAAAATGTTCTTTACCTCTACCCTCTAGACTACGAACAACGCTAATAAAATAACTATTGTTATTTGTTTCGAAATTATTAACGACATTATTCTTTGCTCTCTTGAAAATCTTCAACGTATTTTCTCTTGTACACGACACAACATTCGTTACATTTTTTAAGCGAGCAGCTTTTTCTAAAAACAATAAATGCTATAGAGGATTTTATAAACTGTAATTGAAAATATCGTACGTCGTTGTTCCTATAAATTTATAAGCTAATATTTCTCGGTCGGCGAGCAAGGAACAATGTCATTAATTAATTTCGAAACAAGTAACACAAGCAATGTTATGAGATTTGTTCGACGTTCGTACCAAGACAAAACCGCACAACGCTGTTTGCCATACGGAGTTACGAATCTGTTTGGACAAAGTTTCGTGGTAGAGCTATTACAAGATATTACTTCGTTAATAACAAATTTTGGTGGAATTTAATTCTAACTCATATTTATTATTTTCGATAATTCGTTTATACCAATGAACTTTCAGGAGTTGAAATTTATTGGCAATTTATTAAGTCATCTCACTTTTCTTATTACTGTCGAAGCGAAAATATTTGTATGTATGTATGTTTTCTGCTTCTTTATAGGTTGTGTATTATGATGAAATTTGATATGCACGTTGATTGGTAAAAGAATTATATATTGCAGGACACAATAGTTAATAGTCATATGTAACCAGTACAAATATGAAAAAGAGAACATTTTTTAAATACACATAATAACTGCAATGAAATTAGAGTACCAATCCAAAAAATATGGTCAACGTGCAGCTACCGACGCGAACCTCAACTTACAGGTTACATGTGCCGCGGCCATTGGCCGCGGCGATAATTTTCTAGCTGTAAAGTGTAAACCATGATGATATGTATGCACGGGTACCCGTACCTCATAATATTAAGTACGAGCTGACTCGGCAATCGTTGTTCTGTCTTTTTAACTTCTCTTATTTTTTTATATATTTTCTCACCTTTTAAACCTTCCCTGGACTTCAACAATTAATTCAAAACCAAAATTAGCCTGGTTCTCGAGTTTTAGCGAGACTAACGAACAGCAATTGATTTTTATATATATAAATTAAATAAATAAATATAATTATCCAAATAATGGTCAACATTTAAGTTCCTGTTTTGCATTTAGTATCAGAATCAAGTTCTGAACTACCACATTTAGTATGTACAATACATATTTTACCAGTCTACCTGTTTAAAAAGTTTTTGTACAGACTTAACACATAAGCTACTATTTATTCCGAAAAATGCATTAATCCCCTGGGACTTAAATAAATAAATTGTAACATGGTTGACTCTGCAGGCCATCTGTCAAACTTCCCGCTAAATTGAGTTATTTTAACCTCAAAGTAATTAAAAATATACGAGTATAAACATGGATTTTAAAGTTCGAAGAGTACTAAGTACTAAGTTGCCTTGAGTAAAAAGAGTAAAAGTAAAAAAAAAGAGTAAGAAATGCGTCGGGGATCGAACCCGAGCCCCGTCGATCGCGTAGTTAAGGTCGCTAAACACTCGACCAACGGGGCGGTCAACAATATTGTAAAAGTTGAAAATTGATTAGTTCAGAAGTCCAAACAACGTTTTTTCCAAAATTTTTCGTTAACGATAACTATCTAAAGAATCAACCGTGTTTGTTTCTATATAAGCATTCAACGAAAATTTTAAGAAAAAGAGCAAATTAGATTCTGAAATCATTCGGAACATTGGTCTAAAAGCTATTTTAAAAAACACCGTTTCGTCGATGTATTCACTTCCCGCTAAGATGCCTTTGAATTAATAACCTCCTTCTTATGAAATCAGTAAAAATACATTTGAAAAAACACACCAAAACGTTTTACCGAAGTGCGAATCTCTAAATTTTGCTATATAATAGGCACTAACGAACCGACTGCACCTGCTTAATTTTTAACTTCCTACTAAAGGAAGTTACCGATTTCACCCTGATTTTTTTAAAAACCGAACTTTTACCAGATCCTTACAAATGTAAACGTTTCAAAAGGCATAGGTTTAAAAAAATAAATAACGTCGTTTTCAACAAACATAACTTTTTGCTGCTTTGAGCTTAAAATACCTCAACTTAGCGGAAAGATTCACGAATAGCTTGCAGGGTCAACCAGTTAACAGACCTTTTTTTCATTTTTTTAAATATCCCAAAAACTATTCGAATTAGTTCAAATTTTTAGGAAGTCTAAGTTTGTTGAAACCATATTGAAAATTGCCAATTACGTTTCGATTGATCCAGCCCACGATAGTATTGATGTGGTCTGTGGTCACGCCGTAGCATATATACAATATTGACCGCCCCGTTGGTCGAGTGTTTAGCGACCCTGACTACGCAATCAATGGGGTCCGGGTTCGATTCCCGGCAGGGCCAGGCATTTGTGTGATGAGCACAGATGTTTGTATTTCTGGGTTTGGGTGTTTATTAAATATATCAGAGTATTTATATATGTATTTCTATGTATTAGTATCGTTGACTGACACTCATATTACAAGCATATAATTTGCTTACTTTGGGGTCAGATCAATTCGTGTAATTTGTCCAGTGATATTTATTTATTTCTTATTTATTATATACGACATTTTTCGACATTGATAATATCTCTCACAGCAAGCAGCAGAGCCGTCTGCTCATTTGAAATCCTATGCTATAAAGACACGGCAAAAACTCGAAAACATGAAGCTGAATACAAATACCGAAATAGAATGAGCAAAGAACATTTACATTTTCATGTTTTACTACGCTTGACACGGGTACGTGGCACACAAGTTAATTAAACTTGTGTGAATCTGTTCTCCCTGAAACTTCTTGACTGCAGCTGTACGAACATGGTTCAAATTGCACTGAACGCAAATAACTTCACCGCCCATGTTATTTAGATGATTAGTACTTTATAAAGCTACATCTCACAAAGGTTTTAGCGTAACAAGCTAAATTGTACTTTATTGGAAATTGTTAAACGTACTTACTGTAATAAGAGGTTCGCTTCGTATCGGAAGTCAATTTCCCTTGTTATAAAACTATTCTATGGGGAAATGAAACTGATTCTTTAGTAGACAATTTAAGCTTTTTATATTAGGTACTTAACGCAAAACATCATACTTGAGCAAAAATCATTATAAAATGAACACAAGGAATTTTAGGACTGGATCTAAGTTGTAGAACAAGGGACCTTCCTTGTTTGGATCCGATGCTGATGATCCCATCACAATCATTACAGTTTACACACACGCGCCAGCTAAAAGATACGTTGTTTCGGTCCGCCAACACACGAGACCCTGATTAAGAGTGAGTAACGAGTCAAGACTCGTAACGATGAGGGCGGACCAAACATATTTATGGTGCGTAGCCAACCACGCGGTGATGTTTTGATGTCACATGTATAAGCAACCTTATATGTGCAACCTTACCCTCCAAACCGGAATATAAATGTGACAAGCATTGACGCTATTGCGGTAGATATTCCAGTAGGCGGATGCAGCCTTCGGGTCAGGGGGAGTCACATATTTGAGGTTCAGTCAAGATCACAGACTACTATGATGGTCAAGATAGGCACTAATCTTTATTTGTTTGCAATAATAGATCCATACCCCTCCCCCCCTTGGATCCGCCCAACCTACACTAAACACTTTGCTATTCAGTATTCAGTATCCACACGCACACGCACACGCCAAAGTCGGCGCCGCGCCGGCGGCGACTCGGTCCATTATTTCGGCCCGCCAACACTTGAGACTCCGGTCTGGCTGAGCAGTCTGCTCCCCCAAAACTGCTGGTTTCGCAGTAGCAGTCATTTGGACCAACTACTTAAGTTCATTTAAAAAAATATAACTTCGGGTCGATAGACGCAAGGAAGTTACATTCTACCCGGAATGTTCCCACGCGCTTGGATATACGCAAGGAACTTATATACAATAACTGGAATTGTTACAAAGCAATATTTGAAAAATAAAAATGTACCTTATTTCGTAACAAATAAAGTTGACATTTGTTTCTTACATATCAGAGGGGAAAAACGTTCTGAGCAAGACAACGACAAGAGTGGATGTTGTCCCTTTCTTGCAATTGCCAGTGTAAATAAAACTATCTAGATGGTAGATTTTTACATATTCAGTAATCGTTAAATCCTTTTTATTCATACACACCGACAAATAAATTAGCATAAAATGTATTGCAATTAACATAGTGAGTTCTAAAATGTGCTTATTTTAATTATTACGTAATTACTTATGCAATGCAAAAACTGTTTCTCAAATCAGTAGAATTACTTAGTAGTAATTTGCAAACTACGCATGGCCGCACTTGTATATGGCGATTGGCGCTTTATTTAGTAGAAAGAGACACACTCCACTGATGTCGTGGTACTCTTCAGAACGATTTTGAAGCGGGTGTGAACATTCCGGGTAGAATGTAACTTCCTTGGATAGACGTAAGTGTGGATCCAGCATATTATAGATTTGATAATTCGCTCCACGCATGTCACTTTGTTATCTGTCACGTATTTAGGGATAGGCAAATAAAATATATATCGATACATATTGAAGCTCCATCAAGGTAGCAGTGTCAAATCAGCAAAGTTCAATAAAACTTATGTACATTTTGCAGCTTTTTTGTTGCTATTTAGTTGCTGAAACCGCAATTTTATTGCGTTCGCGAGAAATCGCAATTACTGCTAAATTCATTTATAGCTAGCATAAAATTTTGCATAAAATCAGCAAAATGCAATACAAAATATGCATAATTTGGAGTATTTTTGCTGCTATTTAGTTGCTATGACTGCGATTTTGTTGCTTGAGCCGTTCGCAAGAAATCGCAATTACTGCTAAATTCATATAAAGCTAGCATAACCTTTTGCGTCAAATCAGCAAAATTCAATAAAAACTAATGCTTAATTTGTAGCTTTTTTGTTGCTATTTAGTTGCTAAAACCGCGATTTGTTGCCTGGCCCGTCCGTGACTGCTAAATTCATATAAAAGCTATTATATTATTTTGCGTCATATAAACAAAATTCAATAAAAACATATGCAAAGTTTATAGCTTTTTGCTGCTATTTAGCTAACGCTAACTTCATCCAAAAAAACAATATTTTCACTATTTATCAGTTTTAATGCTCTTTGGTATTTTATCGTTTTCGAACAAAACATTGTACAGAATAACATCAAATTGGCATTCCTTTTTCAAATACGCTCTTGGGGAAAAATAAAAGAACTTAGTCCGCCATTTTAATTCGTGCTGTGTGTTATGTGTTGGTTGCAGTTTATGATACAGGTTAATTTTACCGCTCACTTCACTTTGGTAACTAATGAGACCTCTGAGAAAATTCGGTTACTACACTATAGTCTCTATAGGGACCGACGCTAACTTCATCTAAAAAAACAATACTTTCACTATTTACCAGTTTTAATACAATACTCTATGGTAATTTATCGTTTTCGAACGAAACATTGTACAGAATAACATCAAATTGACATTCTTTTTTCAAATACGCTCTTGGGGAAAAATAAAAGAACTTAGTCCGCCATTTTGATTCGTGCTGTGTGTTGTGTTGGTTGCAGTTTATGATACAGGTTAATTTAAAAGTGTTTTCGTGTATTAATCAACAAGTAAACTTTATTTATAATCAAGATTAGTTCAAGATCTAAGTTTAGATAATAATTTTGTCAAAAAACCGTAAATATCAATTAATAAAACATATATTTCGTTAACGACAAACTTGATGATACCGGCGCTTTGAGTATGACGGTACCGCGTTTCTCCCGACACTTTTTACCTCGCACTACTCTGTTATGGAACCAATTACCGGCAGGGGTATGGTATTTCCGAACGGATACGACATAGGGACCTTCAAGAAAAGAGCTTACTCATTCTTAAAAGGCCGGCAACGCAACTGCAAGACCTCTGGTATTGCAGATGTCCATGGGCGGCGGTGATCACTTACCATCAGGTGCACCTCTTGCTCGTTTGCCCCCTCTTCTATAAAAAAAAAAACTATTTTTATTTATTTTCGTAAATTTTAGTGTTGATATCTATGATCTCAAAAAAAAATCATATGATGTGAATGTGAAATACCCTAAACAATATTTAAAAAAAATTAACATAGTTGTAAAATTGAAAAAGAAATAAATTATTTAAAAATTACGAAAAAAACTACGTATTAATTATAAAAAAATATATATTAATATTTATGTAAATAAATATTTTTGTTCTATAATACATGTTGTTTTTTTTCCGTATGTATATATTTACCAATTATATAAAACAAATATAAAAAGCATAGGTCATCGATTTACTTTTTGAATTAAAAATCCTCGACTAACAAGTAGTCATATTTTTCTCAAAGTGTCGTGTTACACCTGAATTATTTTGTAGCTTAAACCATTTAAATTAAACAATTCTCACACCAGTGTATTGCAGTGCTTAAGATCTCTTAAAAAATATACGCTTTACAGTATCGTATTCAATCCAAACAACTCATAAACCATTTTTGTGACCACCGTCCACCGGAACGAACTCGGAACGTGTGCGCGTAACGGTCCGTGTTTTTTAAAAAAAATGCGAAAATGGCTGGTGGTGTGAGCGGTTAAAAGTGTTTTGGCGTATTAATCAACAAGTAAGCTTTATGTATAATCAAGATTAGTTCATGATCTAACAGTTTAGATAATAATTTTGTCAAAAAACCGTAAATATCAATTAATAAAACATATATTTCGTTAACGACCAACTTGATACCAGCGCTTTGGGTATGACGGTACCTATTTTTATTTATTTTCTTAAATTTTAGTGTTGATATCTATAATCTCAAAAAAATCATATGTTGTGAATGTGAAATATCCTAAACAATATTTTTTTAAAAATTAACATAGCTGTAAAGTTGAAAAACAAATAAACTATTCAAAAATTACGATAAAAAACTACGTATTAATTATGAAAAAAAAAAATTATGTAAATAAAAATTTTTGTTCTATAATACATGTTGTTTATTTTTTTCCGTATGTATATGTTTACCAATTATATAAAACAAATATAAAAAGCATAGGTCATCGATTTACTTTTTGAATTAAAAATACTCGACTAACAAGTTGTCATATTTTTCTCAAAGTGTCATGTTACAACTGAATTATTTTGTGGCTTAAGCCATTTAAATTAAACAATTCTCGCACCAGTGTATTGCTGTGCTTAATACTTCCTAAGAAATGTACGCTTTACAGTATCGGATTCAATTCAAACAACTCATAAATCATTTTTGTGACCACGGTGCACCGGAACGAACTCGGAACGTGTACGCGTAACGATCCGTGTATTTTTAGAAAAAAAATGCGAAAATGGCTGGTGGTGTGAGCGGTTAGTTGCTGAAATCGCGATTTTGTTGCTTGAGTTATTCGGGAAAATCGCAATTACGGCTAAAAGTTTTTTTTTTTTTTTATAGAAAAAAGGGGCAAACAAGCAGGAGGCTCACCTGATCGTAAGTGATTACCGCCGCCCATGGACAGCCACATCACCAGAGGTCTTGCAGCTACGTTGCCGGCTTTTTAAGAAGGAGTATGCTCTTTTCTTGAAGGTGCCTAAGTCGTATCCGTTCGGAAACACCCCCGCCGGCAATTGATTCCACAGAGGAGTAGTGCGTGGTAAGAAGTGCCTAGAGAATCGCACAGTTGTGGATTTCCAGACATCGAGGTGATGAGGATGGAACTTTGAGTTTTGCCGCGATGTCCGATGATGAAATTCAACAGCAGGGATCAATCCAAATAGTTCGTCGGAACACTCTCCATGATAAATGCAGTAAAAGATGCTAAGCGAACTTACATCTCTGCGTAAAGCCAAGGAGTCAAGCCGATTGGAGATTGCTTGGTCGTCAACGATTCGAACCGCTCTACGCTGAATGCGATCAAGTGGAAAGTTAATGCGATCAAGTTAGCATGAAACTTACAACTGTCTATTTCTACTTATAATAAATCAATAAATATCGAGTCAACTATTAAACCAAAATTTTTTGCAAATTTATTATTGCAGTGACCAAGTCTGAAGTACCTTAAATTAGGAAAAAAAGACCGGATGAATTTTTGTTATTAGCAATGATTTTATTAACACATGCTAGTTTGAACTCGATTTAAAAATGGAGAAGAGATGATGATGGTAAGAAAAATGGAGAGTTGCTACATTGAAAAATGTTTAAATGAGCCTAAAGAACAAGCAACTAAATAGAATATAAAAATCGGCCGATTTTTTTGATGTAGCTGATCGAAAAAATTGGTCAATTTTTATTTTTTATTTCCAATGTTTAAATGAACCAGAAAAGTCGGCAACAAAATAGAAACTAAAAATCATTAAATATTTTGCGATTTATAAAATTGACAATATTTATCGAATATTTTCTGAAAAATATCGATAATTTGATATATCGATGTTTCAAGCCTAATTTTATTTCGACTGCAGTTTGACAGTGACAGTTGACACGACGAAATTTAAAAACAAACCCAATTTACAAGTGGTTTACAATGTAACTTTATGTTTATTTTTAACTTTTAATTACCTATTTAAGTACAGTTGTAAAATGTGGACGAAATTAAAAGGCTCTCAATTTTACATCAGCTACGAACACTCTGAAAAATACTTCAATATATTTTTTACAAATTTCATAAAAATTTGGTCATCGTTTTATACTGAAAGTAGTCTTATAGAATGCCTGCTGGTAAGATTTGAATCAACCTGAACCGAAGCATGATTCAATATTCATTAAAAATATTTAATTTTATTATGAATATTTATGTTGTAATTTTCTGAATAGGCAAGTAATATCGGACTGGAAATAGAAAGTACAGAGCTTCTTAATAGAGGAATTGAAATGCTGAATAGCCCTGAAGAAACGAAAACAGTTAAAATAAATGAAAAAGGTCAAGTTTTAAATGTTACTTTAAATATGGCATTTGGATATCCATTATATTTAATATTGAAACTGGATGAAGGTCCTACTGAAATGGTAAGTTTTGTATTTTTTCTGGAAATCTTGCTAAAAAGGTAGAAGAGAATAAAACATATGTTACAAGAAGGTTGTGTTTCACATAGTTCATTTATATAAGTGTCTCCACGTTGGATGTTTTGGAACAGGAAGGTTTTAGGTCAGATTTGGGAAAGGTACGTGGTTGGTTTAAGAATTATTCTCACAAGCGTTGGACCACCTTGATAAAAATATGAAAGTATTAGATATATTGGAGCATCATTGAGTTTTGTTAGAAAGAGACAAAAGTTTTTTTAATATAAATTACAGATAAGACGTTTACACTTTGACCTGAAAATTAGTTGACTAAATCTCTTCTTGTTGTTTTTTATTAAGTAACATTTTGCTACATCCCTCATCCCTAATTATGTGGACCATGTGGTTCTCTTGAATAAATTGTGTGAGACTTATTACATAAATAATATGCAGTAGGTTTGTTAGGTCACCTTTAACATTAAGATACAAGAACTCTACACAACAGGGTCTGTTACAGTTTGATTGTACTTCTAATATAATGAAAATATTTTATAAATAAAGTAAGAGAATAACTTACATAATATTCTATATTTGTAACAGGAATTCAGGTGTAAGCTTTTTTTTTGGGTCTCCTAATGGAAAGAATCAACCATTGCCTATAGACACCAAAGATGTTAATGGTGCATTGCTATCTTGTGGCGAGGTCTAATGCCACATGCATAAGTTTACCAGCTACCTTACCCTCCAAACTGGTATACGACAGTGACAAGCATTGATGCTACTGTGGCAGGAATAGGTAAGACGGTGATGGTACCCCGGACGAGACAATGCAGAACTCTACCACCTAGTGAGTTACATATTTATTATTACATTTACTAAAAGATATTGGAATTGTATGTAAGAACTCAGAGGGATAGAAAGTTCAATGGAGTCTGATACAGTTATTAAAAAATAAGCAATTCCATGGGCTATATCCAGAGGTCTATACTTTTAAAAGCAATAAGACTTGAATGTGTCAACTTACATTTTTTTAGTTTTTTAGTATGGTCACTCAACCATTGTTAAAATGTGTTAAAGATCTACAAAGTAGTGAAAATGAACTGCGCTTGATATTAAAAGCCAAAGATGAAGAAATAGAAGAGTATAAGATGTTAGGAGGAAAAATAAGATACAGTAAGTTAAAAGTATTCCTAATTTTTTATTCAATTTTATCTATATACCTAGGTATCCCTTCTTCTAGAAGAATCTTCTTTTTTGCTAGGCAGTTAAAAAAAGGCTAACTAGTTATTTGCCAAATTACACGGTTTTAAGTATAGTTCTGCAAATTTTCGCCAAATATTGATAATTATTTTTATTTTGTCATTGCAATTCAGTTTTAAGGAAAACTGGTAGAAGCAACCACTTTAATTTTCTTAGTCATTGCCCAGATCTTAACTTCACAGGATAATTTCTTTCAAATTGTCAATTTCAGCCGCAACATCCAAGTTCAATGAAGATGAGCATTTGCTCAAATATGCAGTTTGTAACCAGTATTTTAATGATATTTCAAATGAATTAATAGAAAAAGTTGTGGATGTACCAGTTATGCCACTTAAAGGGTGAGTAGTTTCCACATGTTGTTATTTTAGCCAAAAGGGTCAGATGTTGCTGTTGTAAATCTGTCATTTTTTAGGTAAAACTGAATAAAAAAGAGTATTCAACAAGAGCGTAGCTACTGCCGTATCAGCTATATCAATGATATGTGGCCCCCGGACTACAGGGGCCCCGAATATGAATGATTAAAAAAATTCAAATACGAAAAAATGTTATCCACAATCTCATTTATACTCTTAGTGCTTGCTAAGTTATGGTATTTAAAGCTTAATGCAGTCAAAAATATGTTTTACCTCAGATTTTTGAGCATGAAGAGTTTCAAAATTTAGTTTTTGTTTAAAATGACTTTATTATAATTTTTGAAACGCTGTAAATTTTAAATGGCATTATCGATTTTGATGTTTCAAACAACAATTTTTTGAATTCGAAATAATATGTTGTCTCGGTATTTCAATATTAGATGGTTGAATCATCTCGGAAGTTATGTCAAATAAACACATTTTTTTCAAAATATTTTCTAAATTAATTCTTGAACGAAAACTTAGCCAATTTTAATCAGACCTATACATTTGATGCAGTTTTACGAATAAAACAAATAAAGCATAATAAATAGAATCAATATGTATATTAGTCAGCAAATATTGCAAATGTAGTGATGCAATTTTTGAACTACGATTATAACTACCACTTGACATAGTTTTTATTGAAAAGAGCTGATTAGATTTTAAATCAATCAGTATAATAATATGGAAGATATTTTGAAAAGTTTGTCCCTCAACATTTTTAACTTCCCGCCTAGTACCTGGATAAGGATAAGGAAGTGACTAATTTTGCCCCGATTTTCGGAATCGAGTTTTCACCTGATTTCCATGTTTTGAGGTACTAAGAACCTTTGCCATCTGTATTTAGGTCTGTGCGTATTTGTGTGTGTGTGTGTGTGTGTGTGTGTGTGTGCACGCGTGTGTGTGTGTATGTGTGTATGTGTGTATTTTAACATCTCATAACTTTTGAACAGCTTGAAACGCGATTGAGGGCATTCAATTTGGTTCTGTTTAACTTATACTTTTTGGACCGCGCAACAAATTTTAATACAGAGCCCATCTAAGGCACTACGCCACTAGTATTCAAATAATATTACCGGGTACTACTACTTAATACCTCTTATTTAACTCTATCTTTCTTTGAGGTGAGGTAAACTATCTTTGAGGTTGTTTTACTTAAATACTAAACAGGAGATATATTTTATTTCTTAAAAATAAAGTAGAACGTCCTGGGTTAACAAAATATTAAATTTATAACATAGTGCTATAAACAATCTAACATTCAGATCTAGAATATACAAACATATATGTTCATCACACAAATGCCTGTAGCCCCAAGCATCAATCAGTGTCATTAGGCATATCTGCTTATCACACGACCAGCAAGGCTTTCATTATCATCTATTCCTACTGCTGTAATGCCTGTTATTTCGTTTTTAGGGTTCCTTAAAGGGTTAAGTACCTAAAAGGTAAAACGGGATCATATTACTAAGCCTCTGCTGTCTGTCTGTCCGTCCGTCAGTCTGTCACCAGGCTGTATCTCATAAACCGTGATAGCTAGAAAGCTAAAATTTTCACAAAGTATGTATTTTCGTTGCCGCTATAACAACAAATATTAAAAATAAAAAATATTAAGTGGTGTCCCTATACAATAAACATGGTTTTTTTCGTTTTTTTTTGCTATGATGGTACAGAACCCTTTGTGCGCGAGTCTGACTCGCACTTGACCGGTTTTTTTATATCATTAGATAGCAAACAAGCAGTTGGATTTCCAGATGTAAAAGAAATCATCGCTTATAGACACCGAAGATGCTAATGGTGCATTGCTATACATATGGCGGGATGGTAATACTGCACTAGTTTTATTATTTGTTTAATTCATATATTGTACAAAGAAAATTAATTTGATGCTCCTCGTGTTGGTCTGGGCCTCCTTTGAAGAATAGGCCATTTGCCATTCTGCTAGGCAGTTGGTAAAATATGAACAATTGACTATATTTGTCGCTACTATTGTGACTACTATGTGGAGTTCTGCAATGTCTCGCCCGGGTATTTGTTATTACCACCTTACCTATTCTTGTCTGTTGTTTCTATACATAAGGAAAGCCAACTGCCTATTTGTATGATAAAAAAATAATTACAAAAAGAGAAAAAAGAGCAATTACGAATATTACAATAGGGGTGTAAGGTAACTGGCCAGATATAATGTGATCATTAACATCTGTGATCATTGCAGATGATAGTAGACTATTTTAGCAAAGCATTTTTACTGCAAATATAAGATTTATCCTGATTACAATGATATTACAATGATAATAAGGTATTTCATCTATATCTATACTATTACAAATGTGAAAGTTTGCATGTATGGGTGTTTGTTGCTCAATCAGGCCAAAATGGCTTGACCGATTAGAATGAAATTTGATACACAGGATGACCTGGAATAGCACTTTGGATACTTTTAATTTCCTGTGGGATTCACAAAAAGCTTTTGTCATACAGCGAGCTCCAGGTTGCAATTTGTATAAAATAAATAAAATTTCTGTTACTAAGATAACCTGAATTTTTCTAGTTATTGGAAAACTAACATAACTGTTAGTCAAATTTGGGAGTATATTATTATGTAAGTGTAACCTCAACATTAACAAGGCAGTTAGCCGCAAGCCACTTATAAATAGGAAAAGCCATTAGATTGTGAGTGGTTATGATTTTAACCTGATAGATAATGCCAAATTACCATCTAACTATTCAGGCACATAATGTTAAACTTTTAACTTGGGGAGTGACAATACACATTACACAAGCAATAAAGTTTGTTAATATTTGCTGATGGCTAATTATTTGTTGTTCTTATATAAAAGTACATTATTCCAAAAGCTGGGAAATAGGCAATTGCAGATCGAGTATGAATTGGAAGACCGATCCGCAGGCGAGAGCGTCAATAATACGAGACACGCAATTTCCTTTTCCGCCGAGGCATATGCGAAAGCGAGAAAAGCACTATGCTTTTCTCAAAAATTGCAAGGAAATAAAAAAATACTTTTTATTTAATAAATTCAATTTGCCTATTTTTGCTTTGATTCACTGAAAGCAGGTTTACCACTGTTTTGAATTTGGCTTCCTGGTGGACTGCCATCATTATTCACTTCACTTTGAAGTAAATTTTAATCATGCTTATTATTAAAATAAGAGTAAAGAGACGAATTCCTTGCTTTACCGCCAAATAATTTTTCTCCGACTGTGCCGAAAGGTAAACGCATGTGTCATAGTCACGTGAACGCAACTCGTACCAAGATAAAAAAGTTATTACATTACAACCCAGTACGCCTTTTCTTACAACATTGCCAGGGCGTTTCTTGTTCCAAACAAACAAAACGCGCCGGCAATGACATTATTTTTTCTGTGTATGTAAATACGATACTTCGCGTGCTCTTTATTCAAACGTAATGACATTATTTCCGCGCATGTTTGAGAAAATATATGTTAATGGTCGCCGTTTATTTGTTCTTATTCTACAAAATGGAATTAAAAAATGTTTTTATTACTTACTTTATTTATATAATTATCTTATTATCATTAATCAGCAATAAATCAAAATGGGCATGATAGATAGCTAAAATAACCGTAAAGCGTATGCACGTTGCATACGGCAAATTAGTGCAACCGTTTATGTTACAGTAAGGTAGAATCTGTCAAGCATCATTGCAATATATAACATTTTTAAGTAAGAACTTAGTGAAACAGTACAAGTGTTATCAGCTAGCAAATATTGTCTTAATAACTTAGTTATCGGAGCCCAACTGCAAGACTCTGTTTACTAGATCTAGGACCTGACAAAGTGCCTTAATAGTAATGTATATATTACTTTATTTCAGAGATCAAAAATCAAATACAGTCCACATCAAGACGGAGCCTCTGTCACAACAAAATGAACAACCCAAAAGTATTGAACAAAATGATATAACA
The DNA here is from genome assembly GCA_036924255.1 of Apodemia mormo. Lineage (NCBI taxonomy): Eukaryota > Metazoa > Arthropoda > Insecta > Lepidoptera > Riodinidae > Apodemia > Apodemia mormo. The sequence continues at coordinate 17,549,739 of JAUPFN010000009.1, read as the reverse complement.
GAGAGGATAAAAACAGAACATATAAAATCCGAAAATTCTGACTCTTTAGCCAGTAATATACCACGGAAGAAAAAAAAATCTTTATTATCAATTTGAGAAATAAAAGAGGTAAAAAATATGTGGATATTTTTTGAATGAGCATTCTGCATCTGCATCAGCATCATAGAGCAATGTGCTCTCGCTATTTTAATTCGCAGTAATGTTGGTGTGTGACCTGCCTATTAGTAAAATATCATCGGGAAAAACGATTTTGTTTGACGCATGTATGCTTAAACTCCTTTGTATTAATTGCAAGCACTGATTGAAAAACTTATGAATGTGGCTTTATATTCTAACCACAGAATCACCTTAACCTCTCGAAACTCTGACAGACAGAGCGAATTAAAGCGCCAGGTCTCATCACTCGGCTTTTGGCGGGAATGGTGACTCGGTCGACTCGTTGGAAAAAAATCTTTTTGTTTCTACAACTAAGCCATATTTTATCATTCTGTAAAAGACTGTGTATCAATTGATATATTTTCTGTCTATTAAGGATCAAAATAAAGTAATCGACAAAGTAGTTTTTATATTTACAAACAAATATTACAAAAATCACGTGAAAAATAATGAATTTCTAAATGACTTTATTTTTGGCTATCACAATACATTTCTTACAACGAATTGTCCAAATAGAATAATTAAACGGCCTTTTTAATAAAAACAATACTTACATGAGAGAAATGCACCGTAAAACAACACAAAATTCAGTTTTATACCACTAAAAAAACAGTAGCAGTCGTGGGACTGCCGATAGAAGTGAAAACGGAACTATTAAATTGAGAGTAATTAAAACTATATAACTATATAAAGCGTCCAACGCGCACATAATACAGTCAGAAATAGTCGATGTATTAGTGTATACGTGTACACAGGCTACTGCGCGTGCGCTAGTCTGGCTCTCCATAGCTATAGATATACTATTATCATTAGCATGTCGGTGACGCGAACCGAGGATTTTACCCTCTACCAAAACGCTCAACGCGCCTAAAGAAGTTTTCACTTCAAAAATCGATAACACACATGCGGTCCGGTCGAACGAACAAAAGTGGCTGAAGTATAATAAACGACAATAGCAGATGTCAGTTTACGAATTTTTAAAGTTTAAATTCAAAAATTCAAAAAAGCAAGCGGCGTAAAATTTTCCTTCAGAGTGACAGTACACACAATTGTCATACATAATATCTAATATTTGCCTCTTCGAGAGTCGAGTGGTTAATGCATCAATTTATGCATCATGTATTAAATATTCAATCTGACTGCAGATTGAGTGGTGCTTGGTGCAACTCCTCATGTAATGTAATTTGGTTATGCCAATAACGAAACGGCCAAGTATCCTCGCTTGATGGGTGGTCTGTTAGAGGTGTTACCGGTGTTTATCTGGTTAAAATTGCCCTTAAGACTTATTGACATTGATTATTTGATTTAATCTCCGTTTGTATGTCAATACAGAGGTTTCTAATTTTGAAGCAATATTTTCAGTCGTTGTACCACATTCGTAATATATTAAATCACTAGCTGAACCGCGCAGCTTCGCCCGCGAGTATATTAGTAAGTTATCCAAATAGCTTTTAATAAAAATTTCATCCCCTATTTCAGCCCTCCAGGGACTGATTTATGAAAAAAAAAAATTGTTTAACGCCGGATCTTCAACTATATCCATGCCAAATTTCATGAAAATCGATCCAGCGGTTTAGCCGTGAAAGCGTAACAGACAGACAGACTTTCGCATTATATTAGTATGGATTATATATAATATTTTATTATATATAAATATATATATTTGAACACAACAGTGATAAGCACTGACGCTATTGCGGCAGAAATAGGTAAGGCGGTGGTACCAGACCCGGGCGAGACAATGCAGAACTCTACCACCTAGTAGCCACGATTGTAGTGACTCGATAGCCAATCGGTCGCCTTTCACGACCTGCCTGGCAGAACGGCAGTTGGTCTATTCTTCAAAGGAGCCCAGATCCAACACTGGCAATATTACAAGATTTTAGACCTCGCCACAAAATAGCAACGCACCATTAACACCTTAGATGTCTATAGGCGATGGTTGACTCTTTCCATCAGGAGACCCATCTGCTTGTTTGCTATCTTATTATATAAAAAATATATATTGCAACAATATTGTAGAAAATTATTTTGAGTTTGTAGAATGTTATTTATTGTACCATATTATTATACAAGTAGAAATTACTCTCGATTCCGTAAATAGGTTTTTAGATGTTTTTGGAAACAGAAACTTGTTATCAGCCTGTCGCAGTGTTAAAGGTAAACTATTTCACAGCCGCAAGGCGTGCACTGTAAATGATATTGAGACAAAATTAGAGCGATGTAGAAGAATAGACAAAGTCAATATATAAGCAGTTCGAAGGTATAATTCATGCGTGTTAGAGAGAAATTCAAATTTAGATTTTAAGTATGGTGGTGATAAGGGATTGAATAGAATGGTGTACAATGTACTCAAGATTTTATGTTTACGGCGTTCAGCAATTGTCAGCTAACTACTGAAGCTAATTATGATAAGAAGCCTCTACGGAGGTTATCAGTTTTACATATACATGTCGACATTGTAACCTCCGTTTATTCGTCGGGTATGTAATATTGTTAGGATTAGATAATATTTGAGTATGATGATCTACTTAGACGTCTTAACACGTATTCTTAATTTCGTAAGTGTATGTTTATAGGTTGTACATTTGTCCACGAATTTCTCGAGAAGGAAAAGCCATATCGAGATAATTCATTTTTATTTTTAAATAAGGTATAGGTATATATAGGTATAATTTGATGAAACTTGGACTATTTCCTAAGTTGGAATTAGGAAATAGTCCAAGTTTCATCAAATTCGGTTCAGTAGTTTTTGAGATATCGGTATAGTTTATATTTGAAATCGGTTTCAGTTACTCTTATTTTACTTCTTTTTTTAGAGTTCTAAAAGGAATAGACCATCTTTATATTTGATAGGCAGCTCGAAAGAAGTAAGCAAAGAGAAACAGGTAACTGACCCGGATGATTAGGCGCTGTATTAGGCGGCATGACGCGTACCTACCTCTTTACTGCCATTTATCTTCATGCTCGATATCTTAACTATACAATTAAATGGTTGGCAGAAACCAGGGTGATATTTATGATGATTTGTCTTGCTTTCTTCACATTTGTAATTTTCTTCTACAAGCGACGTCAGGGTGGAATCTTAATTCCTTATATTGATCTTTCATCATCAACTCTTTGTCGTCTTTGTGGTCTAGAGGTCCGGTGTCGATGTTGACGCATAAGGTCTCAGGTCGGGAAATTCTTTTTTTTTATATCATAAGATAGCAAACAAGCAGAGGGGTGTCCTGATGGAAAGAGTCAACCATCGCCTTTAGACACCAAAGATGTTAATGGTGCGTTGCTATTTTGTGACGAGGTCTAATGCTACATGCATAAATTTACCAGCTACCTTACCCTCCAAACCGGAACACGACAGTGACAAGCACTGACGCTATTGCGGCAGAAATAGGTAAGGCGGTGGTACCAGACCCAGGCGAGACAATGCAGAACTCTACCACCTAGTAGCCACGATGGTAGTGACTCGCATAGCCAATCGGTCGTCTTTTACGACATGCTTGTCGAAACGGCAGTTGGTCTATTCTTCAAAGGAGCCCGGGACCAATACGGAGCATTCAAAATGTGATTCTTAAGTTTTCTGAATAAAAACGAAAGTTGCCCGGATTAGATAAGTGCCCGGTTGGCGATAGGCTATCACATTTTGGGACTAAGTATTTTCGGCTAATCGAGGGTTTACCTGTTTTATTTCTGCCTTCCTCTTCGGGGATGCGGGCGTGAAGATATCATTATATCATCAACTCATTGGCAGAAATAAAGATTGATCAATATATTTACAAAATACACTTACTATTTTACATGAATCTATATTGAAACGAAAATGTTGATCTCTTTAAGATATCTCAAAAGAAAAAGTAATTTATTCAAATATATTTTTTATCAACTTGATGGATCAATAATGTTGCACCTACTATCAGATTAGAAACACAGCCTCGTACAAAAAAGACCCTATGGAATAAAATTCTGACAAATTACGATTGATCCATTTGGTGATCACTAGTGTTTTCATTTCATTTCGATTTGGCTTTTACAATATCTTTAGGGCTTTAATATGGCTCAACATCATTATGACGTTATTTAATATCCCTGAAGATAAAAAAAATATATGAAAACACTAATAAGTAAGTGCACTTTGTATTTTTAACAGATATATATTCCTCACGACTTCGTTTGCTTACTCACATTACTTTTACGAACTGACTGTCAGAAAGGCAGATGATTTATTCAAAGGGAGCTCGGACTAACACGGCCAATTGTTTGTCTTTACGAACTGCCTGACAGAATAGCAAATGGTCTAATCAATCAATATATTTATTTGCTATAAATATTTTGCAATATCTTTATGCAAAGGGCCCGGATCAATACGGCCAAACGTTTGTCTTTTACGAACTGCCTGGCAGAATGGCAGATGGTCTCTTCAAAGGGAACACGTACAAACAATATCGGTCCAGTAGTTTTTAATTTTATCCATTATAAACAAACAAATCTTACCTACATCTTTTTAATATTAGTATAAATGAAGTTTTACCAAGTGCCGATGATTTCTATTTTAATTTAGTTTTTGGTTATTATAATGTAACAATAATTACTCGAATAACTGACTTTGACTCTAAATATCTGATATCCGAGTCGGTCAATACTATCGGTACCGTTTCAAATAAGTGATTACATTATTGTGGCGAAATGTGTCGACTTCACAGGGAACTTAGCGTGATTATATTTATTTAAAAAGCAAGTGAGTTATTCATGTATTAAAACTTTATTTATCTTACGTTACATACATACATCTAATGTCCAGTTGTGCTGGTAGCAATAGGTTACAGTAAATAATTTATCTCTATTTACGTGTTTTATAGATCAGTAGGTAGGTTATAGTTATACAAATAAACAGAGTTGAGGGAGAAGCAACACAGCGGTGCGATGCCACACTGCAAATATTATTTCGCATTAGCGTAAATACATACTATACGATGCAGGAACGAACCGTATCAAATCAATCAAAAAAGGATTTATTCAAATAAAACTTTACATGTTGCCGGAACGTGGCAATAACATGAATTTAACGGAACGTATGACATAACATGAATTTATATGTGCAGGATGCCGCAGCGACCCCGCTATGGCGCCGCGCCGCGACCGCACCGCATTGTGTGGCTTTGACTGACTGACTACTGGTCAATAAAGAGACCAGTAGTCAAAATTATTTAAATATTAAATTGTTAAATAATTTATAGATTTTTGTACACACTCCTGGGTTATGTACAACGAAGACATTCCGCTTCATCGATATATGAAGCGGAATGTCTTCGTTGTATATATTAACTGTAACCATACTACTAATGTATTAAATAAGACTTACTTAAAGACTACGCATTTTTATTTTAAATTCGTAGAATGTGCTTAAACCAAGTCTAATATCAATAGATAATATTCGGTGAGCAAGTCGCATTGCTGCTAAGAAATATAATATACATATAAGCCAACATTTAAGGCCTTTCACATTTAATTCTTTATAGAAATTAAAGCTAATTTTTATAATATAATAATAATTTATATAATTTTATATAACGAATTATAATTAGAGAGCCGACGGCATTGTTTCTTTTGTAAAATGTACTGAAATGAAGTATTTAAAAAAGCAAATTTTTGTTTTAGCTCGTTTCCCAGATTTGTTATAATATGTTTATCATAAGATAACAAATAAGCAGACATGTCTTGTGATAATCATCACTAAGAAACCTAACCTATTAATCCCCCCATTAATAGGTTAGGTTTCTTAGCGATGATTATTGCTGTGCATGTGGCAAGCATGTAACGCTACATACATAAGTTTATTGTTACCTTACGCTTGAAACTAAAACAAAATAGTGACGAGCACTGCCTCTTGACAGTAAAAATTGGTAAGGCAGACGCGATGTTGCTCAACTACACCACCTGGTAGTTACGATTATAGTGACACATTTAAGCTTCATTCACCTCTTACGAGTTGCATCTCAAGAAGACTCTATTCTTTAGAAGAAACCAGATCTACTAAAAAGCGGAAAAAGAATCACATGAAGTTAATAGAAAAATAAATAATATGACAACTTTTAGTAAATGTGTTAAGTAATAATAATAATATACTTTATTGCACACCAACACACATAATCGTACCAACTAAAAATATAAATGAATATAAAATTTCTGTATTCTTTTATTCACTACCTACATATAATAGCGTTTTTAGTATTAAGTCTTAAATGTAGAAATTGAAAATAATCTACAATGAGAAATATTGCGGTTGGCTCTCGTGCTATCATTTAAAAATACTATCTGATAATGGATGCAGAAATATACATAAAACATGCTATCTATTGTATGTAAATCTTTAATTATTAGAATTGGCAACGTGTAATTTTGTTCACTCATTTTGTCATATACCTCTGTATAGGTAATTTCATGTACATATATCTGTATAGGTAATTTCATAATTAGACTTTTTTACACTTCTAATGTCGCATGAGTATTATATTATCCAGGAGGTCAATGCTCGTGTACATATATTTTTGGCGTGTGGCGAGATGGCAATGTAGCCACAAGCATAAATCCACCGGCTATCCTAACCTTCAAACTGGAACACATTGGCAAGCAGTGACGCTGTTGCGGCAGGAATAGGTAAGGCGGTGGTACCTTACACCCGGCGAGATGTTGTGCAACTCTACCACCTGGTTATATACAGAAGACCAAAAGTACGCGTACAGAAGAGCAAACAAATAGACAATCGACAGACAAACTTTTACTGGTTACCTTACCCTCTAAGCTAATTATAGCACTGACTTTAAGGTGAAGCCAATCTAGCCGAGACTTATTGTTTTCAGAATAAGTAATTAGTAGTAGGTATAAAAGTACCGGTTTCGACCATCATACCTTTTTGGTCATCATAGAATCCTTTTTGGTCACTTGAAATTTGAATCAATGTACAAATACAGTACCTACATATAATGTTAAATAATATAATATAAAATAAACTTTCGCATTTAAATGATTCAAACTTATAATGATGTAGTTATAAAATTATTTTTATAAAAAAATGAGATTAAATAGCCATATGGTACCCTGGCCACAACCGGTATATTAACTTGACTAGACCATGACATGGGGTACAAGTTTTATTATTTATTTAATATGTAACTTTTTATAAAACAGAGCTATGTATGTAGCTATATTTACTTGTCAAATATAATACCAATAATGTCAGTCAAGTCATTGTCACAGCACAGTAAAAGATAATAGAACATTATAGTGGCATAGACACCAGCATTTTGGCCACATTTTCCACTTTATATATACTTTTTTATTGTTACCGAATTTTGTTAATAATATCGATTCTTTAAGTCAAATAGATATTCTCTTTTAGGTTTAGTAGCTATGGATGTGTATGTAAGTAGGAATAATTTTCATATATTTGTTTTTGTTAGTTTGTTAGTAATTAGGTATAAAACTGTGTAGATAACTAATTTTATAATTGTTATTTTAACGGGCATACTAATTTATAGGTTTTTATAGACATATATTTAATATTTTATCTATTTTATGTTTAAATATTATTATTATTATTATGGATATCTCCGATACGGAATCTTTTCACTCCATTTCTACATCATCTAGCTGTTCTTATGTCTCTATAGACGACAGTTTGGGCGATAAACTTCAGAATATTTTTTGTAACGCTAATAAGAATCTAAATATTTGTCATATCAATGCTCAGAGCATCCCGGCTCACTATACAGAACTTCTCACAACTTTCCAAGATGCTCCTATACACGCATGCTTAGTTTCAGAATCGTTTCTCAAACCTACTTTACCATCTACGTCTTATGCTTTACCCGACTATACTTTGATCCGGAATGACCGTACGGGAAAAGGAGGTGGGGGTGTTGCATTATATTTAAAGAGTAATTTACCATATAAAATACTTTCACAGTCACCATCTCCTTACTCCAATTCTATGGAATATATATTTCTTGAATTAACATTGGGTACTGTACCTTTTCTCCTTGGTGTGGTATATGCACCACCTATGGTCAACTATTTTGACTCCTTTGAGCAATTGTTGGAATCATACATGCCTGTGTACGATCATTGTTTAATCATGGGGGATTTCAATACTTGTTTGCTCCGTGGGGATGTTAGGGCTAGCAATCTCTCCCGTATTACTTATTCTACAAATGTAAAAATACTGAACCTAGCTCCCACGTACCATACACCTAATTCTCAATCATGGCTAGATATGATTTTAACATCGAAATCTGAGCGCGTCTCCTTTCACGGACAACTGGCAGCCCCCGGTTTCTCTCACCACGATCTCATATATGCCTCGTATAAAATAAAAAGCCCCAAATTTAAGCCAAAGATATTTCTCCAACGTAATTTTGGTCGTATGGATCGACAAAAACTTCTGGCAGATGCTTCTGCAAGGGACTGGCCTCGTATCATAAATGAGGACACGGTTGATGGAAAGGTGGCTATTTTCAATGAATACATTTTGGAACTATATAATAAACATGCACCTCTACGATTTGTCCGTATAAAACGACCACCTGCGCCATGGATCAATGACGAAATACGAGCTTTAATGAAGACAAGAGATTTATTAAAGCGTAAATTTATAAAATCACGCTCTAATGATCACTGGGAAGCTTATAAAAGAGCCAGAAACCGTTGCAATCAAGCAGTAAGGAACGCCAAACGCAAGTTTATTCATTCCTCAATTGAAAACTGTGCTCCTAATCACATATGGAAGTTGCTTCGTTCCCTTGGGTTTGGGAAATCAAAAAATAATACAAATAGTACAATTGACTTAAACACGCTCAACGTCAATTTTGCTTCTCCTAGCAGCTCGATGATGACTTCAAATATAAGGTTCAAAACCATTCAGATGTTGTCTTCTAAAGTCATTAATAATTCTCCCTTTTCATTTGAAAAAGTAACTGATAGTGAAGTTAAAAGAATTATTACTTCAATACCTACTAAAGCTGTTGGTTATGACGGCATCAGTCGAGACATGATTATGCCTATTGTTGACATTGTAACACCTCACATTACCCATATTCTTAACTTTTCTCTCTCTTCTGGCAGTTTCCCTTCGTTATGGTGTAAAGCTGATATAATTCCCATTCCAAAAATTTCTAATCCCGTAAATTTTTCCCACTATCGTCCTATATCAATCCTACCTTTCCTTTCGAAAATTTTGGAGAGGATTGTTTATCAACAATTTTCTAGTTTTCTTTTAAAAAATAACATTCTTTCGTCGTACCAATCTGGTTTTCGTCCATCACATAGTACATGTTCGGCTCTCATCAAAATTACTGACGACATACGATTTGGTATTGACGAAAAAAAGGTATCCCTACTCTCACTTTTGGATTTCAGTAATGCCTTTAATTGTGTCGATCATGATATATTATTAGCTTTACTTCGTTCTTTTAATCTATCACAGTCAGCGTCTGAATGGTTTAGCTCCTACTTAGGAGGACGTCAACAACGAGTTCGTTCAAAGAACGATTTTTCACATTGGTGTGATGTTTGTATGGGGGTCCCACAAGGAGGTGTGCTTTCTCCGTTGCTCTTTTCTGTATACATAAATAAACTTTCTTCTGTAATTACTTATAGTTCCTTTCATATGTATGCCGATGATGTTCAACTCTATCTGTCTTGTCACCCATCAGAGCTTACGGCTAATATTGACAAAATGACTGAAGATCTTAATTCCATTAGCCGCTGGGCTGAAAGTTTTGGTCTTACTTTAAACCCCAGTAAAACCCAAGTAATAATACTTGGTCGAAAGATGAACATCGCACGCATTAATTTGAACGAAATTCCACCGGTGTTGCTAAATGGCAAACCACTTAAATACCACACCAAAGTTAAAAATCTCGGGCTCATAATGTCAAATGATCTTTCATGGTCTGACCAAGTGAACGAAGTTAGCCGTAAAGTTATGGCAAGTTTTCACCAACTGAAAAGAATGCAAAACTTTTTACCACAATCGACTAAAGTTACCTTGGTCAAGTCTCTTTTACTACCAATAATTGATTACGCTGACGTTTCTTACACAGACATCACAGAAGAGCTCCTAAACAAACTTGATCGACTGGTCAACTTATGCATACGATATATATATGGACTGCGTAAGTTTGACCACGTCAGTCAGTTTCGGTCACAGTTGAAGTGGTTGGACATACGTAACCGTCGGAATGTTCACGTACTTATATTACTTTTTAATATACTGCATGACCCTTTCTCTCCATCATATTTACGTGAACGTTTTCATTATCTTAATACCCAGGGTCGTACTCAGCGATCTTTACACACTAATACCCTTTTGGTCCCAGCGCACAACACAGCAAGCTATTTGGATTCTTATACACTTACAGCAATACGTCTCTGGAACCGCCTCCCAAAGCATATTCAACAAGCTTCCTCAGTAAATATATTTAAATCTAGGATATATGATTATATGTTAAAGATTCAAAATAACTCTTAATTAACTTTTAGTTATGCAATTGTAAGTATTTATTATCACTATTATATTACTATTTTATATTTTATAGTATTCTATTTTATTCGTATTATTATGTTTTATGATTATTTAAGTACATTTTATATGAATAGTTATGAGATTATTATATTTATTATATAAAAATTTATATAATATATTAATATTTGTATGTTTATTGGTCTGCCCGTAGGTTTAGATAAATGTAATTATTCGCTTTGTTTAGTGTAAAATTATTTGCAATTGTTCCGTAAGACTTTTCTTGTGCACTACCCGTTACTACAATTGTTTCTACAAGTGCAAGGTTAACTGGTAGAAAATGTCTTTAGACGTTAAGTTCGCCTGTTGTATATTTTGTGCAATAAAGAGTTTAAATAAATAAATAAATAAATGTGCTATGCTCTTTTTTAAAACTTAATATATAACAATATCACCTATATTTTTAATTTGGGAAAGAAACACATCCTCTGTCGTCCTTTATCAAATAGTATTTCCAATTTACAATTCTAACTTTAGTAAAACATTCTATTCATCATAAAAGCCTTCTAAAATTTTGAGCCAATTGTATATTAGTAATGAAAATTAACGTTGCTAATAAATTTAAGTAGGTGTTTAAACTTGTATTGGCTTCACTATACCAAATAGATTTCACTGCTGTGACGAGGATTACACTTAAATATTATTTAAGTACATACACATAAGTATACAGAATTATGGCAATGAGAGTTCTATTAATAGAAACATACAGAATAATGTGAATCAGTACTATAGTTAAGATACACATAATCCACAAACAAAAGCATAAAGACGGAGCGAAGACGTGACACATCTGCAAATCACTGTATGTAAAAATTTTGCTTCCATAAACTATCTAGCCGATGAAATTATTTGATATTTTTTTACATATGGGATAGTTTTTAAGTATAGTGAAGCAAATCAAGCAAAAATCTCATATATACATTTCTCATTTGTTAATAACAAATACTATTAACTTTTTTGAAGAAGATAACGAATTCTACGAGTAATTATCACAAAAATCAATTCTAACTATGAAACCTACTTAATCTATGTTTATTGTATAAACAAAATGGCTGATTTACGGTGTGATAAATTAAACCGTTTTATTGAATTACTCAATCTAACTATATTCTACTTTAATAAATTACGCCATAAACGCGATCGGAAGTTGTGACAGATGGTACACACGACAGGGAGCACATAGATTTATGCATAAAGCGTGCATCCAGTCTCTAAATAGGGTTTAGAATTTCGAAACGAGCGAACCCATTTGTTGAATGCAATTCGAGCGGCTAATCAAACACATCTGTGCAACTGTGTTGGTGTTTAGGTATATACGAATGGGTAAGTTTAATGTAATCTCATTGAAGTATACGGAATATTTATGGTATTGCTGAAAATTATTGATTATAAGAAAAAACTTATAGGGGAGAAAAAACTTTATTGGATAATGGATCACTTGACATACCCAGTTCCAAATTTACCGGCAGTGCCGCTTTGGGGCAACTTTTAAATGCCGTCCCATTTTTATATATTAAATAGCGCTTTTTTATAAAAGACGGGGATAAAGTAGCTGCAGGCTCACCTGATAGTAGGCGTTGGTGAACACTTACTAACACCTCAGATATTAATTTCTTTAAAAAATTAAAATACTTTTAAAAGCATTCGATTACGCGAAGTTTAATTTTCTTATCCTCTAAATTTTGCTACCCTAAACACTAACCCAGAGTGCCCCTAATGTTAATCTAGCGCTGGACATACCTAATGACATATTTTACTGAATACTTAAATAAAAATTGAACCCACATTACCCACAATATTGCTTGATGAAGTATCTACATAATAAATATTAATCGTTAATATTGTAGCGTAATCGCAACTAGTAAAATTCAAAAAATCTGATATTTACAATGAATTTTACTTGATAGTACTACAACGTCTCGCCCGGGTATATGGAACCACCGCCTTATCTATTCCTGTCATAATAGCGCCAATGCTTGTCATTGTCGTATTACGGTTTCGAGGATAAGGTAGCCTATAGACTGTGTATGTGGCATTGCCATCTCGCCACATTGATAACGTTGCCTATAGCAACACGCCATTAACATTTTTCGTGTCTATAGGCGAAGGTTTCTCTTTCAATCAGGAGAGCCATCTGCTTGTTTGCTATCTAATGATAAAAAATGATTGGCTTCGAGGACCAAGACCTTTATAAAAGTTGTAATAAAACCGCCTCGCTTTGTCTACTTAAATAAATTTCACTTGGTATTAACTGTTATAAAATAATGCAAACACGCTGATATTTCCATAGTAATAATATATACTTACTAGTGATTGAAATAAAATTAACACTTATTTTAAACGCTTATTTGCTATTTATATATTGCAGGGGTTATTATTTTTGAAAGAAAATGCATACCTACTCTCATTGGAAATAGGAATTATGAAAAACAAATATTAAACGTTGATATTGCTCTTCAAGATTTAATTAGTCATATTATAGTTTAAAAAATCTGTTGTCAAAAATCGAACAATTTTTGTATGTATTTCCGAACGTATCGTCAAATATAATAATAAACCAAATTAACTCTATCGATAATAAAAATTCGCTCGTTTCGGAACTCTACCATTTAATACTTAGCTCTATTGTCTCAAATTATATTCTTGCGTGGTATAGTCGCTTAGTCTTTAGACATGTTCTACCTAATATAAAATTACAATTACACATTAAAATGTTTGACATCAAAATATGATTACAACAGGCAGTAAAATCCTTTGGGGCTCAACTTTTACATTTTTATCACTTAGTTCACAATCAGCTTCTATAATTTCAGTATTGATATAATTGTATTTCGTATGATCTCGTTTAGTTTTTAAGTTACATTTACACTTACGTTTATATTCACCTGAAATATTTATTTATTTATGAGTGACCATACCAACTAATCGCGAATCAAACAAAGACTGCAAATTATAATCACAAGGTAGGTTCCGAGTTTTAAATGCAAACTGATTGATCAAAAACCGTTGTCAAAATTAAAACTGGTGGAAGTGAGAGTCGAAACTGTCATTATCTGCCTTTGTAATATTTTTAGAAAAAATTATACCTTGAACTCATATGTTAAAAAAAATCTTATTTAATTTATTTATTGGTCATCATTAAATCTTACATTTTCCCGTTTAAGGTAATTTTGGTTCCCATTTATATTTTCTGACCTTCATTGAACACAGAATAATCCTGATCCCATTATGTATTTCTAACCATTTTGGTTTGCCTGATTCTGTAGGTTTTGGGCAGCAATGTGTTTTTTTTGGCCCTGTCTTCAAGAGTCTCAATGTTTAATGCAAGCAGGAGTGAGTGTTGCAAGTTTTCTGCTTTTAGAAAATGGAGAATATTAGTTATAGTTATATATAAAATAGGACTTGGCGAACTTAAAAAGGAATAACTCCTTTTATAAGATCGCCAAGTCGTATTTTTTCGATTAGAACACGGCCTACAGCTGGATTCTCAGAGAAGTTGTGAGGAAAGAAACTGCCTACTAAATCACATGATTTTGTATTTTGAGGCATCCAAATTAATGAGGGTAGAATTTTCGTAATTTGACGCGATGTGTTAAATTCCTCAGCAGTAATAGATGGCATTAAAGATTCATTAAGAAGGAAAAAATGGAAAGGAAGGAATTACATAGGAAAACCGCCTTATCAATCGCACGATTATATATATCCAAATATCTAGTTGTTGAGGGTTGAATTCCGAAATTTAACGCGATATCCTATAGTTAAAAATAATCAGCAAAAATTGTATGAATAGTTTCTTGAAAAGCCCATAAAATCGGCGAAATAAAAGAAGCTACAACCGCGACTAAAATCTATGAGGCTTAATTAAGTTTTTTATCGATATCCCATGATAAAAATAATAACAGGAGTTATCCAAATAATCAAGACGGCTCCAAAAATAATCAATGAAAAAAAGATGCGTGAACCAACGCTGGGTTTAAGCTGATTTTAAATGTTCTGGATATCGACGATTCAAGGCGTTCTTCACTGAAAAAACCAAAAAAGCTCGGGATGGATGACCACAAACAATACCGAAACGAATTAACTTCGCAAATCGCTTTGTTTTGCTTATTGCCAAGCCAATTGACACGTTTATTTCTAACAGAAACTGTAACTTTTTAATGTCTGTTGTATGCATAGGTTTATTTTTGACAGACTATGTACCAGGCTAACAATTACATCTATACACGGCATTGTCTTCGGAATCGTCAACTGGATTAATTACGTTGTCCCTTTCTTTTAGTTCGAATGCATCAGCCTGAAAAAATAAGAAAGTTCAATTTAAATTTTTCTGAGCTCGTCAGTCCGCAGCACGACAATTATATTTTCGCTAAAGGATTATTTAAACACATTTTAATTTAAAAAAATAGCTCTTTTCTGGAGTAAAAATATTTTATTGTTGATCCAAGCCCAAGTTTCCAACAAGTTTCCCCCGTGTTGGTCTCGGCTCCCTTAGAAGAATATACATTCTGCCAAACAGTTAAGCAGGCAAATCTGGAGGATTTTCTATCCTTTGTTTTGATACCAGATCGGAAACGTAGAACTTGAATAGTTTGTATAGTCACATGCAATGAAATGTATACGTGAACAAGTTTTCAAATAATTATCAATACAAGTAATTGCAAAGAAAAGTACACGGAGCTTTACTTAAAAAATATGTGACCGTCAAATCCTTTCATAATTTGGCATGCGAATCTATCAAATCACTGTAAACGTAACATAATCTAACATTTAGTAAACAGATTTCAGATCATATGTATCCATCAGATTAATCAATAATATGGGTAGATACAGCATATTTATATACAAGTATATTCGCATTAAATTATATTATAGGTATAGATATTGACTTGAAAACTTGTCCACGTATACGTTTAATTGCATTTAATTACAATTTTAGATGAAAATATTTTATGTATCATTAAAGCTAACCGTGATTTTTCTGTAGTTGGGTTTTTGTTTTTGAACTTATTTTTTATTAGATATGCGATCTGAGTAAATTTTGTTTACTTATTTCTCGTTATTAAATCCATCACTTCTTCTCTATTACTTCATACGTGATCCGACTTTGTCCGAAGTCGAGATAAAAATAACGAATATATTTTTTCAGTGGTCGATTTATGTACGGAGTGGAAGAAAATTTTTCGTGGCATATTAGAAAGTGGACATTGTTAAAGGCCCCTGGGAGCGATTTTTTTTAATAGAGGATGAGGTAAAGCGATAAAAGGCTCACTTGATGATAAGTGATCATCTCCGCTCACGGATGACACTAACAGAGGTACTGAAAATACGTTACCGGCCTTGAAAAAAGTTTCTTTTCTTTCTTTTCTTGAAGGTCCCTAAGTCTTATCCTTCAGAAATACCCGATTATTGGTTCTACAGAGGAGTAGTGCGAGGCAAAAGATGCCTCGAATTTCCTATAGTTGGATTTAATATGACATTGCATATCCGACGCAGACGATTTTTTTTTATCATAAGATAGCAAACAAGCAGATGGGTCTCCTGAAGGAAAGAGTCAACCATCGCCTATAGACACCAAAGGTGTTATTGGTGCGTTGGTATCTTCTGGTGAGGTCTAATGCCACATGCATAAGCTTACCCTCCAAACCGTAACACGACAGTGATAAGCACTGACACTATCGTGACAGGAATAGGTAAGGCGGTGGCATCAAACCAGGGCGAGACAATGCAAAACTCTACCTCCTAATAAAAAATTATACAAACTCGATAACATTGCTCCGTAAATTAATGTTATATTTTTCAGAAGGGAAGATACGTAAGCCTATATCAATTGCTAAAATTATAACATTTTATTTGAGTTATCTGTCGGATAAAAAAGACAAAGAGTTGCATTTCATTTCTGTAATGGAAATAATCGTATCATTACCATATGTTGTCCGATGAGCATTAAATCAATGACTGGAGTTTTTATGTTCAATAAAGAAATTTTAAATTATTTGAAGTCTTTGTTAGCCTGAATGAAGTTTGAATCAGGACATCAATTGATCTCAATTACATTTATATTAAAATGATTTCTTATTTGTGTCATTTTTATTTTGATTAGTGATTTAGAATATTGATTTAAAACATGTAAGCAAGTTTTATCTATATTTTCTCCTGTAGTATTCGATGGATCAGTTATGCCATATTCTACTACTTTAAAAGATTTAGGGATCTATATAAACTGTTCTTAAATTAGACTAGTCAAATTACCGAGCTCAATCAAAGAATAACATTTACTTTAAGGTCTTTGAACAGACTCCGGCATTATTTGAAATTTGCAAACATTGAAACAAAAATACTTTTAGTCAACTCCTTAATACACCCGATCATAGATTATGCTGACGTGTGTTATTCTGATCTCAGTGCTCATCTTGTCAGTAAGATTGATCGTTTGCAAAACAATGCAATTAGATTCATTTTTTTGGTTCGTAAATATGATCACATCACTAAGTATCGCACTCGTCGTCAACGGCTTTCAATATCTCGTCAACGACAATACAGAATCTTGTGAAATTTATTTTGCCATATTGTTTGACTCCTGAAGTTTGCTGCTCTTTACCTTAAAGATAATTTTAAATTTTTAACCGACTCTCACAAATTTTCTCTTCGATCCTGTGATTCTCTTTTGTTATCCATACCATTGCATCGTACTGGGCTTATGTCGAATTCCTTTGCTTTGAAAGCTGCTCGTTACTGGAATGATCTTCCAAAAGAACTCAAAACTATTCAGTCCAAAGATTCATTTAAACGACGCCTTAAAAATTATTTACTTAAAGTTTATGTGTGTTTGAAGTAAACCCTAACTAAAGTTATTAATTTCAAACTTGTCTTTTCTATAAGTCGCTGTTCAATTTACTTAGGTTTATGTTTATTTAAATTTATATGTAATAATTTATACGTTATCTTACTTTATATTATAATTTACACCCAGCACAGCATATATTCGTTTAATTTTGAATAATTTTGATTATAATGAATTTTCATACTTATATCACACCTACCCTTTACCTTTACTGCTAGACCGAAGGTTGACTGGTAAAGAATGTATTTAACATTAAATCCGCCTTTTGCACAATATTTTTATAAGTATTTGGTGTGCAATAAATTATAAATAAATAAATAAAAATAAGTTTAAAAACTAAGCTCAGCTATGTAGAAATCGCGTTTGAAATTACTATTACTACTATACGTTTATTAATATTACTACTATACGTTTTATTAGTAACACGCCAATATTTTAAAAAAATGCACATTTATTTACACTTTTTCGGGTGGACTTTATGTCTCCGAGAGAGGATAAATTCAAGAAGCTTATAACAAAATATTGTAGATATAATTATTGAAAGTTAGGCATGAACATAGGTATGTTTTGATTGTGTACATTTGGGCTAAAATCATATTCCTCGTTTCAGTCTAGTCCTAGTCGGGTAGTAAGGAACGTTACATTATTTTAAGTATGTCTGAATACTTAGATTAAAATACATAAATATCTTTGTAACGGTGTCAGTATTTGTCATTATTGTGTTTCGTTTGGACGACAAAACAGCCGGGAACTTATGCCTATGATCTTGCAAATATTACATCTCCGTGACAAAAATGACAAAGCACCATTTTTTTAACTTCTTTTTCGTTTCGATCGCCGAAGAAGTTATTTTTTTTTATCTTTTCATCAGGAGAGCTAGGCATCCTATCCTATAATAAAAACCTATCTAAGATTTTACTTAAACCTTGTGAACTATAGTATGTATTTGGGATCTACATGCGATCGTTTTTAATTTGCCATCTGTTTGACATCCTTACATTAAAATTGGTAACTAAATGAAGGTTTTTTTTATTTCATAAGGTCGAGCAAACTGCTATCATGATCGTAAGAGACAACTATAGCCTTTAGACACCGAAGCCGTAAATCTATGATTGATATCCGTGTGGCGGGATGGTAATGCTACACACATAAGTCTACCGACTACCTTATCCTCCAATCTGTCCGTCCAGAACTCTTAGTCACGATAGTGGTGACCCGTTTGACGAATCTTTGGACTTTTACGAAATGCTTGGCTGAATAACAGATGATGGAATGAATAGAAAAGAATAGAATAGATTTTTATTCAAAATGAGTATATAAAATACACTTTTTGAACGTCAAAACTATTATCACAAAAAAAAAGTATTACAATATCATAGAAAAAAAAGAAATAATATAAAAACATTATCTTATAACTTAAAATATTTAAAATTCTGAATTAATACAATAGAAACGTCTAAAAGTTCAGTAATGATTTTGAATGTCAATTTGGTTAAAAATAATTATACAATATTAGATAAAATAATATGTTATTAAAAATGTTTATGTATAAAAAGAAAAAACTAGTCTATCACAATTAATCATTAAAATCATGTCCTCAAAATAAACCAAAATGTGAATGTCAATAATAGTCATTATTTACTCCAAACGTTTTTGTCATTAATATAATCATTTACATTATAATAGCCTTTCCGACAAAGAAATCTTAAATTGTTTGTTTTTTAACACAAATCTTAAATTGTTTGTCGTTTAAAGAAGTGATTTCTTCGGGAATCTTGTTATAAAACCGTATACAAGCTCCAATAAAACATTCTAAAGTTTTTTAAGTCTGAATTTTTGTACTGCTAATTTATCCTTATGTCTGGTATTAAAACTATGCAAATCCTTGTTTTTGATAAACATATCGATGTTTTTCCTAACATACATTATATTTTCGTAAATATATAGACTAGGCACAGTCATAATATTAATTTCTTTGAATAATTCTCTCAGAGATGCTCTGCTGCTCAAATTATACATTGCGCGTATAGCTTTTTTTTGTAATCTAAAAATAATGTTAATATCAGCCGCTCTTCCCCATAATAAAATTCCATAGGATAGACGACTGTGAAAATTACTAAAGTAAATGAGTCTTGCGGTTTGTATGTCTGTCAACTGCCTAATTTTTCGAACAGCATATATAGCCGAACTAAGTTTTTTCGCCAAATTTAGTATATGATGTTGTATGTTCGGGATAGATTTTATATTATTTTTTATTCTAATTTGCGTTTGATTATTTTCTTCATTAATAATTTGGCCGAGTTTTTTTTTGTATTTACTGTGACCAGTAATTATTCAGTAAATGTCTCCAAGAACTTCCAGGCAGGAGAATATGCATGCCGACTTCGCTGGAGTACTCAATTAAAAACTTAACCAAGTGAATCTTTGACATGACAGGATTTGAACCTGCGACCTTGCCTCTTTCCAGCAGGCTCTAACCAACTGAGTTAATGTCGACTGGTTCAACTTGGAGAAATTCTTTGCTTCGTGGTCGATTCCGTCGATTGCACTGACCGCGAGAATTTTTCATGGTTAGCTAAAATTTTGTAAATGAAAAGTTTTCCCGAGCACAGGATAAGTGCTAGAACACATATTATATTATATAAGTTACTTAGTTATGTAATGTTAGTTAAATATTAATTGATAAATTAATGTAATGTTACCTTAGTTTCTCTGTATTCCCTTATTTTTCTGGCCAGCGTTATAAACGCCTCTTCTATGTTAATATTACTCTTACACGAAACCTCGAAAAAGGGCATATCAAAATCATCTGCAATCTGAAAAAATATTTTTTTTTAGTAATTTGATGGAGAAAGCTAAGCCAGGAGGCACATCTCTTGGTAATGACTAAGAAATCTTACTAGCTGATACCCGCGACTTCATTTGCGATGTTTATTATATTACCTAATACACATCGCGTACGCTTCATGCTTTAAAAAAAACGTGGATTCTTATGGTTGTAATAAATTTAAATATAGGGTTACTTTTAAAGGTCTGGCCAAATTTTCAGAGGCTGTCCAAAATCGATATGTTCGTTTTATGTCATAAAAAAATTAAAACATTCAAAATTTTATTTCTATGCGACACAAAAAAAAAAAAAACAAAACGCATGGATATAATTTTAATTACGCAATATTCGTACTAAAATATTTTAGTACCTTTAACCAAATTAAAAGTTATCGGGAAAAATGTATTTAGAGCGACAGATTACATACATAATAGTTTCCTACTATCATAATAATTATATATAATTTTAAATTACATACATAATAGTTTCCTTCTATCATAGTAACTACATATAATTACTAGCTGTTGCCTGCGACATCGTCCGCGCGGACTTTGTTTACTCCGCACTGCTCCTCCCCTGTAGGTGATAGCGTGAGAATATGTAGCCTATATATTGACCCGACCTATTAGTAATATTCATGCAAAATTTGAAGTAAACCCATGCAGTACTTTTTGAGTTTACCGCGGACATACATACAGACAAACAGACAAATAGACAAAAATTCTAAAAACTACATTTTTGGCTTCAATATCGATTGTAGATCACGCCCCAAGTACTTATTCTTTTAAAAAAAATATTCAATGTACAGTTTTGACCTTCCTACAATTTTATTATATGTATAGATGATAGTAGGAAACTATTGTGTATGTAATCTGTTGCTTTAAGTACGAATATTGCGTAATTAAAATTATATCCATGCGTTTTGTTAACTTCCCACTACGTATGTAGATAAGGAAGATTTTCAAAAATCGAGTTTTCACCAGATGTCCACGTTTTGAGGTCCTAGGAACCTTTTCCGACTGTTTTCACTATGACGTCAGTATGTCTGTACGTATGTATGTGTGTGTATATGTATGTATGTAAACACCTCATAACTTTTTGAAACGATTCGGTCCAGAGATTTTGAGAAATTTTGAAAAAACACCAAAAAAATTTGACGAAACAGTATTTTTTTAATATAACTTCCTGATTTATGTACCGATTGAGTACAAAACGAATCAGCTCTATTCCTTAAAAAAACTACGTCTAATACATAAATTGCATCAAAATCGGTTTATCCGTTTGGGAGTAATCGTTGACGAAAAATTTTGGAAAAAGTGTTTTTTCGACGTAGCTTCGAAATTTTTCAACCAATCATTTTTTGGTATTATACGATATATTAGTACTAAAAAACTATGTCAAATGCCGTTTCAAAAATTAAAATTGAATCTAATTCTCAAAACTTATAGCTTTAGCTGAACTTATAGCTATTAAAATTACGTTGTTTTTAGCAAACTTACTTATTTTTTTAATAAATTTCAAGTTAATTCACCAATTGACTTAAAAATCTTATCAGCTTTTCTGCTTTAAAAACTGCGTGAAATATCGTTAATTTAATCAAAATCGATCAATTTGTTTGGGATTTATCAATGAAGAAAATTAAAAATAAAATGTTTTTGACATAGCATCGAAATATTTCAGCTTATCGATTATTTACCTAAAGTAATATTTTCCCGCCGTGTTGGTCCCGGCCTCCTTTGTAGAATAGGCCAACTGCCGTTCTGCCAGGCAGGTCGTAAAAGGCGACCGATTGGCTATCGAGTCACTACCATCGTGGCTACTAGGTGGTAGAGTTCTGCATTGTCTCGCCCGGGTCTGGTACCACCGCCTTACCTATTCCTGCCGCAATAACGTCAGTGCTTGTCGCTGTCGTGTTCCGGTTTGGAGGGTAAGGTAGCCGGTAAACTTATGCATGTGGCATTAGATCTCGCCACAAGATAGCAACGCACCATTAACATCTTTGGTGTCTATAGGCGATGGTTGACTCTTTCCATCAGGAGACCCATCTGCTTGTTTGCTATCTTATGATATAAAAAAAAAAAAAAAAAACTCAAAAATTGAATTGAATGCCATCACGTTTTCAAATATACGGCTTTTCAAAAATTAATAAACTTCCATTTTTAACAAAAT
This sequence comes from Apodemia mormo, assembly GCA_036924255.1. Lineage (NCBI taxonomy): Eukaryota > Metazoa > Arthropoda > Insecta > Lepidoptera > Riodinidae > Apodemia > Apodemia mormo. Next base: position 17,527,170 of record JAUPFN010000009.1, on the reverse strand, counting down.
AGATCTTTGAACTGAAAAATCTATGCTTAAAGTTTTTACTCTTTTGAACTTAATTTAATGGAAAGTTTCGGGGATGGCCCGTAGAGTCAACCGTTTACACGTTTTTTTTTGTCGGATAGAAATGAAATTTTGGATGTTTTAATTTTTTTTATTGCATAAATCGAACATATCAATTCTGAACAGTCTCTGAAAATTTCGCCAGACCTTTAAAAGCATCCCTGTACAGATTTATTACGGTCATAATATATTAAAAAGCTTTTAAAAATAAAAAAATTAATAGGCCTATATGAAATAGAGGCTTACTGTGCAATATTTTAGATAAGGCCAAAGTTCTTTATATTTTTTTATTTTTTTTTGTCATAAGATAGGCAAGAAGCAGATGACTCTCCTGATAGAAAGAGACAATCATCACCTATAGACACGAAATATAAATAAATATAAATATTCAGGGGACAAATTACACTTACTGATGTAACTCCAAAGTAAGCTAATTATTTGCTTGTGTTGTAGGTGTTAGTCAACGATACTAATACATAGAAATACATATATAAATACTAGAATATATTTAATAAATACCCAAACCCGGAAATAAAAACAGTTATGCTCATCGGGTTAGGGATCGAACCCGAGCCCCGTCGATTACGTAGTCAGGGTCGCTAACCACTCGATCAACGGGACGGTCAACGTAAGATGTTAATGGTGCATTACTATTCATATTACGGAATGATAATATCACATGCATAAGTTTACCTTACACTCCAAAGTGAAAAAGGACAACAAAAAATATTCTAGCTATCATCAGGTGTAGGTGAGGCGGTGGTACTAAACCCAGGCGAGACTGTTAAACTCTACCACCACACACATTAGCAGTGATCACGATTTTAATAAAACGTATAGCCAATCGTCCGCTTTCTACGAATTGCCTGGCAGAATGGTAGTTTGTCTATTCTTTAAAGGCCAAAACCAGGAAAACTAAAAAACATATGATGAATATTTTTATCCAGTAATTTTTTCGTGATTCGTAGACGAGAGCAGACTTCTTTTTTATTTACATAAAAGTACCAAATTATAAAGAACTGGCCGCAGCGTGCAGGCCGCTGCATTATAAATATTTTTGGCGAATTCCGGGGAATCACCTAATTTTTTGGGATAAAAAGTAGCCTATGTGCTATTCCAGATCTGTGTGTCAAATTTCATTCAAATCCGTTCAGTAACAAACTTCCATCTATCTATCCAAACATCCAGACATCCAAACTTTCGCATTTATAATATTAACATAGATTAAACTTAGGTCACAGGTTACTATAAAGTACGTTTTTTAAACTTAGGTCACAGGTTACTATAAAGTACGTTTTTTAACAATTCTACTATTGTTATCCATATATATCCTAGTCTTTTTTGTTATAGCTTCAGTTTGCTGATGCTCTTCAGCAAATTGTAGCTATAACAAAAAAAGCTTTTTTATGTTTTGTAATGTAAAAGTTGATAATAAAATATGCTAAAGTAGAGTTTGGTTCCATAAACAAGCCTTGCATAAAAAATATACTCGTAGAGTTAGTCATCACAAACTGACACCAGAGTTTTAGTAATAGGTTACCGTTCGTACCCTTTGGGTACGAAATGGGGTTTACAAATAATCAAAGTTATAATTGGGTGGTTTACAAATAATTATAGTAACAAAGTTTTGAATAAAACCTTACCTTTTGGCCTCTTTCTTTTGGTACAGCTCGTTGATTTTCATGTACATCACATTTATTTCCAACTAACACTTTAATAACATCAGGCGACGCGTACTGCAATAACCAAAATAAGTGTTAAAACGGCTGATAAAAACGATTTTATGTTTTTGCTAACTTATTTCTTTCACACCTTATTAATTATCATTTTATAACTCCACGTTAAGTCGTTATTATGTTTTGTAAATCACATTTATTGGTATTGATTTATGAGAATAACCTGTTGCACACAATGGATACTTTGCAATTTAGTTTCTTATTATTGTTCAACGCTATTCCCATTGAGGCCGGGTTTCGCTCTGTATTAGCTGTGTAATAGAATGAATACGTACTAAGTGCGGTCCGGTTGCACTAAGTGCCCTTAAAAAAATGTAGTGATTGCAATATTTGCCTTCCTAAGTAAAAGCTGGCAGTCTGGCAAATAGGCAGACGTGCAATCAGTGCAAACATTAATATTCCAACGATGCTAAGTCCGTAATTGTTATCAAGGAAATATCTCAGTAAAAGTTGGGAGTCTGGCATATAGGCTAACGTGAAAAGAATTAATCCAACGGTATAAGTCCAAAAATATTGTTTAGGAAATGTCTCAGTAGAAGCTAGAAGTCTAGCTAATAGGCAGACTGCAATCCGTGCAAACAATATTTATAGCCCAACGGTACTTAGTCAAAAATGTTATTCCGGAAATATCTCAGTAGAAGCTGGGAGTCTAGCAAATAGACAGGCGTGCAATCAATGCAAACTATTAGCCCAAAGGTACTTAGTCAAAAATGTTATTCCGGAAACATCTTAGTAAAAGCTAGGAGTGTAGAAAATAGGCAGGTGTGCAATCAATACATACACCATTAGCCCAAAAGTCCAAAAATCTTATTCCGGTAATATCTCAGTAGAAGCTGGGAGTCTAACAAATAGGCAGGCGTGCAATTAATGCAATTACTATTAGCCCAACGGTACTAAGTCCAAAAATGTTATGCAAGAAATTCTCAGTAGAAGCTGGGAGTATGACAGAGAAACGTGCAATCAGTGCAAATACTCTTAGCCCAACGACACTAAGTCCAAAAAATTTATTTAGGAAATATGTTAGTAGAAGCTGGGAGCCACATTCGTGAAAAACTTCGACAGTTTTTCGATCGAGTTACGTTCCAAAATGAAGTCTCTACGAAAGCCTTATAACAAAACGTGATATTTACTCCTTATATTTACTCTTAAAGTCAAATACAGTGAAAGAAAATTTGAAATTGGATCTATAGTTTCAAGGATTACATTACTTTAGCTCTCCGTAATATTAGAGTTGATAAGGTAGATTTTATTTGTAACAAGGGTATGCTCAGTGTGTCCCAGACATAAATAAGATGTGGTTACATATACTGCGCGAAATTACAGCTGTATTTTAAACTAAATAAAGTTTATATGGGACATGTCGTAACTCGAAATACCTAAGCACTAAAACGAATATTGCGCCTGCATGTTTTTATGGGTCCTTACTCGTTTCGTGCATTTGCTTTACAACAACGAAGAAAAAGTTCTTAAATGTAATTTGTATACATTACAGCTGTATGCTCGATTATTTTCGTTCCAATGTAAATTTTTACCACAATATTTCCGCATTACGAGATGAATTGACAAAAATCCTTAATACGATTTAATATAAGATATCCCAGTATGAAGTTTCATTTTCTGGTTCAGGCTGGGCCAGTCCCCCAACTGGATTTGGTTCAGGAACTTCTTAGCTCATTTAACTTGCTTAATCTTCTAATTCCAATAATTTTAAGAATTGGACGTAATTCGATCGCACTATGCACTCTGATCGCATGCACACATTCGGCAATCGCACCTATTGCCCATCTCCCTTGATCCGCGCCTGGGCGGTGTTTACTGCTTGTCTACCAATAAATCAGTTAGTTGTTAAATAACTGGATATGAACCGATCGAACCGACCGAACGATCTTGCCTCTGGCTGGTACGCTCTAACCAACTAAGCGCGTGTCGTTTAGTTCAACTTGGCGAAATCATTCTTCGCTTTTTGATCGATTCCGTCGATTATACTGATCGCTATAGTGCGCGCGGAACTAGTTGGCCGCGCCATACGTATTACGTATTACGTATGGCGCGGCCAACTAGTTCCGCGCGCACTATAGTTAAATGTATACGTGTAAGCACATATAATATGTCTAGCGACATATGTTTCTTTTATATCATAAGATAGAAAACAAGCAGATGGATATCCTAATGGAAAGAGACAATCATAACCTATAGACATTAAATATGATAATGAACATGTATACATATATTGATTATCTGTAACGATGAACTCACTCAACTAATATATGTTTACTAGTTGAATGAGTTCATCGTCACGGATGAAATTAGCATTAATTATAATATTGATCAATAGTTTCGTGTTTCTAACAATATATATGTCATGACTTATCTCGTGCTTGGAAAACTTCTATAACTTTCTAGTTGTGTCAAAAAAAATTTTTTTTGACACAACTAGAAAAATCCTTAATGATTTATTAGTCTGATACGTGAATCGAAATCGGGACTACATGTACTGAATTCACTGGGCCGTGGCACTGGCATAACTAGTACCCTACTTATGCCTATGTAATGTCGGATTTATCTCTGATCGTCTTCATCTGTCTTTGACTGTCATGGATTTGTGCGATGGCGATGTCGCAGCTGTGAAGGTTTTAGGCACTGTGAAACTTTATATCAGCAGCGCGGCGGCGAGAGCGGCGCAATTTAGCACTCTGACACAGCCATGAACTATTAGGTAAAGGTGGAACAAGCACTCGGATTAAGCTCTCTCTCCATCTCTTTAAACAGCTGTGTTAGAAAGAAAGAGTAAGACCTCAGAAAGTGACAGCAGTATTCAAAGTTGTGTTTCAAGTAGGTATTAGGAGTGTTGCCTTCAGATATAATACAGCTTCATGGACACATGAACACAGCTGCCTGCGCTGCCTTAATCGCGCCGCTGTCATCCAGTTCACTTCAATAAAAATCTATTTTTAGAGCGCGCCACAGATTGCTGACATCCAGTTTAAGCCCTTAAACTTTCCTTTTAAAATTAAACTAATACTACGTTAATACAACTTACTTCTTGTATATTACGTAGCCAATAAGACAAATGATTGAACGACTCCAAATTCGTAATGTCGTACATTAGAATAATCCCCATCGCTCCACGGTAATATGCAGTTGTTAGAGTCCTAAATCGCTCTTGTCCAGCCGTATCCCATATTTGCAGTTTAATTGGTACTCCATCTAAACTTATTATCTTTTGCTTAAAATCGATTCCTGAAAAAAATTCATAAATGCATTTGATCCAAATGCCAAAAAATAATAAGCATCCATTAAATAAATAAGAAACGATATATATGATTAGCTTCACATTTAAGTTCATTAGGTATAAAGCAGGTGAAAAACTTATCGAAATGTACTAGCCAAGGGCAACTTGCCTATATTTTCCAGAATTTTAATTTTTTAATAAGAAAAAAATTAAAAAGTATCTTAATGCCCGTACCACCGAAGAAATAGGCAGAAGTAGGTACAAGTGCCCCTGAACGCACACTTATCCGAGCCGAACGCGTCGAACGAAACTAATTTTAGAATTCTGGGCCGTAAAACATGTAAGTGCTAGATTTATGTTTACTTGCTCCCTGTCGAGGGAGCAAGTAAACATAAATCTAGCACTTACATGTTTTGTTTCTCACGCTTACCACTAGGTGGCGCTGTACAAATCACATACAAATTCCTAGTAAAATCAAAACGCGCTCACGATCGAATGCGAAAAGAAAAACTCACACTTAGCACTCTGTATATATAATCTCATGAATTCGATGTCGATTCGACGCGGGTAAGTGTGCGAGGTTTCATACACAGAATTCTAAAATTCGTTTCGTTCGACTCGTTCGGCGCGTTCGGCTCGGATAAGTGTGCGTTTAGGGGATGCGTTCGACTCGGATAAGTGTGTTCACCTTTAGTCCCACAAAGTAAAAGGTTGCAAGCTTATCCTCAACCGGGCACTTATTCAATTCCGGCCAACGTTGCTTTTATCAGGAAACTAAAAAAAAACACATGTTCGAATTATCCGATCCGCAAATGGAACCGGAGACCTGATGTAGTCAAAACCGACACCGGACCACCAGACCACAGAGGGGATTTATTAAAATTTTTAATGAAGAAAAAATAAATTTTTTTGTCGAGAAACTGATTTAAACCAAATTGATGTTGCAAGAATGGAAGGCAAAGCGATAGCACTGTAATCAGGGAAGTCGTTTTACAACTCTTCTCACTTTCACCCTACGATGTAGATGGAAAATTGACTACAAGTTAGTTTTATTTCTACAAGCAGGCCTAAGACCCCGATTATACTTTGATAAAGCCCCGTTTTCACTATGATTGGTGCGAGTGCGAGTGGTTAATGCAGGTGCTTAGTATTAAGCAAAAAATACGTGAAGAGAGCCGATAATTATTAGTGCGAGTGATTAGTATTCAGCGTAATAAAAGTGAATAGACGCTGATTACTAATCACTCGCACTGATCAACGGCTGTCTTCACGTATTTTTTCTGTCTCCCACGTGTCACGTGTCTCTTCACGTGTCTCTCACGAAGCGGAGGGATTTTTGTCCGCGCGCGGATGCTCTCCGCGTAGCACTGCACGCGTTTTATATGCCTTAATACATTTGTCCGTCCGACACGGACATCCGCGTAGATCATCCGCGTCGCACTGAATAGGCCCTTAATGATCGCAAGTCATCATCCGCATTTCTTTTAAATTGATTTAATTTGTCCGCATTCGTCATTAGAACTACTCATTTTTCGACATAAAAGTATGGGACTAACGAAACTTACGGAATAAATATATACATATAAAGAATTTAACGTATTAAAAGTCTCTACATAATTTGTTGACCACATGAGGTTCCGGGTTCGATTCCAGGGTCGATCAAATCAAAAATGTGTTGTTTTTTTTTCAGTTTTCTTCTGTGTGTGTTTTGTATGTGCTTTTTTTAACACAACGTTGCCCGGGATTGGGTAAGTGCCCGCTTGGCGATAGGCTTGCCACCTATCTCATTGTGAGACTAATTAACATCAGCTAATCGTAGGTGCACTGCTAGTGCCACTGTCTACCTCTTCAGGGATACGGGCGTGAAGGTACTAAGTAACTATGCATCCAAAATGTTAATTTTCACACACACACACACATATATATATATATATATATATATATATATATATATATATATATATATATATATATATATATATATATATATATATATATATATATATATATATATATATATATATATATATATATGTGTGTGTGTGTGAAATATATATATAATATATTTATATAAAAATATATATATATATATATATATATATATATATATATATATATATATATATATAAATCAAATGCTGTTCGTTAGTCTCGCTAAAACTCGAGAACGGCTGAAATGATTTGGCTAATTAGGGTTTTCAATTAATTCTTGAAGTCTAGGGAAGGTTTAAAAGGTGAGAAAATATAGAAATTGTGGAACCGCTGGTCCGTACCGCGGAAGGGTCGAAGTGATGGAGGTGACGTCATAACTGTGGAGGTTGATGACTACACACAAGGACAAGGGGAAAAGGAAGATCTTCCCAGCCTGGCAAGGTGTACTGCCTGGGGACCGAAGTACATTTGAGAAACGTTGAAACTTATGTATAGTGTTACAAGATAAATAATTGTGATATCGCGATTCAGGATTTTATTTTAAAATTTCATTTTTCCATTTGTTATTGATTATTGTCCATTTTTTATTATTTTTTCTTGTAGCGTTTGTGATTGTTTTGAGCCGCTACAATACTCTCCCCCAAGACCGAAGGTCGATCTAGTTGAGCCAGTGAAGCGTACCTATGTGCCTTGAGTGCTCAAGTCTGCGGTGCGGCGAGACGAGCTGAATATGCGCGGTCCGCGGTGAGTCGGGACGAGTGCGCCTCTGCTGTGGTTCGCAATGAGTTGGAACGAGCGGGACAGAGTTGCTGCATGGAGATCCAATGAACGTAGGCAGTTCGAAGTGGATTCCGGAAAGTGTAGTTGAGGCGTAGCTTGTGAAGCTGGCTGATGCTGTTTGGAAGCAGAGGGATGTATATTAGACGCTAATGGTCAGAAGGCTGATGCGTGTTGTTTTTTCTGAGGGTCACCACGGTGGCATGTTGATAGCTGTTAGTGGTGACGATCACGTCGGGGTCACCACTGTGGCACCGCTGGTCCGTACCGCGGAAGGGTCGAGTGATGGAACCAGCGGGCCAGCTTCTTGTCAGGTGACGTCATAACTGTGGAGGTTGATGACGTCACACAAGGACAAGGGGAAAAGGAAGATCTTCCCAGCCAGGCAAGGTGTACTGCCTGGGGACCGAAGTCCATTTAAGAAACGTTGAAACTTATATATAGTGTTACAAGATAAATAATTGTGATATCGCGATTCAGGATTTTATTTTTAAATTTCATTTTTCCATTTGTTATTGATTTTTGTCCATTTTTTATTATTTTTTCTTGTAGCGTTTGTGATTGTTTTGAGCCGCTACAAAATAAAATAAGAGTAGTTAAAAAGGCAGAACAACGTTTGCCGGGTCAGCTAGTTTGTAATATAAATAAAACAAGCAGTTAGTATATCGTACTATTAACAGTTAACAGATACCTACTAGTTAGAGAACTGCATAATCCAAACAGATGATAGGTATATTAACAATTAGTTGATTCGCCCGCTAGCAAAGAACAGGTTATCGATATAATTTTTCATACAAACTTTAATTTTATTATATCATAAGATAGCAAACAAGCAGATGACTCTCTTTATGGAAAAAGCAACCATCGCCTTTTTGGAAAAAGAAGTGAATGGTGCGTTGCTATCCATGTGGCGGGATGGCAATACCACATGCATAAGTCTATTGGCTACCTTACCCGGTACAAGGAATGGTAAGCAATGACGCTATTGCGGCAGGATTAAGTAAGGCGTTGGTACTAAATACGCGAGAGGGAGGTTGCAGAACTCGCCTAGTAGTCACAATGGTAGTGACATGTTGATTTTTGAAAAAAGCCTTTGTTTGATTACGGCTCTTCAACTATCTTTAGCTAGATTTCATCAAAATCTGTTTAGTGGTTTAGTTGTGAAAGTGTAACAGACTAAGAGATTTAACATTTATAATATTAGTATGGATACCATTTTTTTAATTTAACCTGCACCGAGAAGCTTCGTAACATTCGTTAGCTAATAACTATAGTAGTTTAAATAACAAGCCAACTGCCGTTCCACCAGGCAGGTCATAAAGGGCGACCGATTGGCTATGCGAGTCACAAATGCATGGTCTCGCCCTGGTCTGGTACCACCGCCTTACCTATTCCTGCCGCAATAGCATCAGTGCTTGTCACTGCGTGTTCCGGTTTGAAGGGGTTAGGTAGCTGGTAAACTTATGCATGTGGCATAAGAACTTTCCACAAGATAGCAACGCATTATTAACATATTATGTGTCCAGAAGCAATGGTTGACCCTCTCCGTCAGGAGATCCATCTGCTTGTTTGTTATCTTATGAATTAAAAAAAGACGATATACAATGGGTCAACCGGATATTTATATTATTACCGTATTTTAAATCTAAAATATTAAAACATATATTTTAGTGTGAGTACTGAACTAACATTGGCTTTACGCCATAACTTGCTATTGTCCTGACACATCCGCAATAAAAACAATCATTTTGCACTCTTTATGATGTTGGAGCTCGAACAGTCATGGACAACAAAGGATCATAAAAGTAGAAGAAAACATTCAGCTTACCTATAGTAGATATGTAAATATCGTAATATCTTTCATCACAGTATCGGTGCACTATACACGTTTTCCCGACGTTGGAATCCCCTAAAACTAATAACTTATACGTAGCAGAAAAATCTAAAGCCATATTTTTTGTTTACTTACTACGTTGTTTAAACGCGGGTGGTCGCCCAAAACATCGGTGGAACTGTCAAAGGAGAAAAATCAATGACATTGTCTGCGCATGTGCAAGATGCTAACCTAGTACCTAAAACAATATAGCAACAAGTATTTGATATATTTTAACTAGTGATGTTGTGACGAAAGTTTCGGTTACTGCCTTTAATTGGCGTTTCGGTTTTTGATCTGTTGAATTTCACACTGAAATTAGGACTGGCATTGTAGAGTGGTTTTATAGAATCAGGCGTTACTTTGAAGATACCAAAAAAGAAAGTTACGTTTTTTGTTTCATTGTGAATTTTAATATTTCTACTATAATTCTAGCAACACTAGATACATCTGTATTAGTAGGCAAATTCTATTAGATAATCATTAATATTGGAGTTCAATAATTTTCCAGAGATTAAAAGATGATTACTTAAATATTTCAAGCGATAATATACTTTAATTATGTATGTGTATCGTGTTGCGAATGTATGGAGAAGTAACATGCAACTGGTCTTAGAAAGACTAACGCAAATCAAAAAAAAAAATTGGAGTATCATACAAGTCTTAATTTGCAAATATTGTTAATGTTGGTGGTCTTATTTTTAATGAGGATTTAAAATATTCTCTGGTTAAAATAAAAGGAAAATTTTCCATTTCTTGTGATCAAGTGTTGCGCATATTTAAAATGCACAATACTTGATAACAAGCAAGTTAGTAAGTATTTATTAGTAGAACTCTTAATTTTTTACATAATAAAAATATGTTTTTAGAAAGGATGGAAGGTACACCGCTGATGTCAAAGAAGAGTGTGTGTAGGGTACAGACCACAGACTGAATGGGAGGTTAGGGATATTAATTAAAAGCACAGTTTTAAGTCAAGGTGTCGGTCTTGCCCTGCATAATTATGTACTTACCACAACACTATCATATGGAAGTGAGAGTTAGTTATGTTAGAAAGGGCATGAAAGTAGAATCAACGCGGTTTAGATGAGATAGCTACGAAAAATATGTGGCGTAGCACTCACAGACTGGGTTCGTAACGTTGAAGTGGGAGAGAGGTTAGGCTTGAAAGAAAGTTTCAGTGTAAAGATGAGAAAGGGCATGCTCCGTTGGCTCGGACATGTAGAAAGAATGGTAGATGAAAGGTTAAAACAGATTTTTTTTTTTTTTAATAGAAAAAAAGGGGCAAACGAGCAGGAGGCTCACCTGATCGTAAGTGATTACCGCCGCCCATGGACAGCCACATCACCAGAGGTCTTGCAGCTGCGTTGCCGGCTTTTTAAGAAGGAGTATGCTCTTTTCTTGAAGGTGCCTAAGTCGTATCCGTTCGGAAACACCCCCGCCGGTAATTGATTCCACAGAGGAGTAGTGCGTGGTAAGAAGTGCCTAGAGAATCGCACAGTTGTGGATTTCCAGACATCGAGGTGATGAGGATGGAACTTTGAGTTTTGCCGCGATGTCCGATGATGAAATTCAACAGCAGGGATCAATCCAAATAGTTCGTCGGAACACTCTCCATGATAAATGCGGTAAAAGATGCTAAGCGAACTTACATCTCTGCGTAAAGCCAAGGAGTCAAGCCGATTGGAGATTGCTTGGTCGTCAACGATTCGAACCACTCTACGCTGAATGCGATCAAGTGGTGGAAGCTGATACTGCGGAGCTCCCGCCCAGAGATGAGAACAGTACTCCATGTGCGGGCGAATTTGCGCTTTGTAAAGTTGCAAGCGATGAGAAGGCAGGAAGTACTGTCTCGCTCTACTGAGCACACCGAGCTTTTTTGAGGCTAATTTAGCCTTTTCTTCCAAATGATCACAGAACTGAACGTTGTTCGATATGTCAACGCCAAGAATTCCAATATTGGCTGAGGTTGTCAGGAGAGTGTTCTCAAAGCGAGGTGATACGACAAAGGCCGACTTTTTAGCCGTGAACGCACACAGCTGTGTCTTCCTGGGGTTGAATTGGACTAAGTTGAGTCGACCCCATTCCGAGATTTTTTCGAGCTGAGTCTCGATTTCAGACACTAGCTTGTCCCGATTCTCATTGACGTGGTCCCGAGAAATACCGCTATGACCGGAGTACAAAGCATCACCAGTACTGTCATCTGCATAGCAATGAATATTACTAATTCGCAACATGTCATTGATGTGCAGAATAAACAGTGTAGGCGATAGCACGCAGCCTTGCGGAACACCAGCATTGACAAATTTAAGGTCGGAGCACGCACCGTCGACTACGACTTTGATGCTCCGATCAGCCAAAAAACTGGTGATCCACTTGCATAATTTCTCGGGAAGCCCATAAGAAGGAAGCTTTGAAAGAAGCGCTTTGTGCCAAACCCTATCAAAGGCCTTCGCTATGTCTAAACTAACAGCCAATGCCTCCCACTTGGACTCAACTGCCTGCGCCCAGCGATGTGTAAGGTATACTAAAAGATCACCAGCCGATCGACCGCGACGGAAACCGTACTGGCGGTCATTAATCAGCTGGTGCTCCTCTAAATACTTCAAAAGCTGGCAGTTAATTATCTTATCCATGATTTTGGAGAACAAGGAGGTAATGGCTATCGGCCGATAGTTTGACGGATTCGAGCGATCACCTTTTTTAGGTATAGGGTGCACTAAGGCCGTCTTCCACGATTTCGGTACTACGCCAAGTGAGTAGGAGAGTTGGAACAGACGCGTCAGTACCGGTGTCAACTCTGGAGCACATATTTTAAGCACTATCGGAGAGATGCCATCCGGCCCAGATGACTTATAGATGTCCAAGGAAAACAGTGCTTCGCGCACTGACGACTGATGGAATTTTATTTCAGGCATATTGCTATCACACTGCGGGATGGTAGGCGGTGTGTTTCCTTGGTCATCCAGAGTCGAGTTAGCCGCAAAGAATGAGCCCAGGAGATCAGCTTTTTCCTTCGCGGTGCGCTTTCATCTTCTCTGTGCAGGGATGGAAGGGACGGCTGACAGAAATTCCCTAAGGCAGCCTTGGCGAGAGACCAAAACGCACGGGTGCCCGAAGGAAGGCGAACTAATCTCTCACCAATTCTGCCAATGTGCTCCGATTTTGCCCTGGCGATGACTCTTTTGAAGGACCTCGAGGCGTTATTATACTCCTTTCTTAAAGCGCTGGTTTTTTCATCACACGATGCCGATGCAGCAGCCCAGGCCCGGTAGCACTCCTGCTTTCGGCGCGCAGCCGTCTTGCAGTGGCGACCAAACCAAGGCTGAGACTTGCCACCGATGGGAACCGCAGAGAACGGAATGTTAAGTTCCATACCCTGTAGCACCACATCAGCGACAGAATCAGCAACGACATCCGGATCATCCAACAAGAAGCATGTTCGCCTCCAAGGGTAGGATGCAAAGAAGGACCGCATCCCGTCCCAATCTGCTGACTTATAATGCCAAACGCGGCGGCAGCCCACAAAAGGAGGCCGTGACGGGCGCGTAACCGGCACTTTGGCCCGGATCAGGCAGTGGTCAGACGAACCGAGAGGAACGTCCACTGATACTCGATACTGATCCGGGTGAGAAGACAGTAGAAGGTCCAACATTGAAGATGCATGGTCATCCACATCTGGAATTCGCGTAGGTGAAGTAACCAGTTGCGTAAGACCATACGCCAAAGCAAAATCGTGAAAAGACCTCCCCGCGTGATCGGTTGTACGTGAGCAGAGCCAGTCGGTGTGATGGGCGTTAAAATCACCTAGGATCACGATCTCTGCGGTAGGTGTCCTTTGAAGCACGGAATCTGCAGCTAATTGCAAATGCTCGACGAGCCGGTCGACTTCGGTATTCCCGCTATGGGACCTGTAGTTCCAATTTGTACCCCGGACAGGCGAGGTAGGAGGAAGTATCCGCCGAAGAAGATATCTGAGTCTCGGTCAAGAAAAGCAAGGCCGGCTTAGCCGTCTCGAGGTGGTAATGGACGGCGTTAAGGTTTGAGTGAAGCCCCCTAATGTTGCAAAAATCCACGACAAGCGTGGTGGGGGATGCCTTAAGTTCCTTGCTTCGTTTGTCTCATGCAGTGTGGTTAATGAGCGCAATCTTGCCCCCCCCCCCCCCCCCCCAGAGTACGCAGGGCAGCCTGAGCGTCCATGATTTGGCTGTTCAAGCAATCCAGAGCATGGACGCCCAGAGGGGGATTCTCCACCGCTAGTGCAAGTGGTACCCCCCTGCAATATATATACAATGCAAATGTGGAAATATGTAGGTACCGGGGAAGACCAAGACTGACGTACCACCCTACTCTCCGTAGATGGTGTCAAGAGTCTTTGCAACCAGCGTGTTTGCATAGTAATGAATGTGGAGGAAGTGAGACAAGTCTACAAGGATAGTGATGTATGGCACTACGCTTTCTCTGCCTACGTCGTAAGGGAGCTGGGGTGAAGATATGTAAGTATAAGAAATAGGACTTAACAGCGGAATATTAAGAATTTTATATTCGGTTCAATAAAAAGTAACTGTTATACCTAAATATAATTTGTGTAATACGTAATAACTATTGTTGAATGAAAATGTATTCAAGAAAGAAATTATCATTTATTATATTTTACATTTTCCATAGTTTTCACTTGATGGTCTATTATTATTTGATAAATATAAATTACTATGCACTTCTACTTCACATCAAACAAAATAAAGGTACACATTTAATTTAAAAAAAAACTGCCCGTAAAGTGTATTAAATACTGAAGGTGTTTTAAAAAGCGAAACCGGTTGAATAATTACCATATATGTTTAATTTAATTAAATTTATTGATTATGTGATATTTTTATTTTTATTTAACGAAAGTGTTACTACTGACAGCCATAGTGGCTATTTGAGAGTATAAAAATGTGCCTTGGTTGGCCAAAACTAGCATAAAAATCCGAATTACAAATTGTTATAAACCGGAAATTGGAATTCGGTTTAATTCAGCTTCGGGTTCTGTTCAAAAATTTCTCATGGACACATCTCTTGGAAATATACAAATAACTTTGTTTTCATCGCTTTTTCTAGACCACAAAATATAACAAGCTGATATCCGCGATTTTGTACATATACATATTTTTAAGCACCGACGCAAAAATGAGTGGTGTCATATGTACAATCTGCGTATCTGCGTATCTAGGTATATTTAGCATATTTCGACGCCAAATCCCTTACGTGGTAGACAGAGAGAACCGAATGCCAGGATCCTTGCAGGTTTGTCTTGCTTCCTATAAACTATTTATTAATCTTTGCATACAAACACGTCGGTTACAAAGATTCATGACACTTTCGGATATTACACGATCAATCCGATCATGGTATGTCAGTCTTGGTCTTTTCCGTCTTTCCCTTTTTACGTATATCCCGTGATGTAGGGTATCTGATGTCCTAAGGTAGATTATACAAAAATGTACGTGTGTAATTTCGATTTTTTAACCGACATGATAAAGGAGGTTGTTATCAATTCGGCTGTATTTTTCTATTCCGCCGGATCTTCTCAGTGTGTGGCCGCGTTCCGATCTGGTAGTAATTCTAAATATTCGATAGAATCTTTTAAATGTAATATTTTATAATGATATTTTTTTTAAATATTTGCACACAATATAATGGTAGAATATGTTGGTAACTTAATTTATTTTTAACAACTTGTAACACCCATATTCTTGCAAATAAATATTTTCTTTCTTTCTTTCTTTCTATTCATAAACGTACTTTAGCGCTAAAATATTGTTATAATCCGGTTATAACAGAGTTTTAGTGTTATTCATAAAAAACTTCAATCCTCTATAATAGAGTTATAAAGGGCTTATTATACGATTGACAAATTTTTCTATTCATAAACGTACTTTAGCGCCAAATCATTGTTATAACCCGGTTATAACAGAGTTTTAGTGTTATTCATAAAAAACTTCAATCCTCTATAACAGAGTTATAATGGGCTTATTATACGATTGACAAATTTCTCCATTAATAGACGTAATTTAGCGCTAAAACTTTGTTATAACCCGGTTATAACAGAGTTTTAGTGTTATTCATAAAAAACTTCAATCCTCTATAACAGAGTTATTATAGGATTGATAAATTTTTCATATGCGTTTATGAATAGAAAAATTTGTCAATATATTATCCTTTAGCGCTAAAATCATTGTTATAAGGGAGTCATAAACTAATGAAGGCAATAGCCTACTTTATCGACGTTTGATTATATACACAGCTTGCTTTGTACTTATGTTCTTAACCCATTTTTAACTCGTTTCGTCCAGGCCTTCTTTTGAAAAATAGCAGTTCGTAAAAGGCGGACGGTTGCATATACGTGTCACTACTATTGTGTATGTATGTTTGCCCACGAATTTCTCGCGAACTAAAAGTCATATTGAGATGATGCTTCTTGATTTAAATCAGGTACGTATATATTTCAACTTATGGAACAGTGTAAGTTTCACCAAAATCAATTCAGTACATTTTGAGATATGAGTATTTCGTCGGTTTAAATATATAAATTAGTATTTGGTAAGTCGTTTAAAAAGAAATAAAATGTACCTAACTAGTTTACGACCACAATCACACTTTATTTATAAGATTCTAAGTGCTTTTAGTTCGAATGTATTACCAAAACACAAATTTTAAGGAAAAATATTGCTACACGACCCTCTGACAACATTTAATTCATTATGTCGTAATTATAATATGATTTAAACGATACTCCATTCCAATTAAGCTATACGAAGTGCGTAATCTATTTGCTTGACGTTCCGGGTCGCACGGTAGCGGCCAAGTCACCATACATTACTCTCGCACAGGAAGAGTACAGCTTCATTTGTCAAATAACCGCAAGCCAGAACGACGTGGTCTCTCCGCTTGATATATTGTAAATAGCTGCAATTTTGACATTTGGATTCCGCTTACTATTTACGACACTGGCTTCTGTTCTATCTATTTACTGAGAAGTAGCGGTTTTGTTGGATATGTAACTAGCTAATATTGTGTAAAATGAGCTCAGTGGGTTTATTTTATACAGTAATCTATTTTAATAGTATAAATATGAAGGCCTAATATAAATGTTACTAGACAAATTAAACGAATCTAACCCCAAAGTAAGCAAATTATTTTCATGTGATATGGGTGTTTCTCAACGATACTCATAGAAATATACATATAATTTTCCCCCGTGTTGGTCCCGAGCTCGTTTGAAGAACAAATCAAATGCCGTTCTGTAAGATAGGTCGTAAAAGGCGACCGATTGGCAATTTGAGTCACTACCATCGTGGCTACTAGGAGGTAGAGTTCTGCATTGGCTCACCCAGATCTGGTACCATCGCCTGAACTATTCCTGCCGCAATAGGGTCAGTGCTAGTCACTGACGGGTAAGGTAGCCGGTAAACTTATGAATGTGGCATTGTACATCGCCACAAGATAGAAACGCACCATAAACATCTTTGATGTGTATAGGCGATGGTTGGCTCTTTCCATCAGGAGACCCATCTGCTTGTTTGCTCTCTTATGATATAATGTACGAGGGTGGATTGAAAAGTATTCGTCCTAACCAAGAAAATAAACACATACTATTTAGTACTGATTTCAGTTATCACTCACTAGGTGGTAGAGTTCTGCATTGTCTCACCCGGATCAGGTACCTACGCCTTACTTATTCCTGCCGCAATAACGTCAGTGCTAGTCGCTGTCGTGTTCCGGTTTAGAGGGTAAGATAGTCGGTAAACTTATGCACGTGGCATTAGACCTCGCCACAAGATAGCAACGCACCATTAACATCTTTGATGTCATTAGGCGATGGGTAGCTCTTTCCATCAGGAGACCCATCTGCTTGTTTGCTCTCTTATGATAAAAAAAAGTTATATTTTTATTTTTCTACATAATCACCATCAAGTTCGATGCACTTTTGCCATCTCCCATTCAAAGCATTTAGACCGTCGAAAAAAAATGATTCTTCCTTAGAGTCAAAATATGCGTCTACTGCTTTTTTGACTTCGTCGTTTGTCGACAATCTTTGACCTCCTGAGTGCTTTTTAGCATATACTGAAATATATTAAATAATCACCTATATCTATTTGTTTTGTGCCCAAAGCCAGAAACAACGCCTGTCCTTGTCGTTGGAACCGAACTCTTGTTTGCGTGTTGCTAACCATGAATTGGTTGACACGATTTGAATGAAAATTGGTACAAAGATAGCTTGAGACCCGAGAAAGGACATAGGATAATTTTTATCCGAGAAAATTCCACGGGAACGAAAACTATGCGGGAAAAACCCTGGGACTGTCTTTTCAACCACGGCAATAAGGAGTAATTTAACGAATACTTTTATTTTAAATTTTTTCCGCGCGGACGAATAAAGGACACAGCTAGTAAATATATAAAAAAATAAGTATTCAATTTTTTGATAAAAACATAAAATCACGGGACAAATTACTCGAACTGATCTAACCCTAAAGTAAGAAAATTATTTGGTTGTATTATGGGTATGGGGCTATCCATAAATTTCGTCACACGAATTACACTGCTGGTCACATTTGCGAGACCTACCTAGTGTGATGTCACATATTTTACAATTTTATATTGGAATAATGATATTCGATTATTTTTTATCTATACAAGTGGCTTTTATTATTTACTGATGTAATACTTAGAAAACAAATATTATATTTAAAAACATCATGACGTCACAAAATTTGGGACCTCTCCCCACCCCTTGTCATTTTTGTAAAATTGTTATTTAACAATCAATACAAAAAACGTGATTTAACAAACCAGTTTTTTCCCGTTTGTCGCGATGCCTCGCCTTAACTGAACATTCTATTAAGCTCAAATCATTTTAAAATACGGTAATATTTTATTCTTCTAAATAGAATCGTTTTTATTTATTTTTTTTTATTCTTTTTTTTTATTAGGGACTTGTGTCGCTATGGCGATTATGTCAGTCCCATCGGATTAAGCAAATCTTAGGTTAAAGAGATAGTGGGAGGCAGCGCTGTTCTAGGCTTCTTTTAACGAACTTATACACATCAAGTGCTGATTCCGATGTCGGTCTACTGAGAATGCTTTGTATAGAACCTACGTCAAAAATATTAATTTGTCTACTTGAAATTAATGCCTCACAAATAGAATCGTTTTTGTTTTAGATAATGTCACCGTGGCACGGGCGTGGTGATCGATGATTTGGCTATATTGTAACTGTCATAATTACTGAGACAGATCGACTTACTGTGTCTATGGTCTTAAATCCCTGCCACCCATTCGTAGCTAGAACCGCATCATCTTAATATTTGGGACCTGTAGGCGGCAGAGAATTATACATAGAGAAATATTGGAAGAGTTGCCTTGTGGTCTGCGAGATAGCCAATAGGCCAATAGGCTATTAGTCACAGATCATGAGATCCCAGGTTCGTCTCCGGGTCGGGAAAAATGTTATTGAGTTTTTTCGAGGGTTTTCTCGAAAATCCAAAATCTCAGTAGCCGCTCGGATCAATCTTAGAAAATAGGAAAAGAAACTTAAAAAAAAATCACAAGTTACAGATTGCCAGATCGATGGATTATTATTTATCTAATATTCAAAAAGCAATAAAGTCCAGTTTTTTATTAACTAAAGTAGGGAGGTACTTAATGTTCAAGCAAAAGTAAGCCTAAATGAGATTAATATCTAGCGAATTACAGTAACTTCTGCATGTGTACGAATATTAGTACCTGTTATAAACAAAATTGTGCAGAAGTCCTAAGCGCCAGATATACGTATTAAAAAAAACGACTTGTAAACAATCAGAAAAAACTATGATATCTTGAGGACTATTTATCTTCACAACTTTATAAGTGATTTATGAACATCATTATGTCAACTAATGTATATCCGGCTCTCATAAATTGCTCAATTTGATTTAAACCTGATTTTAAATTACTCGCTACCGGTTCCAATTTATTTGAATCGCCAAGCTGGCTGGTTAACTTATAAACATATTTAGAAACGATTAAGTCTTACCACTCATATATTATTTTAGAGTTTATTAACCGACTTTAAAAGAAGAGGAGGTTAAAACAAGAGTGTTATATTTTTATTTATTTCTAGTTGTTGCTTCGCGTGATCCAAATCATTACTTCAATTTGCTTAGTCGGCTAAAAAGTACGCCATGTTACAGGAGTAACAACTGTAACAGGAGTAACATTTAGGAAGATGTGTAACTTTCTTAGATTAAAAGAATTATTACGATCGGTTTAGTCGTTTTAAGTTTATTCGTCACAACAAACATACAAAAATACAAATGTTTTCCTTTTAACATGTTGTTTGGGGCTTATTAGCCAAAACTGAAAATCAGTGTCAAGCCACAACTGAAGATCAGTTTCAAATAGCACGCACTTTCTATGTTTACATCTATCTATACATATAAAAATCAATTGCTGTTCGTTAGTCTCGCTAAAACTCGAGAACGGCTGAACAGATTTGGCTAATTTTGGTTTTGAATTAATTATTGAAATCCAGGGAAGGTTTAAAAGGTGAGAAAATATAGAAAAAAGAGCAGTTAAAAAGGCAGAACATCGTTTGCCGGGGCAGCTAGTTACTGATATAAAGAGGTCATTAGAATTGAAGCTGATTTGACAACAAGGCGCAAGTGATGATGATGTCATCGCTTCGGCAGAGTCCGATTGACCACACCATACCCACACCAAGCCCAAACATATGTATTTAATATATATATATATTAAATACATATGTTTATATATATATATATATATATATATATATATATATATATATGCCGAGGTAGGGTAAGAATCCGAGTGAGGCTCTTCTCCGGAATACATATTGTGTGGGCTTGGTGTGGGTGCCGGGTCATCTAGTATATATAATATACTAGATGACCCGACAAAAGTTATTTTGCCGTATAAATTATTGAATTAAAAAATAGATGTTGGTGATAGAAGGGTGAATATTTAGGCTTGCATGTATTTTTAATGCCGCATTATAAATACATGCAACCCTAAATTATTCAAAAAATATGAAATAAAATGTAACCACCCCTTGATATGATACTATCTATTTTTCATATTGAGATATGAAAAATAAGTAGTAGCCGATTCTCAAACCTATTGAAAATGTATACGTCGCTATCTTTTTAATTTTACCTTGTTTTAAAGTTAGCTCAACAATTCTATGCACCTACTTATTACGCGTACTTACCTGATTAACTTAGGTGACTGGTAGAGATTTCCACTTAGCATTAAGTTCACCTTTGTTCTTTGTTGAGCACATATTTAAATAAATTAATGACATCTTAACTTACAAAGTAAATTGCCGGCATCAGAATGTTTGGAAATATAATATATAAAATATCCTGGAAAATTTTTAGCGCAAAATTCTGACTATATAAATCGATTTCTGCGATTTCCTAAACACACCTTATCTCTATGATTTAATCACAAAGTTACGGTACGCAGCTAGTTTTGGAATAAAAATCACTTACATCTTATAGCTTGAAAAACGCAATATAGCATAAATAATTTCAATTACAACGGCTGGCAAATGTAACATGCTTGAATCAGACTCGGCGTCTTTTATCTCACGTAATACTTGAGACTGCAAAAAATATTTTATTGAATATGCAATCATTTAAACTTGAAAGTGTTTTAATAAATTTAGCATGCAGATGACTCAGAGTGAACTTTAAGCATCTTTATTGTAGCTTGTGAAAATGAGTAGAAATTATAATATAATACTTATTCGTGACATAAGGAAGTTTGCAGACGCAATAAATACGTATTCCCTGAAAAATCCCCCGAAAAGCGAACGATTGGCTGTGCGAATCACAACCATCGTGGCTGCTAGGTGGTAAAGTTTTGCATTGTCCCGCCTGGGTCTAATACCACTGCCTTATCTATTCCTATCGCAATAGCGTCAGTGCTTGTCACTGTCGTGTTCAGACTCCGGTGTGGAAGGTACGGCAGCCGGTAAACTTAGACATGTGGAATTAAAAACCAACCTCAAGAATAGCCATATTTATATAGATCAATATTTTACTTTATAATATTGTTTTATTTCGATTATCATGATATTTATACAAAGAAAACACATAGCTGCTTTTAAAATAAATCAAAATTAAAATTTGTTTCATATTTAGAGTTTAAAAGCAGGTATTGCGATTTCTTTATGTATATTGTGCTTTTTATATCGATTTCTACTGTTTTTGGTTAATAATTGTTGGCATGTTTCTATAAAGACAAAGTTATGAATGTGGTGGAAGAAAGACGATTCTGCATAAAACTTAATTTATAGTATTCACTACTTAGCCTACCGTGTCAGTGATCTGGCAATTTATGTAATTATGCATTATTAAATATTTTTTTTAAAACCTTTTCAACGGCAAAATTGTTGCAAAAAAAAACTTTCAAAGCTCGGCAATCTTGCCGACAATTTTTTTCAATTTGTACCTCTTGTTTCATTTTTCGTCATGATGCTTAAATCAGTAGATGTATTCTAGTTGACTTAAAGGCTGCCCATTATATGACAGAGGCCTCACGTCCCAGTCAGGTAGCCTTATATAAACCTACCGGCCGAAAAGCGTCAAAACTTGTCACTGTCGTTCTCTGGTTGGGAGGGTTAGGTATCCGGCAATTTTATGCTTGTGTAATTGACATTCCCACACTGATAGCAACTGACTATGATCACCTTTGATGTATATAGGCGAGTGTAATTTTTTTCCATCACGAGACCCATCTGATTGTTTGCTTTTTCATAGGAGGCTTTAATTCCGATGTGAATTTTTGCGGTTAGACGTCTAAAATATGCTTTCTTATTTAAGAAGTCTTATAGTTTTCGAAATTATTGTTTAATATCGATTATCATGAGTATTTAAGTATTATATAAGTATTATTTCATGAGTATTTAAGCCGAATACCTTTGATATTGAGCATATTTTCTTCTTATATTCTTGCAATATTATTTATTTATCTATGATCAAAACATTTGTTACCTATACATAAACTTAATTAAAACGATATCGCATTTATAAAGAAATATGCTAAAGAGAGATTGAACACAGAGTCGCGCTTCCCAATGAAAGCAATTGAAAAGATATCTCTAGTAATAAAAATATAGATATCTCTTACAACACCTGGTAAAAGTTAGATATTCGCATTTCTATCACATGAGCACACACCTTTCTTCAGATTTCTATTAAAAAAGTTGACTGTTACTTAAATATATTCAAGGAATCTCATTTTGTATACAGTGTCAACTCAATGATTGATGGAACAACACATAAAGAAAGTAAAAATTATCTCATAGTTACGCCCACATCATAAAGTAGTTCGCTAAATCGAAATTCCGCGTAGTTCCCAAAAGTGCGTCATTATTAGATAACAATAAACCGGATTCGCAAGCTCATTAAGCAAAAAGAGATCATATCGCGAACAATACAGCACTCTGTGACTGAAAGTGATAGTAAATAGATATTAAACAATCTATGACGATCGCAGGCAGCATCACAAGTGACCGCTCTTAACAGGATAGCACAGCAAAAACTTGTTCGCGCATATTTTTATTTTTTATTTAATTTACTTATACAATATTAAAAAAAAATAACAAATAAAATAATATCTTTGTAACAAAAAAATAACGGGCAAAAAGTTACGCGTAGTCTTACATTAAAATCAGTGAGGGAATAATCAATCATCCTCTGTTTTCATACCCTTTTGGAGATTTTTTTAAAAACTTATATTGACAACAACTCTCTTGGTGTGTTCTATCCAATAAAAGAAAATGAACAAAATCTGATAATTCTGATTTTATAGATTTTAACCAAAAGTATTGCGAATACATATAATTAAAAAAATCAGTCATGGTTCCCTTGCATAGTGAACAGGCACTTTATTAGAAATTCTTGTTCACTACGATTCACCTACATCAGCTCTGATGCTGCATTTTCCGTATTCATTTTAAAACTGCAGCATCGAGTAAAAATGTTTTTGTCTACAGACAGATTAAAATATAATTTAGTAGCTTGCGGCATAATCCGCGTATGTCCCGATTCCGCGAAAAAATTACGATAATATATAGATAGATAGTCTATGTCACTGAGGCATAATGTGGCTTTCTATTGGTGAAAAAAATATCAAAATCGGTTTAGTAGTTCCAGAGATTACTTTCAACAAACAAACTTACAAACTTTACCTCTTTTATTATATTACTCGTAGAATAGAAACTACTAAGACACCTAATAAAATAATTTTACCTAAGTATACCTATTCTACAATGACATATAAATAACGTCCTATTTTTCTACATTTCAAACCCTTTTTCTAATCGCCTCTGTGGTGAGTGCTCCAGCGTTGGCGTTGACCACATGAGGTCCCGGGTTCTATTTCCGGGTCGGGCACATAAGAATAGTGTTTTTTCAGTTTTCTGAGAAACACAAAGTTGCCCGGGATTGGAAAGTGCCCGGTTGGCGATAGGCTTGCCACCTATCACATTTGTGGGACCAAGTATCTTCGGCTAATCGTGGGTGTACTTGTTGTACCTCTGCCTACCCCTTCGGGGATATGGGCGTGAAGATACTTATCAAACCCTTATAACAACGAATTCGTCGGTAATGAATTAGTCTAACAAAATTATCTATACATCTTCTATACAAATAAATAAAATTGGAGTGTTTGTTTGTAACAATAAAATGAACGCTTCTTATTAAATAAATTAAATGGAAGTATACACGGTACATATACCAAAATATCATTTTTTACCATTTTTTTCTTTCTGTCTGTCTGTCCGTCTGTCTGTTTGTTCCGGGTAATTTTCGAAACGGCGAGACCGATTTTGACGGGACTTTCACTGGCAGATAATATATAGCTGGTGTAATAAGGAAAAAATTAGGCTACTTTTATTTTTTAAAAATTCCACGCGGACGAAATCGCGGGCACAGTTAGTACCCAATAATTACACTTCTAAGAAGCTTTCGAAGATTGCCTTAATAATACAAAGTAATGAAAATAGATACGATACTAGATTAAAACAAATATACCATCGGAAAAAAACAAAATAGCACTAAACATGTAAAATATACAAAAAAAATCAAATTGTATAAATATTTGCACGTTTCTTGACATTAGAAAACACGATGGCAATAGCGACATGTTAACTTAAAAATTTCTTTTCTCTTAACTTGCCTTTGCATGAGTTATCAAACATGCTTGTCATTCACAAGCGATAAAAGATACGAGACCAACGCTTCTTTAATCGAATTTGATTCTCACAGTAATTAAATCCTTACATTTTTTCGATAAGAAATTTTGATATACGAAGTTTTTTACTTTAATCTTTGCGTTTTTTATATTTTTCTATAAATCTTTTATAAGCTTTATTAGATACTAGCTGTTGCACGCGACTTCGTTCGCGCGGACTTCGTTTACTCCGCACAGCTCCTCCCCCGTAGGTGATAGCGTGATAATATGTAGCCTATATGTTGACTCGACCTGTTAATAATATTCATGCAAAATTTGAAGTAAATCCATGCAGTGCTTTTTTAGTTTACCCCGGACATACATTGACTTTCCTTCGATTTTATTATATGTATATAGATTAGATTTCAAATCTAATAAGACTTGTCCACTTCGGTCCCAGGACAACGAATACACAAAGATATTCTTATTCGGCTGATACTTTTATCTTTTCTATTCGGTGTACAAATTGGAGCATTCGTTTGACTTAAGCGCATATTCTTCCCACGATGGCTTCAATGCTTCAATGTAATAGTCAGTGTCGTGTTCCAGTTTGGAGTGTAAGGTAGCCGGTAGACTCATTCATGAGGATTGAGGTGTTGTCATTCCGCCACATGAATAATAAAGCAACTCTTTCGTTTCTCTTTCTATCAGAAGAGCCACCTAATTGTTTGCTATCTAATGATATAAAAAAAAAAATTGAAAATGTAATACAAAACGACTCCAAAACATAACCATATCGCACCTCCGCTCAATTAGTGCAACAATTCAAAAAATCGTAAAAATCACTTTTTTGTACCATTCGTATCGTATTTGCCATAGTTTTATCTCGAATGTTGATCTACTACTGTTTTCAATGATTTGATACTATAACGGCGCTAGTGACGTTAGTGGCGTTGGCCTGAAAAGTGAAAAAAATAGACAGGAGCAACTTTAAACCCCTTATACTCGAGAATCGTTTTTTGACTTGTGACACTATTTGATCGGAGGTGTGATATACTCGAGTTATAACTTACTATGTTACTGAAGAAGATTGTGTGACATTGAAGTATTTGTACAGTGTCTAAGTCATTTCTAATCGGATTTATTCAATCCTTTATTTGCTGGAGAACCAGGGTTACCAGAACTCTCCAAATATACTTTTTAGGAGCTTTTAAAGTATACATTAAATTGAACTTTTGATGGAAGGCTTTTATATGTTTTGGAGTTGACGTAGTGTTCGTATTAGAAAAAAAAGGTTCTTTGTATTACGACTGGGACATTAGTAGGTACCTATACCAAAATATTGACATTACGCCTTTGTTAATTACGTCATATCGATGGCTTAATTATAATAATAATAATAAATATTTACGGGATAAATTACACTTACTGATCTAATTCCAAAATAGGCAAATTATTTGCTTGTGTTATGGGTGTTAGTCAATGATACTAATACATAGCAATACATATAAAAATACTGCAATATATTTAATAAACATCCAAACCCGGAAATACAAACATTTATGCTCATCACACAAGTGCTATAATAATAATAATAAATATTTACGGGATAAATTACACTTACTGATCTAATTCCAAAATAGGCAAATTATTTGCTTGTGTTATGGGTGTTAGTCAATGATACTATATATAGTCAATGATAATAAACATCCAAACCCGGAAATACAAACATTTATGCTCATCACACAAGTGCTATAATAATAATAATAAATATTTACGGGATAAATTACACTTACTGATCTAATTCCAAAATAGGCAAATTATTTGCTTGTGTTATGGGTGTTAGTCAATGATACTAATACATAGCAATACATATAAAAATACTGCAATATATTTAATAAACATCCAAACCCGGAAATACAAACATTTATGCTCATCACACAAGTGCTTATCTCCGTCAGGGATCGAACCCGAGCCCCGTCTCTTGCGTAGTCAGGGTCGCTAACCACTCGACCAAGCAACGGGGCGGTCACAATTATCAGACAGACATCGTAACTCCGCTGTGGCAAATTATACAGGAAGACGAAGAAAACCTCTACTTACTGTTTTTTTTAAAGCAACGTGTTTGATTTTTTGTTTTAATATAGTATTTTAAATGATTTTTTGTTTTAATATAGTATTTTAAATAATTTTTTGTTTTAATATAGTATTTTATAAACTCATTTTCAACTTAATAGTGCAGGAAAATATTAAATTTAGTATACAAATTCCTGAAAGCGAAAAATGTCCAAATACTTAATATTTGGACATTTTTCGCTTTCAGGAATTACGAAGTTTGCATGTATATAGGTAGTTTTAAGGTTATACTTAAAATGTGGGTATAAAACATATTTGGAATTAAACAAAAAATAATAATATTTGTTTGTGATAAATTTGTAAAAAGATAAATATTAACATTATTTATCATAATTAGTCTCATTGCAAAAAATGAAAAATAAAAAAAATTAAAACTATTAAAAAATAGTCTAATAATTTACATTTGTTGTGTGTGACTGTCTGCCTGCCTGTATTTTTTTTATATCATACTAGCGACCTGGCCGCGGTTTCACCCGCGTAGCTTTTGTTCCCGTGGGAATATCGTAAAGGCTTACGATATTCCCGGTAAGGTTTATTACATTCTAAAACCTTCCTCAAGAATCAATCTATCTATTAAAAAAACTGCATAAAAATCCGTTGCGTAGTTTTAAAGATTTAAGCATACATAGGGACAGACAGAAAAAGCGACTTTGTTTTATACTATGTAGTGAAGATAGCAAACAAGCAGATAGGTCTCCTGATGGTAAGAGTCAACCATCGCCTATAGACGACAAAGGCGAGGTCTAATGACACATGCATAAGTTTACCGGATACCTTACCCTCCGAACCGGAACACGACAGTGACCAGCACTGACGCTATTGCGGCAGGAATAGGTCAGACGGTGGTACCAGACCCGGGCGAGACAATGCAGAACTCTACCTCCTAGTAGTCATGATGGTAGTGACTTGCGTAGCCAATCGGTCGCCTTTTACGACCTTCTTGGCAGAACGGCAGTTGGACTATTCTTCAAAGGAGCCCGGAACCAACACGGTGAAAATGTATGTGTATTTGTGTATGTGCGCGTGTGTGTTATAGTCAATAATAGATTTTAAATATCTCCCTTTCATCTTGCGATAATTTATTACATTCCAGCTTTGTGCCTCTCTTTACTCAGCTTACGCTTTGAATACGCCTTAATGTTTTGCGCTAGATGACATTAAAACAGGATTTTGACAAAAATGGAGCTACGAAGTCTAATAATTAGGCCGTATATAATGCGGTTTTAGGGGCTAGATCTATTGTTTTAAGGTCCCGTTGCATGAAATTATCATGGTGGAGAATATAATATTCAAAAGCCGCTCAAAAAGACTACGCAATCGACGGGGCTAGGGTTCGATTCCCGACGGGGACAAGCATTTATGTGATGAGCATAAATGTTTGTATTTCTGAGTTTGGGTGTTTATTAAATATATTCCAGTGTTTATATATGTATTTTTATGTATTAGTATCGTTGACTAACACTTATAACACAAACAAATACTTTGCTTGCTTTGAGGTTAGATTAGTAAGTGTAATTTCACCCGTAAATATTTATTATTATTATTTTTAACTCGAGTTTCGGTAACCTTTTTTATATTATACTAGCTGTTGCCAGCGACTTTACTTCGCACAGCTCCTCCCCGTAGGTGATAGCGTGATAATATGTAGCCTATATGTTGACCCGACCTGTTAGTAATATTCATACAAAATTTGAAGTAAATCCATGCGGTGCTTTTTGAGTTTACCCGGACATACATACAGACAATGAGACAAAAATTCTAAAAACTATATTTTTGGCTTCAATATCGATTGTAGATCACGCCTCAAGTATTCTTTTAAAAAATATTCAAAGTTATGACTTTCCTACGATTTTATTATATGTATAGATAATATTATATAGGTATTTATTAGGTGGTAGAGTTCTGCATTGTCACACCCGGGTCTAGTACCACCGGCCTACCTATTCCTGCCGCAATAGCATAAGTGCTAGTCACTGTCATGTCCCGGTTTGGAGGGTAAGGTAGCCGGTTAATTGTATTTGAATTGTCTATCATTTTATGTTTTAGTGTGCAATAAACTAATTATTCTTAAGTGATAGATTTGGAAATATGTGTTTAATATGTATGATATTACTTATTTGCAAATCATTGCGCGAAAGATGGTATATAAATATCACCTTCCGCTCGATTTCGCCCGCATTTCACCCGGATGTTTTAATGGCTACTTATAGAAAAATATTAGCAGTAGGTGCTTTATTTTTGTAAACATATAATAGAAGCCATAATTTCGCACCATAAAATTCACTTGATTAGGTGTTCAAGTTAAATATGGCCAGATACATCATATATGTGACCGCCTTGTTGGTCAAATGGTTATTGAATTTAACTACGAATCGATGGGGCTCGGGTTCAAATCCCGGCAGAGACAAACATTTGTATGATGACCATAAATGTTGGTATAAGATAGCAAACAAGCAGATAGCTCTCCCGGTGAAAAGAAAACCATCGCCTATAGACACTAAATATGTTAATGGTGCGTTACTGTTCTTGTGGTGAGATCTTAGTTCCACATGCATAAGTTTACCGGCTACCTTACCCTCTAAACCGGAACACAACAATAACGACAAACACTGACACTAATATGTAAAACAATGGCGCCAGACCCGAGCGAGACAATGCGGAACTCTACCACCTAGTAGTAGTACCTACCACGATGGTAGTGATTCGCATAGCCAATCATTCGCCTCTTACGAACTGCCTGGCAGAACGTCAGCTGGTCTATTCTTCAATGGAGCCCGCACCAACACGGGATAAAGTAGTTAAATTATAGTAGTAAGTATGTTTTAAATTAATGTAACATTGTAGTCCGTAGCAGGTCTTTTTAATTTTAGTAGATTAATCTATTTAAATATGGCTACACTGGAGAATGTATGACTTGGTTGGAGGTCGTAGTAAGTGAGGTCACCACGGGTTCGAGCGACGGGTTCCGGGAATAATGTGACAAGCGTGTGTATTGTTCGCAAATTGTTGTGTGCAAGGTCCCTTGTAAATGTCAGTTTCGGCGCCGGCGCCACTCTGTCGTCAAAATTCATACTTTTACACGTATTGCTCTAAATCCGGTCTCGATTTTATGGATCCATATTTTTGTAATTATTAATACGATTATTGAATTTCGTTATTCTGTACGCAACTTTATTATTATATAAGACCCACATAAATGTTTTGAGTAATTACAACATCTAAGGATTGCAAAATGTTAGGTTTAATATTTTAAGTTTTTTTATATAGATTTATGCTATTGCTTGCTCTGAGTATAAAATTAAATAAATAAAAGTACACATTATAAAAGCACACATCTAAGGATTGTAAAATGTTAGGTTTAATATTTTAAGTTTTTTTGTTATCTGGACTTAACCTAGATAGATTTACGCTATTGCTTGCTCTGCTTATAAAATTAAATAAATAAAAGTAAGTACACATCATCACAATTGTTTCTTTTGCATGGTAGGCAAAATTTACCACAATTTATCGGTTTGTTTGTTTAGTTAGCGAGATGGGTTTTTTTATAAGATAGCAAACAAGCAGATGGGTCTCCTGATGGAAAGAGTCAACCATCGCCTATAGACACCAAAGATGTTAATGGTGCATTGCTATCTTGTGGCGAGGTCTAATGCCACATGCATAAGGATACCCTTCGCTTCATTTTATTGACCAGATAGACACCACCTTAACTATTCCTGCCAATTCTGCTACAATATCATTCGTGCTAGTCACTGTCGTGCTGTTTGATAGGGTAATAGTAGCCTATGAATTAAGTCTCTTTTAATTCAGGCTATATATTATAGTCTATCTTATGCAAAATTTAATCAAATTCTGTTCAGCTGTTTTGGGTGATACTAACTTGCATATTTATAATTTTAATATTATATACATATAATAGTACTATATAAAATATTAATATTATAATAATGCTAGTAATTGATTGATCAATGGTCCCAGTGTTGTTTTGGACTCTTTTAAAGAATAAATCAATTGCGTTACTGCTAGACGTCTCGTAAAAGGCTAGAAATTGCCAACACGTGTTACTAACATAATGACTACTAACTAAGTGGTAAAGTTCTGCAACGTCTCGCCTGGGTTTTGGTACATCCTTTACTTACTTATTCTGCCGTAATGACGATGTTGGGTACTTGTATCTGCTGTGTTCCGGTTTGGAAGGTAAGATGGCCAGTAATCTTATGCACTTGGCATTCTATCCCTGCCACACGGATAGCAAAGCACCATTAACATCTCTGGTGTCTATTGGCGATGGTTGTCTCTTTCCATTAAGAGAGCTATCAGATAGTTTGCTATCCTATCATAAAAACAGTATTGTACCAATTACGTCGAGTCGCAAGATTGATCTGTAGTCTAATGTTATCTAGTGAAAACATTTTTTTTGTATAAAAAAAAAACTTTTTAGTAAATTTGCAAATAATTAATACAATTAAAATTATTTGAATTTTGACAAATTATAGTCATCGACAAATTATAGTCATTTGACCGCCCCATTGGTTGAGTGGTTAGCGACCCTGTCTACGCAATTGATGGGGCTCGAGTTCGATCCTTCGTTCTTATTCATAAAGTCTTTTTTTAATTAGTAGAAGTAAGGACCTGTGTACTTTTATAATAATTTATACTCTCCATTGTCGGCACTTGGTGAAACTCCATCATAATTGTTATTTTAAATTATACATTATAACTGTCACTTGCCTTTTTCCTCTTACAAAATTTCCCATGCTATCTCAGTACAATCAAACCGCATAGATTTGTTGGATTCTTGCGAACGAAGGACAAACAATCACATAAACTAGGCAAGTCCAGTATACACTTAAATATAATTGTGAATGAAAACTTACTTTTAATACATATTTTAATACTCAAAGCTATTATATCAAGAAATATATTAAAACGTCAAGATCATCATGATACTAAAGTTGATACCAAAGATAAATGGTCTTACCATAGTGGCTCAGACAAGAAATCTCCTGTTGAATTCATTTTACTAATTGTAAATTATACATCCATCGTGTAAATTTTCAAATAGGTAATACGTCAAAGTCAGAGGGACTGAATAGGAAATGTAATAAACGCTCATGAGTTGCATCAAGGAAGCAATCTGCGTTCAATGAAATGTGTATTGCTGGATATGTCTCTTATTATTTGCATGTCAGAAAATAAAGTATAAAAGACAAACAATAGCTACCCTGTTAAGATATAAATCATTTCCTTTTAATGTGAATTCAATAAAATTCAGTTCAATTTACGTATTTATGTGTATTTTAAAACAACATTTAGGTATATCCAGCACATTGACCGTCTTTTTTGTTCTAGCTAAGATTTTTTTTTAAAACTAGTCATCTATAGGGGGAAATCCCCTAGTGGCGGACACCTAAGGTTTTCAGATAATATATTTAAAAAAAAAACTGTTTCGGAAAATATATCTGTATATTTATAATTTCGATTCGTCAGCAAATTTTAAAATTATAATAAATAAACATAAATGTAACTATTATATAAACATATTTGAAAATATAAGTCAAACTTCGTTGAAAATAAATTGAATTTCCGAAAGTGGCACCTAGTGCCGGACAGATTATAACTCTGACTCCTGGCATCAATCTTTTTTTTTAAACGTGACGCTGATCGCAATATAGACATTTGAATGTTCGGAAATGTCAGCACAGGCTTGACTACTAAGGTGAAAGTTCATTACCTCTTAATACATATTTCTTATAAACGTGACTTTTTTTCTACCATTTAATTGTAATGCTTTATCATTAAGAGTAGGTATCTATACCTACTAATATTATAAAGAGGTAAAGTTAGGGAAATACTTTTTAGGAAGTTACGTCTTTTTTAACTTCCAAATACGCATGTAGATAAGGTTAGTAAAGTACCTATTGCCTATATATATTGCCTCGATTTTCAAAAATGGAGTTTTTCACTTGGTCTCCAAGTTTTGAACCTAAACTACCTAACATTAAAAGGGTCTCCTAAGAACCTTTTTCGATTATTTTTAGAATAACTTCAGTATGTTTGTATGTGTGTATGTGTAAACATTATGGCTGCCTTACCTGCCAAACTGGAATACAAGCACTAACGCTATTGCGACAGGAATAGGTAACGCAGTGGTAAAAGACCCGGGCGAGACAATGTAAAACTCTACCGCCTAGTAGCCACGATGGAATTGATTCGCATAGCCGATCGTTCGTCAATCGCCTCTTACGTACTGTCTGGTAGAACGGCAGGCAGGTCTATAGCAAAAGGAAAGCGTACAAAAGGTAGAATTTGCACGTTTTTATATCATAAGATAGCAAACAAGCAAATGGCTCTCCTGATGGAAAGAGAAACCATTGCCTATAGACACCACAAATGTTAATGATGCGTTGCTATCAGTGTGGCGGGATGGCAACGCCAAATGCATAAGTCTACCGGCTACTTTATCCTCCAAACCGGTACAAGACAATGGCAAGCATTGACGCTATAGCGTCAGGAATAGGTAAGGCGGTGGTACCAAATACCCGGGAGAGACATTGCGGAACTCTACCGCCTAGTAGTCACAATGATAATGACTGTGAAGCCAATCGGTCGCCTTTTACGACCTGCCTGGAAGAACAGCAGTTGGTCTATTCTTCAAAGGAGCCTGGACCAACACGGGGTAAAAAATCTGTTTCTGACTGTTACAAAGTTCTATTGATTGTTGTGTATTAGTACAACCTTCTAGGTTGAACAACTCAGTTGGTATTAGTGACTGGACGTATATAATTATAGTGCCGTTTTTTTTAATATCTTCTTTCAGTTAATTTTCAGTGTCTTAAAATTATTTATTTATTTTATAAATAATTTAAATACTATAAATTAAGACACTGAATTTGCTAGTCTGAGAATTAAAATTAGTTAAGGTGAAATTAGAAACTGTCTTTAACTTAACTCTCTATTCATTCATTCATGATTTGGAAAAGCGTGTAAATGATTTTTTTTTAAATTTCAAGACCCGTTTGCAAAAATTGTAAAACCTATAAACAATTAACTGAAAAACTAGATTAGTTTTAGTTTTTTGCAAATATCTAAAAAACTGTTTGACATTTTTCAAATTTATGGAAAAATTCGAATAGATAATTAAATTCCCCTGCTGGAACTATGGAAACAATATTTATGATTTTCCCGGAGAGTTGAAAATATTTCCGAAAATGGGAACGCTGACTTGCGCAAGTCACGCCGTTTTTGAACCTTTAATGAATAAATATCATTTAACCTTATTAAAAATGAAAAATTAAGAATTTAACAAATTCAGGCACTTAATAGTTAGATGAATGAATAATAATCCGCGATCAAAAGAAATTATCGCGATTTTTCTATAAAATTATTAATATAGGTCCTACAGTTCCGGGAGGTAGGACTTTGTTTAGAAAATTTTCTCTTGTTATTATTTTTTTTTTATTTGAAAAATGCCAAATAGTCTTTGAGGTATTTGCAAAAAACCAAACTCATTTTTTTTGTTATTGTTTATAACTTTTGCAATTTTTGCAAGGGGCTCTTAAATTTTTCACAAAAAATATACACGCTATTTCAAATCGAATATAAATGTAACTACTATATAAACATATTTGAAAATATAAGTCAAACTTCGTTGAAAATAAATTGAATTTCCGAAAGTGGCACCTAGTGCCGGACAGATTACAACTCTGACTCCTGGCATCAATCTTTTTTTTAAACGTGACGCTGATCGCAATATAGACATTTGAATGTTCGGAAATGTCAGCACAGGCTTGACTACTAAGGTGAAAGTTCATTACCTCTTAATACATATTTCTTATAAACGTGAGTTTTTTTCTAGCATTTAATTGTAATGCTTTATCATTAAGAGTAGGTATCTATACCTACTAATATTATAAAGAGGTAAAGTTAGGGAAATACTTTTTAGGAAGTTACGTCTTTTTTAACTTCCAAATACGCATGTAGATAAGGTTAGTAAAGTACCTATTGCCTATATATATTGCCTCGATTTTCAAAAATGGAGTTTTTCACTTGGTCTCCAAGTTTTGAACCTAAGCTACCTAACATTAAAAGGGTCTCCTAAGAACCTTTTTCGATTATTTTTAGAATAACTTCAGTATGTTTGTATGTGTGTATGTGTAAACATTATGGCTGCCTTACCTGCCAAACTGGAATACAAGCACTAACGCTATTGCGACAGGAATAGGTAACGCAGTGGTAAAAGACCCGGGCGAGACAATGTAAAACTCTACCGCCTAGTAGCCACGATGGAATTGATTCGCATAGCCGATCGTTCGTCAATCGCCTCTTACGTACTGTCTGGTAGAACGGCAGATGGTCTATAGCAAAAGGAAAGCGTACAAAAGGTAGAATTTGCACGTTTTTTATATCATAAGATAGCAAACAAGCAAATGGCTCTCCTGATGGAAAGAGAAACCATTGCCTATAGACACCACAAATGTTAATGATGCGTTGCTATCAGTGTGGCGGGATGGCAACGCCAAATGCATAAGTCTACCGGCTACTTTATCCTCCAAACCGGTACAAGACAATGGCAAGCATTGACGCTATAGCGTCAGGAATAGGTAAGGCGGTGGTACCAAATACCCGGGAGAGACTTTGCGGAACTCTACCGCCTAGTAGTCACAATGATAATGACTGTGAAGCCAATCGGTCGCCTTTTACGACCTGCCTGGAAGAACAGCAGTTGGTCTATTCTTCAAAGGAGCCTGGACCAACACGGGGTAAAATGTTTAAACGTAGAGAAATGGACGTCATCCCAAGTTGAAATGATCTGAAGGCCAAACCATACAAGCATATTGAAAATGAAAATGAAAATAAAAAAATATCTTTATTTCTTATTAGCATTAGTAAACACCTTGTTATTGTTGGTTGTCTCATTAGGCAAGCCTGTATCGAGGCAATCTTTACTCCCGTTTTACAATGTTGGAATTTGTCTCAAATGTAAGACATCTTTTTAAGTAATTGTAGTTAGTGTTCTTGATATATTTACACGAATCCAGAAGGGTAATGTGCATATTTGGCAACTAATTATCACTCTAGGGCTAGTCTTAAAATATTTTTTAAATCTATTTTTTATTTTAATAATGTCCTCCGTATCATCGTATGACAGCGTTCTTAACCATTTTTCAATTTATTGTATAGCTTCAGAGACACGTTTGTTTTTGATGTCACAGAATTTAGTTACTTTCCTATAAATGAAAATATTGGCAAAATCTCCAAAACGTTGGGCAAAACAGGATTTAACAGATGGTAAGTTTTGGGTAGGTATTTATATACTCTCCGGCTGGTAATCTGATTATATTGAGAAGTTAGCACAGATCTGAGCCTTTAACGCTGTTTTAAGTATAAAAAGTTGGCGCACATTAAGGACAACGGTCTCTTCATAAACGTTTTTGGTGGGATATAGATAGGGATTTTTTGAGCATCACCTTTAAAACGGATCTTTGAGCTCTTTCTGCTTGAAGTATTTGGGATTTAGCAGCGCTTCCCCAACACGTAATGCAATATGTTATTAAAGATTGGCACAAAGCATAATATATTCCCGTTAAAATATCCTTGCTTGCAATATCACGGAGAATTTTCATTATACCAATATCTTTCCTGAAACGTGATGAGAGATCATCAATATGCGCATTAAATTTAAGATTTTCGTCTATATATACTCCAAGATACTTCGTAACTGAAACTCGTGATAGAGCAACACATGAACAAGTTACTGTTGTGTTACACGAATGAATCTTAATATTTGTAGTTTCGTTTGGAGTTGATGCAGTGGTTTTATGAAAACATATAGACAAAGTCTTTTTTATATTAAGTGTAAGAAGATTTTTTGTAGCCAATGTGATTTTAAAGTAATACCCTTTTCAGTTGATGTGCAAACCTTAGACCATGTAGGACCAAGAAAGATAACTGATGTGTCATCTGCATAACACATAGTGTGTTCAGCTTCATTTTCAATTGGGAGCTGATGAATATCATTAATGTATAAGAGGAATAATGTAGGGCCCAGAATGTTACCTTGTGGTACACCAAAACAACAACTTTGGTAGCTGCTAATGTTTTTACCAATTTTCACACACTGACTTCGTTCTGTAAGGTAGCTTTTAAACCAATTTAGGGCAACGCCACGTACACCTACGCCTTCAAGTTTTTTTGTAGTACAGGAATTGAGACAGCGTCGAAAGGCTTGGCCAGGTCTAGAAAGACACTAACACAACATTTCCTTTTATCCAGGTATGATGACACTTTAGATGTAAGCAATGTAACAGCATCCTCTGTGTTTATTCCTCTGCGAAATCCAAATTGATGTGGAGATATTAGGTTGTTTAGTTCAAGATAACTAGATAATAGTTTGTTAACCAGTTTTTCAAGCACTGTTGAAAAAACTCCTAAAAGTGAAATGGGCATATAATTGTCTAATAAATATTTTAATCCGCATTTGTGGACAGGACAAACTGCGGCCATTCCAATGTTGCGGAAACATACCACTTGACAAACTTAAATTAAAAATATGTGTAAGGGGGTAATTTCGTTTCTTACATTTTTTATAAGGAAATTAGCAAAACCATCAATACGAAATACCTGGTGCCTTGTTATTTTGGAGATTCAAGATTAAACTTTCAACTTCTTTATTATCCATAGGGTACATGAAAAAAGAATGTGGAAGAGGGGAACAAACAACTTGAGCTATTTTGGCCAAATCTGTTTCTGACTGTTACAAAGTTCTATTGATTGTTTTGTATTGGTACAACCTTCTAGGTTGAACAACTCAGTTGGTATTAGTGGCTAGACGTATATAATTATTATAGTATCGTTTTTTTTAAATATTTTCTTTCAGTTAATTTTCAGTGTCTTAAAATTATTTATTTGTTTTATAAATAGACAATTTTAAGACACTGAATGTACTAGTCTGAGAATAAAAATTAGTTAAGGTGAAATTTGAAACTGATTTTAACTTAACTCTCTATTCATTTATTCATGATTTGGAAAAGCGTGTAAATGATTTTTTTTTTTATTTTCAAGAGCCGCTTGCAAAAATTGTTAAACCTATAAACAGTTAACTGAAAAACTAGATTGGTTTTAGTTTTTGCAAATATCTAAAAAACTGTTTGACATTTTTCAAATTTATGAAAAAATTCGAATAAAACTATGGAATCAATATTTATGATTTTCCCAGAGAGTTGAAAATATGTCCGAAAATGGGTACGCAGACGCAGTCACGCTGTTTTTGAACCTTTAATGAATAAATATCATTTAATCTTATTAAATATGAAAAATTAAGAATTTAAAAAATTCAGACACTTAATAGTTAGATGAATGAATAATAATCCGCGATCAAAAGAAATTATCGCGATTTTTCTATTAAATTATAAGTATAGGTCCTACAGTTCCCGGAGGTAGGACTTTGTTTAGAAAAATTTCTCTTGTTATTTTTTTTATTTATTGCTTTTTTTATTTGAAAAATGTCAAATAGTCTTTGAGGTATTTACAAAAAACCAAACTCTATTTTTTTGTTATTGCTTATAACTTTTGCAATTTTTGCAAAAGACTCTTAAATTTTTTCACAAAAAATATACACATACACGCTATTTCAAATAAAAATAAATATATCGTTCAAAAGTTTTCGGCGATGGAGAAAAAAATTTGCCCAAATTCACTTGTTGACTAGGCCATATTATTAATATTATAAAACTCAAATCAAAGCTTTGAGTTATACAGGCTTCTGGATATTTATTGAATTATTTCTGCTTGTCGAGTTTCATCTTTATAGTTTGAGTTAGCTGCTAATACTTAGTTACGGGCTGTTCAATTTTCATAACTTGAAAATAACGTTTTGCGACAGAATAATGCTCGCTATCGTAGGTATTTGTCCAATCCTTGAATAAAAGAGAAACTGAAATAAAGTGAAAGCCACAAAAAGATAAAAGTTGTCATTATGTTTCCAAAGAGAATTCCCATTAATCGAAAGAAAGGCAGTAGTTAAATAAGACAATACGTCGAGTTTGTGCAATAACGTCTCGTCTCAATCGAGTTAACACATTAATACCGGCAAATTATAAAATTAGGTGTTACCTTGTGGAAATCTATAATTTTGAGAAGAAATTAAGATTGCTTAATTGGTATTTTGCGAGCACTATCAAATATATCATTCACGCGTTGTCTTTGATTTTTAGCGCTGTCAATAAAATTATTTTATAAAATATACGTACGTATCTATTTTATCGATAATTCTATCTAAACTAATATTATAAAGATGAAAGATTAGATTTTTTGTTACGATTTAACTCAAAAACTTCTTGACTTATTTTAAAAATTCTTTCATCTTTCGAAAGCTACGTTATCCAGAAGTAACATAAGCTATTTTTTACTCGATTGAACAATAAGAAGTAATGATTTTGGTCACGCGATCGAAGTCGCGAGTGACTGCGAAAGTTTGGATGTTTGGATGGATAAATGTTTATTATTCAATCAC
Source organism: Apodemia mormo (assembly GCA_036924255.1). NCBI lineage: Eukaryota > Metazoa > Arthropoda > Insecta > Lepidoptera > Riodinidae > Apodemia > Apodemia mormo. Next base: position 17,487,685 of record JAUPFN010000009.1, on the reverse strand, counting down.
ACCAAAACTATTGGACAGATTTAGACTAAATTTAGCATACTGGTAGATGATGACCTGAAATAGCATATAGGCTACTTTTTATAACGTACTTTGTGCGGGATTCACCATAAAACTTTGATAATGCACGGTACAGTTAGTTATCTATATTAATATTATAAAGGCGAACCTAATAGACATCAAAGATGTTAAGAATAACACTCTATATCTGTTGATGAAAGATTCGTGTAGAATTATGAACTACTAGCTGCAGCGTGCAGCCCGCTGCATTATAAAAGTTTTTGGCGAATCCCGCGGGAACAACGTGATAAAAAGTAAGTAAAATTTTCCAGGGATGAATATATTCCAGGTCAACGTCTACCTGTGTGCCAAATTTGGTCCAGTTGGTCGAGTAGTTAGCGACCCCGACTACGCAATCGACAGGGCTCGGGTTCCATCCCAAACGGGTTTGTCCCCGTCTGGGATCGAACCCGAGCCCCGTCGTCTGATGTGCATTTGTGTGATGAGCATATTCCGGGTTTGGGTGTTTAATATGTATGTAAAAGTATTTCTACGTATTAGTATCGTTGACTAACACCCATAACACAAGCAAATAATTTGCTTATTTTGGGGTTAAATCAGTAAGTGTAATTTGTCCCGTGAATATTTATTTATTTATATATTCGAAAAACTCGCATTTATAATATTAATATAGAAATAAATTCATTTTCACCTGACTTCTCAAAAACAAGGAGGTTTTCGATTTGAGTGTAGTTTTTTATTTGTTTTCTCAGAACCCGATTTAGATTTTTGTTGAGAGGTTTTTTTCCTAGTTGGTCCCATTTAATTTTGGTAAAAATCTGGTCCTTTGATAAATCTAATGATTGGTAGACGATTGTTACAGGTTTACATAGGTACTACGTTTAAGTTTCATTAAAGTAAACATTAAAAAATGTTGGTGTTATTACTCACAGAATGTATAATTGTGCACATAATTTGTCACACGTACAAAATTTGTCTTTGAGTAAGTCAATATGATGCAGTTTTATTAATTGCCGATGGTAAAAATACCGAATAATAAATTACCGAAGTATAAACATTGAGCAAGTAATACTTATTTACATTTATTTATTTATTTATTGCATTTATTTAATTTTGGTCCCCCGTGTTAGTCCGGGTCCCCCTTTAAGAATAGATTATTTGCCGTTCTGCAAAGCATCGTACGAGTCCATACTATCGTGTATACTACGTGGTGGAGTTCTGTATTGTCTCGACGGTGTCTGGTACCACTGCCTTACCAATCCCTGCCGCAATAGCTTCAGTGCTTGTCACTGTCGTGTTCCGGTTTGGGGGATGACGTAACCGGTAAACTCATGCATGGGGTATTAAGTATTAACACCCCGACACACGGATGGCAACGCACCATTATCATTTTTGGTGTCAATCGGCGATAGCTTATTTTTCCTATTAGGAAATATAAAAAATCTCTCTCTCTTTTTTATATTCTCTCTTATGATATACTAGCGACTTGCCCGCGGTTTCACCCGTGTAGCTTTTGTTCCCGTGGGAATATCGGAAAAGTTTATATACTAAAACCTTCCTCAAGAATCAATCTATCTACCAAAAAAACCGCATCCAAATCCGTTGCGTAGTTTTAAAGCATACATAGGGACAGACAGAGAAAGCGACTTTGTTTTATACTATGTAGTGATTATATAAAAACAGTCTCTGTAACTGACAACTATATAAATAGTAACTGTTACTGAAGTAGGTATAAACATTAAGAAATGCTCGGTCTCAGAAATAATGCTTATACATCGCCAGCATTAATCTAGTTACGGGCACATCTAGCACACAATTGGCTATTTCTATGACAGGACTTGTATTGATAATATTGAATAGAGTGCATTATCTCTGAAGCGTCGTTTCTTACGGAAACGAGAGGCGCTTACATAGGTAGTTTTTCGCCTTGCTACTTTGACCCTTAGTTAAATCATCATGTGAAAGTATTTTAACACGTATAACAAAAGATGTCTCATTAAATAAAATAATACTTACGTTGCTCGTTGTAGGTAGTTTGAAGTAAACCATTAATAAAATAATAATATTAATCAGTTATCAAGGGACAAATTGCACGAATTGATCTGTCGAATTGTGTTAAACAATGATATAATACCTAGGAATACACATAAAATACCACAGACCACACAAATATTATCTAATGGACACGGTGTTGGGCGCAAAATGCGTAGCCGCTCATATGAGCAGATGTATGTAAATGTCAAACGCTTGTAGATATTATATTATTATATCGTAAAAAATAGAAATATGTAAATTAAAGTAAATATTCACGGGACAAATTACACTTACTGATCTAACCCCACAGTAAGCAAATTATTTGCTTGTGTTATGGGTGTTAGTCAACGATACTAATACATAGAAATACATATATAAATACTAGAATATATTTAATGAATACCCAAACCCGGAAATACAAACATTTATGCTCATCACACAAATGCTTGTCCCCGTCGGGGATAGAATCCGAGCCTCGTCGATTGCATAGTGAGGGTCGCTAACCACTCGACCAACGGGGCCGTCAGAAATATGCCATTTTGTGCTATTTTATCTTATCGATTAAAAGCTAAGGCTTAAGGAATACCTCTGGAGTGATTTTATTTTATCGGCAAGTATTATAACTCTGTATTTCTCTGTGGAAATGCAAACGACACTCACAAACTAATAAATTGCTTTTAAAAGCCTACCTAATTTAATCCGTGTAAAATACTGATATATATTTATTTAATAAACACCCAAACCCAGAAATATGAACATCTATGCTCATCTTACTAATGCTTTTCCCTGTCGGGTATCAAACCCGAGCCATATTGATTGCGTCGTCGGGGTCACTAACCATTCAACAAACAGAAAGGTCAAAATAAAATAATGGTGCTGATAGAACTAATTTATAAGAAGTAAAGTCAAATTTAAAGTCGTTTGTTGCACAAGCGAATTTATATTTGAGTTCCCTCAATTTCTCTAGGATTCCATCACCAGATTCTGATCCAGTGATAATGAGATCACTTGAGAACTATAGGTACTATTTCAAAAAAAAAAGGATTTTCCATATCTGGCCAGCCGTCTCGTGTGATCGAGAACGTCCATAAAATATTTCAGTATTGTAATAATAATCCCCTACTTAACAGCCATTTTGGTTAAAAACTCACAAATTGATTACGTAGTTTCACCGATTTTGTTAAAAATTGGTCTATAGTGAGAATACGTACATGATAAGCCATGAAATTTTTTTCGTTACTAAATTTACGGCCAGCGAAGCAGGGCTAAGCTAGAATTTTACAGCATGGGACCATAGAATAAATCAGGATGTAATATGCATTAACTTTTGCCTAATATTCTAACCATTAAATTTAGTTTTCATTATTTACACATTGATCAAAAATAATAATGTTTTTCAGTTTCATAAAAACTAAATGCTTCAATGCAGACAACCCAAGCTACCCAATCTGACAACGACTTCTCTACGCCTTTCTTGCCGTTAACAATTATTTTTACACTGTACAGACAAATTATACTAGCTAAAATAAAATTACAAATAACTTTAAAATTAATGTTATGTAAGACTAGCTGTTGCCAGCGACTTCGTCCGCACGGAGTTCCTTTACTCCTCCTCCGTAGGTGCAGCACCTCCCCCGTAGGTGACAGCGTGATAATATGTAGCCTATATGTTGACCCGACCAGAAAGTAATATTCATGCAAAATTAGAAGTAAATCCATGCAGTACTTTTTAAGTTTACCCCGAACATACATACAGACAAACAGATAAACAGACAAACAGACAAAAATTCTAAAAGCTATATTTTTGGCTTTGATAGCGATTGTAGATCACGCCCCAAGTATTCTTTTAAAAAAATATTCAATGTACAGTTTTGACGTCCCTACGATTTTATTATATGTATATATGTGCTTTGTAAGAGCAAATATGACTGCCTCGTGGTTTAGAGGTAAACTATCCGGTTTAGATGATGAGGTCCCGGGTTCGATTCACGGGTCTGGCAAAGGTGTTAGTAAGGTTTTCTCAAAAATCTACAAATCTCAGTAGCAGCTCGAAGTCTGGCGGAGTGGTGTATCTATTACCACCCCCGTGCCTCAGATGAGCACGTAAAGCTGTCGGTCCCGGTTATCACTAGAAACAGTCGATAATCGATAACGTGTCGATGAATGCGGCGATGAGATCACCACTTATCACGCCAACCGACAAATCAGTGAATCGCGGTGAGTTGGATTCTAGTGGAAAGTCTATAGAAGTACTGTTTACTCTGCCTACTACGCAAGGGAAGCGTACGTAATGATACTTTTTTAATGTATACCTACGCTAAAATCTACAAAGCTGTTTTTTTTTGTGTCATAGGATAACAAAAAAGCATATGCCTTATGAAAGAGACTACCGTCGCCTTCGGTAATAAGAATAGCCTTCAAGAAGATGGCTCTCCTGATGTAAAGAAAAAACCGTCGCCTTTAGTAACCAAAGATGTTAGTAGTGCAGTAAGATAGCCTTCAAGAAGATGGCTCTCCTGATGTAAAGAAAAAACCAGCGCCTTCAGTAACCAAAGATGTTAATAGTGCATTAAGATAGCCTTCGAGAAGATAGCTCTCCTGATGTAAAGAGACAAACCGTCGCCTTCAGTAACCAAAGATGTTATTAGTACAGTAAGATAGCCTTCAAGAAGATGGCTCTCCTGATGTAAAGAAAAAACCGTCGCCTTTAGTAACCAAAGATGTTAGTAGTGCAGTAAGATAGCCTTCAAGAAGATGGCTCTCCTGATGTAAAGAAAAAACCAGCGCCTTCAGTAACCAAAGATGTTAATAGTGCATTAAGATAGCCTTCGAGAAGATAGCTCTCCTGATGTAAAGAGACAAACCGTCGCCTTCAGTAACCAAAGATGTTATTAGTACAGTAAGATAGCCTTCAAGAAGATGGCTCTCCTGATGTAAAGAAAAAACCGTCGCCTTCAGTAACCAAAGATGTTAATAGTGCAGTAAGATACCCTTCAAGAAGATGGCTCTCCTGATGTAAAAAGACAAACCGTCGTCTTCAGTAACCAAAGATATTAATAGTGCAGTAAGATAGCCTTCAAGAAGATTGCTCTCCTGATGTAAGGAGACAAACTGTCGCCTATAGGCACTAATTAATGGTGCGCTGCTACCCTTCTGGCGGGTTGGTAATGCTACACATATAAGTTTGACGGCTACCCTCCAAACTGGAACACAAAAGTGACAAGCACTGATGCTATTGCGGCAAGAATATGTAAGAGGGTGGTACCAGAAATGAGCGAGACGTAGCAGAACTCTATTTTCACGTAGTTACAACGGTACTGACGTCCAGCCAAACGTTCGCCTTTTACGAACTGCCTAGCAGAATGGCAGATTGTCAATTCTTCAAAAGACGGCCGGACCAAACGCGGGGTTAAGTTGACATACGTACCTAATTATGTTCCTGGCATGTCTATATTTTTTTATTATTAGGTACAGGAAATACATTTATCAATCAGCCAGGATTGCCTATAAATGTTCTCGCGTAAATACCAAGTAGAACTAACTAGTTTTTAAGTGCGTTTATTATGCCATTTATTATGTCACGTCTCCAGAGAGCGTTCGTTAACGTAAATCGCACTCAGTAGGACAGATAGTGTTGAAATAAAAATACCCAGCTCCGAGAAACCTTTTCTAGTCTATTTTTAGTTGCGATTGATATGTAGGGATATAAAGTTTAAGTTTAAAATGTCAGGTTACTTTTACGACTTCCAAGTAAAATCAGGTATCGAGATATTAAAGACATGAGCAAAATTCTTAGTTCTAAGTTCGAGATTTTCTGAAAAATATATCTCTCTCGAAACTGGATATGTAGCCGATTTGTCAATGAGTTGATGACCTGTGATATTTATCTATACGAATAAATAAAATTGGAGTGTCTGTTTGTAATATTAAAATAACCGCTTTTTACTAAATGCATATGGATGTATACACGGCACATATACCAAAATGACATGTTTTACAATTTTTGTCTTTGTCTGCCTATTTGTTCCGGCTAATCTCTGGACTGGACCGATTTTGACGGGACTTTCACTGGCAGACAGCTGATGTAATAAGGATAACTTAGGCTGTTTTATTTTAGAAATTTTTCCACGCGGACGAATTCGCGGGCACAGCTAGTGATTTAATATCATTGTCTAAATCTGAGAGCGCTATGTGTATTTTTCGCCTAAGCTTTCAAGAATATGACCATAACTATGTCACAGAACAGAAAATAAGCAGAACGTTATTTAATAATCACGAGAGTAGTGACATGTTTGGCAAATTGCTTGCTTTGTCAGGTCATTTTTACAATTTCTACTTTGCCTGATTTCATTTGAAATACAGAAAATACATTTATAAATCAGTCAGGATTGCCTATAAATGTTCTCGCGTAAATACCAAGTAGAACTAGTTTTTAAGTACGTTTATTATACCATTTATTATGTCACGTTTTCAGAAACCATCCGTTAACGTAAATCCACTCAGTGGACAGATAGTTCCTGCTTGATTTGTCTGATTTCAAATGAAATCAGGCAAAGTTTAAAATGACATTGATTCAGCAATACCTATCGCTCTAGGTATTAAAGACACAGGCAAATTTTTTTATTCTAAATAAGTTCGAGTTTTTTTTATAATTAATATAAAAAAAACTTGAACTTAATATAATTTCAATTTAATGTGGATATGCAGACGATTTGACAATAGATTGTCACCTATTTCATCGTCACTTTTACGATTTCCAAATAAATTTGGGTATGCTTTTGATGTGACATTGATCTAGCAATACGTTATAGACTTATTTCGTTTTATTTTTATATTTTTATTCATTTGACCGCTCCGTTGGTCGAGTGGTTAGCGACCCTGACTACGCAATCAATATGGCTCGGGTTCGATCCCTGACAGGGACAAGCATTTGTGTGATGAGCATAAATGTTTGTATTTCCGGGGGGACGTACACGGGGGACATTAGTACTTGCGAGTTGCGATAATTTATTACAACTTTTAAGGAAGTTTTGTAAGTAATAGAGAATTTTTATAAAAGCGAATTCTCTTCATGTTTAATCGCGCCATTTTCAAAAAATCTTTCTATTGCTTTACTTCTGGGCATCTGAAAAAAAGATGAGAAAGAGAGAGAAGAAAATTCAATACGTGTCAGTATCACGACTCACCACTAATAACTAGGTGGTAGAGTAGTAGTAGTAGTAGTAGAGTTCTGTAACAACTTCGGGATTTGTACCACAACCTTACCTGCCTAATGTATTTGCATCGGTGCTCGTCGCTGTCGTGTAAAGCACAGAAAACATGTAATTCCGTGGTTTGGAGTACAGAAAACAATTCCGTGTTTTGGAGTATAAGGTAGCCGGTAAACTTATGCATTTGGCATTCCATTCCTGCCCAGTGTCGTAACTATACCATCTGGGGCCCGGGGCAAATTCTTTTGATGGGGCCCTATCAGTAAAACTCGTCGCGTTGTACTCATTTTAATTTTAATAAACTTCGAAATTTTCAGCGTAGTCAATTACACGTACAATGTAAAAAAAATTTTTGAGCTCACGGCCTCTTGGGCCGAGACCCTCTTGGGTCGGGGGCCCGTGGCATTTTGCTAGCCCTGCCACCCTATTGTTACGCCACTGTTCCTGCCATACGATCAGCAACTCATTATTAACATCTGTGGTGACTATACGGACGGTTTTCTATATCTATCAAGAAATCCATTAGCTTGTTTACCATCTTATGATATAAAAAAATATATTAATTTATTCATTCATCAGCTAGCAATAATATATATATGACCCCCATCAACGGACCACCCATTACACTCGTAATTAAGCACAAAGTGTTGAAACACATCTGTCAAACATTGATTTCTATTAATCTACTGCAAAAATATGACGACTGAACATTAGCATTGACTAATTTAAAACACTCAAGTAACCATTACACAACTATCGCTTAAGATTAATATAATATCTATTAGATGATGTAACAAAACAAACACTATGCCACCGCAGCCACACTAGCCTGATTAATGACCATAAATCTCCGAGAATTCGCAATAAGGAGACAAACTTTTGTCGTAATACTTAACGTAACACTGATAATTAGTATACTCACGATCTATCCCACTTTCTTGGTCTCTTCAAAACACGGAAACATGAAAAAATGAAGGTGATTGAATCTCGAACGAGCCGTAAAAACTTGCTAGTAGGTATCTCGTTTGTCTCTTGATCGGCCTGTTTATTAAGTAAGTTTGAATGCATTTTTGCATCACCTAAACAGAAACGACCGTAAATCCTATCTTATCACGAAATGGATTTAGTATTAAGATAATATGTATGTAATAATTTCGTCTGTTACCTTATTAATTTTTCCGTGAGTAAAACATTTTGCGCGAGAATAGTAAATAACGAGGTACATAAATAGCCTTTTAACTTTATTACATCAATCAAAGATCAAAGTCAATCATTGCATTTAGGCTTTGATTCAGTGATATAAGTCTATTTTAGAGTATTAAATTACTTCTAATACTATTATATATTTTGTAATTATATTACATTATCATATCCAGGCCTCTTATAAAGGAAATATCATCTGTTTATCATCCAGTACTTCTTAATGGTCAAGCGAAAGCTAAGGTATTATTATAATTATAGCCACTAACCGGTAGGTATATACTCAAAATTTACTTAACTGTCAAAGAGTGACTATTTATCTACTCCTCTACGGAAAAAAATCAAAAATATTTGACAATATTTTAGGTTTCGAAACTGCACTGGAACGCCTATTCTTATCAGCGGTCTTAAACCCCTTAGTCACCCGAAAGACGTTGTATCTCTATGTGTATTCTGTCGTCTTTATAATAGGAGTATTTAGTGCTTTTAGATTTAGTGCCAGCATCCACTTTCCGCCATCGCACTACACGCCGTTTCACCCATATCATCCTGACGATTGATCATCTAGATTCTAGACTGTTCGATTTGACCGTAATTTCTTTATACGAAGAGTCAAACTCTGGAACAGCTTACCTTACGCGGTTTTCCCGAGTAGCTTTGATATTGTGATTTTTAAGAACGTTAAAATTTTTAAGTCAACTAATTTCCTAGAGGTCGGCATCACATTAGCAACTAACTCTTTGTACTGTAAATTTCCATGGACAGTGATGACTGCTTTTCGTAAGGTGGTCTACTCACTCATATGCCTGCAAATTCAATAAAAAACATTCAAAAGAAGCGACGATTTTGCACGCAAGGATAATATTTAATAACGCCTCAATTTTTTTTCTTAACTCGATGTTACATTCTGTTATCGATGATCGAAAGATATTAATCTCGTCTATTAATCGATTGAGTACTCATTGAGCACAATGGTAGTTTTTTAGTAGATACTTAATTAATGGACATAAGATTATCAGATATTGAGGCGACCGGACCGTTCTCAGCATAGAGAAAATACCCAGTATCATTTATTGAACGGTTGCACAATCTAGATTCAACGATGTCTTGGTACATTACTTTAGATTTGTATGGTGGGAAGAGATTCTTTGCCATATCAGTTACCTAATAATATCCCAATTATTATATAGATTATGATCATGAAATGGATCGAATATCTGATCAAAGCAAAAAATGCTCACTCCCTGAAACAGTTATTATTGTAGTATTTAACAATTTAGTGATTATAATTGGAGACAGCAAAAAGTTATCGAATTCTTGAATAAAGAGAGAAATCTAAACTAATATTATAAAATAATAAAAAGTTACTTTACATCAGCGCTGCTTTACATATAGAGGACACCACAGATTAATGGAAGCGCCTTTCGAGACAACTTCTTAGTTTGTCAGTGTAGCTTGCATTTACACACATAAATACAGAGTTATACTACTTACTGATAAAATAAAATCATTTCAAGGCTAATTTTTAAACCTTGTCGTCTCATTCGGAACGATAAAACTGTACAACATGGTTTAATTCTATATTTTCACGATATATTTACAAATGTATGACATTTGTAGTTATAGGCGCGTTTGCTCATATGCGCGGGGACACGTTTCCTTCCCAATGTCATGTCTATTAGTATTCATTTGGTCTGTGGAAGACTAAGTCCTTGAATGATGATAAAATAGATATATTCAGGTTATACATAGACTATTAAAAACTGTAATAGACCTCAGTTTACTCATGGTTAAAAAATGTAGACCTGATAATATACGAAACTCGCATGACAGCACATCGCTGGCGATGACTGGTCAATGTGCTTAAATAACGGATTTAACTTTTCCCCATGTATGAACTAAGCTCCAAGAATTTCGAGGAGGTTACAATAGGCACAAATATTGTAGAATAAGACAGACTATTAAATTTTAGAAGATATTTGAGATATAAAATGCGGGGACAGAGTAAAAGTAGGGTCATAGGTCCATCCCTGGCGGCCGAGAGCGGTCGTGACGGCTGGCGGTCTGGTCTAAGATATTCTGTACCATAGTTTAATTCAAGTAAATAAAAAATAATTAATCACTCCACACTGACACCACATTAATATCTACATTGCACCCGTGTGAAGCCGAGGTGTATCGCTAATCTATATTAATAATTTCATTAAGGGTTACGATAGACTCAATCGGAACCTTACCTAAATTATAAAACGTAAAAAAATAACAATTTTGAGTCGACTACTTAATATATCCGCAAAATTCGGATTGTGGAGTATTTCGTGAAACTTATTTTCTCTTCGTTCATAAAAGAGTAGAAATTAAGAAATAGCAATACTATAGTGTTGTCTTTATTAAACCAACATAATAGTTGAAAGAAGACGTCACTACAGTGTTGCTACTTTTTATGTCTATTATTTGAGTTAGTATAATTTAAGGCGAGGCATTGCGAAAAATTTGGTTGGTTTAATCACGTTTTTTTTTGTATTGATTGTTAAATAACAATTTTACAAAAAATACATACCTGAAGATATTATCTAAAGAGTGTGCTAACTCATTACATAATGTACTTTATTCAAAAATATAAAATTCTGAAAACAGGCTAAAAAATGTCTAAAACAAATAATTTGTTAATAATATTTCTAATCTTCCACATGATTTTTATATGGTGATATTTAGTTGTAAATACATAGTCAAAATACCTCGCCTTAAGGCGAGGTATTTCGACGCGCGTCAATTCTATAGAAAATGAGTGGCGCGGTATGTTCTGAAACCGCTGGAAAACTTGTTAATTTTCGAATAAATAAATATAGGACTTCAGCTGAAAACCAAAATTTAGTACATTCTTTTTGTATTTAAAACAAAATATTAACATATAAAAATCATGTGGAAGAATAGAAATATTATTAACAAATTATTTGTTTTCGGAATTTTATATGATCGAGTAAAGTACATTCTATCATGTAATAAGTTAGCACATTCTTTAGATAATATCTTCAAATATATCGTGTAAATTTTGTAAAATTGATATTAAACAATCAATACAAAAAAAACGTGATTTAGTAAACCATTTTTTTCCCGTTTGTCCCGACGCCTCGCCTTAAGATTGCGTATTATGAGACTTCCCAGCGAAGCCGGGTTTTCATCTATAAAACACCGACCACTTAACGTTGCTAGGCATGTACATTATCCTACTCTTACGGCCGGTTTCCGAAACGTAAATTAATTTTAACAAGCAATTAATCTGTGTTTAACTGATCATTTTCGTGTAAAAATTATGTTAAACACGTTGCTAGGCATGTACATTATCCTACTCTTACGGCCGGTTTCCGAAACGCAAATTAATTTTAACAAGCAATTAATCTGTGTTTAACTGATCATTTTCGTGTAAAAATTATGTTAAACACGGATTAATTGCTTGTTAAAATTAATTTGCGTTTCGGAAACCGCTCGTTAGTGCTCTGCGTTTATGTTGTTGTCTCGAAACGAAGGGTGTTGGAAATTTCACTTCTACCTTGCGTCAACGGTAGGTAAGTACACTTTTTAGGGTTCTGAAATAAACTAGAACCACTTATAGTTTCGTCATATCCGTCCCTCCGTCCGCCCGTTCGTCCACCCGCAATCTAGCCCCTACCCCTTGTCACACAATGTCACACTTCGGCGACCCCCTCCCACCCCCTTATCGTGTGACGTAATTTATGGATGGCCCCTTACCTATTCCTGCTGCAATGGCGTTAATTCTTTTCACTGTCGTGTTGCGGTTTGGGGGGTAAAGTAGGCGGTAGACTTATGCATGTGGAATTGCCATCCCTCCACATGGATAGTAACGCACTATTAACATCTTTGGTGTTTATAGGTGACGGCTTCTCTTTCCATCAGAAGAGCTATCTGCTTGTTTACTATCTTATGATACAAAAAAAATATTGAAAAATATTTTTTATATTTTTTTATTAATTATATTAAAAATGTTTTTTAGGGTAGCATGTAAGTGAGGATATTCATTTTTTTCGCATACCACATAGTGTGGGATATCGTTGGATGAGTTTGAAAAAATGTAGGCTTGTGAAAACAAATTTCCGATTAAGGGATCCGTTTGTAAAATATTAAGCTTTAAACATTGATATAAAAAACCCAAGATGCACAGTCTCGAACAAAACTGACACTCAAAAGTGTCCCTAGTTTCATAGATATGGCAAAAACATATGTCTTTGCATATCCAACCTTAAACGCAGATTTATATATTTACAAAGCTATGTACAAAAAGCATTGATATAAAATACCCAAGATACACAGTTCCGAACAAAACTGACACTCAAAATTGACGCTAATTCAGTCTAAAAAGTTTATAGTTATGGCACAAACTTGTTTTTGCATATTCAACCTTAAACGCAAGATTTAAAGTCATTTTTAAAAAACAATGTACAAAAAGCAATAAAATTTTTGACTTAAGTTAGCCGGTAGGACAAGGCACATGTGGAGTCGAATATAAATATTTTTATGCGTTGAGGTAGTATTTTAAGGGTTTGTAAAATTTACATTAAAAAAAATCTTGTCGAAATTCTGTTTTTGCGTAGAACATTTATATATCAATAAAACAAATAATGACCATTAAAATAATTTATTTATATTTCAAACGTTATAGGTTATTGGTTCTATTACACAGAACCTACACATAAAGGCAAACTGTGGGTTTATAGCCATGAAGTATTTGACGCTTGATATTGATACATTTAGTTTGCATAGTCTAATAGATTTAGAATATACTGAAATAGGAAATTTACTGCAATGATGACTATGACTACGTTATAAAGTTCATAGATTCTTACATGATAACAGACACGATTTTTTTTCAGACTTATGTAATGTATCGACAACATAGTAAGGAAACGCATTAATTTCCTAGAAATAAGTTTAGCTTTTCGTAGAATTCTCGTTTTCAATTAGATTTCAGTTTTTCTGTTTTTTTTTTTTTGCAGTATTATGTAAACGAACATTTGTTTAGTTATAGTATCTGCAGACGTACGAGCGAATACTGCCCATAGACATTTGAAACACAGTAGGCTAGTTACTAATGCGATGTCGGCTTCTGAAAATTTTATTGACCCTCGTATAAAAAATTCCAATAAAACAATTTAGAGCTAAAAAAATGTGTTCAATATTATTCGGAAGATCAAAATCGTTGATGATTTTGAAAAAATATACATCTTTTCAAATACTGAATAACCAAGTATCATTTAAAAAAAAACTTTGGATTTTTGAACTTTTTTAATTCAATAGTCTATGCTTAGACATAGTTTTTTTCTTTGAAGTTAAAATACTTAAATTTAGCGGGAAGTTTCAGGTGGCCTGTAGGGTCAACCAGCTCACAGATTTTTTTAATATAGTTACATTAGTTGATTACATAGGTGTGTTACATACACAGAATCCTAATAAATACGTATATTTAGTTTGGAGTATAGTTTAGTACATATAATATTATTGCCATAGGTAATTTTAGATTAGATATTTCCTGTTAAATATAAATAAAAGTATCTTCACGCCCATATCCCCGAAGGGGTAGGCAGAGGTACAACAAGTGCACCCACGATTAGCCGAAGATACTTGGTCCCATAAATGTGATAGGTGGCAAGCCTATCGCCAACCGGGCACTTTTAATATAAATTTACTTTAATATAAATTTCTTTTATAATTACGTTAGTTTTTTCGATAGGTGTGTTACTAACAGGTATTTTTAGTTTGAGGTATAGTTAGTTATAATATTAGGTATAGAAAATTTAGAAGTTATAGGAAGTTCAGGTCTTACGTTTTTTACTTACATTTTAATAACAAAAATTTCGTATATAAATAATTAAGATGAATATGTAAATATTATTTTTAACGTACTAGCGGCCCACCCGGCAATGTAGAGATTTTTAATAAAATAAAAAAAGTTAAATAAGTTCTAAAGTAAATATGCGCAAGCAAAGCTTCGGGTAACAGCTAGTATGCAAATAAAACAACTCGCACAAATAAACAGTCACTTAAAATGTATACGAGACTAGCTGCAGATCTCTGCATTAGGATAAAAGTATTCTATGTGCTATTCCAGGTCATCTTATCCGAGTCCAAATCCAAATTGGTACAGCCATTTTTTACGTGATTGATTATCAAACATCCAAACATACAAACTTTAACATTTGTAATATGTATAGTATAAGATATCCGAAATCAAAACAACATTTAATTAAAATAAATTATTAAATCAAAAAATAAACATTCTTAATGCGACCTGTGCCTTCCACTTAAGAAATCGTTATCAACAACACGTGTAAACAGAACAAAATTCGATGCTACTTATGATTTCCTATTGTTATATTAAAAGTTTCGTAATATATCTCCAAAGTTCATCGTAAGAATCACAATTATATATTGTTATTTTATATTCGTACAAATAGAATAAAAAGAATCACCTAACTTGGTCCTCAAAATAAGTAATCAATATAATCAAACATTTTAAAATCGTCAAATTGATGTCCTCTTCTCTTGTGGCAGTTGGTTAACAACTATAAAAGGTATTCAAAATTATTAATGAAAAAAATTAATCTTATTAAAAAAAATTAACTTATTAATGAAAAAAAATCGACTCCACTAATAACAGGATCAATTTGTATTATTCGACTAAATTAAAAGGAGGTTGTAATGCACAGTCCTTTTACTGAAAAAGTGACCATTGAAATTTTGTCGTATTATATTTGGAGCGTCGAATACATTTTTAAGACAAATAAAATGAAAATCATACATTACACCCTATATTTAGTAATATAAGCGACAAAAATAAATCGATAAACTCTAATACTTACCGAAAATACAATATCTTATATTTTTTTAACGTTCATGATGTTGTATTTTATAATTTATCAGAGAACAATTCTGTATTTTTGACGCGCGGGCAGTGACGTGAGCGACGGGCTTCTATTTGAAGTGAGTGCACAATTTTAAATTGTGCACTCATTCTTAGAGGACGTTTTTGAGACACTGATTGTGTATCTTGGGTTTTTATATATCAATGGCTTTAAAAGGCTAATTTTTGTTAGAGTCGAGTGTCCCGCCGCTCTGCCAACTAAACGATTGGTTTTGAGGTTGTGAAAAATTCATGGTAGTAGTAAATATAATTAAGTTTAAAAGAAAACTATCATGGCTTAGTAGACTACAAGTTTGTGATTAATAGTCGGCCAACATAGAAAATATATTTGGAGAAGAATGAAGAAAGAATATCGGTGTTGAACTTGTGGTGTGAATATATTCGTCTTTAGGGTTAAGTAGGTTAAATGTTTATAGTATGAAACAAAAAAAATCTTCTTCTCAGTCCGCATTATTGTGATGGGCAACTGCAGAGCCCTATCACAGAATAATATTCTGTGGCCCTATATTGTGCGCAGCCTGACACACACTTAGCCAATTTATTTTTATTATAGAACAAATTGCACCGTGCATCCCACTACGTTATAAAAGTTATTGGTGAATCCCCAAGAACAACCTAATTTTCCGAGATAAAAAGCTATGTACTATTCCAAATCATCATCTACTTGTTTGCCAAATTTCATCTAAATCTGTTCTGTAGCTTTAGCGTGATTGAGTAACAAACTTCTATCCATCCATATATCCAACATGCGAACTTTCGCATTTATAAAATTAATATAGATACTCGTATTAGCTACAAGAGCTTACAAGCTGATGGCTCTCCTAACAAAAAGAAATAACAGTCGCTAATAGACAAAACAACTTTTGGCTACTTATAGGTGGTAGAGTTCTGCATTGTCTCGCCCAGGTCTGGTACCACCGCCTTACCTATTCCTGCCGCAATAGCGTCAGTGCTTGTCACTATCGTGTTCCGGTTTGGAGGGTAAAGTAGCCGGTAAACTTAGGCATGTGGCATTAGACCTCGCCACAAGATAGCAACGCACCATTAACACCTTTTGTGTCTATTAGCGATAATTGACTCTTTCTATCAGGAGATCCATCTGCTTGTTTGCTAACTTATGATATAAAAAAATGGAACCGGTTTGTTGCGGGATGTCACACCACATGTATAAGTTTACCAGCAATCTTACCTTACCCTTCAAACAGAAGTGCAACAATGACATGCATCCTGATGAGGCATACCACTTAGAAGTCATGACGGTGATATGAGTGATAAGTTTAACTAGTCATTCGCCATTTTGAGCTCTCTGGCAAGAAGAAAGCTGATGTGTGTATTAGTATGTAGTAGTATCATCACGCACGGTTCCCTTGCGGGGTAAGCAGAGCAAACCGAACGTTGATAGACTTTCCAGTTCACCGCGATTCACCAGTTTGGCGGTTAGCGAAATAAGTGGTGATCCTCATCGCCGCATTTATCGACATGCTAACGATTATCGACGATTTCTAGCGATAACTGAAACCGACAGCTTTACGTACTCGTCCGAGGCACGGGAGTGGTAATACACTGCTCCGCCAGACTTCGAGAAAACCTGTTAGAAACCTCAATAATACTTGTCCGACTCGGGGATTGGACCCGGGACCACATGATTTAAGCTAAATAGACTACCTCTAGACCACGAGGCAGTCTGACGTGTATTAAATATAAATAATAAATATACCTTTTATATTGAAAGAATAAATAATATGTCAAACAGATATTTAGAATATTCCCATCAAATAATAGTCATTCAATCAACACTTGATTGAGCCAATAACCAATTATATAATTTAAAATAGATGTTAACTATAAATATGTATACTGACAAATGATTAGTTTGTAAAGGAGGAAGCGTTTGCATTAGTTCAATATGTATATTAGCTCGCAAATTCAAAAGTGTGTCGGTATGAATCGGTTATATCATCAACTGTCGAAGTTGTCCCGTCACCACGATTCCGGAGATCCGCTATGTGCAAAAAGTTCAGAATGTTTTTGTATAGAGTGTACGCAACTATGATGTCTAAGGGTAAAGGAATGATTTAAACGCAGCAAATTGCAACAACTATCACCTGTATATCTAGATTCTATTGTCAGAACTTCATCGAATAGATATAGGGCAACACTAGAGGACTTAGACAAAATAACAACACAGAAACGATGATGAAGTTGGAAATGGTTGTGTTTGATTGGCATAAGCTGGCGCTGCGCTAAATTACGTGGTCAATTTTCATTGGCATTCTTATTGTCAGAGGCGACGATGAATTTAGGTATTGTTTTACTACGAAGCGATGTTGCTTTTGCCTGAGACCCTATTACCTATTTTAAATAAAAATAAAAAAGCAAACCACCGCTGAGCTACGTATCGGTTGTTCGATTATAAGGCAAAGGATTTAACCGACGACACTTAGCAGCCAGATCGTTACCTAGCTTTAAGGCAAGGTCGCTGGTTCAAGTTGAGTCGAAATTTATATTTGCTCACAAATAAAATTTTGAAATTTTCTTTAGCAGGGAATCAATGCTAAAACACATATTATACAGTTGATAAACGGCAACCACTTAATAAACTCGCAGCTTGGTTGCTAGTTTGTTATAGTTCTAAAAGTTATCGCATATTCGAAAATTTTAAAGGATTCTTAACACAGTGCAGTATAAATTAAATAATCGGTGGACAAATAACACGAATTGGCCTAACCCGAATGTAAGCAATTTCAATGAATCTAATTCATAGAAATACGTATATACATTCTGCAACATATTTTATAAACACCCAAACCCATAAATACAAACATTTATGCTCATTACAACAAATAATGTCTGTCCCTGTCGGGATTCGAACCCGAGCCCAGTTGATTGCGTTGTGAGACCAAATGTGTAATCATAAACCAAATAAAAAATAATAGTGTATCAGTCAAGCAATCAACAACGCTTATTTATATAAAAATTCTAATAAATCGCGTTACAACAATTATTTATCCTGTAGCACTATAGAAGAATTTTTCGTGGCAGAAAGAATTATAGGTACCCTATAATTCTTTCTGCCACGAAAAATTTTTCAAATCTGTGAATTCTCTATATGTATACATACTCTAAGATGAACATCGATACAAAGTGTTAAATTCCTTTGTACTTTTCACTCTTGACTTTTAAGCACTTAATGTCTTTATAACAAACCATTTTAAAAATAAGTGAAATTGTTTGATCAATCATGTACGTATGTGCGTCTGTTAAATTAGGTAACATGGTTTCGGTCTAGTCGCACTAGCCTAGTGGATCGGTTTGTACATAGAAAGTTATTTGATTACGCTCCTTTTTATTGATTCTTGTTACTTTGAAATCTTTCTAAATTTAAATAACTAACTGACATGCTCAGGGTTTTTATATTTACACGCTTTTTTATTAGCTTCAACATGTTTTTTACACATTCATGTCAGCTTATTCCTTGTAAATATCTGCTTTGTAGTCTAGAGATTAGTCTTCTCGGCTCTGATCATAACGTAAGGTGTTCGGTTTTCGGGCCGGGCAAAAGCGTTAATGTGGGGTTTTGAAGTTGTCCTCGAAAATCGAAATCTTAGCAGCAATTCGAAGTTGGATGGACAATAATTGACTTCACGCCTACATTCCTAATGATGTTGGCACGGGAACAACTAATGTAGATACCTACTGTTGACTAAACAGTACTTCATCTGATGTTGTGATAGGTGGCTAACCTGCCCATAAATACGTCCAGGTGCAAGCAAGTTATGATTTATAGAAACATTTAAAACATATTAGGCCAACTGGCCCAATCTGGTTCAATCTGTATTAATCTATATTTCTTAGATATCTGTATAAATTATTCTATATTAATTTTATAATATTATGAATGCGAAAGTTTGTATGTTTGGATGATGTTTGTTACTCAATCACGCAAAAACTACTGACCAGATTTGAATGAAATTTAGCACTCAGGTACAAAATGCCTTGGAATAGCATATAAGCTACTTTTTGTCTCGTAAAAATTAAGTGATCCCGCGGAATTCGCCAAAAACTTTTATAACGTAACGGGTTGCATGCTACAGCTAGTATACTAATTAATATAGTACGCTATTTTGTTATTTTGAAAATTTTTGGAGCAATTAAGTAATTTAACAGCAAAACTGCACAGTCTTCGACTAATGTAGTTATTAACGTTATATTTTAATATTGTACATTTTTGAATGCATCAAATAAAGATTATCATTATTATTATTATTAACTGACTTGTCTGGATCTCTGAAATCCTGAATCAGATTCCTATACGAAACTATCTGTTGCCCGTGACTTCGTCCGCGCGGACTTTGTTTACTCCGCTTCTACTGGTCGTAGCATGATGTTATATAATCTATAACCTTCCTCGATAAACAGGCTATCCAACTCAAAAAGAATTATTCAAATTGGTTCAGCAGTTTTCGAGATTAGCGGGTATAACCAAACAAACAAACAAACTCTACAATTTTATAATATTTAGTAGAGATTATATGCAAACAATTATGAACTATACCTCCTATAGAAAATCTTAATAGGTTAACAAATGACGAATTCTGAAGATGTAAACACAATGTTTTATTATGTATGTAAAAGTATTCATATATGTATTTTTATGTATTAGTATCGTTGACTAACACTCATAACACAAGCAAATAATTTGCTTACTTTGGGGTTAGATGAGTAAGTGTAATTTGTTCCGTGAATATTTATTATATAAATATTCACGGGACAAATTACACTTACTGATCTAATCCCAAATTATTTGCTTGTGTCATGGGTATTAGTCAATGATACTAAAACTAATACATAGAAACACATATATAAATACTGGAATACATTTAATAAACACCCAAATCCGGAAATACAAACACTTACGCTCATCACACAATTGCTTGTCCCCGTCGGGGATCGAACCCGAGCCCCGTCGATTGCGTAGTCAGGGTTGCTAACAACTCAACCAATGGGGCGGTCAAATTTTTATTTGTTTTTTTTTCAATAAATAAATAATATAATATATTTGAAACTCCTCCTTATTGGGGAAGCCGGTTAAAAACCTAAAAACCCCATTAGTCCAAATCCTTAATTAACTCCATACATTCTTGGTTACATACACTCTTGGTTTTAAAGTGAAGTAACAATTTTGGTTTCAAAAATGATGGATATAAAAAAATATCCAATCACACTACCAGCTTCATCATGCAGCATCTTTTCCCCCAGTGTTTGTCCGGCCTTCTTTAAAGAATAGACCAAATGCCGTTCTGCCAGGCAGGTCGTAAGAGGCGACCGATCGGCTATACGTGTAACAACCATCGTGAATACTAAGTGCTAGTTTTCCGCAACGTCTTGCCCAGATATTTGGTACCACCGCCTTACCTATTCCTGCCACAATAGCGTCAATACTTGTCATTATCGTGTTCCAGTTTGGAGGGTAAGATAGCCGGTACAATTGTGCATGTGATATTGCCGTCACGACACACGAATAGCTACGCACCATTAACATTTTTGGTGTCCATAGGCGATAGTTTCTCTAACATCAGGCTTGTTATAATATAGACTATGATAAAAATGTGTAAGCGGTTGACTCTGCAGGCCATCCCAGAAACTTCCCGCTAACTTAAGCTCTATCTTAGAGCGCTATTTTAAGCTCGAAAGAGTATAAATTCTAAGCATCGATTTTTCCCCGAGTTGATTCCGGGCTCCTTTGAAGAATAAACCAACTGCCGTTCTGCCAGGCAGGTCATAAAAGGCGACCGATTGGCTATGCAAATCACTACCATCGTGACTACTAAGTGGTAGAGTTCTGCATTGTCTCGCCCTGGTACCAACGCCTATCCTATTCCTGCCGCAATAGCGTCAGTGCTTGTCACTGTCGTGTTCCTGTTTGGAGGGTAAGGTAGCCGGTAAACTTATGCGTTTGGTATTAGACCTCGCCAGTCGCCACAAGATATCAATACGCAGCATTAACATCTTTGGTGTCTATAGGCGATGGTTGACTCTTACCATCAGGAGACCCATCTGCTAGTTTGCTATCTTATCATATAAAAAAATAGATGTTTTGAGTTTGAACATCTGTTTTGTTAAAAATGGCAGTATATTAATTTTTGAAAAGCTTTTGAAATTTTGAAATTTTGGAAGTGATGATCGATTTTGATCTTTAGAATGGCATTCAACTCAATTTTTTAAATCTAAAATATTACTTTAGCTTAATATTCGATAGCTTGTGAAGTACATTTTTTTTCAAAAATTTCTTCATTGATGAATCCCAAACAAATTAACCGATTTTGATGCAATTAACGGTATTTAATGCAGTTTTTTAAGGAGAAAAGCTGATAAGATTTTAAAGTCAATCGGTGTATCAGCCTGAAAGTTATTTAAAAAATATTAAGTAAGTTTGCTAAAAACAACGTAATTTTAATAGTTGAAAAACTGTAACTTTTGAAAATTAGGTTTGATTTTGATTTTTGAAACGGCATTACGTAGTTATTTACGCAACGTAGTTATTTTAGTATTAAAATATCGTAGAACACCAAAAAATGATTGGTTGAAAAATTTCGAAGTTATGTCGAAAAAACACTTTCGTCAACAATGACTCCCAAACGGATGAACCGATTTTGATGCAATTTGTGCATTAGACATAGTTATTTGAGTAATAAAGCTGATTAGCTTTTGTACTCAAACGGTACACTAATCTGGAAGTTCTGTTAAAAAAATACTGTTTCGACAAAAAAAATTTTCGGGTTTTTTCAAAATTTCTTAAAATCTCCTGGGTCAACCTAGTTTAAATCATCAGAAAGTCTAAGTTGAGTGGAATCTTAACGAATTCCATTAACCGCGTTTCGTTCCGTATAACCATTCAAAAGTTATTAGATATTTACATACACACACACACACACATACACACACACACATACACACACACACATAAACACACACACATACACACACACACATAGGAACATACTGACGTCATCGCGAAAATAGTCGGAAAAGGTTTCTAGGACCTCAAAACGTGGAGATCTGGTGAAAACACAATTTTCGAAAATCGGGGCAAAATCAGTAACTTCCTTATCTACATACGTACCGGGAAGTTAAAAAAAAACTTAGGTGATTTTAAGAGACGGATAAATAGACACTTCAGTAGCCTGTATCGCACTGGCAACCCCTTACGTTGTAAATATCCATAGGCTACCTGCGCGTTTATCAGCTGATTTTAAATAAAAAAAAATCCTCTTTTATAAAAAGTGGGTTAAAAGCACAGACCTGTTGTTGAAACACACGTAATTAATAAGTTTTATTATTTAAGAGACCGTTTTATTGGCAAAAAAACCTAATCCTCTTACTAAGGTAGTCGGGTGAAAGGATTATACTGCATCGTCAAGCCTACAGAAGCCAGCCTACGCCTTTCTTTACAAAGTAAACATCACAATTATTCATCTGGCAGTAAATTTGTTTAACAATAAAGAATAATATGGTCTATGTTGGAGCTTTATTTTCATAACAATTGTTATTTTAATAACTATTATGCCCGGCGGGTATGTAGTTAATTTTATTATGCCTAGGTTTATTACTTTTTTATGGCAAAAAAAGAGAAATTGAGTGCACGCTTGCTGATAATAAATGTGATCACTACAGCTCATGGACGTCTACAATACCAGAAGAACTATTTATTTAGTTGCATTCCAAAATAATAATAATAATAATCTTTATTGGCAAAAACACATTTGACAATATTGACATATTAAAACTATGTAATAAAGTATTCTTTACTTTGTTAAAATGTTTGTAAGATGTTTAATTAAAAATATTAGTTAAATCGTCATGGAACCTGTCGTAAGGAATATACTTATATCTTTTATTTAACTCATTGTTATTATAATAATTAAGGTACCTATAGATTTCTGAAAAAAAAAATTTGGTAGAGTGGTTACCTAACCAGACAAGCGACACTACTGAACGGGTTTGAATGAAATTTTGCACACAGGTAGATGATGACCTGGAATAGCACATCAAACCGGAAACACGACAGTGAAAGATGAAAACAATTATTGACGCTTTTGCGGCAGCGATAGGTAAGGCGGTGGTATCCTATACCAGGGCGAGACGTTGCAGAACTCAACCATCTAGTAGTCACGATGATACAGAGATCTATTCTTTATGGGAGGCCCAGACCAACACAGGGTAATGAAGAAGACAGAGGAATAAGTAACAAATTTCATATTATTTTTCTTTCTCTAGATTGGACGACGTTCTGCTTGGCTCGCCTGCTCTATGTATACTTTAATTTCAGTTAATACACCTATGTATACTTTATCTATACCTGTATTGGAAAAATATCACAATTTTAGCTAGCTTAATAACTAAGAACGACGCGTCTGCGTTGTGTTCACGCTACGTTTCCACGTTTAAACGTTGGAGGAACACATCCGTCCGATCCACATTGGTATGATATCATCTTAGGTTATACACAAACAAGTAGTCTTAAAAATAATTAAAATAAAAAAATATTAACTATCCGTAAGTAAACACTAATATGATGAAAGTAACAAAGAATCTAAACCGTTTTCGGATTAAAAGTTAAGTCATCGGTATTTAGGACAGTTAGTAAGAGTTCATTGGTTTTTTGATAGCAGGTTGGATAATCCCCGTGACAAATGGATTGATACAAACTATCTAGGTCGTACGACCATTGGCCTGGATAGCACAATTAGATATTAATTTTGTGATAACGATAAAATTTTTTACGTGTTGGTTTAAATATGTTTTGCACAACGATGTTTATATATAAAATGTGTAAAGGGTTGACCCTGCGGGCAATCTCTGAAACTTCCCACTAAATTAAGGTATTTAAAGCCTAATTAAAAGCCTAATTAAAATAAAATTAAAAGAGTAAGAAATATAAGCATAGATTTTTCATTTCAAACATCAATTTTGCAAAAAATAGCAGTATTTTAATTTTTCAAATTTAAATACTGCTATTATATAAAATGCTATTATATAGTAATATTATATATAATATAATATAATATAATATTTTTTTTTTTGTATATTTTGAAAACGATGATGGCATTCAATTATATTTTTGAGATCTAAAATATTGCTTTAGCTAAATAATCGATAGGTTGAAAACTAGAGAACTTCATTGTTTACAAACGGGGATTGACGGGCTCCCAACTAACGAGTGTTAGTACAGCTTGCAGGGACCATATTTTTTGAATATAATTACACTAATGTTGTTGAAGTTTACTATGGGGTCAAGCAATATTTTCGTTTTATTATATTTTCATTGTTTACTTATAACGATTATATACTTATATACTTATAACGATATATTACTTTGGGGTTAGAATACTTCGCGTAAATTGTCTTAGCTGTATTTAATCAAAAAAGAAAAACAATGCAACAGATTTAACAATTTTCAAAAGACCTCAAGTCTCTCTTATTTAACATAACACATATTTTTCCATCCTAATTTTACTTTACAATTAGTATATATTCAATTTTCCGAAGAGAATTTTATTACGAAGAGTCGAATATAAATCTGATCATAAATGTTCTAAAAGTCTTCAACAAAGGCAAACAATGCCATATTTTGGACTTATCTTAAAATATTAGAGGATTAAATGATTCGGCGCACTCTTTTATATACAATTTATCTGAAGTTGATTGTGTAAGAACATAAAATTATACACAATACTCCCGCATGTCACAACAATTTAACAGTTATTACAGTTGTATTCCTCTTTTACTTTATACAAAAGTTAAGTATGGTGTTGAACTTATCAACTGTTATTTTTATCAAGCGCTAGCTGTTACACGCGACTTTCGTGTGACCTAAACACATAACTTTCTTTTTCTCATTTGACTAAAAATGTAGTCTATGTGGTTGACAAATTACGCTATTTGATCTAATTTCAAAGTAAGCAAATTACGATTGTATTACGTTTTTTTCTTTTTTTTATTGAATTTGCAGGCATACGAGCGAGTGGGCCACCTGATGGGAAGCGGTCACCACTGCCCATGGACATTTACAACATAAAGGGTTAGTTGCCAATGCGATGCCGGCTTTTAAGGAATTTGTTGATGCTCCTCTTAAAAATGCCAATATCGTAGCTACTCGGAAAAAACGTGTGAGGTAAACTGTTCCAAAGCTTGACTGTTCGTATAAAGAAGGTACGTGCAAATCGAACAGTCGTAGATGACCAATCGTCAAGATGGTGTGAGTGGAATCCCTCACTACGGCGTGTAGTGAGTTGGCGGAACGTGGTCTAATACCGGCTGTATTAGATTAAAACTAAGTGTGTTAGTTAACGATACTAATACATAGAAATACATATGTACAAGTAAATACTGTAGGTAGCATACATAATAAACACCCAGACCCATAAATATAAACATCTATGCTCATCACATAAATGTTTGTCCCTATCGAGAATCAAACCCCAAATACTTTTGATTAGTTTCGATAACCACTCGTCCGATGTCACAATAAACCCTTAAATGCATGCCTTAAATGACTGCCTTTCAAAATAATGAAGCTTTATATTGATGAAAGAATTTTTAAAATCGGTCTAGTTGTTTTTTAATTTATCCTTATAATTTTAGGATATATTGATGTATACATACAGATTACAAACTGTATTATAGTCTAGGTGTCTTATGGTCACAATAGGTAGTATGGTAGAATAATATTTATTCGTACTATTCACGACTGCCTCGTAGTCTAGGGGTTATCTACTCGGCTCAGATCATGAGGTCGCGGGTTTGATCTCTGATTTTAAGTGTTAATTAGCTTATTTCAAGGTTTTTCGAAAATCCAAAATCTCAGTAGCAGCTCGGAGTGTAGAGGCTAGTGTATTATCACAAGCGAGCCTTTAAAAAACACATAAATCTATCGGTCCGAGTTGTGGCTAGAAATAGCTGATCAAGCGTGTCTTGGCGAGATCCTTATAAAAAATTGTTTGGGGGCCCTTATGAAGGGTAGAGATTCCTCATAAAAGAAAAAAATATTTACATTAAATTAATCGCCCATTGTACTTATGTTGTGTTTATATATTTTTATTCTAATTGTTCTGTGTACAATAAAGTATTAAATAAATAAATAAAATAAATATTTATTCATCATAATTATCTACCTGTCACTTTTCCTAAATTTTTTAAAACAATTCAAATAAATATACACTCTCCTTGCCTTTTTTTGGAAAAAATTGCTTTGTTGACTTTTGCCGTTTGAGAAGTTTTTATTAATTTTTGCTTACGGACGTTGGGGGCCCCATATAACTGATATGGTGATAGCTACGCCCCTGTAGCTGATAATCATTAATATGTCAGTTAAATGCGGCAATGGAGACAACCACTCATCTCGTCAACTGATAAAACTCTGCCTACCCGCAAGGAAATCGGGCATGATGGTATCTCATCTACATACAGACTAGCAAACTATCAGACGGTTCTCCCGATAGTAAATGGTTTAAAGTGCTTCGGTCATTTTCTCAATTTCTGAAAATTGTAGATTCCTATTGGGAACTTACGCCAGAGGTGTTACGACATGGATATCCACCGTCTCCGAAACTTTTTTCTGCTTATTTTCATATGAAAATCAAAACTGGGAACACCGGAACGCTTTCAAAACCTAAAATTGTGTCAGAGAAGAATGGAAAGGAGTAGATATGGTGGGTATCACACTAAAAGATCGTAAAAGACATTCAATCCATAACTAAGGTAGAAGATATATTAAACAAAATAAGATAAAATTGGCGATGGTCTGTCCCACAGAACACATGAATACTAATAGATACGCCACTGGGAAGAAAATGTGTCGCTGCGCATTTATGAGCAAACGCTCCAATTACTCTCAAAAATTTCATACATTTGCAGGTTATATTATATTGTGGAAAATAGAAATAAACCATGTTGTACTGTTGAACTGAATGAGATACAAGGTTTAAAAATATAATGATTTTATTCAGCGGTAAGTAATTTTACTCTGTATTTCTGTGTGTAAATGCAAGATACACTAACAAACTAAGAAATTGTCTTGAAAGGCGGATCCATTTAATCCATGATCTGTCCGTATTATGTACCTATATGACACTAGAAAGTATGACGAAATGGGCAAAATGGGTAACGGAATGCAACCACGCAATGCTAAAAGAAGAAGAGGAAGACAAACCAAAAGATGGCAAGGATTTATAACGTTATAATTTCGATATATTTCCGTCGTTGTGATTGGTTATAGTATATGATATTATGACGTTGTCTGCTAGCGCTAGTTGGTGAACCAATCACGAAACAGCATGAAACGCAGTGAACCAATCACGAAACAGCAAGAATATCGAAATAATAACGTTATAAATCCTTGATAGATGGTATCAGAGAAATAAAATGGTCAAGAAAGGCCAGAATCAAAGCGGTGACTACTTCTTACTTGCTCCTGCCGTCAGTATTAGCTGCTGACATGTTCCTGCTTGGCTATTAAGGTAGATGAACTTTGGGCTTTTTATTTTAGTGCCGAGAGTCGCCGTATCATTAATTCATTCGATTACTACAGGTGGCGCTCGTTCCTTTTCATCAGGAACACCATGTTTGTTTGACATCTTGTGTCGTAAACAACGTCGTGGGTGGGATGTAAAGAATGCAGATTTATATCTTTTGTCCCTAACGCTACGTTTTTGCGTGCGTGCACATTGAAATACCCAAAATATCACATTTGTCGTAACTCAAATATATCTTTATATATACAGATGAAATTTTATTACATACAGTCTTTGCGTGTTGTGTAAGAAAATAAATATCTCTTTGAAAGAAATACTTGATAAATGTAATCGTTCCTATAAGAGCCTCACACGGTTGTTTCAAGTAAAGAAATTATTTGAAAAGGACGTTGGAGTGCTTGTTTAATGTGAATATATTCTGAAGTGCGACAGTTCAGTGGTTCACATTATGCTAATTCGCAACCTATACAAGATAATGTAGAGACACACCAGCGAAAACAAAATATGCGTCACGATATTTTCCGTGTATAAGTAAAAAACATTATAGACATCGATTATTTTCTCTTTTACACAACTTTGTATGCTACTCTAGATTTTACGTTACTTTTTAGGGTTCCGTACCTAAAAGGTAAAAACGGGACCGTATTACTAAGCCTCCGCTGTCTGTCCGTCTGTCTGGCTGTCGCCCGGCTGTATCTCATAAACCGTGATAGCTAAAAAGCTGAAATTTACACAAAGTATGTATTTCCGTTGCCGCATTAACGACAAATGCCAAAAATTAAAATTAAAAATATTAAGAGTACAATTCAATAAATGTTTTTTTCGTATTTTTTGCTCAATATTAATAACGGTAACAAGTAGACACTTAAAATGTTCATAGAATATTTAGTTGTAGCCTTTAGCCTTTGAAAAATAAAAAAATAAAAATGAAGTAAATATTAAAGGGGGTCTCCCATACAACAAACGCAATTTTTAAGAAATTTTTACTCGATCTTAATAAACAGAGTGCTAAGTGTGAGTTTTTCTTTTCGCATTCGATCGTGAGCGCGTTTGGAGTTTACTAGCAATTTGTATGTGATTTGTACAGCGCCACCTAGTGGTAAACGTGAGAAACCAGTTTACCACTAGGTGGCGCTGTACAAATCACATACAAATTCCTAGTAAACTCGAAACGCGCTCACGATCGAATGCGAAAAGAAAAACTCACACTTAGCACTCAGGTAGAAACTTGAATAGGGATACGATACTTCGTGCGCGAGTCGTTTTTTTGTATTTTGTTGCATGGGGAAATATTTTATTGAAGTTTCGGTCCATTTTGAGAAAACTATTCACCATCTCGCCACACTGATAGTAACGCACCATTATCGTATTTGGTATCTATATGCGATGGCTGTCTCTTGCCATCAGGAGAACCATATGCTTGTTTGCTATCTTATTAAGTTGATATATATAAATATGTGTTACCGGAAGGGATACGCTGTGCCACGCTCACAACTGCATGGGTACTATCATCTTGCTTGTTTCTCCCGTGAAACAGCTTTGCTGTGTTTCGGAGAGAAGACCAAGACAGGCAGTGTAATTCTGGCACCCAGACTTAACATCTTATGTCTAGGCTAGTCCCAGGTAAACTAGTTTATGTTCATTGGCGACGTCGACCACTTACCATCAAGTGGCTTGTCTGCCAGTTTGCCTATACATCTATGGATTCTTAAAGCACTGAACCGATTTTAATGAAATTTTGTAGAGAATCTGTTGTACTGTTTGGTCATATATATATATATATATATATATATATATATATATATATATATATATATATATATATATATATATATATATATATATATATATATATATATACACTAGCTGTGCCCGCGATTTCGTGGGGAAATTTCTAAAATAAAAACCCGCATAGTTCCCGTGTCCGTGGGATTTCCGGAATAAAAACTATCCTATGACCTTTCTTGGGTCTCAAACTATATTTGTAACAAATTTACAAATTTAGCAGTTTAGCTGTGAAAGCGTAACAGACAAACAGACAGACAGAGTTACATTCGCATTTATAATATTAGTATAGATATTGCTAATGTCAATTATGTTAATATTTTAATATAATTTAATTTTAATAACCCATTTTTATTTATTAGCATAGAATATTATGGACTATTTTTTGTAAAAAAAAGAAGTCTAAAATAAATGAATTATTGTTATTATTATTTAACAAACACTACTACGAGTAGATTTTTTTTATATTTCTAGATAGCAAAAAAGCACAAGTTTCTCCTAATGAAAAGAGAAGCCATTGCCAATAGTCACGATGGTAGCGACACGTATAGCTAATCGGTCGCCTTTTACGACCTGCCTGGCATAACGGCAGTTCTTCAAAGGGTATCTGGATCAACACGGAGTATAATTAAATGTATATGTATGTAATATATGTATGTATGTACTCAGGCGCGTGCGCTCCTTATAGGCAGAAAAGCAGTGCTTTACTTGCCATTCACAGATATTTTAATAAAACGTTCGTACGTTTTAGATGATTTTAATTTATAATAAGTAAATGAATAAAATGTGTCATAATCATGTGCACGCCGCTGAAATCTATAAAAGAAAAAGTTTTGTGGCCGAGTACTCCGCCGCATACTCAGTATCATAATCCTGTGCACGCCGCTGTATGTACTTATACCTAAAATATACAATCAAGTTATAATAATGTTCAACCCTTGATATCGTCAGTACTAGGTAAACCTCCATTTTAGTACGAGTATCTCTTATGGTAATTAAATTATGGCAATTTAATTAATCATAAAATTTTTTTGCTTCTTTGTTTTGTTGAAAACGCTAATCTCTAAATGAATCGTTGAATTTGAAAAATTCTCCTTATGTATGATAGCAAACATTCATGAGGAAAGCTGTAACCTTATTTTTTACCCGACTGTGCAAAAGGAAGTACATTAAGCTTTGTGGTGTAACAAGAATGAAATCGCGGGTAACATTTATTAGTAGATATTGATAATATTATATTAATGTAACTGATTAAAAACGCTTATTTTTAACTTCCCGCTACGTATGTAGATAAATAATGAAGTTATTGATTTTGCCCCGATTTTCGAAAATCGAATTTTCACCTGATCTCCATGTTTTGAGATCCTACGAAATTTTTCCGACTATATTCACGATGACGTTATTATGTCTGAATGTAAGTATGTGTGTATGTAAACATCTCATAACTTCTGAACGGCTGGATCGTTCGAAACGCGGTTGATAGCATTCGATTGGATTCCACTAACTTCCTGAAAAATTGAACTAAGTCGTCCCAGAAGATGAGAAATTTAGAAAAAAACCAAAAAAAATATTTTGGCGAAACAGTATATTTTGGTTTAATATGATAATAAGTATTAATTACTCAAACTGACCGGTTTGATTGTCAGATCTATATAACGAGTGTAATAATAATATTAGTGGACAAATTATACGAATTTATCTTAAAATTATGATCCCCCAAAGTAAAGGGCCGTTCATAAAATAGGGGGGAAGGATCTCACTAAGTGTGACAAGATGTGACAAGGGGGGGGGGCGTCTACGGCAACTTGACGTTCGCCGTAAAATCTTTGGATTTTATTTGTTTGTTCATATTTACGGGACAAATTACACTTATTGATCTAACCCCCCCCCCCCCCAAAGTAAGAAAATTATTTGCTTGTGTTATGGGTGTTAGTCAACGATACTAATACATAGAAATACATATAAATACAAGAATATATTTAATAAACACCCAAACCCGGAAATACAAACAATTATGCTCATCGCACAAATGCTTTTCTCCGTCGGGGATCGAACCCGAGCTCCGTCGATCGCGTAGTCAGGGTCGCTGGGCAATTCTGTGATCTGAGTGCTAAGTGTGAGTTTTTCTTTTCGCATTCGATCGTGAGCGCGTTTCGAGTTTACTAGGAATTTGTATGTGATTTGTACAGCGCCACCTAGTGGTAAACTAGTTTCTAACGGTTACCACTAGGTGGCGCTGTACAAATCACATACAAATTCCTAGTAAACTCCAAACGCGCTCACGATCGAATGCGAAAAGAAAAACTCACACTTAGCACTGTGACCACGACATATTTACTAACTGACCAAGCAAACATTGTTTTGCCATACAACTTGCTTGTATTGAATATTTTGTTAGGGGAAAATGAGGAAGTTATTTGAAACCAAACATATCCTATCTATTCTGTACTTTCCATCGTCGGCACTCGGTGAAATTCCATTGTTGTTATACACTATTACTTTTAAAAATGAAATTTAAGTACAAGTGCAATAGATAGTGTCTAATAAAACATATCCTATCTTTTAAGTTGAACCAAATAGTAGATCTTTCTACAAAATTGCAAAAAATTGCATTTAAATCGGTTCAGTAGTTTCGGAGTCCATCGCAGACAAACAACATGACACGCAATTGAAATGTATTAAGACTAGCTGTTATCCGCAACTTTGCTCGCGCGTGTTTACTTTAGAACTTATTTAATCTTTATAAGCTACTTTTATTATTTAACCCCCTTAGGGATCGAATTTTGAGAAACGCTTAAGCACGTAATTCATTATTTTTTGTACTCAATTCATACGATATTTCATGCAAATATGTCCAGGGAACAAAAAGTTTCATACAAACTTTTATCCCCTATTTCACCCCTTTCGAGGTTCAATTTTATAAAATCCTTCCTTATTGGATATCTACATCATAAGAGAATAACCTACGTGTACGAAATTTGAAGTTCTAGCCCTAAGGGTTTGGCCTGCACGTTGATACATCAGTAACTTTTGCCTTTTATATAGTTATATACAGATAAAGATATGCTTTAAATAAAATTAAGCTTCTGTATTACTTTCCAACTAATTTTTAGACTCAAAATCTAGGAGAAACAAATAATCATTTAGGAGAATTTATAATTTTACAATTTCCGTAACATGAATGAAAACTAGTTAATATATCAAAACGAACCGGTGTTTTATTGATGCGTCGTTATAATAATCTAATAAACACTATATATCACAGATCTGATACTAATAACTTACTTCATCAACATGTAATTTATGCATTAGAAAGGATAACGTATCTATCGTCTTTTCATATGAAATTGAGAACTCGATTTCAAGTCGATTTCAAAATCAATAAATAAATTTTATGACAGTAATAAATGCCGTAAAAGGCTTCTAATATATTTTCAATCGGATTCAAATCGAGATTATTTTGATAAAATCAAAACTGTGATGATGGTTCATTCATATCAGTCGCGATGGTGATTGTGTGCATTTTCAGAACAAAGCCGTATTGTGCAATTATATTATCGCTAACATTTCATCTTTATATTAGCCAAAGCCTACGCACTGACTTGTATAAATCTTTCGGACAGTTTCGAGTACAACGAAGATTTTTTGAAGAGAAAGTTTCAAGTTAGTTTAACAATAGCGTCGTAGTACAGGGTACAAAAGTAAAGTATTCGAAATGTGCAGGGCGTTACGTCACAGAACTCATCGATTAACAACGGACTGTCAAGGTGCTTATTGCGTAAGCGCAATCATTGGATGTCAATGACTTTAGGAACGTACGAATGCTGTATGATTTTTATGATTGAGGAACTTTTCGTGTGAAAATACACTCAACATATTTATTGCTTTCCATATTGTGAACTAGCGGTTGGATTTTGTCTGGAAGCAATTTGGTCTAATTAAGGTTATTTTTTAAGATAACAAACAAACAAGCAGATGGTTCTCCTGATGAAAAGAAACAACCGTCGGCTATCGACAGTAAATGATACGATGCTATCGTTGTGGCGGAGTCTTAATGCCACATGAATAACTTTGTGGGCTGGGCTACCTTACACTACACCTGACAAACACTGACCATATTGCGGCTGGAATAGGAGATAACGCAGAACTGTAACCATAGTAGCCACGATACTAGAGACTTCTCGTTTGTTCGTTCGCCTCTTATGTTCATAAGCCTACCTAACAGTACAGTAGATGGCTATTCTTCAAAGGGAGCCCAGCCCAACACGGGTAATAAGGAGCAAAAAATGAGCATACTTTTTACGGCACTATTATTTTATCCAATTTAAATTAAATAAACTGGAGGCCTGAAACAAAAAAAAAATATTTTTTATTTTAATTAATCGAAAAAAGAGATTTCCGCCGTATATAGTGTTTAGATTTTTTCCCGTATTATCCCGGGCCAATTTAAAAAAACAGATCTGATTTTGCCATTATTATTATTACTTTATATATCTCGAACTACTCTGTTTAGCTGCGTATTTCTTGAATTATTTTTTAAATTGTGTAATTATTTCGACAGTACTTGAATTTTATTGTTAATGTTGGGGGATTATTTGGTTTTTTTTTATTATGATTTTTATTTTAGTGTTTTTTATATTGTATAATGAATTTAATTCTTGATATAAGTAATTTTTATTTTAATTTTATATTTATTAATGAATTGACTAAAGATTTAAATTTGGACATTTAAGATAGACTTATGATCTTTATAATTTTTTGACTTTATTTAATTACTAAGTGACAATTTATTTAATTTGTATTTAATTTTTAATGACATTAGATAATTTTGTACGAACACGTCAGATTTTCTCCTTACTTGCGGAGAAGTCATCACCCATAGAGCGGACAGCCCTACATTTTATAAAAGGCAGTTTATAAAAGGCGAATGATTAGCCAAACGTATCCCCACCATTGTGACTTCTAGGTGGTAGGTAGAGTTCCGCAACCTGTTCCTGCCGTTATAGCGTTGATACTTGTGTTTTGGTTTGGAGGGTAATGCATGTGGCATTCCAACTCCATTATATGGATAACAACGCACCATTAATATGTTTGGTGTCTATAAGTGATGGTTATCTTTTACCATTAGGACAACCATATGCTTGTTTGCTATTTGCGTCTCGTTTGCTGTTTGCGTCATAAAAAATCAGTGAAACGTGCTGATCTTAAATTTCTAACTAAAAATATGCCCTTTAAGAAGCCTCATAGTTGAAAACCTTCACCCTTATCTTATATTTTTATTCTAAATCATTACTCTTCTTTGATGTTGCGTAATCAGTTAAAGTTGTATAGCCCATGACATTCCTAAAATTCAAGCAAGGCGTATGTTAAAATCTGTCAAGCGTTTTGTGGTTTAGGGCATGTCAAAAAAAGGTCAGGCATTTTTTTTATATAATTGATTTGTTGGCAGACGAGCGAATGGGCCAACTGATGGGAAGTGGTCGCCAACGCCCATGGAAATCTGCGATAAAAGAAGGGATGCGCTGCTAACACTTAAGAAGTTAATTAATCCACCTTATAAAAGATCTAATGTCATACTTCCCAGGTAATATAGACTTGGGGAGTTCATTCTATAATTTGATAGTGCGAAATAAAAAGTTCCGATTAAACTGCACTGTTGATAAACAGGAGTCAAGATAGTGTAGACGAAGTTTCTGGTCTCAATGTGTCTTGTGGCGGTTGAAAAATGTAGCTGCTGGTATTAAACTAAACTTTTAACAAATTTGGTGTCTATAGGCGATGGTTGACTCTTTCCATCAGGAAACCCATCTGCTTGTTTGCTATCTTATAAAATAAAAAATATAATAGTATAATACAATATTTCTATATATTGAAGGAAAACATTAAAAATAGAAAAAGGACATAAATACAAGAGTTAAATAGAACACAAAACTGTCCGTTTAATATGGTTCTAACGAGTATACAGTTCTTTGCTTGAATATAATACAGGCTTTATTACATTTAAATAAGATGCAGATAATTTCAATTGACAAAAATGTTAAGACAAAACTAAACTCCATGCAAACAAAGTCGCGGGCAACATCAAGTACAAAACAAAAGCATGTACCAACCTTCCTTTTGGAAATCTGACACAAATAAAGCCCAGTTTCTTTTAAATTTCATTTGAGTTACATAATTAGATTTATTTGAAGTCCATATTTAAACAATTAGCATATAGATAAGAAAGCAAATGACAACTGGACCCCTACACAAATTGCGACCAACACTTTCTCTGGTCAGCTCGTCTGATGCTATCCTCTGATTATTTCCATTAGTGTCCATTAGCTATTTAACTCGATACGATTAGCTCGTCACGATACACGATTAGTCATCTATCATAATATCTAGTTCTAAAACCAGATGTGCTTGCTCGTTATGTAAGACGCACTCTTTTCATACTGCTCAATGTATTTAAAATGTCGATATATTTTCAACCGACTTCCTAAAAAGGAGGAGGTTCTCGATTCGGATATTATGTAATATATTTTATGTATATTCAGACATAAATCCATCATATATAGACAAGTTTGCAAATTATTTTTGTCTGCTTAGGTACCGTTTGGTTCTAAATACATTTATTTAGTAAAGGTCTAATTCAGGATCGATCGATTCGAAATATAGAGCACGGTGGCCATTGTAGCAGTTTTACTCCGTTTAAATTGTATACATTTAATCGACAACAATGAAATTCCATGATAATTGAGTTACATTATTATAACTAAAGTAATTTTGTGGCGCCACTTCTGCACTTTATATTTTGATCATTTACCTGTGTGAAGTGAAATGAAAATATTTATTTGCAATAATTATTGTAATAGGCAAATTGTGAATTACTGTAATAGGAAACTAAATGAAAAGTGAAATGGTATATTTTGAAATTCAGCCATAAATTTAAAAAAAAATGATTTTTCTTCATCCTAGTGCCAACAAGCTATGTATTCAGTAGACGATGTCATTAATGAGGCTTTAGAGTTGCTATTACAGAATTCGACTCAGAAAATATTATATTAGTATATAAAATATAACTTTTTTTTTTACTGTCGATAGGGTACTTGACCACGATCTCGCCTGATGGTAAGCTAAGATGCGGCCTAAGAGGGAACGCGCGTCCCTAGAAGGTACCTATTCATTCTTCTTTTGAAAATCCCCAGGTTGTAGCCGTCGGGGAATACAGACTCAGGAAGCATATTCCAGTCCCTTGCGTTTCGAATCAAGAATGTTGAGTCGAACCGCTTTGTTCGGGTACGTGGAACGTCCACCATATGGTGATGCCTAGTATCTGTGCGCCTTGACGATCGATAGAAAAACGGGGATGGCGGAATTAAGTCGTGCAATTCCGCAGCGCACTCTCCAAAATTTATCCCATAAAAGACCGATAAACTAGCCACTCTGCGGCGATGAGCGAGGCTCCGGAGTTTTTTGCCTACTAGATCATTGTCGTTTATGAGCCTCTTGGTACGCCTCTCCATCAACCTCACCTCACCACCTCCTCAAGCGTCTAGCTCTAGCCTAATAGCAAACAAGCAGATGGGTCTCCTGATGGAAAGAGTCAATCATCGCCTATAGATACCACAGTTGTTAATGATGCGTTGCTATGTTGTGGCAAGGTCTAATGCCACATGCATAAGTTTACACGCTACCTTACTCTCCAAACCGGAACACGACAGCGACAAGCACTGACACTATTGCGGCAGGAATAGGTAAGGTTGTGGTACCAGATCCGGCCGAGACAATGCAGAACTCTACCACCTAGTAGCCACGATAGTAGTGACTCGCGTAGCCAATTGGTCGACTTTTACGACCTGCCTGGTAGAACGGCAGTTTGTCTATTCTTCAACGGAGCCCTGATCCAACAGGGAAAAAAAAACAATCATGAGAAATATAAAACGCGTGAGCAAAAGAATGCCCTATAATACGAATGTGGTCCATCCCCCACTACAGACTGCTCCTACCACAAAACATTGGTGCGTGTGGTTGTGCATGGGAGCGTTACCGACAGTGACGGGATAAACAGTCGTGATTTTATTTTGTTAATGATTTTCGACCTTACATAACTTTGGATGTAACAGGTAAATTTATTTTATTTTTACTTCTGCATTAGGACCTGGGTGCGTGCATTATTATTAATTGCTTGCTAAAGTTAAGATAAACGTTTTTTTTTTCGAAGGCATTTATCCTAGTGAAGTCTGTTGTTATAGACAATACCTCAGTTATAACAAATTTGGCAGATGAATACAATCTGAAACCTACAGATAACTTCGTAGATGCAGACAATTTGACAGCAACAAATGACAATGCTAAATTTCCATTTAAAACTAACAGAAATAAAGAAAGGATTAAGCTACGAAAGGAATTCTACTGAAAAGAACAAAAACAGACTATCAAGAAGATAAAAAAGATAGATTTAAAAAGAACAAAAGAAAAAACAATAAACTCTTTTAACCAATAGATACATAACTGAAGATAGTATTACAAGTGGTAAAAATAAAAAAAAATTAGTTGTACACTAAGAAAAGATAAAAACAAAACCAAAAGAAAACTAACGAAGCATTTTAATCATGAAAAATATCTTAAAACAATAATGTGTGTCTAATTAGCAAAAAATGATAATCACTACATAGTATAAAACAAAGTCACTTTCTCTGTCTGTCTCTATGTATACTTAAATCTTTAAAACTATGCAACGGATTTTGATGCGGTTTTTTTAATAAATAGATTAACCCTTGAGGAAAGTTTTAGTATATAAATCTTTCCGATATTCCCACGGGAACAGAAGCTACGCGGGTGAAACCGCGGGCAGGCCGCTAGTGTTTAATAAAGACTTATTGGTTCAAAATGTTTGTTTTCTTGAAAAGGGCATTTATCCCCTCCACGAAATTAGGTTTGGGTCATATTCACCGCATTCGAGGCTCATATCCCTCTATGCAGTTCAAATTTTGACCAAAATATATGATTTATTTAGTGACCAATCTACAAAAAACAATGCAAATTGATTAAATAAAGAATCAAGGACAGTTCTTATACAAAAATAATGTGCATATTATTTGTATTTTAGGACGTATGAGTAATAAAATAATGGGCATATATCCCGGATTTACCCTAGGTAAATAACTATCCCTTGACAAATCACACGAATTGATCTAACCCCAAAATAAGCAAATTATTTGCTCGAGATTTATGTTAGTCAACGATACTAATACATATAAATATATGTGCATATAAAAAACTGAAACATATTATATAAAAACCCAAACTCAGAAATACAAAATATTTATGCTTACCTATCACACAAATGTTTGTCTCCTCGGGAATCGAACCCCAGCTGTATCGATTGCATAGTTAGGACCGCTAAGGACACGACCAACGGGGTAGTGGTAGATTTTTGTCACATTTTGCCAGAGAATGGTGTTACCAGGTGCTACCTTCCTTTGCAGTCGCAATAGCATCAATGTCGCTGTCATGTTTCGATTTGAAGGTTGTCTTGTAAACCTTGGCACGTGACATCACTTGAAGAATTTTCGCCATCCAATAGACAGCACCGTCAAATAGATGGCAATATACTATGAAGTATGAACATCCTTTGAGTTATTTACCTACCATCAGAACAGCCATCTTCTTTGTTATTTTTGATATCAAATGTGTAGGTATACATCTTACTTCGTTATGTAACTAGAAACTTTTATAAACAAACTATTTTGGTCATTGGTTATATCGATTTTGCAAATCAAATGTTATTGCTGTTGCTATAAATTTTCAAGAGAAAACGCATACCAGACTATATATAGATCAAGATAACATACCTTTTTATACTCATGAGTTTTATGGAATTGTATTCCTCCATTTGTAATGATGAGATGAAGGATCGATACAGAATGGTTTTATTTTTATTTATTTAAATTTATATTTTTAAACATCCCTTCGAAGGCACGATGATTTTATAATATAATAATAATAATAATAAATATTCACGGGACAAGTTACACTTACTGATCTAACCCCAAATTATTTGCTTGTGTTATGGGTGTTAGTCAACGATACTAATACATAGAAATACATATATATTACTGGAATATATTTAATAAACACCCCAACCCGGAAATATGAACATTTATATTTATCATACAAATAAACACCCAAATCCGGAAATACAAACATTTATGCTCATCACATAAATGCTTGTCCCCGTCGGGGATCGAACCCGAGCCCGTTGATTGCGTACCATAATACCGTCAAGACAATTCCCTTGAAAGGTCAATAGAGTGAACCAAAAGTGGCCTGTACAAACCGAATTGACAGGCTGGCAAAATGGAATACCAATCTTCGCATTATACCGATAATGGTTATCATTTGTTTTTTTGCAATAACTGCAACCGGCAACTTTACTTATTCATCCGGGGCTCAGGTTGTTAGCAAACTATCACTAGTATTTTGACCATAGACTAGACTAGACTGTTCTGGTAGCTCTTCAACTTCAGAATAAATGTAAAATAGCAATCAAGCTTAACCTGATTGTAATATATATCATAGGATAAAACAAAATACAGGTTTTCTTGCTTCGATCCGGACCCCGATTAAGAATAAATCAAATGCCAACTTATCAGGCATTTCGTAAGAAATAAACGATGTCACTAGTATCGTGACTATAAGGTTGTAGAGTTCTGCATCGACTCGCCCCGGATTTGGTACCACTTTGTCTATTTCTGCTGCTGTAGCGTCAGGACTTATTGCTATCGTATTCCAATCAGGAAGGTAAGGTAAGATAGGTTGAGAGGTGGGCCCATCGCCCTTAATAAACTTATGAATGTGACATTACCATCACGCCACATACACAGCAATGCATCGTTAACATCTTTGGTGCATCAGTAGAGACATCTGTTTCCTTGCTATTCTATGATAAAAAAAAAATATTTAACGCCAGCAAATCTGTAGATAGACATCGGCTAATTTAATTTACACCTTATTTTTACCAAAGAATCACATATTATATCAAGAAAGTATTTTGGTCAATCGTTTTATGGATTTTTGCAAATAAAATTTTATTGGTGTTGCAATAAATTTTCAAGAGAAACCGCATACCAGACTATCTTTAGATTCAAGATACCATACCTTCTCTAATTCGGAATACGAATTATGGAATACATGAAACTAGCTGACGCGCTCAGCTTTGCCTGCAAGCAGGTTAGAAAAGACTTCATAAAAGCATTCATTTTATCCCTTTAGAGGCTTATTTTTGAAAAAAAAACTAGCCTTTTATACTCGGGGTCTTCAGTAATAATCTTCTTGCTAATTTACATCAAGATTGGTTCGACGGCATAGCCTTGAAAGTGTACCAGACAGGCAGACAGAAAAAAGACTTTCGCATTAGAGATATAATCATCTATTTACTATTTACACTAGCGGTTTACCTTGAACTGTGAACTTGCGATGGCATCCCCTATACCTATATTAAAAAAAAATTTTGCCCCTTGATATATCATAAGATAGCAAACAAGCAGATGGCTTTCGTGATGGAAAGAGTAACCATCCCCTATGGATACTAAAAATGTTAATGGTGCGTTGCTATCCGTATGGTGCAATGACAATGCCACATGCATAAGTCTACCGGCTACCCTATCCTCCAAACAGGAACGCGGCAATGACAAGCACTGATGCTATTTCGGCAGGAATAGATAAGGCAGTGGTACCAAATACCCTGGCATTTGGTATCACTGTCTTACCTATTCCTTCGTTTTCCGTCTATCCGTCGGTCAAGACCATTTTTCCCAGGAACTCGTAATCAAGCTAACATTTATATCTAACTAGCTGACCCGGCAAACGTTGTTCTGCCATTTTAACTACTCTTATTTTTTTCTATATTTTCTCACCTTTTAAACCTTCCCTGCAGGCTTAGGATAAGCAACACGATAAAAAAATTTTCTCGACATTTGTGTCACTTTCTCTATTTGCTAACACATTTGGCACTTGATTCAACATGATACTTCAAAGGAAGTGAAAATGATCATTATTACTCGAAGGTAGTTATTTTACCGATCGAACTCTAACCAAGGTCTTGCTGTCATTTTATCAAGCAAACGTCACTTTCTCTATCGCGACGTATCTCGCGGTGTTTATCCTAAGCCTGCTGGACTTCAACAATTAATTCAAAATCAAAATTAGCCAAATCGGTTCAGCCGTTCCCGAGTTTTAGTGGGACTAACGAACAGTAATTGATTTTTACATATATAGATTATCGGTGCCCGCGATTTGGTCCGCGTGGAAAAATTTATTTTAGGCGTGAAGAAGAGACAGACAGACAGCCAAACAGACAGACAGACAAAGCTACTTTTGTATTTATAATATTAGTATGGATACTTGAGTTTACGGTCCCTCTCATCTGTGAGTAAATCAAACTTGTAAATCCACATAATCAAAGTTTGTTTTTATTACTGACTAGCTGACCCGCGCAGCTTCGCCCGAAAGTAGATTAGCATGTCGTCAAGATAGATTTTTATACAAATTTCATCCCCTATTTCAATCATTTAAGGGGAGATTTTTGAAAAAAAAAATTTTCA
This sequence comes from Apodemia mormo, assembly GCA_036924255.1. Taxonomy (NCBI): domain Eukaryota; kingdom Metazoa; phylum Arthropoda; class Insecta; order Lepidoptera; family Riodinidae; genus Apodemia; species Apodemia mormo. The sequence continues at coordinate 17,445,378 of JAUPFN010000009.1, read as the reverse complement.
TTTGTTTGACACCGGCTCTTCAACTACTTCCATGCCGACTTTCGGGAAATTCGGTTCAGCGGTTTAGCCGTGAAAGCGTAACGGACAGACAGACAGACTTTCGCATTTATAATATTAGTATGGATTAATTCCTGTCATTGAATTTATGACGGATATTTTACGATTTCACAAGGGAATCAAAACCTATGGGGTGCTTCCCCTTGACATAGAATCATGAAATATATATGTAGCTAGGGTTACCTATAAGGAAAAAAAGTAAGAAGTAAAGTTGTAAGGAACCCACAGCATGCGACTCCATCTCGAACTTGACAGGTTTTTTCCTCTCCTTCCAACTTCTTTCACCTTTAAAAAGCTTAATTATTAACGATTAATGTTAAATATACTTTGACCGCCCCGTTGGTCGAGTAGTTAGCGACCCTGACTACGTAATCGAAAGGGCTCGGGTTCGATCCCCAATTCAAATTCAATTCAATCCCCCACAAGCAAATAATTTTCTTACTTTGGGGTTAGATCAGTAAGTGTAATTTGCCCCATGAATATTTATTTATTTATTTTATTTTATTTAAAGAAACTTGAGCCTTAAAAAAATTCGCACAAGAGAAACTGCGGGCATCTGTTAGTTAATTTATAAATAAGATATTAGAAATGAAAGTCTCATATTGACATCATATTTGCTAATAACTGTTTAATAGCATTATAAAGCTGTTGAAAGAGATTAGTATGACACGGATTATTTCGCCCAAACATGATCGTGTCATTGCTAATATAGTATTGACAGCCTGAATATGAGGACATAATTATGACGTAATGGGGCTTTATATAGAAACTAACCGTTTTCGGTGGTATATCCAGCGTGTGTTCCGATCCCGGGGGAAAGCTAGGATAAATTGTAGCCTCTGTCACTCAAGATAAATGTTGCTTTCTACTGGTGAAAGAATTTTCAAAATCAGTTAAGTAATTCCAGAAATTTCCTCCTACGAACAAACTTTCAAACTTTACCTCTTTATAATATTAGTATAAATTATGAAAAATAGATCAATAATAGGGGAGCCCACGATGTTACACGGGTAGTGACTCGAGTGTCGTAGGAACCTATTGGATTTTGCAGAATAAATTATAGGACATGTAAAAGGTTATATATATATATATATATATATATATATATATATATATATATATATATATATATATATATATATATATATATATATATGTGTATTAAGCTATTGTAAGCTGTCCAGCGTGCGCATGTTTCTCTCTCTCTCTCTCTCTTTCTCTCTCTCTCTCTCTCTATTATAGAAAGCAAGCCAGGTTTACATTTTATTACAATTCCTTCACTAATTAATCTAAAGGAACTTCGTTCTATCCGGGTGTCCCTTGACACCTCTCAACTTTTTATTATATACTAGGTTATACAATGTTTTTCATTTCAATGGTGGGGAAAAAATCTAGACAAAAAATTTTTAAAAAATTGTGACATGGAAACACCAAATAGCGTCAGATTAAGATATGGTGTTTTCATTGCCACCTACAATTAGGAAAATCTGCCGATTCAAGTGTAGCATAAGAGAGTGGGAGAGTCACAAAGTTGCAAAGAAAACATCCTTCTGACATTCTCAAGCGCGTCTGAATTTCTTTTTTATTATATAGGAAACTAGCGGCCTACCCGCGGTTTCACCCGCGTAGCTTATGTTTCCGTGGGAATATCGGAAAGGTTTATATATTAAAACCTTCCTTAAGAATCAATCTATCTATTAAAAAACGGCATCAAAATCCGTTGCGTAGTTTTAAAGATTTTAGCGTACATAGGGACAGACAGAGAAAGCGACTTTGTTTTATTCTATGTAGTGATGATGTAAGAATAACGAAAAAAATACAATCAATTTCCACAAGCCCAAGTTATTGGAATTTTGTTTTTTTCTACCCTAGTTAAGCGCCTCTATATAAAGAGCTTACATTTGGTGGACAGTAGCGATGGGTAATCTTTGTTCCTTGAGGTGAATTTATTCACTTATTCCGGCTCTAGGCACGGATATGATTCACCTTATTTATTCCTTTGGCTCACTTCGTCCTTTTTTATTGCAGCGTATCATATTCTGTGATCGTATCTTTAAATGAACGTTTCCCTGTATATTTTTCTCGCTCCCACCAATTCCACAGTACTATGTAATATAGGTAGTTTTTTAGGTTAATTATCGCTTGTCGCGTCTCACTCTCTCTCTTATTCCAATCGCAGTATACTCATCATTTTTACTACTGGTTTGCCCAATTCTTGAATCGAATCAGGTACATACCACATGATTTTACCCAATCAATCAACAATCATTTAGAGTATCCTACTACCAATTCCAAATGTCAGCCTTGTTTATCAACCTTTCAATAAACAGGTATGGCAAAAATTTTAAACTATTTTAACGCAACAGTTGGTCAACTACATTTCTTCACATTCAGTCCCTAAACACGAGGATACAATTTCCATTTTTTAAATTATGAAATAGCAAATAAGGTAATGCATCGCCTAAGGAAATAATCGTCGCATATTGACAACAAAGATAGGTAGTATGAGGTAGTATGCTTAAATATACCTCAATATCTCCCCTTTTATACCAGAATGTAATATTAAAAAGTATTACCATCAAGTGCGGTATCATTGAATCACATTTTCCTGTCGCAATGTTTATGATACCAAACCTAGGAAAAAAAAGTTATTATATTTACAAGAATAAGGGTGCTATGAGTTGTAAAAATTAATATATTTTCACCAATATGTTTAACAAAATATGGTGTACAAATATTTACATATTTAATATAATTTTATCTACGTACTAAAAAATCAAGCGAAACGTTGCAAAAATTTACGATCTAGTAATATACCTAAAAACGATGGTGATGACATTTTTTACCAATCTCTTTTCTTTTACGGACTGTTGGTAAGAATTCCTTTTAAGTATAAATAGTTCTTCAAAAGAGGTCAAGCTAACACGGGTACAAAAGTTAAGCAATATGGGTATAAAGTGGGTACAGAATTGTTTTCAAGGGTGATAGCGTAAAGATTTAACATTTTAAATAAGTTTTTATGCTAATTAAAATTAAATAAGTTTTTAATATGTCAAATCTATGCTCTCACCCTTAGAGGCAATTCTTTACTCACCTTTTACCTATATATTGCTTATAAAGAAAAGTTTTGATATGACTAAGCCACATGTCGAAGTTTCAATGTGGCGAAATTTCTCTTTAATCGATTCCGTCGATTGTACGAATTGCGTGATATACAAACGTATATCCTAATACTTACGTGTTTTTAATATATATATATATATATATATATATATATATATATATATATATATATATATATATATATATATATATATATATATATATATATATATATATATATATATATATTAGGGTGAGCCAAAAAAACTACTACAGAATACTTTTTATTTAAGGAAATAAATTACTTTACTATTACATCGTCAGCAATATCCTAATTGTAATAAGTTAAATTTTATTAATAGCTAAATAAATGTTTTTAACATGCCTTATCTCATTTCAAACTAACTTATTTCCTTAAATGTAAAGATTTCTGACAATAAATGCCTAAAATTGCTTATTTTGATTTCATGTTCAATTTTCATGGCCATTAAATATATGAATTTTATACTTTAAAAAATAGAACCAGGTATAATTTTGTAGGAAATTTAATGCCCTTCAAGAATCTGCCATCAAAAAATTTTTATCTCAAGTGGTTCAAAAGTTACATTATTTTTAATGAAAAAAGATTTTTTTACGTGTTATTTAAATGGGAAACTTTGAATGCTCATCGACACCTTTCAAAATTAAGCTAAAAATCTCTCCTTGCAGGGGAATTTTTTTTTCGATATATAGGTTCATTTTAACCCATAAAATCGATAGGTTAGTTTTTTTGGCTCACCCTAATATATATATATATATATATATATATATATATATATATATATATATATATATATATATATATATATATATATTTGACCGCCCCGGTGGACATAATATTACTTTAAATATTTCTTACGCCTATTTAGCCTTTCTATACAACTTGGTGCCATATTTGTAACAGTTAAAGATTACATAATTATTTTAATTGGTCAAACACATTGGTAAAATAACGTTAATACAGACATCAAAGTCTCGAAGAGAACAGGTCTGTTACAAAAAGTTGAATTAATTATTGATTAGTCAATACGCTTACACATTGTTATCCAATCCACACATGACAATTTTGCAATTACGTTTTAATATCAAGGTATACCCACACTATACCCGGTTATCGCAAAAAATAAGTGATATTACTACTGAATCTACTGGTCAGTAACAGTGACAGGGTTCACTATCCGTTATCCGTATCACTTTATTTATCTACTGGTAAGACCAGTAGATAAACAAATGAATAGTAGTGAATCGGCAGCAAATGCCCAGAGTTAGCACAAAACGAGCGGTCGCTCGAGAGTCTAAGCGCTAGGTGGCAAGGTGGCAACGGGCACCAAAATGCTAAATGTTAGAAATGTTTTTAAACGAAAAAAATTTGGTTTCTTTTAGGAAGCCCTTAGTTGTGGAAGACGGCGGTGCGCACTTACCTTGTTTGTAGCCAACTTTTAATGTGAAAACTTAGCAGAAAAGCTCTTAAATTAATCTCGTCCTACGCTAATTAAGGGCTTATTCCGCTAACGTCTATTGAAATTTGTTTAACTCTATCTAACTAATAAGTGGGTCGATCTGATGACATTTATATTTACATATATTTTTTATTTACATCTTTGGTCTGCGTAAGTTTGATCACGTCTCATTATATCGCTCTAAACTGAAATGGCTTCCGATCTGCCAACGAAGACAGTTGAGATTGCTTTGTACATTATTCACAATTCTTTATAATCCTATTGCACCTCAATATCTTAAGTCAAAGTTCATATTTCAGCATGCCACACATTCACGCCAACTTCGTTCAGAAAATATCCCGACTCTTCAAGTACCTTTTTGTCGTACCGATTTCTTATCCAAATCTTTTTCTTCTGAAGCTGTGAGGCTTTGGAATACTCTTCCCATTGATATTAGGAATAGTCCCTCCAAATTGTCTTTTAAACGTTCTCTCTGTAAGCATTTGGCAGAATAATGGTGTTACGCGCTATGGCAGTATAATATGTATATATACAAGTACATATTTATATAACTATATATAAATATGTACTTGTATATATATAGGTATTTATGTAGGTATATGTATAATGTATTATATATGTAATATATTACTTGTATCTAAGTATATTGTAATATCGTATTATCTTATTGTTTTCTTTAATTTTAATTTATTTTAATAATAATTAAGAAGGTATGTTAATAGTAAACGATTGTAATAAGTTTCTCTGTGCACCCCATCGTAAACACTGTTTATATTTGTTTAAGGTTGACTGGTAGAGAATGTAGCATTAAGTCCACCTCTGTACATGTTGTGCATAAATTTTAAATGAATATATAAATAAAATATTATATGGAATATAATATTTTATTTATTTATTATAATAAATAAATAAAATATTATACGAATGAACGCCCTCAAGACAAGAGCTTACACATTCTTAAAAAGCCGGCAACGTAACTACAAGACCTCTGGTATTGCGGATGTCGATGGGCGGCGGTAATTACTTATCTTCAGGTGAGCATTCTGCTAGTTTGCTCTCTCTTTTATATAAAAAAATAAAATTTCAATACATAAAAACTGAACCGTTTCGTGATCTATTAGGATAAGCTTAGCTTATACCTGGGATATATATGGGATAAGCTTAGCTTATACGTCCTTCGAGTACCTGATAGGCACGTAAAATTGGTAGTCTCGTCGTTACAAATGAGTAAAACAAGAATATTACAGATCTGTAAAGTAAGGATGTGGCGGTACCCTTATAGCCCGACATTTTATAAAAAGTAATACATTATACTGTCGTATAAATTATTTAAATAAATTCTTGTAGCTTTATTAAGGAGTTCTTTATGTTTTTTCCTTAATAGTTTAAGAACGCATATAAAAATGAGGTTTTATGATAATTAATTGTTTTAAATGCGGTCAGTAAATATCAAGTCCAAGAAACAAAAGCTCTAGAAAGTCGGCTACCGGCTATCAACTAATGCTGGTGGCATTCAATTCTTTAATAGGGTATTAGTATGCCTCAAATGGGGAGTATGTATGTATCAGCCGATTAACTTTATAGGTCGTCAAAATACAGTCACAGAGAAATTGTTGATTTTTATTTACGACAGATTTTTATCGTAATGCAAAACTATATAAAAATAAGTGTAATAGCGAACGAAAAAACTACAGGACAAAGGTGACAGTTAAAAATTATTATTAAAAAATAGTATCTTACGTTAAAGCAAACACTCGTACGTGTGACATGACCAGCTAAAAATTCCTTATACTAATGAAAAAAGTATTCCACTATTGTTCATAATTCCTTTATTTAATGAAGCTTGTTAAAAAAAATCGTTGTAAAACGAAGTAAAGTTAAAAAAATCATAAAAATTATACCAAATATCTTATAAATATATGTTGGACCGTCGTCTTAGGAACATTTTTATTTTTGATATTGAATAACAAGCTGAATTTTTGTAATAGCTTGGTTTTATCGGACGCCCATCTTTTCTTTTTTCGAAAAATCTCGAATCAGGTAACTAATAAGTGTTGGTCTCCTGTGGTGGTCTGGTTCTTTTTTAAAGAATAGATCATCTGCCATATGCCAGGCAGTCTGAAAAGGCAAATGATTAGTCAAACGTGTCTCTATAGCATCGTGATTAGTAGGTGGAAAAGCTTCGCAGCGTCTCACCTGGGTCTGTCTGCCTCTCTTTGTCTGGACTGGATGCCATCGCTTTACCTAATCCTGTCATTTTAGCATCCGTGCTTGTGGCTGTTTTGTTCCAGTCTGGAAAGAAAGGTAGTAGAAAAACCTATGCATGTGGCATTAACGCTCTTTGTCTCTGCCGCCCTACTGTGTCTATAGGCGATTGTTACTCTTTATCAGGAGAGCCGTCTGCTCGTTAACTGTCCTATGATATATGCATAATTTTTTTCTGAAATTAAGACTCAAGCATTATTACGCTTATAGGTTTTGTACTCATATGTATAACTCGTGCATGTGGCTATTGCGCTAAGTAAGTACAAAGTAATCATGTCTTCTAGTCTACTGTATATTATTGTAAAAGGCACAACAAATTTAATTAATTAAACTTATACATGTGGAATTAGACCTCGCCACAAAATAGTAACGCACCACTAAATCTTTGGTGTCTATAGGCAATGGTTGACTCTTCCCATCAGGAGACCCATCTCCCTTTATGCTATCTTATGATATAAAAAAAGGCTTTAAAAAAGACTTTTTGTTACGACTTTGGAGTTGTCGATTCGCACACAAATAAATTAACTTCGTGCGAATGGTCTACAGAAAAAAAATATTAAAAAATGTCGATTCGCACATTTAGTGCGAGTTAAATTCGTGCGAATCATCCAATAATCCGAAATAGCAAACATTTTTTGATTAAAATTGAAAATAATTTCAAAATATTAAAAAAGACATCACTCTGATCCTGTTACGGAGTAAGAAGAGTGAAAAAAAAATTAATAAACACAATTGATAGTCTCCATCGCTGCTTTTGTAACTGAATGATTATTTATCACTTCTGTCGAACGATATCTATTTCTTAACAATCGAAATAAAAATCAAAACCTTTGCATGAGACAACCATGTTTTTACATATCATGAATTGACTCTAAACTGACACGTACTGTACTCAAATTTTTCAAAACAGCAAAATTCTATAATACTTTGCGCTACTCAGGAATCGAATCCAAGCCCTCTTGATCTTAGCAGAACAGGCTAACGACTACACCAACAAAGCCATTACAATCTACTACAAGTATTTTAAAGCTCATATCAAGATTAGAAAACTAAACAAGTTTAATAATATTAATGACTCCTTCCTCTTAAGCGCTACTAATATAATCTGTTGCTAATTCTACTAATTAATAATTAAGCGAAACGATTCGCAACGCTTGGACTACTTTTACTGGTTAAGAAAACGTTTTTTGCTTATGCAATGGACGGGTCACATTTCGTGATCGATGTCTTTGGGATAAGGTTCTGGTAATTAGACAATATTAACATTTTGTATGTGCGTGAGGTAACACAGTTGATCTGATGAGGCTGCGCAACGTTACATACATGTTGTAATGAGACAAACATATGTATGGAGTCATATTAATGATAAGTGAGATTAATCAAGCATGCATCAAGCATTCATGGTTTGTATAAAAGACATTTCAAAATAACTATCACTCAATTCCTTTTGTGGTAGTGTGTGGTTGACAGGTAATGCAAATGTTTTTTTTTTAATTATAGCATTGCAAACGAGCAAATATCACATAAATTGGAAATTAGCTGACCCGCGCAGCTTCGCCCGCGAATAGATTAACATGTCGTCGATTCATACAAATTTCATCCCCTATCTCAGCCCCTTAGGGGTTGATTTTTGAAAAAATAAATAGCCTATGTATGACCCCGGATCTTCAACTATTTCCATGCCAAATTGCATGAAAATCGGTTTAGCGATTTAGCCGTGAAAGCATAACAGAATGACAGACAGACAAACTTTCGCATTTATAATATTAGTATGGATATACATACCTAATATATTTATCCATATCCATATTATTATTATATTATCGCCTCTGTGGTCTAGTGGTCCGGTGTCGGCGTTGACCACTTGACGTCTAGGGTTCGATTCCCGGGTCAGGCAATTAAAAAGGATGAGTTTTCTCAGTTTTCTGAGAGAACAACGTTGCCCGGAATTGGATATAAGTGTTCAGTTGGCGATAAGCTTACCAGCTACTAGATTGTTTGTAGTCCCACACAGTATCTTCGGCTAATCGTGGGTGCACTTGTTGTACCTCTGTCTAGCTCTTCGGGGATACGGGCTTGAAGATACTTCTTATTCTACCATACAATCCATACTATTCTCGACTGTATCTGACTGTTTAGGGGTAGCCTTCTTGGCTCAGACCATTAGGTTCCGCTAGTAATACTTACGTATAATTAACCATTATGCCAGCGCACGCAGATACAGCAGTTCGATAGCGCTTTTTCTTCCGACTTAGTTTACAAATATTTATATTTAAGCTAAACTATTGTAACGTAATGCTTGTTAGCCTATATAAACCTTCCTCATGATACATGAATGTAGCTATCATACATAAAAAGTTTTTTTTAAAAATCCAACTTGTAGTTCCAAAGAGAGAGAGAGAGAGAGAGCGTGTTCAAACAAACAAACAAACAAACAAAAAACTCTTCAGCTTTATTATATTAGTACCTATAGATTCAGAGACGACAGAGGGCGGGTAGGAGCGGTGCGGGGGCGGTCGGTAATAGGTTGCACATGAGCGACATCTTCGCTACATTTTATGTCTCGCCGAGAAATTTATATTTTGCGATAACTCATTAGATATTAATTTTTCTCATACAGTGTAAAAGGCAATTTTTATCTACATTAAATGCATAACGTATCTAACGTATTTAATTGAATAAGGATTTAATACTGTATTGTTAAAATAGGTACGTAAATAACTCATCATTTTATTGTAATATATGTAAAATCCAAAAATGATTATTGATTGTGGGCTATCCTTGGAAGATAGACATATATTATCGCGGACTTTTTTGTAGATCTATTAAAGAAGCGTTTTCGAGGAAAGCCCCCGATCGGCTTAGTTTTTTCTGACATGTTGAACTAATATCATCAGTTTGTACAAAACGTAAACTTATTATACACTAAAATCTCCCTCAGGGATCACTCTTCTTGTTGTTGAAAACTGTATGAAAATTCGTCCAGTACTTTTCGAGTTTATCGCAAACAGACAGACAGATGCGGCGGGGGACCTTGTTTATAATATGTAGTAATAAATGCGAGTTTGGATGTATGGATGCAGGAAGGATGTTTGTTACTCAATCACGCAAAAATCTATTGAACGGATTTAGATGAAATTTGGCACTCAGGTAGATGTTAATGTAAAACAAAATCACCATCACATAGGCTACATTTTATCCCGGAAAAAAAGTTGTTCCCGCGAGATTTACGCGAGATAAAGGTTAATGAAGCGCTCTCATCTCAGATATGTTCCGGGCGAAACCTTTTATACAAACCGATAAATACCGATTTCAAGCCCTGGTTCCGTTTACCTCGCAAGGGAACTGGTATGATTATCACAGCTATATCATATCAAAATATTACTTGTAATGGCAGCTTTTACTTTCTATATGTGTGGGATAAACAACTCATTCATCAAATATTAATATCTATTAAGTCGTTAATAACAGATCGTGAAAAGTAACATACGCCCAAAAAATATCCTACGTAGTCATATAAAAACAAATTAAGAGCTAAAGATATTCTTTAAAGTCAGCAAATTACTAATCTAACATTTATTTTGTTTGTAATCTGATATTATAAGTATTAATTTAAGTGTCAGAATAAATTATTACTTTTGTGTAATCAAGATTATATTAGACACGTTTTCATAATCGTAATAGTTATTTGGTATTACTTAAGCCAATTAAAATATTACACATCTAATACCATCTCAGGATAAATAGAACGGCTCTAAGTACTACCGGTTGTTATCGTTTACATCTCATAATTATATCAGTAACTATAAATTAATACTGAATCAATAAGACGGATTTGTATACAAACATAATACTTATTCCATTGAAAATAATTATCTAATCCCATAGTACATAGAGGTCGTTACCTCATCAGAAATCAGAAATCAGAAGTACTTTATTCAATAAAACTTTTTACAAGTTATTTTGACACGTCAACATTTTTTTTAAACTACTACCGGATCGGAAACGCGGCCACACACTGAGAAGATCCGGAGAAAGAAACTCAGCGGGCTTGCCTTTTTTTCATAACATTTTTTAAATAAAATATTACATAATATTTAATTAGTATCTAGTTGTTACATTAATAATAAGGATTGCCGATATGAGGAGCAGTCAATCCCATGCTTTCCTGACATCAAGGTATTCAGATATTTTATAGTAACCTTTTTTACACAGTTTTGTTTTAACACATTTTTTGAATTTGTTAACTGGTAAATCTCTAATGGCATCAGGCAGCTTATTGTAGAAGCGTATACTTTGCCCCATAAAATCCATATTATTCCATACTAATATTATAAATGCGAAAGTTCATCTGTCTGTCTGTCTTTTTTTATATATCTTTAGATAGCAACAAGGAAATAGCTCTCCTGATATAAAGAGACCATCGCCTATAGACACCAAAGATGTTAATGGTACGTTGCTATTCGAGCGGCGGGATCGCATTGCAACATGCATTAGTCTACCGGCTACCTTACCCTCTATTGCGCTATTGCGGCAGGAATAGGTAAGATAGTGGTAGCAAATATCCGGGCGAGACGTTGCGGAACTCTACCACCTGGTAATCACGATGGTAGTGACGCGTTTAGCCAATTAGTCGCCTTTTACGACCTGCGCGGCAGAACGGCAGTTGGTCAATTTTTCAAAGGAGCGCGGACCAATACGAGGATCTGTCCGTCCGTCTGTCCCTGTGTCTGTCTGTCTGTTACGCTTCACGGCTAAATAGTTGAACCGATTTTGATGAAATTTAGCATGAATATAGTTTAAGAATCGGGGTCAAACATAGGCCATTTTTTGCTAAAATCAACCCCTAAGACGCTGAAATTGGGGATGAACATTTGTATAAAATTATTCAAAATGATGTTTGTTAATCACACAAAAACTTCAAATCCGACTGCTATTTGCTTTTTTACGAAAACGACTGACCTGATTTGAATGAAACTTGACATAGCGATAAATGACCTGGAATAGGATATACTCGTTATATACGAGTTTGTTTTTTATCCTGAAAAGTTCGTTACCTTGGGATTCACCAATAACTTTAATAACGCAACCGATCTAAACTTGTTGTTTAGAGGTTAGCCTATTCCATTCCGATCAATAAGTCCCGTGCACGCCAAAACTGTAATTCAGGTTTACCCAAAAACAGACATCTCAGTAGCTGCTCGACGTCAATTGGTTGTATGTTAACACCCTCAGGTTTCGGATGAACACGTAAAGCTGTACTGATTCCGGTTATCGGTCAGAAAATAGCGGCGTTCGGGATCATCACTCGTCTCGTCAAACAACGAACCGGTGAATCGTGTTGAATTGGAGAGTCTTAGTTCACTCTGTTTACTCCGCAAAGGAATGGTTCCCTTGCGCAGGCGCAAGCGTGATACTTTTTAGTATCATAGAACGGGTTTTAGAAGATAATGTTTCAGATTACATTAAAAGACTATCAATTATAGTCATCTGTTAATCTTATTTACTACCATCGTAACTACTAGGTAGTAGAATTCTGCAATATGCTGCCCGGATTTGGTATAATGGGCTTACTTTTTCCTGCCGCAACAGTTATATGGTTTAAAAAATCATATTTGGAAGGTTAGGTACGTAGTCGGTAAGGTTATACATCTGGCATTATATCTTTGTCACATGGATGGTAAAGCGTAATAAACCTTCCCGATAACAGGTGATGGTTATATTTCCAATAGGAGAGATATCTGCTTGTTGACTATCCTATTACACAAAAAAAACCTTTGCATAATCAGTAATATTTTTGAATACGTGTTAAACCTAATGAACAATATATGTTTTATGAGGTCATTACTTAAGATTTTATTACGGAAATATCATCTTGTATAACTAATGAAAGTTAAAACACTGCCAGTTGCAATTAATTAATGGTATCTAGCCATCATATTCCCGTCAGTTTAGTGGACGGAGCGTGTCAAAACGTTTTGATAGACAGTGTCTAAATAGTTATGCAGTACCCTATTATCATAAAAACAGTGTGTAATATGGTTAAATAACATGCGTGGTAACCACTAACCTTTGCCAGTTCAGGCAATATGGGCCTACTATATGAGTATTTTTTTCCAAATTTAAGAGTAGATTTCTATGTTACAATGTAGGGCCGGGCTCCCTTTGTAAAATAGAACATCTGCCACTACGCCAGGCAATTTTATAAAATGCGAATCACCACCCATGTGTCACTACCACCGAGACTATTAGGTGATCGAGTTCTGCAACGTATTTCCCCGTGTTTGTCCGCGCCTTCTTAGAATAGATCATCATGCGCATTTTTGTCCAGTGTAGATTAGACAACTGTTATTTTTCGCATACCCAGCATTTTGTACCATAAAAATAGCGGGTCTAATTGTTGTTTTATACAGTTCGGCTTTTAGCTTGATGGGCTTTTTCTTATCACACATTACAACTCTGAGTTGTCTCCATTTCACCCATCCCGTAGTTGTTCTCTGTATGTGGCTACTATTGATTGAGCCCAAATACTTAAAATGATCAACTGCGGGTTTTGGCACACCGACGTTGAGGATCTGTATATTATGAGCGTCCATCTGACCCATTGCATATACACCACATACGCTCTGTTTTTTGCGAGTTATCTTTAGACTATTGTGTTCGAGCGACTTCAGCGACAGTAAAAATCACTTTATAGTTCTTTCTACATGTATATATAGATGAACCAGTCGTATTTGAAGTATTTTTGAAGCCACATTCAGAAGAAAGTTTGAGTCATGCGAAGTCAAAAATGCAGTCATCATCAGTAGCAAGCAACGAGTCTCAGATATACCTCTTATTAATTATGTGGAAATTTAAGAAATATTGAGTATCAATAACCATGTTATTTTGATGGTTTAAACTTAACAAATAACATAGCATCACGGAGGAATGGGAATACTCACGCGAAAAACATAAATTATTGTGTTGAAATCATGTTGAAATCAAAAATTTATGCATGACTTCTGTTTCGCAGTAACGTACAAAACGACCTTTTGTTATACGTTTGAAATAACTAAAGACTTGTATCATCGATGACATCTGGTGAAACTCAAGTTTTTGCCCGAAAATATAACAACCGGTCACTGTATTGAAAAAAAACATTAAAATGTTTTAAGCAAAATATCCATGGAAAAGTGATTTTTTTTTCTATTACAGTCACAATAGGTTATTTTTCCGCCTTCTTTCTTTTGCATTTATTTTATAGAATAAACAAACAAACAGATAGTTATCCTGATCTCCCTGGTTTTGTACTAAACAATAGCTTATTAATTCCTTTTTTTGTTATTTTACAGTAATTACCTGTATCCTTGTCTGAAAGTCCTCTGGCAAAAGTATAATCTATGGTTATTGAACATTTAACTCTAATAAACGCTCTTGGCGTCGATTTCAAAGGAAAAATAGTTTATTATAAAATATGAACATTCTAAAATACTATAACAGTTTATTAAATAATAGTGTAAATTTTATAGAAATCAATCGATAATTAATGAATCATAGTGACATTGACGCATTACTGTTTACTATATTATTTGCATTGTAAAGGTAAATTCTAAGCATGTACTACTAAAAAGAGAACTAAACGTTAATTTTATCCAAATTCCAACTTTATTTAGGTATTATTCTCCAAGCTTAAAATATATAAAAACATTATGTTAAGGAGTTGATATCGAATCTTACGGAATATATTAAACTTTAAGGTATAAAGTCTCGCGCGTGTTCTTTTTAATTTCATTATTGCTTGTTTTTAATTTAATTTAATTTATTATACAAAACAAATTTCCTATTTCCACTTAATTATGTTTAAGTAATCTGGTTTTTATTATTAAATGTTTTTGAATTTAAATTAACTATATATTTGTATTGACATTCAAATACATTATTACTAAGTGAAGAATAAAAAAAACACTTTTAGCACTACTTTTAAAACCTTTTTGCTACACGGATGCGCAAGCACGTAATCCTCTTAATAAATGTTACCAGTTAAAACATGAACTTACAACGGGCATAGGCGTGACAAGATAGCATCAAAGGAACCCTCGGTACCCTTAATTTAAATAAATATTCCATTGAAAATGCACTGAATAGCTTTAAAGACGACATTAAATGCAATTACAAAAACAGAACTTTGCGTAGGAATGGTTGAGAAAAAGAGAAAATATACGCGTTAATACATTCAGCACAAGCGTTGATAAATTACTAGGCGTATATAATTTTGCACCTTTTTACGATACGAATGGTTATCGTCTATAAAATGTTTCCCCGGGCAATCCAGCGATATTTGTTGGCGCAGACGAAATTACTCACAATTCAACAGAGCTATTTCTTGTCATGAAAATTTATTGTGACTTACGGTACCATTTTAATATAATTATGGATCGTTATTTAATTATCCGAGAATGCATGTGTTTTGCAAAAGAATGTGAACGGGAATAAAGAAATTATCCGCTGTTTATATTTATGGCTAATAAACGAAATTTTATTATATCATTATAATTTACTTTTTGTTGAAAATGCAATTATTGTAGATGTTTAACCGATAGCATTTGAAGGGTTATATTTTTGGGGTTCCAAAATCAACTAGGAACTATGACTCTGCTGTGTCTGTTTGTCCGTCTGCCCATGCGTCCGTAGTCTAGCTCAAGAGATTATTCGTACTAGGAAGCTATAATTTAGCTGGAATATACATATTAGTCATGGCGACAATGTGGTAACATAAAATCTTGAAATATATTTTTTCTTTACCTCCTTATAAGTAAATTCATTCAGCCTTCTCAACTTATTAAATTAAGGAGATTTAATGCAAAAGACAACATTATGTATAATCTTAAGACAATTATAGGTACCTAATAGTGCTACGCCCATTTCAAAAAAATATAAATTTCTGTTTATATTATCTATTTTCTACTAGTCTTGATATTAGATTTTATATTTTTATAGTGGAGTATTATTCGCCTCATTGTCTAACAGCATTGGTGAGTAGATGGATTGATGATGGATGGAAAAACTCTCACTTATAAACCAAAGATATAAATGGTGTGTTGCCATCTATAAAGAAGTATTACATGCGTAAATTTAATGACCCTTTGAGTAGATAAACCTTATGTCTATGTAATGACCTTTAAGCTGGAATACGATAGTGATCCAGCCTGATGATAAGCCCTGACGTTGTTGCGGCAGGAAATGGTAAGGCGACGGTACCAAACCTGAACAAGCACTACCACTTTGTAATATCATGTTTATTCGTTGCCTTTTATGAGCTGCATGGCGGAAGGCAGATAATCTTATCCTTAACTAGATGCTACTTGCGACTTCGTTTGCTTGACTTGAAAAAAGTAGCTAACATAACTTCTTAGTCTAGTCGAGACGTTGAGTTCCTACCAAAAATAGTTATAAGTTTCTTAAAAATATGGTTGATGGCTTAACCGATCCAGAATGACATCTAGAAAAAGACGTGTTTTGAATTTTGTTTTTGGAAAAAAATTGCAATTGTTATTAACAAAAAACTGGAAAAAAAATAGCTGCCAGTTTTTTACCAAAACCTCAAAAAGTATAAGTATTTTTTCTTAATAACAATATCTTATTATTCATAATCGTTTTTTTTTTTCATACTTTGACTATTTAAATAAATTATTAAAAAATGTTGCCTTGGCGTATGGTTTTACACAACTGGTAACTTCGCCCACGCGAGTTCCCGATGTGGATGACCATATGCCTTCAATGTTGGACCTTCTACTGACCTCTCATCCGGACCATTATCAGGTATCGGTTGACGTCCCACTTGGTTCGTCAGACCACTGCCTGATCCGGAGTAAAGTGCCGGTTTCGCGCCTATCACGACCTCCTTTAGCAGGCTGTCGTCGCGTTTGGCACTTTAGGTCGGCAGATTGGGACGGGATGCGGTCTTTTTTTGCGTCCTACCCATGGGGGCGGTTGTGCTTCTCGCTGGATGATCCGAATGTCGTCGCTGACTCTATTGCCGATGTGGTGCTGCAGGGCATGGAACTTTTCATTCCATTTTCTGCGGTACCAATTGGTGGTAAGTCTCAGCCTTGGTTTGGTCGCTCCTGTAAAGCGGCTTCGCGCCGCAAGCAGGAGTGCTACCGGGCTTGGGCTGCAGCGTCCGCATCTTGTGATGAAAAAACCAGCACATTACATAAGGAGTACAATTTCGCCTCGAGGTACTTCAAAAGAGCTATCGCCAAGGCAAAATCGGAACACATTGGCAGAATTGGTGAGAAATTAGTTCGCCTTCCTTCGGGCACTCGTGCGTTCTGGTCTCTCGCCAAGGCTGTCTTAGGGAATTTTTCACAGCCCTCTCTTCCATCCTTGCACGGTGACGATGACTCTCTGGCCCATATCGCAAAGGAGAAGGCCGATCTCCTGGGCTCCTTTTTTGCGGCCAACTCGACTCCGGATGACCAAGGGAACGCACCGCCTACCATCCCGCAGTGTGATAGTTGTATGCCAGAACTACAATTTCGGCAATCATCTGTGTGTAAAGCACTACTTTCCTTGGACATCCACAAGTCGAGTGGGCCGGATGGCATCCCTCCGATTGTGCTAAAAATGTGTGCTCCAGAGTTGGCACCAGTATTAACACGCCTATTCTGGCTCTCCTATTCACTCGGCGTGGTACCGAATTCGTGGAAGACAGCTTTGGTGCATCCCATCCCTAAAAAAGGAGATCGCTCTAACCCGTCTAACTATCGGCCCATAGCCATAACCTCCTTGTTCTCCAAAATTATGGAGACAATCATCAACTCTCAGCTCCTCAAGTATTTAGAAGAGCACCAGCTGATTAGCGACCGTCAGTACGGTTTCCGTCGCGGCCGCTCAGCTGGTGACCTTCTAGTATACCTAACTCATCGATGGGCGGAAGCAGTTGAGTCCTATGGGGAGGCATTGGCAGTTAGTTTGGACATAGCGAAGGCCTTTGATCGGGTATGGCACAAAGCACTTCTCGCGAAGCTGCCTTCCTATGGGCTTCCTGAGAATTTATGCGAGTGGATCACCAGTTTTTTGGCTGAACCGAGCATCAAGGTCGTTGTCGACGGTGCGTGCTCCGACCTTAAATCTGTCAATGCTGGTGTTCCCCAAGGCTGCGTGTTATCACCGACTCTGTTCCTTTTGCATATCAATGATATGATGCGAATTAGCAACATACATTGCTATGCGGATGACAGTACTGGTGATGCTACATACTCCGGCCGAAGCAGTATTTCTCGGGAACACGTCGAAGAGTGCCGAAACAAGCTTGTGTCTGAAGTCGAGAATCGACTTACCGATGTCTCGGAATGGGGTCGCCAAAACCCCAAGAAGACACAGCTTTGCGTGTTCACCACAAAAAAGACGCCCTTTGTCGTATCACCTCGATTTGAGGATACTCCCCTGACAGCCTCAGCTAGTGTCGGAATCCTGGGAGTTGACATATCGAATTACGTTCAGTTTCGCGGTCATTTGGAAGGCAAGGCTAAACTAGCCTCCAAAAAGCTCGGTGTGCTCAGCAGAGCGAAACAGTACTTTTTGCCGGTCCATCGCCTTCAACTTTATAAGGCACAGGTTCGGCCTCACATAGAGTACTGTTCGCATCTCTGGGCCGGAGCTCCTCAGTACCAGCTTCTTCCTCTTGATCGCATTCAGCGTAGAGCGGTTCGAATCGTTGACGACCAGGCCATTTCGAAACAGCTTGACTCTTTGGCATTGCGCAGAGATGTAGGTTCTCTCTGTGTCTTTTATCATATATATCATGGAGAGTGTTCCGACGAATTGTTTGGATTAATTCCTGCCGCCGAATTCCACCATCGGACATCGCGTCAAAACTTGAAGTTCCATCCTCACCATCTCGATGTCTGGAAATCCACTACTGTGCGTTTCTCCCGACACTTTTTACCTCGCATTACTCTGTTGTGGAACCAATTACCGGCAGGGGTATTTCCGAATGGATACGACATAGGGACCTTTAAGAAAAGAGCTTACTCATTCTTAAAAGGCCGGCAACGCAACTGCAAGACCTCTGGTATTGCAGATGTCCATGGGCGGCGGTGATCACTTACCATCAGGTGCACCTCTTGCTCGTTTGCCCCCTCTTCTATAACAAAAAAAAAAAAACACAATTTGCATTTCTAAATATAATGGCAAAAAAAGGATTTATTTGTTGACAAATTGAGTCAGTGCTCGGACTTAGTCGTGCTCCAAAATCTAAATGTTTTTTAAAGGATCGAAAAAATGTTTTTCGCCATATTGTTCCTGGTTGTTATTTCTGTAATTTTTTTAAGTTCTAGAAAATATTAAAAAAGTACTTGTTTCCACCAAATTTTGAAAATGAATAAATTCTTGACAAAAATGCTTTAGAAATGCAAATTATGATTTTTTTCAAAATTCAAAATTTTAAAACAATATATTAAAAATATTTAATTAATCCCTTAGTTTATAAAAAAAAAATTATAAATAAATGGCATGAAACAATTTGAAAAGTA
Organism: Apodemia mormo; assembly: GCA_036924255.1. Taxonomy (NCBI): domain Eukaryota; kingdom Metazoa; phylum Arthropoda; class Insecta; order Lepidoptera; family Riodinidae; genus Apodemia; species Apodemia mormo. The sequence continues at coordinate 17,425,937 of JAUPFN010000009.1, read as the reverse complement.
ATTATATAATGCCTAACAAGAATGTAAAATCAGTAATAGCTAAAAATTAAAAAAAAAATTGACTAATATTATTTATTTCATTTTTTTTACTTCAATTAACGGAATCATATTCTTTGAAGTGTCTAGATGGTGCCGGATTTTTTTTTTAATTTTGAAATTAATATTTAATTGCATAAAAAAATTACTTACTTAAAACCTACGATCACTTGGCGGCGCACGCCTACCGAAACTGCCGTGCGAAGCCGATTTTCAATATTAAATTAAAATTATAAATAGTGGAGCTACAATTCCGGCAGTCGAAAACTTATGTACAAAAATTTGAGCTATCACTTAAACTTTTTGAGGTTTTGGCAAACTAGACAGCTATGTTTTGCATTTTTTTAATAATAACAATTGCAATTTTTTTTCCCAAAAAAAATATTCAAAATACTTCTTTTTCTAGCTGCAATTCCGGATCATTTAAGTCATCAACCATATTTTTAAGAAACTTGTAACTGATTTTGGCAGGAACTCAACTTCTCGACTAGACTATCCTGGATAGCGTAGTTTTCTAATGGTTATTTCTAGAATTGGTTAAGTGGTTTTTGAGTGAATTTTGAGTGAAAAAAAAAAACGGCTAGATTGATTAAGATGAAATTTGGCACACATGATGTATGACCATGACCTGAAAAAACACAAAGGCTACTTTTTATCCCAAAAAAATTAGTTGTTCTCAGTGGGCTGCACGGAAGGAAGAGTTCCACAACGTTTCGCCCGGTATATGGTATCACTTCCTTACCTCTTCTTGCCACAACAGCGTTAATGTTTTTTTAAATATCGAAACGGAAGCGCTTGACCACGATCTCGCCTGATGATAAGCTAAGATGGAACGCGCTTCCTTAGATGGTACATATTCACTCTTGTCTTGAAGATCCCCAGGTTGTACTTATCGGGGAATACAGACTCAGGAAGCATATCCCAGTCCTTTGCGGTTCGGATCAAGAATGTCGAGTCGAACCGCTTTGTCCGGGTACGTGGATTGTTCACTATATGGTGTTGCCTAGAATCTGTGCGCCTCGACGATCATGCTTGTCATTCTCGTGTTTTAGTTGGCAGAGTAGGGTAGCCGGTAGACTTACGCATGTGGCAATCCATCCTGCCACACGGATAACGACCAACCATTAACATCTTTGGCGTCTATATGCGAAGGTTTCTCTTTCTGTTAGGAGAGCCTTCTGGTTGTTTGCTATCTAATAATATAAAAAATACATAACCTGTGTGTACATATGAAGCTTATCGATTCTTTAACCCCAGTATTACATTCATTAATTAATATATAAAAGTAACTTCTGATAATTTCATAACCCATTAATTTAACATTTTCTTAACCCGTGCGCTGCGGGATGATCTCGAGATATCTTTGACAAATGGGATTATTACAAGCTACGATTAATGTTATGCAATTTGCAAGGGTCCTTATTGCGCACTTAGCCGACATCTTACTTATAACCTTCGTTTTGTAATGAAAATATAAAAGGGGTTACATAATTCATGATATCAATGTGTTGAAATCAAATTGTTTGAGAAGTCGATTTAATTTGTGATTGGATGTGTCGAACGTATTAAGAAAATAAAAGTAATCGAACGTTCACAGCTTTACTAATAATGTAAAGAGATAAAAACGTTTATATACAGGATTACTTTTAAGAGTCCGGTCAAATTTTAAAATTAGGAACTAAATATTGAATTGAAAGTGCGTTTTAATTATTATTAGGATAGAATAAAATATATTTTATTAGCATGAAAATGGGTTGCAGTTAATAGGTGTTACAATTTTTTCAGATCGCTATAATCTACCGGCAATTCCGATGTGCAAATACATATTATAATTTAATTAATCTTAATATTTAAATTTAAGCTCATAAATTATCTTAACAATTTATTTACTACTAAATTCATAAAATTAATATAAGAAAAATGTCTTATTACATGTTATTAATAATTTATACTTGACAATGGATCTTTAATTATATTTTTACTTAGGAACATATTTTTATATAATATTAAGCTCATTAAATATTAAAATGTTGTATAAAAAGAATAAAAAGAACATCAACTTCATATCGTATTATTATTTCATATATTTAATTATTTAATGTCATCTTCTGTATTTAAAAAAGCTTAAAAATAATATTAAGAGTCACATTTAAAATTTAAGGAGAATTTAAAATTATAGGAGAACCTTAGTTACTATTTGAGAAGAATTAATTTAAGTCATAGAAATATTTGTTAAGTAACCAAGTCTTTAACTTATTTTTAAATTGATTACTGTCTGTAAAATTATTACAAGATAATATAAAATATTCATTTAAAAATATCCCGCTATTCATTAATTGGACGCACCGAATCATAAGAATGAATTCTGTAATGCCGTTTGTGTGTCATTTTATATTGACCTATTATTACGATAGTAACTAATATGTAATCTGTCGCTCTAAGTACATTTTTTCTGATTACTTTTAATTTAAAAAAAAGTATCTTCACGCCCGTAACCCCGAAGAAGAAGAAGAAGAAGGTAGGCAGAGGTACAACCAGTGCACCCACGATTAGGTAAGGATACTTGGTCCCACAAATGTGATAGATGGCAAGCCTACCGCCAACCGGGCACTTTCCAATCCCGGTCAACTTTGTGTTTATCAGAAAACTAAAAAAACACTTTTTTTTTAAGTGTCCGACCCGGGAATCGAACCCGGGACCTCGTGTGGTTAACGCCAACGCTGGACCACTAGACCATAGAGGCAACTTAATACTTTCAATTTGATTTAAATTATAAAGTAACTAAAATATTAACTAAGCACTAGAATATTTTAGTTTGAATTTTGCGTAATTAAAATGATATCTAAGCGTTTTCTTTTTGTGTCGGGTAAAGATGATATTTTGAATTATTTTTTTATGACACAAGTCGAACATATTATTGATTCTGTAAATTTGGCCTGACCTTTAAAATAACCCTGTATCTTTATTTATTAGAGATATATTCAATATGATGAAAAATTTATACGTTACGTTCCTATTCTGATACCACTTACAGCTTACACATCACAATTTAGGTACAGCGTCGCCGCCGGCGGCGACAAACACTACTAATTCTACCCGAAAATACTGAAGAATCAGTCGAGCGTGAATAAACTCGCTCCTGTCTTCAAGATACTGCCCTAAGCTGAGGTTTGGTCTAACAGAAGATACTCTCAGGGCATGCTCTAAGCCCACCTAATAAAATTCTGCCTGAAAACCTCGGTTTAGCAGTAAAGGCCGTACAGACTAACTGCTAAAATAATTTTAAAACGTTTGCTGTCTAAGCTGTGATCTCATATCACTGTCTTGTATCACAGAATAAAGAGACGACAGAAGTCAATCTTGTGTATGTATTTCACTTGTTATACCTAAACTCGGCGGTCGCGCTAGGGTTGTCACTTTCGCTTATGCACAAAAAAACACACTAGTATCTTACTGCAGTAAAATAAAGTTTTAAATCAAAATATGTCACTCTTCTTTACATTTTGCATATAATGTAGTCTTAATGATATGAAAATGATGTGTAAAGGTAATTTTGTCGGCAACCACCGGCAAGTGTTGAAAAAAATTAAATCGTGTTTTGCTTTTCTGAAAAAGTTCTGAATAAAATGCGTAGAACTTATAATTTTACATCAAAAAGGTTATATGACTTATCCTCCTCTGATCAAAATTAACCGAGTTAGAGAGGTTTTTAAGTTTAAGATGAATGATTTTATAAATGACTAGCTGAGCCCGCGACTTTAGTACGCGAAAGTTAGCTACGCGAAAAAGTAGCATAAGTTACTCCCTGTCACATCAGCTATCTGCCAGTGAAAGTTCCGTCAAATCGGTCCAGCCGTTCCAGAGATTAGCCGGAACAAACAGACTGACAGACAGACAAAAATTGTAAAAAATGATATTTTGGTATATGTATTGTGTAAACATCAATATGCATTTAGTAAAAAGCGGTTACTTTAATATTACAAACAGACACTCCAATTTTATTTATTTGTATGTATAGACTAGCTGTGCCCGCGACTTCGTTCGCGTGAAAAAAGTTCTAAAATAATGGGTCCAGCCGTTTCAGAGATTAGCCGGAACAAACAGACAGACAAAAAATGTGAACGATGGTATTTTATTTGTTGTTGAGTTGATGACAAAAATGGCGTTCTAAATAAGTATATAATAATAATAAAATCGAATTTCAAAATAAATAATCCACTTACAAACAAACCAAAAATAATTTAAACAATATGCCGCGGCAGTTTGTTAGCGGCGGCGGAGAATATCATTAACATTACAAACTAGCTGCATCCGCTCTCGCATTGAACCGAAACTACCGAGATTTCGCGTCCGTGAGAGCTGTCTGTGTGCGTTGCTCGAAGACTAGGTGTATCTAGATTGTCTTCTGTAGTTATTTTGTGCTTGTATTGTCAACTGTCATAAAGTTAAAATTGACACGTTCTGTGTCAATATATTAATACACGACGGTAAAACTTTGTGCCCCTTTTAAGACAGTTGTGCGGACGGTTAAGGATAAAATTTTACACAGTTAAAGTTTACATTGTGGAGGATTAAAGAATCATATAAGCTTTATTAAAATGCATTAAATTAATAAAAGTAAACATTACACACACAAAGTTCATGTGACATACATGATTTTATACCCACATGTGTACTTTTTTCTTTACGGTTAAAATTTGTTGTCAAACTTCATTGATATATAAAAACCCAAGATACACAATCAGTGTCTCAAAAACGTCCTCTAAGAATGAGTGCACAATTTAAAATTGTGCACTCACTTCAAATAGAATCCCGTCGCTCACGTCACTGCCCGCGCGTCAAAAATACAGAATTGTTCTCTGATAAATTGTAAAATACAACATCATGAACGTTAAAAAAATATAAGATATTGTATTTTCGGTAAGTATAAGAGTTAATCGATTTATTTTTTTTTCGTTTATATTACTAAATATAGGGTGTAATGTATGATTTTCATTTTATTTGACTTAAAAATGTACTCGACGCTCCAAATATAATACGACAAAATTTCAATGGTCACTTTTTCAGTAAAAGGACAGTGCATTACAACCTCCTTTTAATTTAGTCGAATAATACAAATTGATCCTGTTATTATTAGTGGAGTCGATTTTTTTCATTATTAAGTTATTTTTTTTAATAAGATAATTTTTTTCATTAATAATTTTGAATACCTTTTGGAACGAAGTTCCTTACGGCAGGCTTGGAAGGGATAGGGATTTTGCTGCGCGACCGCACTGAAAAAAATGTGATAGTAAAACCGTAAGAAAAATGCGTGGAATAAAAGCGTTAAATGAGACGTGCGCAGGCGCGACAGTCGCGTACACAAGCGAGTAGTGCCGTTTAGCCGAAGGAAGCTCGTTCCTACCTGGTGTCCCGCGACACCACATCATTTTTATAGTTGTTAACCAACTGCCAAAAGAGAAGAGGACATCAATTTGACGATTTTAAAATGGTTGATTATATTTATTACTTATTTTGAGGACCAAGTTAGGTGATTATTTTTATTCTATTTGTACGAATATAAAATAACAATATATAATTGTGATTCTTACGACGAGCTTTGGAGATATATTACAAAACTTTTAATATAACAATAGGAAATCATAAGTAGCATCGAATTTTGTTCTGTTTACACGTGTTATTGATAACGATTTCTTAAGAGGAAGGCACAGGTTGCATTAAGAATGTTTATTTTTTGATTTAATAATTTATTTTTAATAAAATGTTGTTTTGGATTGCTGGTGTCTTATACTATACATATTATAAATGTTAAAGTTTGTATGTTTGGATGTTTGATAATCAATCACGTAAAAAATGGCTGTACCAATTTGGATTTGGACTCGGATATAAGATGACCTGGAATAGCACATAGAATACTTTTATCCTAATGCAGATATCTGCAGCTAGTCTCGTATACATTTTAAGTGACTGTTTATATGTACGAGATGTTTTATTTGCATACTAGCTGTCACCCACGGCTTTGCTCACGCATATTTACTTTAGAACTTATTTAACCTTTCTTTATTTTATTAAAAGTCTCTACATTGCTGGGTGGGCCGCTAGTACGTTAAAAATAATATTTACATATTCATCTTAATTATTTATTTACGACATTTTTGTTATTAAAATGTAAGTAAAAAACGTAAGACCTGAACTTCCTATAACTTCTAAATTTTCTATACCTAATATTATAACTAACTATACCTCAAACTAAAAATACCTATTAGTAGTAACGTAATTATAAAAGAAATTTATAATTAACAGGAAGTATCTAATCTAAAATGACCTTTGGCAATAATATTATATGTACTAAACTACACTCCAAACTAAATATACGTATCTATTAGAATTTCTGTGTATGTAACACACCTATGTAACCAACTAATGTGAGCTGGTTGACCCTACAGGCCACCTGAAACTTCCCGCTAAATTTAAGTATTTTAACCTCAAAGAAAAAAACTATGCCTAAACATAGACTATTGAATTAAAAAAGTTCAAAAATCCAAAGTTTTATTTTAAAATGATACTTAGTTATTCAGTATTTGAAAAGATGTATATTTTTTCAAAATCATCAACGAGTTTGATCTTCCGAATAACATTGAACACAATTTTTTAGCTCTAAATTGTTTTATTGGAATTTTTTATACGAGGGTCAATAACATTTTCAAAAACCGACATCGCATTACTAACTAACCTGTTGTGTTTCAAATGTCTATGGGCAGTATTCGCTCGTACGTCTGCAGATACTATAACTAAACAAATGTTCGTTTACATAATACTGCAAAAAAAAACAGAAAAACTGAAATCTAATTCAAAACGAGAATTCTACGAAAAGCTAAACTTATTTCTAGGAAATTAATGCGTTTCCTTACTATGTTGTCGATACATTACATAATAAGTCTGAAAAAAAATCGTGTCTGTTATCATGTAAGAATCTATGAACTTTATAACGTAGTCACTAGTCATAGTCACCATTGCAGTAAATGTATCAATATCAATAGTCAAATACTACATGGCTATAAACCCACAGTTTGCCTATATGTGTAGGTTCTGTGTAATAGAACCAGTAACCTATAACGTTTGCAATATGAATAAATTATTTTAATGGTCATTATTTGTTTTATTGATATATAAATGTTCTACGCAAAACAGATTTTCGACAAGATTTTTTTTTATGTAAATTTTACAAACCCTTAAAATACTACCTCAATGCATAAAAATATTTATATTCGACTCCACATGTGCCTTGTCCTACCGGCTAACTGAAGTCAAAAATTTTATTGCTTTTTGTACATTGTTTTTTAAAAATGACTTTAAATCTTGCGTTTAAGGTTGAATATGCAAAAACACGTTTGTGCTATAACTATAAACTTTTTAGACTGAATTAGCGACAGTTTTGAGTGTCAGTTTTGTTCGGAATGTGTATCTTGGGTATTTTATATCAATGTCAAACTTAAAAGAAATTTTTATTACTTATTATACTTGTTCATTCTATGGTCGAGTTTCGACCACACACACACACCCATCGGCGATTGCTATAACTAAATTAAAAACATAAATAGAAAAGACCTTATTTTTTAAATAAAATTGTCATTCTTAAAATTTCGAATCTATAAACCAAGAGCTGTAAAAATTACTTGGCGCGTGCAATGAAAACAATTGGTAGTGAGATAACATAATCTCTAGGCAGAAAAACTTACTATTATAAAAAAAATACAAATGTTACTTAATGATATATCCAATGATTGTACTGCAGTAATAATAACAGCTTTTATGTTTTAAGGTGTAATGTTCACATGGAAATCTGTTAGCAATTCATCCAAAGGATAAGAAACTTGAGCAGCAAAAAGCAGCACAAAAATTGCAAACAAGACATGTTCTTTTTCTTATTTCAATCAAAGAGTAACATTGGATTGGACACAGTGTCATTTCAGAGGTCACATGTCCATGAAAAGTAAGTGAAGTTTCATATAATGAAACCCTAAAATCATCACGCCGCCTCGCTTGCGGGGTAGCTAAAGTGGACCAAATGTTGTTAACAATAACATAATATTGTATTTACATCTCAAATCAAACCGTACAATCAACGAATCGATGCACACAATATTGATTATATCAAGCAGTGCATCTTAATTGCGTAAGTAATCCCAAGTCAATTGCAATCGGCGTCTTGTTCCCAAGCACGCAGATATATGATTTCACCTCACATGTTCTCCAATGACTTTTGTAATTCTTGCAGCAGTATTATTCAGAGAGCTCGTGCTCTAAATTCCATTCAGTGTTGATTCATATTAAAATTTTATGTTAAGCATGAGGCTGAGAGGGTTAAATTACGGTAAAAAGGATTAGAGGATTCAGGATTACTGCAGAAAGTATAAGAACACCTTCAGTTTTCGTTTTCCAAGTTAAAATAACATACGTAATATCTATTCTCGATTTCTACAAAAAAATAGCAATTCAGTACAGTCAGGTATGTTGTATTTATTTTTTGTAAATACTTTTTGCTAGGTTAGACATGGATATTTATTTTGTCTTAAAGTAAAGAGGGGTCGGGTTTGAAAGAAAGCATGAATCGTTTTATTGGGTTGGACATATAAAAATAATAGCAAATGAAATATATGTAAAACACAGTGTAAATTTAAATCAATTAAGGCAAGTAAAAATGGCTTTGATATAATTACGCAATCGACGGGGTTCGGGTTCGATCCCCGACGGGGACAAGCATTTTGTGTGATGAGCATAAATGTTTGTATATCCGGGTTTGGGTGTTTATTAAATATATTCTAGTATTCATATATGTATTTCTATGTATTAATATCGTCGACCCATTCAATACAAGCAAATAATAACTTTGGGGTTAGATCAATAAGTGTAATTTGTCCCGTGAATTTGTCCCAAGAATTAAGTTGATCGAGGACTAAATGCTCCAAAATTGATGTATACTCATCGACGATTTTAACTATTTTCTTATTTTTATATTTCTTTGTTTGCACACCATTTAAGAGCAAAATATACGTTAAATCCTTCAAATACCAGGAGCAAATGATTTCTAATCCCATATTATTTATTTACGAAATGCGAAAGTGAGTTTGCTTGTTTGTTAAGCTTTCACGGCTAAAAACTCAACCGATTTTGATGTGGCTCTGAGGTAATTAAAAATCATGAAATGTATGCTAGCTGTTTTTTAAATAAAATGATCAACCCCTAAGAAGCTGAAATAGGGGATGATAGTTTGTATTGAAACTATGTCGATGCATGATAATCTACTCGAGGGCGAAGTTTGCGCGAGCAGCTAGTGTAAAACTATTTAACCAGAAAATCTAAACCCATCCCAACTAATATTATAAAATGTACCAAAGTAAGTTTATTTGTTACGCTTACACGTTAAAACGATTTAACCAACCATCATACAATTTGGCACACACGTACTCAGGGTTGTAGAAAAGGATATAGGGTATTTTTATCCAGAAAAATTTGCTTTTCTAGAAAGATAACAAAATAACTGCAAACGGGAGCAAAGCCGCGGGTTAACGCTAGTATAAGAATAAATGCTAAAACTGTTGTCCAATAAAAAGCAATAATAGAAGAGATACTTAATTGTGTCGAGAAACACTCCTGTTTTTTTCTGAAACATTCAATCAAATGTTTATCTAATATATACAGGAATAACTAAAAGTCTAGTAGGTACGTAACAAATATTAAAAAATCCATATTGAGAATGTTTTCCTTTAGGTGAACTCGGTTGAAAAATATCTAATATCGAATGGAATTTACAGCATGAGCTCTCGGGATATTTTGTAATTCTTGTAGCAGTATCTCGAAACGCTGTCATTGTTTAATATATTTATCAAGCTGATAAGATTCTTTGTGGCCGATGCGCGGGAAATATTTTAACTTTCATCACGCACATGTTTTGTAGAGGATGGTAGAAAACTGCCACATTTGTGTAGTGATTAACGTATTACATGTATGCTTGTAAAAATATTTTTTATTTAAGATTTTTTCATATTTTATGATAGAAAACAAGCAGATGGATCTCCTGACGGAAAGAGAAATATTATGGTGAGAGTCATAGAATAATAACGCATAGAAACCAAATTGACCCGCGCTATATTAAGCCATTTCAAAGAAGCCTGAAAAGGCTTCTTACGCTCGCCGGCCGCTCAGACATATGACACATGCCACACGGAGTACAGCTCTCGCAATTTAAAAAAATATGAGTTACTTTGTGGTGAAAGGCTGTCACCGTGCTTCACAAAAGCGTATTTAAGACTTGAAGATCACATTTCACAGATAAAAACTACATGCCATCGGATATTTTTGTATAAAATCCAAACAAATAAATAGTTTAACACAAGTAATTACACGAAGGTCATACGCATATAGATACGGCTTAAAATATGAACTAAACATTGAATGCAATTATCACTCTGAGCGTTATTACTCTAAAATGAGAGTATACAGAGAGTGTAATGTTAATGGTGCGTTGCTATCCGTGCGGAGGGATGAGAATGCCACATGCATAAGTCTTCCGGCTACCTTACCCTCCAAACCGGAACACGATAATGACAAACATTGACGCTATTGCGGCATATGTTAAGGCGGTGGTACCAAATAACCGGGGGAGACGTTGCGAGCTACGAAGTAATAATTGCTGCTCATGCGTATCGGTAAGAAATAAACGATTTGTCACTAAAATGCGGCGATGAGAACCAACACCCGTACTACAGACTTACACCTACCTCACGTATCTTGAATGGTTGATGATATTTTTTAGCCTATCTACAGTTTTATCCTATGTTGGTCAGGGCTCCTTATACACCATCTGCCATTCACACCATCAGACCGTTGGTAAGAGGCGAACGATTAGCTATGCTTATACGAGTCACTACCATTAAGTCCATTAGTTGGTAGAGTTCTGCATTGCCTCGCTCGTGTCTGGTACCGCCACATATTTCTGCCGTAATATCAGTGTTTATCACTGTCATGTCCCGGTTTGTAGAGTAAGGTAGCCTAGGCTAGTCTAGAGTAGGCATTAAGACCCCGCCACAACGATTAAGTCACTCACTATTATCTTTGCTATCTATATGCGATAGCTATGTCATTCCATCAGAAGAGCCATCTGGTTGTTCGCTATCTAATGATATAAAAAAATTATCAGGGAAAACGCGTAAAATACGTTAAATTTTATCAGATGAATTTGAAATCACCTCTTTTTAGAGGTCAGTTGAGAAATGTATTTGTGTGCCACTAGGCAGTAACCTGAACCTTTAACTTTACTTAATATTTCACACAAACACTCAAAGTACACGTAAGCTAACGAAGCATTTACTGTGCGTGCTCTCTTGAATACTGCTTTGATTACTGCCTGATACATTGTAGGCACAAATATTTCCAATGTTATTAGTTATTTTGACAAATCTTTATACCATTTGCTTTCACTACTATTGTCATAAGTCATCACATAAATGGCGTCAACACTTTCGCCAGTAACTGCACAATTTAGTGTTTGCCTTTTGCTACTCTTACTCATCGTACGTCACATAAATGGAAAAATATTTGTTTTTATATCACTTTTTAATGAAAGTTTTGTTTTTAAAATATGGCCACTTTAGTCTTTTGAGACTGGAAAAATGTTTAGAATGACTAAAGATGCTAATTGAATTTTTGCACGTACTATAGAAATAAATAGTATTTTTCACACTATAGTAATCAAGATGACCACATGAGGTCCCGAGTTTGATTCTCGGGTTGAGCAATTCAAAATGTGTTTGGTGTATACCGGGGTACTTTTAAAGGTCGTGCCAAATTTTAAAATTGAGAACTAAATATTTAATTGAAGTGCGTTTTATTTACTATTGAAAAATTATTGCAAGATATTAATATTTTTTTTTATATCATAAGATAAAAAACAAGCAGATGGGTCTCCTGATGGAAAGAGTCAACCATCGCCTATAGACACCAAAGATGTTAACGGTGCGTTACTATCTTGTGACGAGATCTAATACCACGTGCATAAGTTTACCGGCTACCTTACCCTCCAAACCGGTGACAACACGACAGTGACAAACACTGACGGTATTGCGGCAGGAATAGGTAAGGCGGTGGTACCAGACCCGGGCAAGACAACGCGGAACACTACCACCTAGTAGCCACAATGGTAGTGACTCGTAAAACCAATTGGTCGCCTTTTACTACCTGCCTGGCAGAACGACAGTTGGCCTATTCTTCAAAGGAGCCCGGTCCAACATGTATAGCCAATAGTTAGCCTTTTACGATTATCTTGGCAGAACGGCAAATGGCCTGCTCCTCAAAGGTGGCCCGCACCAAAACGGGAGAAAAATTATCTATGCATTATATGAGGTGGAATGGAATCAATAACGGCATACTAAAGTTAAAAATGCAAAAATCTGCCCATCTGTCTGTTTCTGAATAGATTCCCATGAAATTTGACTAAGAGATAGTTGAAGATTAAGGATCAAACATACCTTAACTTTCTTCAAAAGTCAAACCCTGAGGGGATGAAATGGGCAATGAAAGTTTAGATGAAATATTATATTGATGACATATTACGCTGCTCCCGGGTAGTGTAGAATAAAACAAACAACAAAGCTAAATTAAAACTAAAATCTGACTTTGACTTTCGGCCAGAGCTCTTTTATTAAAAACATAGAGATCTTAAAACAAACAGCCCAAGTACGAGTTGGATTCACGTACAAAGGGTTCCGTACTATTATCTTTAAAAACGGCAAAAAATCACGTATGTTGAATGGAACTCCTTAAATATTTAATTTAGTCTAGTTTTAGTATTTGTTGTTATAACGGCAACAGAAATACATCATCTGTGAAAATTTCAACTGTCTATCACGGTTCATGAAACAGACGGACTTCCAAACTGAAACATGGCGGCAAAAATAAATAAGGCGGTGGTATCAGACCCGGGCGAGACAATGCAGAACTCTACCACCTAGTAGCCACGATAGTAGTAACTCACATAGCCAATCGGTCGCCTTATCTAATACCTTTAAACGAGCAATTCTTGTATATATATAATTGGAATCTCGGAATCGGCTCCAACGATTTTCATGAAAGTCACAAATTAGGGGTTTTTCGGGTCAAGGAATCGATTTATCAAGGTTCCAGGTCCAAGCAAAGCTCGGTTCCCAAGATATGGGTATGTGAAAAACCAGCAAAGCTCGGTCAACTAGGTACAGCAAAAAAAATTATATATTCTATAGGAATCAATTTATCAAGTTTCAAAGTCCAAGAAAAGATCGGTTTCAAAAATATGTGACAAACCGAGCAAAGCTCGGTCAACCAGATATTATGTATAATACTACTACTTACTGTAACTGCCGCATGTTAACAATTCATTGATGTTAGATTGTGTGCATAGGAAACGTGCAAACATATCCTATGTTTTAAGAATATTTATCTACTGTAAAAATAAAAATATATCAAAATTATTCACACAATTTATTTATTTTTTTCGTCGTAAAATTCTATCTTAAAAAAATTAATTAATTATAATGAATATGTGAATAAAAATTAACGACCAAAAGACGAAATAGATTCTGGACAAGTAATCATAAATTTAGTTGCGTAAGTTATTTTCCGGAAGTGCGTGCCATTTGAACTAGGTTTATAGTATTTTTATTGACATAATAATAAAACTTTTATGTTTTGGCGAAAAAATCACAACCACATATTAGAACGAGCGAGTTATGTAAGCGAAGTTCTAAAATCTAAATCAAACTGAACAATCCGACCAAAGAGATAGGTAATATTTTTATTAAATAACAGCTGCACTCTGCAGCTCGTTGCATTATAAAAAAATTTAGTGAATTCCACGGAACAACTTATTTTACCGGGATAAAAAATATCCTATATGCTATTCCAGATCGTCATCTGTATGTATGCCAAATTTCATCCAATTCGGTCAAGCCGTTTTTGCGTGATTGAATAACAAACATTCGTATGTCCCTATATCCGTACATTCAAACATCCTGACTTTCGCATTTATAATATTAATATAGATTGACCAGCTGACTCGCGCAGCTTTACTAGGTGGTAAAGTTCTACATGTCTCGCCCGGGTCTGGTAATACCGCCTTACCTACTCCTTCCGCTATATCATCAGTGCTTGTCACTGTCGTGCTCCGGTTTGGAGGATAAAATAGCCGGTAAACTTATGCAAGTGGTATTAGACCTCACCAAAAAAATAGTAAAAAACAACATATTTGGTATTTATATACGATGATTGACTCTTTCCATCAGGAGACCCATGGGCTTGTTTGCTATCTTATGATATAAAAAAAAAAAATTTGGCATGTTATCAATGTAAGAAATTTTATGACATCAATCTTTCGCACAAAAACATGTTTCAAATCTTTGAAATTCTTGGCTTGTCTCTGTTATATTATTTGCAACTATTATACAATATAAACCTTTCTCTTGAATGACATTGTCTATTGATGAAAACCGCATTAAAATCCGCTTCGTGGTTTAAAAGACCTAGGAATATATACAGCGGAAGTGACTTTCTTTTATGTTATACTAACTGACCCAGCAAAACGTTGTTCTGCCTTTTTAACTAGTCTTATTTTTTCCGTATTTTCTCATCTTTAAACCTTCCCTGGACTTCAACAATTAATTCAAAACCAAAATTAGCCAAATCAGTTCAGCCGTTCTCGAGTTTTAGCGAGAATAACCAACAGCAATTGATTTTTATATATATAGATTTACATAGTATAAAAAGTCATGGTTTGTTTTTAAATTTTCATTAATGATTTTAAACACCATTGAATTGAAAGTGATTACTCCAATTTGTATAAAAATATAAACTTATATATAGGTCGCAACTGTAATACTTCTGGTAATCATTTACCATCAAGTGAGTTTCCTGTTCATTTGCATCCTCTTCTACAAAAAATACATAACTATTTCAGGTTCTTGTTATACTCGTATGTATAAATGTCACCTTCAAATTTTAAATATCATTAGATCGTAATTCACTGTAATAAGGTTATAGACGAACTGCTAACCTTACTTAACCAAATTATAAACACACTAGGTATATTATAAATAGTTTTCACAATTTTTCATTGACATATACGAAGCCTCTGTGGTCTAGTGGTCCAGCGTTGGTGTTGACCACCTGAGGTCTCGGGTTCGATTCCCGGGTCGGGCACTTAAAAAAAAAGTGTTTTTTCAGTTTTCTGATAAACACAAAATTGACCGGGACTGGAAAGTGCCCGGGTTGGCGATAGGCTTACCACTTATTACATTTGTGAGACCAAGTATCTTCGGCTAATCGTGGATGCACTTGTTGTATCTCTGCCTACCCCTTCGGGGATACGGGCGTGAAGATACTTTTTATATGTGAAGCATGTTGTGCTTAAATCTTAGGTGTAGTCGGTAAAATTAAGTATGTAGCATTTAACTATGCCGCACGGATTGATTGCAGTGCACCACTATAGACACCATCGCTGGTGTTTAAAAATATTATTTTTAACGTTAGATATTATTGTAAAAGATAATTTCGTGATTGCAAGTCTTGCTGTATTCAGGGTAGGCAAAAGAGAAGTCGGTAAAATTTCTTAGCCGTAGTGTGGTAGGTCTGTGTGCAAGCATGATAAATTCTATGAAACTTCGACTTCTATGTACTGGTGTTGCTGATAGTATCGATGGATGCTTACACTTACAATTGATTTTGTTTCGTAATATGATGATTCAAAACATTTTCAAACAGTTTTTATGATGATTTGACAAGGTATTTGTGATTACATAGTGTTTCAGTTGTAAGTGGCATAAAAAATATTCTTAGGCTTATCATTGTTAATATACACATGAATTGGACTCATTACTTAAATTTTCATAACTAAAATAATTACTTATGAAGCAAGATTAGTAATAATGATATCCGTACTCATCGGTTCCTAAAATTTTATTAAATGACTCTTGGTAAGATAGGCGATGTTTTGGTCTTCATATCAGAAAAGACATCTGCTTGTAAGTTATTTTATGTCACATTAGCTTATCCCCGGGCAACTTTGCCCGCTAGTAGATTAACAATAACCAGCTTTTGGCAGATTTTTTTCCGAAAGGATACGACTTAGAGACCTCCAAGAAAAGAGCCTGCTCATTCTTAAAAGGCCGGCAACGCAATTTCAAAACCCCTGGTAGTGTAATTGTCTATGGGCGACGGTAATCACTTACCATCAGGTGAGCCTGCTGTCCGTTTGCCCCCTCTTTATAAAAAAAAAACATATCGATAAAATTTTTCATACAAATTTCTATGTCCTATCTCAACACCTTAAGGATTGATTTAAAATTTAAAAAAAAAATGGAAAAAAATTTTAGCCTATATTTTGTGACGGATTTTCTTCATGTATCTTATGCCAAATTTAACTAAAATCGATTTAACAGATTAGCCGTAAAAGCATAACAGACTGACAAACTTCGTACTAATATAAATAAATAAATAAATATTCACGGGACAAATTACACTTACTGATCTAACCCCAAAGTAAGCAAATTATTTGCTTGTGTTATGGGTGTTAGTCAACGATACTAATACATAGAAATACATATATAAATACTAGATTATATTTAATAAACAAACTAGGAAACACAAACGTTTATGCTCATCACACAAATGCTTTCGCATCACAAAATGGATCGAACCCGAGCCCCATCGATTGCGTAGTCAAGGTCGCTAACCACTCGACCAACGAGGCGATCAATTTTTTACTTATATTTATTTATTCAAACTAATATGGATAAAAAATAAGTAAATAAAAGTGAGATTCGTCTGTGTCAGACTTTTGACTCCTTTAGAAAAACGCATCAATTTCCCTATAATCTATTTTTAGCTCCTTTTACTGGTTGGATAAAAAAACGCTTGAAATAGAGATAATTTTGCATTGCACTTATGTTACGTTTACTTTTTTGTAATTGTGCTGTTTTATGTGTACAATAAAATATTGAGTAAATAAATAATTTGAAATCGAATTTTTTAAATTATTCAAATGAAGTTTAGAAACCGATAGTAGGAGTCGCTGTCGAGACGGTAATGACGGCGCGGCGCTCGCAAGTTGCATAGGAACGCGGCTAAATCCCAACGGTGCCCAGAATCGGGCGTATTCATTTACATTATTAAGTCGTCTCGACTATTTCTGTCGCGCCAGAGATGCACTCGCTATCAATATTTCAATGCAACATTTTATATAAATAATATTGTCATTCTTTTTTTTTTAATTTTACATAATAGCAATTATCTTAATGGAAAGAGATACCCATGGCCTATATACACCAGAATGATAATGTTACATTGCTATCATAGTGGTTAGAATGCCACATGCATAAGGCTACCGGCTACCTTACCCTTCAAACCGGAACATGACAATGACAAGCATTGATGCTATATGCTAGAAATTGGTATTGGAGGTACCAAATACCCGGATGAGACTTTGCGGAACTCTACCACTAGTAGTTATGATGAGAATGACACGTACAGCCAATTGGTTGCCTTTTATGACCTGCCTAGCAGAACAACAGTTGGTCTATTCTTTAAAGGAACTCGAGCAGCTTCGCCGAAGAGTAGACTAACACATCGATATAGTTTTTTATACAAAGTTTCAACCCCTATTTCAGTTCCTGAGGGGTAGATTTTTGAGTAAAATAATTAGCCTATTTTCAACTGTCTCTTTGCAAATTTCATCAAAATCGGTTCAGCGGTTTCACCGTAAAAGCGTAACAGACAATAGACAGATTTTCGCATTTATAATATTAGTAGGGATTAAACGTTGCGCTTGTTCTCATAATTTAACACTTACAAATAGTGCCTATTATATGTATAAGCTGCAGTTAATGTCTAGTTATTCTGTTGGTTCGTTCTGTCTCGTTTATTACCACATATAGCTTCGTCGTAGTAGATGCGACGGAACGTCAATCCACATTTATGCTCTAACAGGTTTATTAATAGTACCATTACTTTTAATACTAGCAATTATTGCAATAAATAAGCCATATATTTCTTGTAACTGGAGCTGATTCGGACGCGGAAATATTCACTTTTACCTGTGTGATTAAAACCATAAATTTAATATTTGCAATTTGTATGTATGTGATTTGTGAAATTATACAATCTTGCACATATATTATGCTAATATTCTAATTAATTATTCGCAGCGTATTTTATAGCTTTTTTGATTTGCGAATTGCGTTAAAAGTCGAGGTGAGAGGTTATGTAAATCTAACGATTATTTTTATGGCGAAATTAATGTTGTGGACTAAATTTTGTTTGATTTATTAATTTATTATGTTATTATAGTATACTAGATGTTATTAATATATTTTGAAATTAATTTTGCTCCAGTTTTGTAAATATCAGAGGTTCTACGTTTTCGCTTTGGCGTGTTTTTTGAAATGTTGGCTACAGTAATATGTAAAATGATGATACGTGATAGTAAAGTCTAAGTAGTGGTTTTATCTCTTATCAGTAGTGTCTTTTGTACGAACTGCCTTTGAGGAACATAGGTGACATATTCTTCATAAGAATCTACATCCAAAAACAAAACCTGACACCAGGTTATGTATAAGCAAAGACTTCTATGTACTTACTACACAAGGCATGCACCGTGCCATTGTGTTCCACAAAAGTACAGTACATGGACTGCACCTACATCAGAACTCGTTGAGTGAATCGTGTAAACGCTATGAAATTCACGGCGGTTACAGCCTTTTTGGTTGCGAATATTAATTATACTCTAATATACGCTGCAGCGCTGCTTAATTTTGACTTTGGTTGGATGATTTATTATTATTTCAGCGCTGCAGTGAGTGTTAAAGACAATTAACACGACTTTTACTTAGCATAGTTACTACTTACTTAATTAGCATAGCTTATCTAGTACTCAATACATTAAACTCTCTGCGTATAAACTATTCATTAATTAATTTAATAATATTATAATTAATCTTCAATGATATTTCAAATATTACTATAACATGGAAAACTTTTGGCCAAAAAATGTTCAAAGAAACGGTCGGTTTTGATATTGTAGCCATCCACAATCTACGTGCGGCCATTGACTCGCCGTGGTGTTCCGTGTAAAATAGTCCCTAAATTTCAAGGAAATTATAGGGTATAAACGAGCATTTTAAAATTCTATAGTATTTTATATTTATAAATACAACAATTTTATTACTATTTTGATAATGTTATCGACCTGGCTATATGTCCCTTTCTGGTCGTACAGGGGGTTTGTTACTCACTGTACATACGAAATTTAAATTAAATAGCCTTATATTATAGAAAAGATAAGAAGGTTTTATAAATATGTGAGTGGTTACGCAAAAAGGGACCTCAAGGGAAAATAATTGATTTCGAGTAAATCACGTTTAAAATGTTGAGTCGAAATGAGAGAGGCGCGGGGTGTTTTATGTTAGTGTCGTTAGTGAGCGACTTCGTCAGTGAGAAATAGCACGTGTTTGCGATAGCTGTATTATTGGTGACTTATTTATTCGTCTTTTACTTGTCTTTATGTGCGCGCTAGAAAAAGAAACTAGTGTGCGCTGTGTATAAGGTGTAATATTTTCAAAACTGCCTCGGCTTACATAAAAAATCATTAAAAAAAAACTACGGCACCTAAAATTATTTTGATTAGAACAAAACAAAGATGAAGGACCATAGAATCAGAATTTATCAAAAAAAAAAAAACCGTTTCCAATCCCTTCAGGTCCCTTTTTGCGTAACCACTCACATATTTATAAACAATAATTAACTGATTTTTTGGTATATAAAACACAAATAAAGTTGCTTAACACAAATAAAGTTACTAATTTTGCCAAAGTAAATGAATAAAGACTTAACTACATGTAACTAAGAACGAAAAATTTACTATATTTTTCAACGTACAACGTTTTTGGTGCAAAGGTTGGCCATCGCGATTCAACGCGGTAACGCGGCGAGTGTCATGGGCACTTTTGCGCCGGGAACGATCCAGGTTGGGTTAAATAGCTAGTATTAAGGTTTGACAACGAGAATATATGAATTTTTAGACAATTTTGTAATTAATTAACGTACTGTATGTTTTAAATATATGATTTTTATGACTGAAGCTACTTTGATATATTTATTAAATATATCAAAGTATCTTCAACATTCACGGGACAAATTACACTTACTGATCTAACCCCAAAGTAAGCAAATTATTTGCTTGTGTTATGAGTGTTAGTTAGTGTTATATATTCTTGTATTTATATATGTATTTCTATGTATTAGTATCGTTATACTAATACATAGAAATACATATATAAATACAAGAATATATTTAATAAACACCCAAACCCGGAAATACAAACATTTGTGCTCATCACGCAAATGCTTGTCCCCGTCGGGGATCAGACCCGAGCCACGTCGATCGTGTAGTCAGGGTCGCTAACAACTCGACCAACGGGGCGGTCTAATAATTTTAATAGCGGATTTACATGCTTGGCAAGCCTCCACAAGCGTCCACAGTCACAAGCGTGTAAACAGGGTGTTTCCCTTGGCTCGTGTGTGCTTGGGAACGCTTGTCGCCGATTGGCTCGGGTGTTAGCCCATTTACATGCGTGGCAAACCTCCACAAGCGTCCACAAGCACGAGCGTGTAAACAGGTGTTTGGCTTGGGTCGCGTGTGATTGGGAACGCTTGTCGCCGGCCCACTCGGGTGTCGGTTTTGAACACAGATCAAAGGAAGTTTGCGCCAAGCGCTCGCGATGCATTCACACGCTATCACTTGGTATCGCTCACAATTTTGGGCTCAACGCGACGGATGTGTTTGCGCTGCGCTATATACTAAGTACCAAGTATCGATTATTAGTTGGTCAAATTATAAAATAATGGCGTTTCTCGAGGCATATCAAAACTTACCTTCACCACCTGCTATTCTGCCAGGCAGTACCTAAGTAAAAACCAAAAGGCCACCACCACGGTGATTACTTGGACAAATATCTTGCCTGGGTTATGGCACCGGTAGCCGGTAGAATTATGCATGTGGCATTGGTATCCGGTATTAATGTCTTTGGTGTCTATATGGAATGGTTATCTTTAACTCACTAGAATTATCTGCTTGTTTGCTAAATTATTATATAAAAATATCATATTTTATCACTTTTTGCAAGAGATGGGCATAATGTGGTTTGAACCGAATTCTGACTTAGGCCAAACATTCAGTCAAAATAAACGTTTAAATGAATAAATAAATAATCACGGGACAAATTACACTTACTGATCTAACCCCAAAGTAAGCAAATTATTTGCTTGTCTTATGGGTCAACGATACTAATACATAGAAATACATTTATTTAATAGACACTCAAACCCGGAAATCACACAAATGCTTGTCTCCGTCGAGGATCGAACCCAAGCCCTGTCGATTGCGTAGGCAGGGTCGCTAACCACTTGAACAACGGGGCTGTAATTTCGGCCGAACTTCGGCTCAATTTTGGCGCTTTATCGAGAGCGACACGTCATCACTGTTTACGAATTTACTTAAATTATTTTTATATGTCGGTAATGGTTTTCGCAGAGCACGCAAAATGATTAGTTATCGGCAAAGTTTTGATACTTTAGGTTACATTGTACAAATTCAGGTAGATATCTAAAAATTTTTAGGGTTCCATATCTAAAAGGTAAAACGCAAGCCTATTACTAAGCCTCCGCTGTCTGCTGTCCGTCTGTCTGTCTATCACCAGGCTGTATCTCATAAACCGTGATAGTGAGAAAGCAGAAATTTTCACAAATTATGTATTTCCGTTGCCACTATAACAACAAATACTAAAATTAAGAAAATTAAAATATTAACGGGGGTCTTCATACAATAAACGCGTTTTTTTCGATTTTTTTGTTATGATGGTACGGAACCCTTCTTGCGCGAGCCCGATTCGTACTTGGCCGGGTTTTCGAAAATATAATATAGCCTATGTTACTGGGGAATGATTTAAAATATCTTTCCAATGGTGAAAGAATTTTTCAAATCGGTCCAGTAGTTTGAGTTTATTCGGTACATATAAAAATACAAAAATACAAATCATTGCTCCTTATATTAGTATTTATAGTATATTTCAGTCCAAATAGTGCAAATAGTACATGATAAATAGTGTGGGTTCATAATGTGGAAGTAAGAGAGAGGTTAGGCTTGAAAGAAAGTGTCGGTGTAAAGATGAGAAAGGGCATGCTCAGTTGGTTCGGACATGTAGAAAGAATGGTAGATGAAAGATTAACAAAACAGTTATACAATGCGATGTGGAAGGATGTAGGTACCGGGGACGACCAAGACTGATGTACCATGACCAGATTGATCGAGTACTGTCCGAAGGTGGTGCAAGAGTCTTCGCAACTGGCGTGTGTGTATAAGAGAGTATCGTGATGTATGGCACTCGGTTCTCTCTGCCTACCACGTAAGGAATTTGGCGTGAAGATATGTATGTATGTGTATGTTAAATAGTGCAAGTAGGTACTTTTTCTATTGCCGAAGGTTCGGCATTTAAACTGAATTTCGGCTGAATGTCGATGTTCGGCTCAAGTTGCCGAAATTTGGTTAAACCAAATGTAAAATGAATTTCGGCCCATCCCTACTATTTACGAGTGATTTTTTATAAGGCTTATGTTATTATTGAAAAATAAAATAATGGAAAAAAACTTTTCCGTCATAGTTTTTTAAAGCACTCAGTATTTCTTCGGTAATAGTATATTATGGTTCTGAGGTGGGGTTCTATTATTCCATTTTTTCGTTACCTTTGTTTTTTTATATTTCAAATAAAAATACCTATGTCAAGCCAAACGCATTAGACGACATAATTATAGCGTCCATCGTGATTGCTTGTCCAGACCACACTAATGCACTCACAAGCGTGTAAATGGCATCCAAGCGTTTGTGGAGGCTTGCCAAGGCTCGAAGTTTGTGGTGGCTTGCCGAGCCCTTACAAGCATGTAAACGTAGCATAACATTTAATTATTCCTATATTCCTTATCAAGTTCCAATGAATTAAAAATTAAAAAATAATAAATAAGCAATATCTCTTAAAACCAGCTGAATTAGAAACGAATAAATGTATTATTTAAATCTCCTTCCTTCGATTTTATCAGTTGCTTTTTGTTTGGAATATCTATGATATTAACAAATGTCATTGTCCTTAATAAAATGTCCTCTATTATTATTTCTAGGTACTAGGTAAATGCTTAAAATGCTGTACCTTCTAACTTTAGTCGTGTAAATTTTAGAATGAAAACAGTGTAATTTCTCATGATTTATATCGCTATATATTTACCCAAATTAAAATTTGTTTGCCTGTTATATCATCAAATGTTTTGCGTTTTACGGTGACTTATGTTTTCATAAAACCCGTATAGCACACGGTAGGTAAGGTTTGATAACATTTTCGAATTCATGTTTATAAATAAAACGTCATAAATACGGCACTGGGTTTAGCAGTTCATTATTTTGCCGTGTATATGTGGTAACGACATTCGTTTATTAGCATACGGAAGAAAATTGAATACCTATTCAATTATTATAATTGCGAACCAGTGGCGGCTTACTGGCAAGCGTACTAAGTGGCCTCATGGGGCCCCGGCATAATATAAACATTATTATTTGTATAAAAATGATTCGAGCGACCACTTCAACCCATGACGAAAATATATGCATATATATGTTTGCGTGCTCGTTTTAATAGAAGCTATCCTATTTAAATGTCTGTAGAAAAGACTTTAAACAATGGTTTTGTGAAATTCTCACTGTTTTATATATTTGTTTGAGTTTTAGATGTCGATAAAGGAGTTCGATTGATTTTTATTGCTCAGGGGCCCTATTTAACTTGAGCCGCTACTGTTACGAACCAATGAACATTTACAAATAATATAAAATTACATAATTCAGGAAGTATAAGCAGCTAACTTACGTCGCGTTACTACTTAAACAAATTTTAATTTAGACAGTTGCTTTTAAGCTTATCTAAATCGTAGCTCACGAAATTTAATAGCAAAACAGGCAAAACTTGGACATAAAATCGTTATGAACACTCCTTAACATTAAAATAATATCTCAGTCGAGACAAACAGACGTCACGACGTTGTCTGCCTCTGGGGAACATAATGCCATTTCACTTAGGTTAAAAACAAGGTAATGCGGAAAAGTTAACAAAGTTTTATTGATGTAACGATTGAAAATGAGTTGGGCAGTTGTTTTTATATCATACTAGCTGATCCGCGCAGCTTTGTCGGTGGGTAAATTGACATGTCGTCAAGATATTGTCATTATTTCGTCGTCATTTCATGCAATATTTCACCCTCTATTGCACTAGAGATGAATTTCAAAAATCCTTTTCCCTTCCTTGCTTACATCTTAATAACAACCCCCGTGAAAAATATCAGCCTTCCTGGTTCAAGGGTTAGGCTGGGCATTGATATCAGTGATTGAGTCAGTACTTTTCTTTTCAACTAACGAAAAAACGGAGGTTATCAGTTGTGTGTATGTAATATTGTTGAAGTTGCATAACATTTGAATATGATGATCTATTTCGGCATCCACGGAAGTATAATAAATTCTTAAGTGTTTATATATTTGTATATTTGTATTTTTTGTTCACGAATTTCTCGAGAACTAAAAGCCTTATCGAGATATTTTTTAAGTCAGGAAATAAATGATTTAAATCAGGGATATTTCAAATTAGGAAACAGTCTAAGTTTCATAAAAATCGGCTCAATAATGACACCAAACAAAGCTCTATCTCTCCCTCCCTTTCTCTTTTCGGTGGAAAGAGGTATTACTTGCCTGTTAGCATCAAACGTGTAATGATGCGTTGTTGTCTGTGTAACAGGAGGTTAATGCAGCACCAGCCTATACCCCTTAAGCAGGGTAGAACAATATTGCCGTGCTGCGGCTTTTGATCGTTTATAAAAAGGAAAATGTGCTATGAAACCCTTACCCGCATAAATCACGCTTTTTCCTTTTCCGAAGATGTCATCAAAATGTTATTATTTTCTTTAATTTGTTTATCTGATTTAGCGTTCTACAGCCACTATTTACCTGGTGCCTAGAGTGATCGATCTTCTCTCTGTACTCTAGGCTCTAACGTAATGGCACAGGGATAAGTTTATCGGCCACCTTACCATTCAAATCAGAATACTACACAGACACAAAGCACTGACGCTGTTGCGGCAGAAATATGCAAAACCCGGACGAGATGTTGCACAACTCTACCATCTACAAACAAAGACTTCTTACCTACTAATGTACTAGATGAGGTATACGCCACATCACTTGTGTTCCTTTAAAATGCAATCCATGGACTGCACCAACGCCAGAGCTCGTCGAATGAAACGTATAAGCGCCATGTAATTCACAGCGATTACAACCTTTTGGTTGCGAATATACATTATACTATTAGAATAGTATATTAATATAGAATACTAGCTGTTGCCCACGACTTCGTCCGCGCGGACTTCGTTTACTCCACACAGCACCTCCCCCGTAGGTGATAGCGTGATAATATGTAGCCTATATGTTGACCCGACCTATTAGTAATATTCATGCAAAATTTGAAGTAAATCCATGCAGTACTTTTTGAGTTTACCCGGGACATACATAAAGACAAACAAACAGACAAAAATTCTAAATACTATGTTTTTACTTCGATATCGATTGCAGATCACGCCCCAAGTATTCTTTTTAAATAATATTCAATTTACAGTTTTGACTTTTCTACGATTTTATTATATGTATAGATATATTATACGTTGGAGCGCTGCTTAATTTTAACTGTGGTTAGACAATTTATTATTATTTCTGCACTGCAGCGACTGTTTACGAAATGGGACATGACTTTTACTTAACATAGCTTCTCTAGTAGGAAGTAAATGAATATCTCTGTCCACGAGCCACTTTGCCTTTTACTAACTTCCTGCGAAGAAGGTAGGTGTTTTATTTTCAGTAGCTTTAGTAACGGACAAGTATGTGATTTTAAATATTGATGTGGAGATTTTCTAAGAGATATACAGTTTAAAAAAGCATTGCTTATCTTATATGCTAAAATAGTACTTTAATTTATCCTATACAAATACATGTATATTGCATACATCAAAGTGGTTAAGGGCTTATCTTCCGGTATTGCGGAAATAAATATTCACGGGACAAACTACACTTCCTGATCTAACCCTAAAGTAAGCAAATTATTTGCTAGTGTTAAGGGTGTTAGTCAACGATACTAATACATAGAAATACATATATAAATACAAGAATATATTTAATAAACACCCAAACTCGGAAATACAAACATTTATGCTCATCACATCCCCGTCGGGGATCGAACCCGAGCCCTGTCGATCGCGTAGTCAGGGTCGCTAACCACTCAACCAACGGGGCGGTCAAAATATATGATCAGTGGTGATCACTTACCACCGGTGCTAATTGAACTTAATGTGCACTTATGGCAACTATACTAATAAGCTAAAATCGGTTGTCTCGTCAAAACTCTGTTTCGGGGAATGCCAGCCTCTACATTTAGGCTACATGACAAAATCAGCTGAGTGGTACCATAATATTCCATTGTCCCTGAACTTATACAAATTTGACAAGTTTTAGCACAAACGGATGTTAGAAAGTCGTTGAAAAATGGTTTATAATATTTGGAAAATCAATTATTCACATACGAACATTATTACAAATATTTATTACAAATAAAAGCTGATCATCTTCAAATGAGGACTTTGCAGCATCAGGTCAAAGTATCCATGTTATTACAATATCATTAAAGTAACAGAATATAACATTTATTATCGATTATGTCTTTACAAGTTGCTTCATTTCTTTCAACAATTAGAAATGGCCGAACAGATTTTATTGAATCGTCGTCGCTAAGAATTATCTCACCAAATAGGGCTTCTACGATGCCACGGACAGGCACACAGATACACACCTGAAACTTATAACACCCTCGTTTTTGCGTCGGGGGTTGAAAACAAAATCGCTTCGCTGTATGTTCGCTTATATCTTTTAAATTCACAACGAATACTAACAACATTAAGTGGTTTTCAGATGTGGAATGGATATTATATGTGTAATACACGCATATTATAATAGAAAAATTGGTAAAGTGCATGTGGGGCCACGCGCAATATGGGGTTCCGAAGTTGCCCATCACAATAATACAGACTAAGAAGAGGGCTTTTATAGTTTCATACTATGAACATTTAAGCTGTTCAACGTCAATGACAAATAAATATCCGCACCACAGGCTATAGAAACTTCTCTAAGTACATTTTATAAGTTGGACGATTACTACTCAAAAATTTCTAAAGCCTTCTAAGCCATGATAGTTTTCCTTTTAACTTTAATAAAAATTTTATGTGTACTTTGTTGACATGACTAATATGTATATTAGTACCAAATTGCAGCTTTGTAGTAAAATCTCTAAGCTATCGTGTGGACGGACGGACGGACAGACGGACCGACGAACATAGCGAAACTATAAAGATTCCTAGTTTACTACTTCGGAACCCTAAAACAGCCGAGAATTCCAAAAGTTCATCATAATAACATATTTTTGGGTACCTATATTGCACTCGTACGAAGTCGGAGTGGGTTGCTAGTACGTAATAAACTATATATACTTGTTCGACTCGGGAATCAAGTCTGAAACCTCCTGATTCCATGACTGCCTTGTTGATGTAGCTAACCACTGACTCATGTATGTGTACGACCACTTTAATGGGTGCGCATGTGTGCCACGAATTCGGAAGTGCATTTTCTAGTTTAATGGCACTACACATAAATTACTAGAGTACGTAGTTGATATAACTGGTGATGTCACACCTTCTTTGTCAGATCCCGCTTCTAGTAAGGTGCATTGTGATCGATCGCCCACACGTGCTGCGATAACAAAATGGCGCATCTTTCTTGGGCGGCCTTGTAAGCCTCTCGGTTTTACTGAACTAGAATTGTAAGCCGCATTGAAACCGTGAGTAAAAGTGAGCTATCGTGGGATGCCTGGTACACTTGGTTACTTGACTACTTATTTACTGGTGCACTGTGAGACTTTGATAAAATATCCCTGTGTTCGTTCGGGCTCCTTTAATGAAAAGAGCAACTGCCGTTCTACCAGGCAGGTTGTTAAAGGTGACTGATTAGTTATACATGTCCCTACCATCGTAACTACTAGGTGGTAGAGTTCCGCTACGTCTCGCCGAGGCATATGGTACCACTGCCTGTCCTATTCCTGCCACAATAGCGTCAATGCTTGTCACTGTCGTGTTTCGGTTTGGAAGGTAAGATAACCGGTAGATTTACAATATGTGGCATTGCCATCCCGCCACACGGCTAGAAACGGCATTAACATCCTTGCTGTCTATAGACGTTAGTTGCTCTTTCCGTCAGCAGAGACATCTGCTTATTTAATGAAAAAGTATTCCGCTGAAACTCAAAGGTTGAAAATGCCTATACAAGACTAACGAGGCAGCCATATTAAATAAAATTATACAATAAGTTACGTAGTAGAAATAAACATGGCATTACGGCTAACATTTTGTTTAATAAATACAGAGAAAAGCTATTATGTGCACAAAGGCTTTTTTAATACAAACAACGCTTACATTGAAACTGCAATAATAATTGCCTTTAGCTTTACAAGTATGTGATTAGCAAACCCATCATATTGAATTTGCAACTATGTTTTACATTTGTAGAACTGGTAATTATTGTACACTGACCTTAAACACCACGAACATAATAATAAAACTAAAAATAGAATATTTCTGTTTGCTGGACTAAGATCTGAGTGCTAAGTGTGAGTTTTTCTTTTCGCATTCGATCGTGAGCGAGTTTCGAGTTTACTAGGAATTTGTATGTGATTTGTACAGCGCCACCTAGTGGTTTCTCACGTTTACCACTAGGTGGCGCTGTACAAGTCACATACAAATTCCTAGTAAACTCCAAACGCGCTCACGATCGAATGCGAAAAGAAAAACTCACACTTAGCGCTCTGTACTTTTCAACTGATTTCAAGAATACTCCTCTATTATTTTTAATTTGTCAAATGTAATTATGTAATGGCACGAATATTTCCTTAGTCTGTGGACTCTTTGAATATTGTAAAGTAGGTATGTGAAATTTTATATGTTTGAGTGTAAAATATTAAATCTTAACATTGAATATTGCTGTTTACTCGACTATTTTTTGTACTTTTCAATTCAAAACTAAAATTAATTAATTAAAAAACCTACCCCGGGTCTTAATTCAACAAATATTTTTATTAAATAATTAATTTCTACATTTTTGAACTTCTTGAACGTTATATTTTTTATGTCATAACTAGCTGTGCTCGCGACTTCGTTCGCGTAGAATTTTTCAAACATAAAAGTAGCCTAAGTTACTCCTTATTAAATCTAGCTATAGCTATCTGCCAGTGAAAATCCCGTCAATATTGGTCCAGCCGTTTCGGAGATTACCCGGAACAAACAGACAGACAGACGGACGGAAAGACAGACAGACAAAAATGTTAAAAAATGTTATTTTGGTATGTGTACCGTGTATACTTCAATATACATTTAGTAAAAAGCGGCTATTTTAATATTACAAACAGAAACTCCAATTTCATTTATTTGTATGTATTAATAACTCAAACAAGCAGATGGTTCTCTTGATGAAAAGAGAAAACAATCGCCTATAGACACCAAAGATGTTAATAATGCCATAGATAATTTCTCTACGATAATGCGTTGATATCCTTATGGCAGGGTTTTAATATCATATGCTAAATTTACCAGCTACCTTACCCTCCATACCGCAATACGACAGTGACAAGCACTGATGCTACTGCGACAGGAATAGGTAAGGCGGTGGCACCAGACCCGGTCGTGGCCATGCATAACTCTACCACCTAGTGCTCCGATAGTATTGGCTCGCATAGCCAATCGTTCGCCTCTTACGAACTGCCTGGCTGAACGACAGATGGCCTATTCTTCAAAAAGGGATCGGACCAATACAGGGGAAAAAAATAGTGAATTTTTGTATGTTTGGATGTTTGTTTACGCAAAACCGTGTAAAATGTTTTATTTTTATATCATAAAATAGTTAATGGTGCGTTGCTATCCGCGAGGTTAGAAAATAATACCACATGCTTAAGATTACCGTCTTACTCTGCAAATCTTTGGAATACAATAGTGACAAATACTGACTCTTTTTCGGCTTTGCCTGGCACATAAGGGAACCAGCGTGATGGTATTCACTATTATTATAATGAAAACCAAATATAAAATTGTTACCAAGTTATAGTTACTACCAACGCACGTGTAACTGGGAGGCTTATCCTAATAGCAAGCGATAATTGCTTATGTTGGCAATAGTGGCAATAGAAATAATTAGCAATTTCCCTAGCTGGCAAAATGGTTTAATTATAATGATACCCCGCAAGGATACCGACACAATGAATTTTATTTCCTCTAATAGCCCTCAACCCAGCTTTCTGAATAAAATAAAAGGCATTCAGAAAATAACTTTCGTTATTCTGGTAGAAACATACAGTAAAGCAACCATTAGACATCGATATAATGTCATATAATGATACATAATGTCCTATAATGATACATGTAGCTTATGATTGGTAATTAAAATTGATAAAATAATTCAATAATTAATATAAACTAATTCTATTTTATGAAATTTGATTTTAATGTTCTTAAATATTGAGCCCCATACCTTACTGTCTATTCTATGAAACAACACTAGAATTGGAGTAGTCCTCATATAGCAAGAACTAGAAGTTATTAATAAATTCTGCAAATCAAACTACAAACTAAATATATATATATATATATATATATATATATATATATATATATATATATATATATATATATATATATATATATATATATATATATATATATATATATATATATATATATATATATATATATATATATATATATATATATATATATATATATATATATATATATTACCCACTCTTGTCATTTAACATCAGTGTAATATTTAATATTACACTCATTGTTACGCACTTTATTATTCCTTTCCTTACCTTCTACCTACTATCTGAGTACATATTCGTATAGGCAAAAAACTTGTTTGTTTTTAGTTAAAACTATACAATTTTATATTTTCAAAAGTTTATGTATTTCGAGCAATATATAAAATATTTTTTTATTAAAGAATAGAAAACAAAGCAATGGTTAAGAGTATAATATACTACGTTAGTAAGTACATAAATGTCGATGGCAATGGTGCTCCTAATTGTAAGAGATAAAAAACAAAGATGTTAAAGATACGAGTATGCAGCAGAAATATAATGATACAGATATAATTAGATACAGAGAAAATTCTTTAAAAAGGGCCCAGTCTTACACGACACGAGGAGTATACAACATGAAACATGGCAAACAGAGTGAGTGATCCATAAACGCACAGCCAAAATCAGTAAATAAATCGAATTTGATAAATGGAAAAGTAATCGGTTGAAATTCATGCTTCTAGAAAAGGCACTATTTAAATGCAGAAAAACATAAGATCAGGACCGATTTAAAGGTTATTTATTCTTCTTATTTTTAATTTTTAAAGATGTGTATTGTGTAATTATTATAGGACGTAATTTTGTAGGTACCTATAATGTGATATACGAAAACTGCAGTGAAAATCAGCTCATTATATATACTTAAGTCTTAAACCAAATATATACTTCAGACAAAGTTGTTTTACTTGAGTACTTGTAATTTCACAGAATATGTATGTAATCATTCAAATTAAAAATGGCTCATTTATCTCAGTTATCGCGACATCTTGGTAATTTTGTATCTCCGTGCATGCTTATCAAAATTCGGCAGCAACAAGTTTTAAACCAGTTGCCTTTTTATTTGCAGTTTTTTAATTAACTCTGTAGGCCATGCTTAATAACTTTTATATCACATTATATTCCTGAAACAAAACTAAACCATCACACTATTTTAATGCGGACTGTGCAGAGCGAAACTATTGTCACTAGGTATTCTCTAAATTGATGTCCTCGATGTTTCAGTGATACTTATTACGTGGAATAAAACTAATTTATATGAACATTTTAATAGAAATTTGACAAATAATTTAATGTGGTTGAAGAACTTTATTTTGCTTCTTATTAGAGTACCTCGCTGAATTTCTTAATTCTAATGTGCGGCTAATTATTAAATCTGAGCGTTTAATCCGCTAATTGTATGTGTGAGAAAGAAATTTAAAAATCGTGAGAGCCGACGCAAGTATTATTATTGTGCATATGAGTCGTTTCGTTCCCGAATAACAGTCATCTTTTATCAACTCTGCCATTATAATAGACATGTATGTTACATATTTGGCAAATCGATATCTATCGAAAAAACTATAGATATTTTTTAAAAATAAAATGATGGTTGAAGGTAATTAGATAAAATTTGGCATGTAGGTAGTAAGATGCCATAGACTGGTGAGAGGCAGGTACAAGACGTAGTGTATTGACAATAGAAATACTTTAATGTAGAAATACTTTACTGTAAATATGTATTGTTTTATAGGATTACAAAATCCTCACTCACTCACTCGCTCGCTCAGTGGACTGCAGGTACAGCTTAACAATATTATAATTAAAATTATTGGTTTACATGCATAGGTACCTAATATATGCACACCAGATTTGTTACAGGATGTTTATCCCCGTGTTAGTTCGAGGCCTTTTTGAAGAATAAACCAACTGCCATTCTGCTAGGCAGGTCGAAAAGGCGACCGTTGGCGTACGCGTCCACTACTATTGTGGCTAGTAGGTGGTAGAGTTTCGCGACGTCTCGCCCGGGTATGTGGTACCACCGCCTTACCTATTCCTGGCGCAATAGCGTCAATGCTTGTCGTTGTCTTGTTCTGGTTTGGTGGGTAGAGTACCCGGTAGACTTATGCATGTGACATTACCATGTGACAGTCACACGGATATTAACACAGATAGTAATAGTAACCATCACCTAGAGACACTGTTAACAAGATGTTAATGGTGTCTGTAGGTGACGGTGACGGACGGTGTTGGAAAGAGAAACTTCCAACAACCTACTTGTTTACTGTTGCTGAAGTCGCTCGAACAATAGTCTAGAGACAAGTCGCAAAAAAACAGATCAGATGGGTCAGATGGGCGCTCATAATATACAGATCCTCGACGACGATGTGCCAATACCCGCAGTTGATCATTTTAAGTATATTTTGAGCTCAATCATTAGTAGCCATGGACACACCGAGAACAACTACGGGATGGGTGAAATGGAGATAACTCAGAGTTGTAATGTGTGATAAGAAAATGCCCATCAAGCTAAAAGCCGAACAGTATAAAACAACAATTAGACTCGCTATTTTTATGGAATAAAATGCTGGGTATGCAAAAAATAACAGTTGTCTAATCTACACTGGACAAAAATGCGCATGATGATCTATTCTAAGAAGGCGCGGACAAACACGGGGAAATACGTTGCAGAACTCTATCACCTAATAGTCGCGATGGTAGTGACACATCGGTAGTGATTCGCATTTTATAAAATTGCCTGGCGTAGAGCCACATGTTCTATTTTACAAAAGGAGCCCAGCCCTACATTGTAACATAGAAATCTACTCTTATATTTTGAAAAAAATACTCATGGTAGGCCCTAAAACTATCCTGTGTTCTTTTTCGGGTCCCAAGCTATCTTTGTACCAAATTTGATCCAAATTGGTTCAGTGACTTAGGCGTGAAGAAGAGATAAACAGATGGAGAGACAGACAAACAGACAGAGTTACTTTCGTATTTATAACATTAGTATGGATAGCCTAATTATTAACATTTCCAGACGCTTTAATATAAATGTTGAAAGAAGCTGGTACTGAGAAGACTTTGTCCAGCGATTACAACAGTACCAGCTATATGTCAGCCTAAATTTTCACCCTATAATTTTGCGAGTGATGGGCCAACACAAAGTAGCTGGTGCTTTTTTTTCACCCGGCTTAACCAAGGTCAGTTTGGTATTTCCTTCCAGATAGCTAGCTGCAGGATTGAAGTTTTTAGGGTTGCAGGCAGGACAGGCATAAGTTTACCAGCTAACTTACCTATTAACCTAGAACACGAAGATGACAAACACTGCCAACATTGCGGCAGGAATAGGTAAGGCGGTAGTACCAGACCCGGGCGAGGCAATGCAGAACTAGGTATTAGGTAGTTAGTAAAGCCTTATTATAATAACTTTAACTTACCAAGATATATTATGTAGCAGCACTATACCCTTATTATATACCCTTAATGCCCGTTTTTGTTGCTTTTGATGCTTTGCTAATTTATGGCTCATACATAAATATAATATTAGAAATAAACTTACGAATTTTAGTTTTCTAGACTTATTAAAAATCTGTAAAGCCGCTGACGTTGTATACAAAAGTATCTCAAATAAGAAAGCTATCTGAGAGATAATCAATTCTGTGCACTCAAGTCATATTAATTACAAACTGTTAAGATGTAAATTGGCCGATGTAAGGCCGTGTTATTACACGGCTACTGCACTTTCACCGTTCACATCATGTTCTGGGGTCAAGTTTATGTGACTTCCGATCACCTTCCCATCTCGCATGTAGGTCGCATCATCGACTAAATACATTCATTTGTTATTCTGACAGCTACTTGTAATTCCCAATTTAGACATGCGATCAAGCAGTGTAATTATTCAATGTATATGAAAGGATTTTTTTAATAATTTATTCTTATTATTCACAATCCTATTATGTACATTTTTCAAAAGTATTTCAGAACTATTATTTGGATAGCATACTTTCTTTTAGCCTACATTCATGGGTTTTTATTTTTAAAATAAAATTTCTAATGGATTATAAGCGTTTTACGCTAACGTAAGATCTTTTATATGAGCTGTTTATTGTAAGAAATACTGTTATGAACTTTGTAAAGAAATACTGTAAAAGTATTTTTTTTCTTTTGTTCGTTTATTTTGTATATTTGAGTGGGTTCCTGGATGATTTAGATTTCTGATTGGACCAGTAGATAAATACATATGCCGAGAGGGTCTGGTCAAAACGGTATATTTTAGTTGGAAAACGGAACCTTTATTATATATGTATATATTATATTACATATATTTATTATATACTAGCTGTTGCCCGCGACTTCGTTCGCGCAGACTTCGTTTAGTCCGCGCAGCTCCTCCCCCGTTGGTGATAGCGTAATAATATGTAGCCTATATGTTGACCCGACCTGTTAGTAATATTCATGCAAAATTTGAAGTAAATCAATGCAGTACTTTTTGAGTTAACCCCGGACATACATTGACTTTCCTACGATTTTATTATATGTATAAATTATTATGGCTATTGGCCGATAGATTGACGGATTAGAGCGATCTCCTTATTTAT
Source organism: Apodemia mormo (assembly GCA_036924255.1). NCBI lineage: Eukaryota > Metazoa > Arthropoda > Insecta > Lepidoptera > Riodinidae > Apodemia > Apodemia mormo. The sequence goes on along the minus strand of JAUPFN010000009.1, from coordinate 17,390,431 downwards.
GGATATGATGCATTAAAGCTGTCTTCCATGAATTCTGTACCACGCCGAGTGAATAGGAAAGAAACAGATGCGTCAATATCACGCATATTGGCGCCAACTCTGGAGCACATACATTAAGCACAATCGGAGGGATGCCATCAAGCCCACTCGACTTTTGGTTGGACAAGGAAAGTAGTGCTTTACGCATAGGAGACCTCCGAAATTTTAGTTCCGGCATAGAACTATCACACTGCGAGATGGCAGACGGTGCGTTCCCTTGGTCATCCAGAGTCGAGTTGGCCGCAAAGAACGAACCCAGAAGATCAGCTTTCTCCTTGTTGGTATGGGCCAGAGAGTCATCGTCTCTGTGCAAGGATGGAAAAGAAGGCTGGGAGAAATTCCATAAGAAAGCCTTGGCGAAATACTATACCAATACTAGAACGCCAGAGTGCCCGAACTAATTTCTCACCAATTCCGCCAATGTGTTTTTTTTTTGCCTTGGGGATAGTTCTTTTGATGAACTTCGAGGAAAAATTGTACTCCTTACGTAATGCACTAGTATTTACATCACGAGATGCCGACGCAGCAGCCCAAGCTCGGTAGCATTCCTGCTTTCGGCGTAAAGCTCTTTATATATGATAGTGCATTGTAAACTCACACTATATTGAAAAGTTCAATTAACACACAAAACACTTGAATGTGAACTTTAAATTTTAGCAATTTATTTAATTAGGACATAAAATCGGGATGCGCAATCGACGGTACCAATAAGTAAATAACGAATATTATAAACCGTGGTCCTAGGAACAAACTTATTTTGATTAATAATAAGCTGAATTTTTGTGAGCAGCTTCGTTTTGACGTGAGACAAACCTTTCCTGTCTTTGAAAAATCGCGAATCGGGTAACTAATAAAGTTAGGGGGGCTTCGGACATTTTAATTCGGTGAAATGAACGGTTTGTGAATTATTATTATAATTCAAGGGTTACTTTATCTTACACGTAAAGTGGAAACATTTCATAGTCCGATGATAAAGTTTTCTATTATGGGTTGCATTCATTGAGTCACAAACAGCGATCACAATTAAAAAGAACAAGAGAAGAATGAATGTAAAAATATAAGCTTCCAATTAAAAGTTAAGAAAACCCAAGTAGTATTTGAGAATGAAGCATCTAAAATAGATGCAAAAGTTAAGAAGAGAGAGAGAGAGAAAGAGAGAGAGAGAGAGAGAGAGAGAGAGAGAGAGTAGATGATGTAGTGTTAGAACAAGTAAATGAATTTGTATAGCTTTAATGTACTTTTAGCAAGGACGGAAGGCACACCGGTGGGAGGAATGCGCTGTGCCGCGCTCCCGTTTGCCGGTACCACCATCTTGCTTATCTTTCCTGTGAAACAGCTTTGCTGTGTTTTGATGAGAAGGGCAAGACAGGAAGTGTAATTACTGGCACCGAGACTTAACATCCAAGGTCTCAGGATAGGCAACACATAAATGAGTTACCTGGGCTAGTTTCAGTTAAACTAGTTATTTTCATTGGCGACGTCGACCACTTACTATCAGGTGACACGACTGTCAGTTTGCCTATCCAACTAACATAAAAAAACACTACTGGCAGATAAAATAATGTGTTTTTATATAATTCGAATGCACACAAAAAGGTGGCTCGTCTGAAAGAAAAAGAAAACATCGCTTATAGACACCAATGATGTTAATGGTGCGGTGCTATCTATGTGCCGGAATGGTAATGCCACATGCGTAAGTCTACCGACCTTTTCCTCCAAACTGGAACACAACAATGACAAGCATTGACGCTATTGCGACAGGAATAATTAAGGCGGTGGTACCAATTGGCCAGGCTACTACCTAGTAGTCACATTAGTAGTGACACGTATAGCCATTAGCCAATTAGTTGCCGCGCAACGGCAGTTAGTCTCTTCTTCAAAGGAGCCCAGACCGACACCAGTTATTCAATCTCAGCATTTTTCCTGGACTTCAGCTTCCATCAGGTTTTTGTACGGGACTCAACATTTTGCGTATGATCTTCCCCTCCACTACCAGAAATGTTTGTTTTTCTTTTTGCGTTGTGTCCAAGCTTCACATTCGTGCAGCAGTATAGGTCTTATTACTGTTTTATTCATTCGGATCTTGGTATTTCTACTGTGAAGGTTTGACACCAACATTGTATAATGCAGCACTACATAAACTATCCACAGACACTTATAATCTAATTCTCTTTAAGAATTAGAACAATGACGAAGCGAGAGAGAAAATAAATATTTACCACGTACCTACGAAGTCTTAAGTACAGTGTTTATGTAAATTTGACATCGGTTATTGCCACTGGTCCTTGATTACATAATAAAATTTTTAACCACATCTAGCATATTACATACGAAGTCTGAATGAACGCATGTTTATTACACTGGGTAGCTGTAATGGAACTAAATTATTTTAAACATTTAACCATTTGGCAAGCAAGTTTGTTTATGCACGAGCTCTCACGTGTGAACAAAAAGAGAGTATTGTCAGTGATTTTGCGTTTAACTTTTATTTATTTTCGTTAATACTAATCTAAACAAAACAGTTTAAGTATAGTCAGCTTCAAATATATGTGTTTAATCAACTTACTGCATAAATGCAATACTTGACAACTTTTTGTTGATCTTGTTGTAAAAAACTTTCTTCTTTTTGTAAGGCAGCTTTTAAAAATCAAGCAAAGGCCAAATATATCTCGCCTCTGTAGTTTAGTGGTCCGCTATCGGTGTTCACCACTTGAGGTCCTGGGTTCTATTCTTGGGTCGGGCGATTTAAAAAAGTGTTTTTTTTTTTCAGTTTTCTGATAAAAACAATGTTTCTCAGTATTGGAAAGTGCTTGGTTGGCGATATACTTGCCAGTTGCCACCTAAACATTATAGGACTATGTATCTTCGGCTTATCGTGGGTGCACTAGTTGTAACTCTGCTTACTTCTCTGGGTATATGGGCGTGAGGGTACTTTTTTACTTTATTATTTAGAACAAAAAGTGGTACTCTTGATAGATCTGCGTTATTTCTAACTATATAATAGATTTCTAAAAATGGCACTTTATTGGTACTTTATGGTACTTTATTAGCCATGTTAAGAGGATAATATACTAAAATAAGAGGATAATAAAATAAAATAAATACCACATGTATAAGCTGACCAATTAAACGAAAAACGGATATCATATCTTTGCTATTGCACCATGAGAAGATACCATAATAATCATCCAATGCAAATGCAAAAGCCAGTGTAAGGAGTAGGGTAAAACCGAAGCATCTTCAGGAGAGTCGAATAACACTTCACTCTATGAAGGATAAGCATTAATCTAATGCTTTGGTTAATTAATCATTAATGCTTCACCCTTCTGCTTCGGTTGCGAAGTGAATCGTGCGTTGAGTACATAACTTGTGTGTTACTGCCATTGCTTCTGACGTGGAAGGAAGTGTCTTGAAAGTGGGTGGATTATTGTGCCACTGTGGTCTTCTATAATTTCAGACTTTGGATAAGTTTATCCTATTCCTTACACTACCTTTTATTTCTGTTGCATCACGGCAGTTCCATATAACATTTTGCGGAAATTTGCAAATTAAATACCATAATTTCTCCTTTAAATTATGGATTTCCGCAAAGTAACGCCTGAATATATTTAATATATTAAATGTCTCATTCTATATAGTTAAGAGGGTAAAGTAGCCGATAAACTTTTGCATATATAATTAATTACACAGATAAGGAGAATTGACTAACAGTTCTCAATTAGAATAGCCATCTACTTCTTTATACTTGGCTATCCGATTTTTAAAAAATCTCGACGAGCTTATTACAAATATTTTTATCCTTGTTTATTGAAGCTGAGTATATTGTTGGCAATTTTCCTGTCTTTGATGCTTGTCTGACTCATCAGGTTGTCAGGAATCACGTCTCGTAATGAGACTAATCTTTTCTTGCGATGTGAAAGCGAGTTTGTTTCGGTTTTAACTTTTTCAAGGCTGAGATGACTCAGATGCTAATTGCGTTCAGTAACATTTAACCTATGTCATAGTATTATGCTTTATAGTAGCGAGTCAAGTTTGCACTAATGCCTCGTTCCTGAAATCAATAATCCGTCATTCAACACAGTAATCATTAGCCATCAAATTAATAATAACGAGGTATTCCACAAGTTTGGTAATTTGACAATTATAGAAACAGCTTTAGCTTACGCCTCGTAGAAACTCGTAACTAAAACGAGTAGTCAGATATCATGAATCGATCACAAGCCCCATCGATTCGTAGTTATTTTGGGTGTTCATATATGATAGCAAACAAGCAGATGGATCTCCTGATGGAAAGTCAACCATCGCCTATAGACACGAAAGATGTTAATGATGCGTTGCTATCTTGTGACGAGGTCTGATGCCACATGCATAAGTTTACTGGCTACCTTACGCTCAAAACCGGATCACGACAATAACTAGCACTGACGCCGTTGCGGCCGGAGTAAGGCGGTGTTACCATACCCGGTCGTAGCTACGATGGTAGTAATGCGCATAGCCATTGATCGCTTTTTACGACCTGCCTGGCAGAACGGCAGTTGGCCTATTCTTCACAGAAGCCCGGGACCAAAACGAGGAATATAGTTTATGTATTTTATTCTCATATATTTAACTCTGATATATTTAATTTTTCTATGTGTAAGATTTATTTCAGGTTAATTTATGTCTTCAATGTAATTAATTGAGCAAGTTTTTTTATATATCATAAGATAGCAAACAAGTAGGTGGGTCTCCTGATGGAAAGAGTCAACCATCGCCTATGGACAGCAAAAATGTTAATGGTGCGTTGCTATCTTGTAGCGAGGTCTAATGTCTCATGAATAAGTTTACCGGCTACCTTACCCTCCAAACCGGAACACGACAGTGACAAGCACTGATGCTATTGTGGCAGGAATAGGTAAGGCGGTGGTACCAGACCCGGGCGAGACAATGCATAAATCTACCACCTAGTAGTCACGATGATAGTGACCCGTATAGCCAATCGGTTGTCTTTTACGACCTGCCTAGCAGAACGGCAGTTGGTCTATTCTTCAAAGGAGCCCGGAATCAACACGGGGGAAAAGTTATTGATTTTTTCTTTTAATGTGCACCACATGCGCCTTCTCTGTTTGCTTTTGAGGTTGACTGGCAAAGAATACTCTTGGGCGTTAACTCTAGAGACCTATACAAATGTATGCATGCGTAATGTATGCATAATTTATCAAATAATTCAGTCGAAATTTACGTAGGTCCCTATTTTTTTACATATTTGGTATCAGAATCCAATACTGATCATCCTTCTTCAGTACAGTCAAACGGGGTGAATAGGAATGCAGGGGTGTGAAGGGACGAACTATATTACGTAGAGATCAAACTAATTTTATAGGGTTTTAGGTTTCGTCCCTCTTCACCCCTGCATTCCTATTCACCTTGTTTGACTGTATATAGAATCTTACGTGAAAGTAGAAAAAATGATTTCTCATGATCAATTCAATTTTGTTCTTGACTTTGTGGTGTGTCATAAATAAATAAATAAATATTCACGGGACAAATTATACGTACTGAACTAACCCCAAAGTAAGCAAATTATTTTGCTTGTATTATGGGTGTTAGTCAACGATACTAATACATAGAAATACATATATAAATACTAGAATATATTTAATAAACACCCAAACCTGGAAATACAAATATTTATGCTCATCACACAAATGCTTGTCCCCGTCGGGGATCGAACCACAGCCCCGTCGATTGCGTAGTCAGGGTCGCTAACCACTCGACTAAGGGGGCAGTCAAATGCTTATAAACACAGACATTTCAATATAAAAAGGGCTGTTGGAATCCATTAGCCTCAAGTGCATAAAAATTTCAATTTATTAGGTTAACTAGACGGATGTTCAGTATACTGGCTCCCGACAAGTATGTAATGGCGTCGCTCCAAACACGGCAACCTGTAGAATGTTTGCCGTAATATACACAACCTTTAGACGTAACCGACGTAAAATTATCAAGGTTGGTAGTACACTATGGTTATAAACTTTCTTTCAAAATATCGTAATTAATTCCTACTTCTGTATACAAAAATTTATCTGTTCTTTCTTCGGTTTGTGAATTGCAAAGGCAATAATTGTTACTGAGATATTTTTGTTTTATCTTTTTCAACGTAATTTATCTTTATCTCCATATCCATACGTTCATACTAATATTATTAATGCGAAAGTCTGTCTGTTCATATGTCTATCTGTTCACAGCTAAATCTTTAACTAGTTTTGATGTAATTTAGCATGGAGACAGTTTTAGATCGGGTCAAACATAGGCTACCTTTTTAAGAAAAATCAATTCATGCGGGCTGAAATAAGGGTGAAAGTTTATATATAAGATTGTTCACAGAGTGTTCACAGATCAGCTAGTATCATTATACCATTCGGCTAAGATCAAGAGGTCCCAGATTCGATAACAAGGTTTAAGTAAAAGTATTTTTTAAATATTTATTTTAGGTTTTCCCCAAAAATTCAAACCTTAGTAATAAATCGGAATTTGCTGGTGGTAAATAATCCTCGCACCTCGGACACAGGATACTGGAAACTAACAGAAGTCAATGTTCCATACAAGTAATATTCGAATATAGCACCAATAGACACCTCACAAGGACGCGACATCTCAGACTGGTGCGGAACAAACTATCCCGAACCATTCCGAGATATCGCGTCCGTGAGAGGTGTCTATGTATGCGTTGCTCGAATATTACTTGTATGTAGATTGACTGCTGTTAGCCTCCAGTATTCTGTGCCTCCGATGCGCTTGTAAGACTGTCAGAAAAAGTCCGTAATTAGGCGGTAAACGTTATCAGGTCGGTAATAGAATTTACCGACCTGATAACGTTTACCGCCTAACTATGGGAATCATTCTCACCAACCAACGAAGAAATTCGGCTCAATCTGCCTCCTCCGCAAGGGAAACGGCGTGATAATCCTTTTTTATCATTTTTCCCACCTTGTTCTGAGATATTTACGAAAAAAAGGTTAAGCATGCTATTACTATCTATATCTATACATATATACATATGATAAAATCGTAGGAAAGTCAAAACTGTACACTGAATATTTTTTTAAAAGAATACTTGGGGCGTGATCTACAATCGATATCGAAGCCAAAAACATAGATTTTAGAATTTTTGTCTGTTTGTCTGTATGTCTGTATGTCTGTATGTATGTCCGGGGTAAACTCAAAAAGCACTGCATGGATTTACTTCAAATTTTGCATGAATATTACTAACAGGTCGGGTCAACATATAGGCTACATATTATCACGCTATCCCCTACGGGGAAGGAGCTGTGCGGAGTAAACGAAGTCCGCACGGACGAAGTCGCAAGCATAGCTAGTAAATAAATATAACTCAACAAATTATACGAATTCACCTATCCCCTAGGTAATCAAATTACTTGCCTTTGACACAGGTATTGGTTAACGAATTAATACACAGTGATATATATTTAAATATTTTAAATATATTTAATAAACACTCAAACCAAGAAATACAAATATTTCTCCTCATCACCCAAAAGCTTAACCTTGTTGGGATTAGAACCCCTAGCCCCATCAATTGCGTAGTCACGTTCTACCCACTCAACTAAAGATCTCCGGGATTTCCGGGATAAAAAATATTCTTTGTCCTTTCTCGAGTCTCAAACTATCTTTGTATCAAATTCCATCCAAATCGGTTCAGTGGTTTAGGTGTGAAGAAGAGACAGACAGACTGAGTTACTTTCACATTTATAAAATGAGTACGGATTTAACCACCGACCACATAGCACATAGATGCCTAATATTTGATTTTCCGTATTGAATGCATTCTGGCTACTAGCTGAGGTAAGACGAAACAGGGTTGCAACGCCGTGATTAGCTAACTCAAGACTACAGTGAAAGATAGTGTTGCACAGAGGATCTGATTGGTCGACACTGATTGCGTATTTCCGCGTGGACATTTACATCGGAACTATAAGTCAGACGAGTTGATAGAAGCCATTCGCCTATTATTATGTGTCTACGAGCTGTGTCACCACACACTTGGTGGATTTAATCAATAAAAATATAAGAAAAACGGTATATTACTAAACTATATAGTAAACTTCAAGGAAATTATTATAGTAATATTCAAAACAAACGACTTCCCATTTCCTGTATCTACGGAATCCTGCATCACATCTTCACCAAATTAATATAGGACTATATTTGGGAATTATAACCCTTTGACCAAAAAAAATATTTTCCAAATCGGTTCAAATGTTTTCGAGTACTTATAAGTAAGTTGTGAACTTATAAGTATGTATGAAAAAAGATTTCGACGATTATTAAACTTATCCTTTTTTGGGAATTTAGTTGGAAAACCTCGTTGATTGTAAGAGTGGCGTGGCTAACAAGTCTAGTCACGGATACAGTAATCGCGCGTAATTTGTGCGCGTATTCCGCACTAAATATCTTTATTGAATAGCAGCAGTGATATCTGTAAAAATTAGGAACTATTTGTTACATATTCGGTATCAGAATCGATCTCTGAACACCATTCTTCGGTATGTAGGTACAATGTAAAGTCTTCTACCAGTCAACCTATAGGTACATATTTTTAATCCCTTGGATTGCACATAGCTTGGGCATACGTAAATTTATTAATTGGCACATGCACGTTCTAGTTGTTCTAGCATTTTTCACTTTGAATGAAATTGTATTGTATCTGGCGGCGCGCCCTTTGGCTTCCACCCAAATCAACTCCATAACATTGTATCGCCAGTATTATGGGAAATTCTGAGTGCGAAAACCTCGAATTCCAGTACTTATTCGATTACATGTATTTGTGAGTTACTTACATATATTGTATCACGTCTATTCCTTTGTGAATAAGGCACATTGAATCGGTCATCTATTAGACTTTCCGATTCAAAACGGTTCATTGGTTGGCGACATAATCCCTATCAATTATTAGCGAAAATCGAAATTGACAGTTTTACTTATCTATAATTTCATATGCTATTGACTGGTCAATCATTATTCAAACTGTTATTATGTATCTATATATAATTGTCAATAGATACTCTTTTTCAACAAATATTCTGTCACTAGCTGATCCGCGCAGCTTCGTCCGCGAGTACGTTAATAAGTCGTCCAAATAGCTGTTAATAAAAATTTCATCCCCTATTTCAGCCCTACAGGGACTGATTTTTGAAAAAAAAATTAGCCTATGTTTGACCCCGGATCTTCCACTATATCCATGCCAAATTTCATGAAAATCGATCCAGCGGTTTAGCCGTGAAAGCGTAACAGACAGACAGACAGACTTTCGCATTTATAATATTAGTATGGATATGGATACAAATGCTTTACGGTGTTAAAATTAGTTAGCACGATTCTATTACTGAGAATTAATTTTAACATCCCATAAATACATACTAATATTATAAATGCGAAAATAACTCGGTTTCTTGACGCCTAAACCAGAAACCGATTTAGATGAAATTAGGTACAAAGATAGGTTGAAATCTGAGAAGACATAGGAAAACTTTATCCCAGAAATCCCACGGGAACGGGAACTATGCGGGCAAAACCCCTGGACTTTCTTTAAGTATTTTTCCTCGTCGACGAAATCGCGGGCACAACTAGTATTCCATAACTTCGGCTGCAGTATGTGGGCATACACTATTTTGCAATAAGACAAATCCATCCCCTATAATTTGGCAGTGACAAAAACAAAGTCTTTAGAAAATTTCACTTACATTTCGTCATAGATGAAAACAATTATGTAAGCATTGATATAAAAAAACCTAAGATACACAATCAGTGTCTCAAAAACGTCCTCTAAAAATAAGCGCATAATTTTAAATTTTGCGCTCATTTCAAATAGAATCGCGTCAGTCGCCATAATGTCAATTTTATTACTTTTTGTACATTGCTTTGTAAAAGCAGCTATAATACATGTGCTTAAGTTTGGATATACAAAAACACATACTTTTGCCATACCTATAACTTTTTACTTAAAACTGGCGACATTTGTGAGTGTCATGACAACTTATGCATGTGGTATGCATAAGTTTACTGGCTACTCTGCCGTCCAAACCGGAACGTGACAGTAACAAGCACTAACGCTATTGCGGCAAGAATAGGTAAGGCGGTGGTACCAACCCGGGCGAGACAATGCAGAGCTTTACCACTTAGTTGTCACATTGGTAGTTACTAGCACAGCCAATTGGTCGCCTTTTACGACCTGCTTGGCAGAACGGCAATTGGCCTATTGCTTAAAGGTGCCCGGGACCAACACGGGGAGAAATGTATATATTTATTCAAAATATATATATATATATATATATATATATATATATATATATATATATATATATATATATATATATATATATATATATATATATATATATATATATATATTCAGGAGTACGATGTCGACATTTTTTAAGCTACTAACGGAAGACAATCTATTATCAGCTACAACATATAAAATTGTGCAATTAACTAGCAAGTCGAAATATTTTACACATAAACAAACATATTTTTATACTATTTATAGTATGTAGAGGATAGCCAGAGAAATCTGAGAAAACAGTCCAAACAGTCACGGTACAATATTTTAAAATAAGTCAAACAAAACGCGTAAGTTTTTACAGTTTGTTTAACAGTTTGCCAAAATTGTTTAACACAGCGCAAAAAGTACACACAAGTGTTATGTGAAATTACGAGAAACGGTAGCATGTATGGTAACGGTCAACGGTATTTAGGAAGCCAATGTTTTGTTTATATTTTGTGAACTACTGTTATTTTTAAACTGTAGTCCAAACATAAGCGAAGGCGATTTCACCGAGCAATTAATCTATATGTATGTGCAAAGAATTCTTTAACTAACCTTTATATTTGTTTTACTTGTGTTACTTTATATTCTCTTCCTTTTTACATGGAAAGCAAACAAGCAGATGGCTTTTACACTTTTCGTCGTCGGTATTTTAATACAATGTTTTTCTATCAATACACTTGTACTTACGGTTAGTAAATATAAATACCCTGATGATGCTTGTATAATTGAAAACGGTTGGAAATAAATTATACTTGACTTATTGTGAAACGGTAGAAGTATATTAATATATTAATAGACCAATATTGTATTGAAGCAAATGACCAATAGACCAATATTGTATTGAAGCAAATGGCTCTTCCGTTTAAAATACACCATACTACTTTTAAAATACACCAAATCTCTTAATAGTATATTGCCACCTGTATTGTGGAGGATGGATGTTATGCTATGTGCATTAGGTTGCCGACTAACATGCTGGCTTATCAGCTAACTCACAACTAGCAACCGACAGTGACAAGCACTGACACTAATACGCCAAATAAAGGAATAAGGAATAAGTAAGATAGTTGTTACTCGGTCAAGACTATGTAAAATTCCATTTGTTATTAACAATGGGAGTGATCAGTTATTCGGTTTTTACGATCTGCCTTAACATTGTTAGTATAAAGCTTGGACCAACATAAGTGTAGATAGTTCATATGTACAGAGGAACCAATTATGTTGTTGTTTTATATTTCAACAAATGCATTGATTACTTCAGTTTCTACTATATACTTGTCACAAAAAATGAGCAAGTCTAATTTTTTATATTTAAACAAACTCTGTGTGAGCGTACATCAATAAAGTAGTTTACTTTTAAACAAACCAATAATAAGTTAGTTAAGATAAAGTCTGTGACTGTTATTTATAATAATTTTAAAACACATTATTAATTGCACGTATGATAGGAAGCAACTCCCGAAAGAAAAAAAAAAAAGTTAGTGTAAAAAATAGAAGAAACATTTTGTATAATTAGACACCCAAATTTTTGTCTATCGTCGGTATGTCTGATCATTTAACGTGAGTGTGTGACGTGATGTGACGTAATATTAGAATTCCTGAATTTGAACATTATAAGATTAGTGATGTATAATATGTATAAGACGGACACAGGTAACTTACTATATGTATGTGTGTTATGAAACATAGATAAGAATTAAATGATAGTACATAGAGGTTTAATAATTGATAAAGGGTAAGAAAATGGTAATTGTGATGATGATTGTACATTTTTTGCGATGAGAAGTGCAAAATAGTACAATTGTTTTTGATAAGTATGAGAAAATTGCGGAATCATTTATTTTATGTAAAATCGATAATCTGATATACATTTCATAATATTGTAAATTAAATCGTGGTGTATTGAAGAATCTAGCTATTAAGCTAGATTCTTCAAAAATATATTATCGTTTTAAATTTATAGCAACATTTTAATAGATAACAGAGTGTTAAATTGGTTATTCCACAACATAATATATTTAAACTTGTGTGATGTTTTGAAGTGTTTATTTAAGTTGATCGCTGGTTATAGGTTCTTCGAAGAAGTGGACTGTATAAATATATAAGAGGATATGTCAGCTCCCAAGACAAATCGGGGATAATTGTTTTCCACTAACCTTGACTGACACCGCCACGCTCGACAGTAGACAGCTTGTCCTGGTCGCACGGCGCTCCGAAGATCTCACTGGTTGTTTTGCAAGTTGCGACGTTGCGAGTTGCGACGGATAACGGATTATGGTTGGCAGATGTTTTCAATTACCCACCAACAATCGTGATGAGAACCGAACAAAACTAGCTGCATCCTGTAGCCCGCTGCACTATAAAATTAGTGATAGCTGTTTGTCTGTTAGAAGAGCCACATGTTTATTTCTACTTTGTGATTTAATAACATATATAAAAAACTAGAAATATTTATGAGTGATTCGAATTGCAACGCATCATTAGCATCGTTTGTGATGTACAGGCGATGGTTGTGTTTTCCCATCAGGACAGCCATCTACTTGTTTGCTATTCTATGATATATATTTTTTTAAGAATATCAATGGTATTAAGTCAACGTTAACGTAAAATTATATGTATTAGTCTGACCAATCTTGCTAAAAATTTCATCAATATTTGCAAACGACGGCTTGCCCAGTTCAGTATTTATCTATCCCAAAAGTTCACACTATCACATCAGTAATTACTACAATCATATTTTCTTTAAGAACTGATCCGAGTATTAAATTTTACATCACACTCACGAAAATAGTAACACTTATTAAAATCTTGGAATTGACCTAAGTATTAAATTTTACATCAACGCTCTTCGAGTTTACAGCTAGCTATTCATGAGGCATTTATCTTTGGCTATGCTTTTGGTGGCTTCAGTTTTTGAGCCTATTATAACAGCATTTCCATTTTAGAAGTCGATCCAAGTCATCTAAGAAACCTTTCTGAATATAGTGTAGATAATTTTAAAATAGTACACATTTCAAAATTGCATACCTAATAATTATTATTAATTTATTTTAATGATTTATTCAAAATGCGCAATTATGTATACAAGTAGGTTTGATGCGTAATATCCAAATTAAAAAAATGTGTTCTTTATTCAATACTTATTATTTATTCGCTTTTGAGAAGGAAAATAAATCATCTTTCGCATTTTTGAAGGTAGCTTTACTAAATATTGATTACCATACATTGATTTGATATTTGTTTGATGACAGATTGTTATAATATTCGGAAAAATATATAAAATTTTCCAGATATTATACTGAACCTAAAATCGCTCACGCCTATGTAATGTATTTGCAGTGCTCCCAATGGCGTGTTCAGGGAAACCGCCCGCGCAGACACCTGCTGCGATAGAAATATGGTGATTATGACATAGAATTAATTACTTCCTTCTGACCCTACAGCTCATAGCTCACATCAAACTGTTCGAGTTAAATAACAATAGTCACAGCTAAAAGCACTTTTTCCCAAATTAATTGAAGTAAGCTGAAGTTATTATAAAACTGTCAGTTTGTATTGCAACGCCCGACATTGGATTATTTATTGTAGGAGTCTGGCCTAGTCTAGAAATAAATGTCTCGATTTCGCCACAGGCACTCCGCTGTGAGTCACTCGATGTTTAGCAAAATGAAGTTTAACACCTTACGGCTAATCAACTATTATTCATGTTTCCTCTCTAAAACCAGTTTTACAGTGATATTCATAAAAATATTTACGATGCAAAAAATTTTAATCGTCTAGCTGCGATTTAGATTGAATACCGGTGGTTCTGTATCTATTACATGACTTAACTGAATGTCTAACGATGTTTGGTTCCCTCTGACCACCTCAAGGAATACGGGATGATCTATATAAAGGAAAATTTTGTCTCCAGCATTTCTATACGATAATACGGATTTTTATTATTCTGTTTGATGTTATCTAAAAAGCCTTGGATCTATAAATTTTGTGCCTTTTGATGCTTTCATGTTTTTGTAGCGATATTTTATTATAATTGTTTCTTTCTTAATTTATAATACATAATTTGTTCATTGAGTCATTTAATTGAAGAATGCATGTACACAAATAAAACTAAAGAGTGCAACATTCGTAGGTCACGTAGTTGTAGCAGGTTACTATTAACTTTATCTTATGTTTATTCTACACTTTTATTCTAATGTATATAGTAAAATTTATTTAACATAAATATATTTAAGTCTATTCTGAAACAGAACATGTAGGTATTAGGCCGCAAATAAATCATGAAATTACAAATATAGTTTGGTCTATTGGGTTAAGATAGTGAGTTCGCGATTTTTATTCCAGAGTTGAGTAATAAATATTATTAGAGTTGAATGTTAATATGTCTATACGACGAATATACCTTTACGAATAAGTACGTTTTGCGGTTATCAAAATCGAAAGCAGCGATGATGATTAACAACCGGCTCGGTCGAAAAGCATGTAAATTATAGTGAGCTAGAAGCGTATGATTTTCACTTAAACTTCACCTAACCCACAAGTTGATGATTTTTATATCGTTTAACAGAAACCTATTTCATACAAAAATAATTATCTAGTATTTTTGTTTATGTTTTAACATCAAAGATAAAGTTATTTGAAACGACATGTTTGAGCATTAGCCTAGGCTCTCACAAGTACAAAAATTAATTGAGCATTATAAATTGTGATTAAATTCCTCATTGATCATAAAATTAAAGTATTTCTTTTCTATAATATGTTCTTTTTTATAATATTATGTATTTCTTTTTTATAATATAATCGCCTTTGTGGTGTTGTGGTCCGGTGTCGGAGTTGACTACATGAGGTCCCGGGTTCGATTCCTGGGTCGGGTAATTCAAAAATGTGTTTTTTCAGTTTTCTGATAAAAACAACGTTGCCCGGGATCGGAAAATGCCCGGTTGGCGATAGGCTGGCCACCTATCACGTTGTGGGACCAAGTATCTTCGGCTAATCGTGGGTGCACTTATTGTACCTCTGCCTGCCTCTTTCGGAATACGGCCGTGAAGATATTTTTTTTAGAAACAACAAAAATACGTTAATTTTATTCTCTCCCCCAATGTAGAATAAATCACCTGCCTTCTTGCTAGACAATTTGTGAATTTCGTATGCAATTCTTGAATTGAATTGAAAAAATTAGAATACCCAAGGTAAATCTTAGACTTTTTTTAACAATTAACCCCTAAGGCGCCGCCACCACTCATATGAGAGAACGCTTGTAAATTTCAAACGCTCATGGATGTATTATATTGTAAAAAATAAAAAAATGCCACGTTGTGCTATTTTACCGCGCCGAATAAGAATCCAGTGCCTAAAAAATACCTCTGAAGTGATTTAATTTCATTTGTAACTACTATAGCTCTGTATTTATCGCCTCTGTGGTCTACTAGTCCAGTGTTGACCACATGAGGTCCTGGGTTCAATCCCTGGGTCGGATAATTTAAAAAAATGTGGTTTTTCAGTTTTCTAATAAAAACAACGTTGCTCGGGATTGGAAAAGTGCTTGGTTGTTGATAGGCTTGCCACTTGTCATATTGTGTGACTAACGGCCGGTTTCTAAAAAGCAAATTAATTTTAACAAGCAATTATATAATCTGTGTTTAACAGATTGTTTGCTTGTAAAAATTATGTTAAACAGAGATTAATTGCTTGTGAAATTAATTTGCATTTCGGAAATCGGCCGTAAGTATCTTCAGCTAATCGAGAGGTTTTACTTCTACTACCTCTTCCGGGATATGGGTGTGAAGATACTCTTTATTTCTAGGCTTAAATCTGGGGGGGTCTAAAAAAATCTGGAGGTAAAAAAAAACACAGATAACCTAAGAAACTATCTTGAAAAGCGTATCCATTTAAGTCCGTGAGATAAATGTTTGTATGAAAGATAGGAGCAGCACCGATCAGCTAAAAGAATATAAATCATAATATAGCACCACACTAATTTCACGGAATCCTAATAAAGACAAATTGTGTTGCGTTTTAGATTTCGCAGATTACGTCCTGTCAATCACAGCCATGCATGCCGTGATGAATTCGAAATGGCTGGGATAATTTGCCAATTTTAGTTTACGGCTTGTTAGGGAAAACCGTTATTTTGTAATGGGAAACTAGTTAATTGAATTTACAAATTTACTTTATTGCTTTATTACTCTATGCCAAACTCTCCTAGGTTAGTCAATCTAGGTGGGAAATGGTATCCGGTCTTCCAGATTAATGTATGTATTACCCTTTAAAAAAGTATCATCACGCCCATATCTCCAAAGGAGTAGGCAGAGGTACAACCAATGCACTCACGATTAGCCGAAGATATTAAATCTCACACTGTTTAGGTGGCAAGGCTATCGCCAACCGAATACTTATCTAATCCCGGATAATGTTGTTTCTATCAGAAAAATGAAGAAAACATCACATTTTTGAATTTTCTGACCTAGGAATTGAACCTGGAAACTCACGTGATCAACAACTACACC
Source organism: Apodemia mormo (assembly GCA_036924255.1). NCBI lineage: Eukaryota > Metazoa > Arthropoda > Insecta > Lepidoptera > Riodinidae > Apodemia > Apodemia mormo. The sequence continues at coordinate 17,373,556 of JAUPFN010000009.1, read as the reverse complement.
AGGCAACTAGACCACAAAGGCGATATGCTTTAAGTTAAATATTTCAGTGTTTTTTACCTCATCACACAATATCATCGTGATGGATTTGCATTTAGGTTGGTACATGAATAAAATTTAAACCAATATAGACATCTGCATCTTTTAACACATATATAATAGGAGAGGATTGTTGTGAAGAGTTGGTCGCATTGATTCATGCTGTTGAAGTGACATTTCGTTAATATTCTAAGCCACGTCATCAACAACTCGATGTCTAGAAACCCACTACCATGCAATTCTTTAGGCATTTATCGCCTCAAATGTATATTCGAGGCGTGTGGAATCAATTACCGACGGGGATATTGCTAGTCCTTAGTCCTTCAAACATATCCGTTCAGCAATATCCCCGTCGGTCCCTTCAATAAAAATGCTTACTCATTCTAAAAAGGCCGGCAATGCAACTGTAAAAGTTCTGGTATTGTAGATAGATGTTCATGAGCGGCGGTGATAATTTACTAGGTGACTAGGAATGAAGTGAGCATCCTGCCCGTTTGCCTCATTTAATTAAAATTTAAAATATAAGTTTGAACATGATAATAGCTGGATAATTTGATTGAACTTTTCATGAGGAGCTATATGTTACGTTCTTCCGACTGAGAAAAAGGTAATGATGTTCTTGAATTACGTTAACGTGGTCGCGCGTAATAGTTTCGAAGAACAACATCGGAATTAATGGAAAGACAAGGAAATACCCGAATATCAAAAGGTGGTAATAAGAAAATTAAATAATCATTGTATTTGTTAAAATCCTCACTTGCTCCTGAATTTCATCATCAAATATATCTATTTTTTTTTTTCTACACTCGACATGTAATATTTATAAATATCAGATAATGTGCACATGAAATATATTTTCAAAGGTATATCACCTGATTCGTATTGACCTGAAAGTCAACTCGTGGAGAATACCGATAAACATTAAGTTTGCCTTTTGTACAAACTTATTTTAATGTGTACAAGAAAGCTAAATAACTAAATACTGTAGGTACCTTATGGTTTGAATTAACCCTATTTGTAATCAGTTTTTTGGTGTGTTTCCGAACGGATATATCTTAGTAACCTTCAAAAAATATCTTTCTAATTCTTAAAAGGTTAGCACCACAGCTGTATACCATCCAGCGCTGCAAATTTCTATCGGCAGCGGTGCCTATTTACCCGTTCTTGTTAAAAACGTAGTTATCTGGTTCGCCTCGGCTCTCAATTAGTTATAATAATAAGCCTGGCTGCGAAATCGTGGTGGTTAGGACTTAATTGCGGAAAAGGTGTTTCAATTATGCTACTATTATATGATAGAGTTTTGCGAGAGTTCGCCGGGTAGGTACGGAGAAAATATTTTTCCTATTATAGCCACCATAACTTAGAATAACTTGGTAGAGTACTGCAATATCTCGTCCGTGTTTAGTACCATCACTTTACTTTTTCTGTGGCAATTGCGACACTATATTTTGTCAGTTTTAGTTTGGAGGGTAAGGTAGTCGATAAACTTGTGCATATAGAATAAGATCTTTGCTACACAGAAAATAACGTGCTTCATCTTCATGTCCGTATTTAAGAACTGGTAGGAATAGGTACAACACATACACCTACGATTAGCCAAAGATACTAAGTATCTTTTTGTACGTTATTGTGAAACAGATGTCAATTATAAATTGTTGATTTAAACCCAATAATTTATGTTTTTCGCTGAGTATCACAATTCCTCCGTAATGCGCTACATTTACCTGTTAAATTTAAACCATTAGAATAACATGGTTTTAGATACATAATATTTCTTAAATTTCCACATCTATATATATATATATATATATATATATATATATATATATATATATATATATATATATATATATATATATATATATTATTTTGTTTTGCCATATCTACCTATCAATGTCTGTCCCACAATATGACGGGTGGCAAGCCTATCGCCAACCAGGCACTTATCCAATCTTGGGCAACGTTGATTTTATCAGAAAACTTAAAAAACACATTTTCATTTGCCCGTCTCGGGAATTGAACCCAAGATCTTACGTGGTCAACACTGAGACCAGACCACTTGACCACGTGCCTATAGCCGATAAAATATTAAGTGTCTATAGCTAATTATTATCTCTTACCATCAGCAGAACCATATGCTTGTTTGTTTTTCAATAATATCAAACCTGAATGTTTTCTACTTTCATATTAGCGTTATTAAGATAGAGTATCCAATGAATTTACACATAATATGTTCCAATGTCCCTGTTAAAAATAACAACGCATCATTAATAATTAGTCTTTATAGGTGACGGCTGTCTGCTACAATAAAAGAGTCTTAACACTGCTACATTAAGAGAGATTTGTTATCTATACTATGCCTAATATGTCAGTTTATTGTGAAGTAATAAACACAAACTTTTTGCATTCACAATATTACTGTAGGTCCGGACCATATTCGAAGACTATTCAACCTTCTGTCTTCTTGCCAGAAAGTTTAAAAAGGCAAACACTTGGAACACACCGAAAAAAGAGATCACTTCCACTACTATTTTGAGTCTTTGGTGGCAGAGTTTTTTAAAGTCTTATTTCAGTTTGGTACTACCAACTTTTATTTTCCACTTGCAATAGCGTTAGTGCTTGTCATTGTCACGGTCTAGATTACAGGTCGAGATAACTATAGGCATAAGATAAACTTATGCATGTAGCATAACATCTGCAATCTATAAACGTTGTTTTCTCCATCAGGAGAACCATCTGCTTGCTTCCCATCTTTTTTCCGCATTTTGGTCCGGGCCCCCTTTGAAAGCTAGCCGTTTTGTTGATCTGCCAGGCAGTTCGTAAGAGGCGAAAGATTGGCTATGTGAGTCACTTTCATCGTGGCTACGAGGTGCTAGAATTCTGCAGTGTCTCCCTCGGATCTGGTACCACCGCCTTACCTATTCCCGCCGCAATAGCGTCAGTGGTTATCATTGTCATGTTCTGGTTTATAGGGTAAGGCAGCCTTAAACTTATGCATGTGGCATTAAAACCACAAGAATAGTAACGCAACATTAACATCTTTGATGTCTATAGGTGATGGTTGTCTCTTTCTATCAGATTAGCTATGTCCTTGTTTGCTATCTTATGATATAAAAAAACATTATTACTACTACGTGGTAGAGTTATGCAATTTTGCAGCTGCCCCTTGCCATGCTAAATCATTATCGTATTATATCACATCATATATCATAAGTTTTTTTACCATAAGAATGATATAAAAAATCTTATGATTTAAAAAACAGTAAGATCATTCAACATGTATAACAGTCAAGTGTACAACACTCACGTATCATATTGCGTCGACAAAATAGACTACGACTAACCCATTAAACAAAGCAAGCAAACATTAGCGAAAAACATGAAAACACGATTGAAATTGCATTTAGAGAAAACAGGTTAAACATTCGGTTAAGTGTTGTTTTAACCTTCTTATAACAAATGCGTTCTAGATATACCGTTGATTTATGTGAACAAATCATAATCGTAAGTGATAATGACTAATCGATTCTGTTTCTGAACGAGATATAATAGTTCTTTCATAGTTAGTGTTCTGTAGTCTAAAGTCTAGATCAAATATCGTATTAACCTGCGCGTGCCAACGAACTTTTCTTACTAGAATAATTCAGTAAATATTAAGAATATTTTATTCCAAACTAGGCCCTTACAAATAGATCAGCCATCGTTATCCCGCCGGTGCTTTACAGTATAGAGTGAAAATTACTTCTCGATTAGCCACAATTTACCGGTTTGTCGGGCGTGATGGGAGTTTTTTTTATTATCGATAGGGAAGCGCTTGACCACAATCTCGCCCGATGGTAAGCTAAGATGTGGCCTAAGATGGAACGCGTTTCCCTAGCAGGTACATGTTCACTCTTCTCTTGAAGATCCCCAGATTGTACTCGTCTTGAACATAGCCTCAGGAAGCATGTTCCAGTCCATGTCGGATGAAGAATATTGAATCGAACCGCTTTGTCCGGGTACGTGGAACGTTCACCATATGGCGATGCCTAGATTCCGTGTGCCTCGACGATCGATAGAAAAATGGCGATGGTGGAATTAGTCGTGCAATTCCGCAGCGTACTCTTCAAATTATATCCGATAAAAAACCAATAAACTAACCACTCTGCGTCGATGAGCAAGGCTCTGGATTTTTTTTGCCTACCAGATCATCGTCATTTATGAGCCTCTTGGCACGCCTCTCTATCGCCTCAAGTGTCTCCAGCTGATATTTGGCGGATCCATCCCAGAGGTGACAGCAGTATTCCATGCACGAACGGACTTGTACTTGATAAAGGTTGAGCAACTGTCCCGGGCTGAAATACTGTCTTGCCTTCGCCAGAATACCAAGTTCTTTTTAAGGCAACTTGGGTTTTAGAGTTGAGAGTAGGCGTTAAGGTAATACCAAATAACTCGAGGTGTTCAGTTGTCGGCACGGATACACCCTAGAAAGACGGAGATAGGTGAAATAGACTCCGTTTAGCGGATAATAGACACGCCTGGGTCTTAGCCACATTAAACTTGACCAGACTGGTATCGCCTCTATCGGAGACTGCCTGCAAGGACAGGTTCATACGATCGACCATCGCCTCTCTTAGATACAGGATTTGTGCCGTACTGGCCAGCGCTGGATACGTAACTCTCCACAACAGTGCTATCGTCTGTGTATCCATAGATACCAGACTTCAGCAGGTTTTTAATATGTAGCAGGAATAGAGTTGCGGGGAGAACTGATACCTGAGGAACTCTGGGATTTATAGCCATTCGGTTAAACGAGCAGCCGTCGACGACTACTCTAATCGACCAGCCACTCAGAAAATCTGAGATCCAGGCGTAGAGACCAGCAGGCAGACCATACGATTTATCCCTTATCCCTTTTGCTACATTTTTCCTTAAATTTTTCTGACATGATAAAAACCATTGTTTTATTCTTGCTATATCCAGTACCTTTATGCGCGTTAGTATCCAAGACAACAAGTAAGAGGGTGTTAGTCCACTCGCGCTGCTACCTTATACATATACCTTATATTTATATATGTATACCTTATACCTTATATTTAGGAAAAAGCCTATGGAACGTTTTCTGCGGCATTTGGTGATCGCCATTTGAAATTTTAAAGCCTATCGAACGATAGCCTTACTTGCTTAAGTAATTAAAATGCAGTTATCAGCGAAGTAGTTAGGTATTAAAATCTTATATTACTATGTCAAACATTTGTTTCATATTTTATATATTATATAACAATATAACAACAATAATATTACATCGCTGGATAAACACAACTTAATCTTACCCCAAAGACCAAAGTAAGCAAATTATTTGCTTATATTATGGTTGTTAGTCAATGATACTAATACATAGAAATACATATATAAATACTGTTACATACATAATAAACATCCAAACCCAAAAATACAAACATTTATGTTCATCACACAAAAAATGTATGTTTGTTGGGAATCGAACCTTAGCCTCATCGATTCGTAGTTAGGTACACTAACAACGTGATTCCTCTATAAAAAACCAGCCAGCAGCCTGTCAATGAATAGATGATGCCTATATCTTGATTTCAGAACAGCTATCTGGCCGTATACTATATCACTAATACAGTAGGTATTTAGGGATCCATATTTATTGAAAAATTAACCATGGAAATGTTTAAAATATAGTAACTTTCTCATAAAGGTGTAAATAAATCAACCATAGAAATATAGAAATATTCAAAATATAGTCATTTTTCATAAAGGTGTAAATAAATATATTAATGTACTAGCTGCATCGTGCAGCCCGCTGCATTATAAAAGTTATTGGCAAAACCCGAGGGACCACTTAATTTTTCCGGAATAAATAGTAGCCTATGTGCTATTCCAGGTCACCATCTACCTGTGTACCAAATTTCATTCACATCCATTCAGTAGTTTTTGCGTGATTGACTAACAAACATCCATCCAAACATCCATCCATATATCCAAACTTTCGCATTTATAATATTAATATAGATATAGATTGTTGTGACGGTTGTATTCGAATAAGCAGCTGGAACGCGCATATTTTCAAACATCTGATCGTTTTGTAGAGATACCCTCCAGCTATATTAAAATTACCAGACACAATTCTTCGTCTGGCTAAAAATATCACGAATTCCAATAAGATCGAAAGATTTTTGCCGACAGACAAAATGAGTGGAAATGTGTAGGTATTGTTTTTTTAAGTGATAACTTATTTTTTGACAGCTTGGTTAGACTGAATTTTTAATAAGATTGCCAACAAACAGGTGGCTATCTTGATAAAAAGAGACAAATCGCCTATAGACCTATAGGATTGTCTCTTTTTGTCTCAGTTTATAAACATCATTGTGGCGAGGTCTAAATGCCACTAGCATAAGTTCACCGATTACCTTATTCTCAAAATCGGAACACTATAATGACCAACATAGATTTCCCGTGCTTTATTATGCCGTATTGCATGGAGCCTTGCTATCCGTGTGACCGGATGGCAATGCCACATGCATAAGTCTACCGGCTACTTTGTTCTCTAAACCAGAAAATCACAATGAAAATCATTGACTTTATTGCAGCAGGTATAGGTATATATTGTATAGTTTCTATGCGCGATTTATATTTTCAGCTATCTGTTTGTTTGCTGTCTAATCCTAATTTTTAGTATTGAAATTCTTATCTACCATGTTTAAATTATATGGTCTGTCTACATAGATCAACCTGTTTACCGATTGCGCCACATAAGTCACTGCTACTTATCACAAGAATACCGATATACCGTAAAGTCAATGCTTTTCATTGTCGTATTTTGATTTAGAGAACAAAGTAGCCGGTAGACTTATGCCTATGGCATAACTATCACACCACATGAATAGCAAGGCACTATAAATAGCTTTGGCGTCTACACGCGATGGTTTTCCTTTCGATCAAGATAGCCATCTGCTTGTTTGCTATCTAATGAAATAAAAAAGTCTAAGTATTCTAATTACTATTAATATAATAAATACTAAATTATATTAATTACTATTAATATAATTTAGTATTTGTTGCCGACTAGTAAAATTTTTTCATAGAATTTAAAGATTATGAGGATAGATGATGTCGACGACTGCTTATTATTTAAGCAAAAGACATTGGAGAGATTGTGATGAAACTTATAAGAAGCTGACATGTCAGTGTTGCATAGAGTTTAATCTAAAGGATTATTTATAATTTCAAACATCACGCAATTTAGCGTGTTAATTAATTATAACGAGCTCCGTCAGCAAGTTTTATAAACCATTTATCAGTTTTAGGACATAATATAAACCTTTTGCAAACTGTAGTACTGTTTCATAGCACATGTGGGTAGTTGTAATTACCGGCTCGTTCTTTCACGTCTATCCTGACAAGTACTGAAAAGGGACGCATTTATCACATCCGTGCAACCTACATTGATGCAAGCAAGACGTCGAATGAATGTAGCGTAATTTAAATCCCTCTCGTTGAAATCTAGTGGGTGGTTCGCCATCAATCTACTGACTAGAATAGATAAGTCTGCAACAAAATGGCCATTAGATTACTAACATAATTTATTTGAAATTTAATACTTTACCGGTTTTTTCTTGTAATTCTATATTAAATGTAGAAAATGTTGGTATTAAATAATTGACTTCTATTTAAAAAATATGATATAGGAAGCTTAATTTATAAGGTCGCTTTGAATCATACTACTAAATTATACTACCAGGTCTTCACGTTCACAAAATACTTAATAAAATTCGGCTTATATAAGGTAAGTATCTTAATTGCGTTTGCGTTTTTTTAATTGTATGTCTTTACGCCTATCAAATTCGTAAAGAAGAAAATTGTTTGCAAACGAGTTATAAGTAAGTCACAAACGTTTGATAGTAAGGAACCAAGATGAAGTATAAGTATTCAATTCATTGTCGACGACACTAGAATAATCTTCCTGAATATTGTTAAATAAATGATACCCTCACAGGATTACATTAAATGGTAATTAAAGTTAAACTAAATACGCTCCTGGTTCACTACGATTCACCAGCTAGTGGCTATGAAATCATGGCAGTAGCATGAGCCTTATAATGATTGTTATATCATTAAATAGCAAATAAGCCGATGGCTTTCCTGATGGAAAAAGAAATCATCACCTATAGACATCAAAGATGTTAGTGATGCGTTGCTATCCGTGTGAAAGGATTGCAATGCCACATGCATAAATCTACCGACTACCTTACCCTCCAAACCGGAACACGACAATGAAAAGTATTGACGGTAATATAATATTATGTACGACATAGTTATTTATTATTACTAGTTTTATATATTTAACCTGTCTAACAATTTATAGACCTTTAAGATATTTAAAATATTGAAATATTGTATGATATGATAAATTTTCGTAATTTCATAATTTTATTAGTCGATTGTTGAATCCGTGAAGAAAGTTGCGATGTTCAAAGATGTTCAGTTGGGTAAGGTCAAAAGTGAGCGCATTCATAAATGCAAATGATTTATCCGCTTGTACTCATTACAAAGATTTTTATTAAAAAAATATAGACATGTTCTTACACAAAGTCCCTTAAAATATAAATTTGATTTAAGTTTGTTATAATCTGTTTTACAATCAAGCACTATGTCGGTATTCGGTATCACAAAAAATATCTGTCCATTTTAACTAGATTGCAAGCGTAAAAATGCGTTACTAGTTATTATTACTTGCGGATAATGTTTATTTTTCAATGACTAATTAAACACCATCTTTACACAAAATAAAATAATATTTTTTCGCCTCCTTGCATTAAATTTTCGACCTTAATCATGAATTAGTGTACGTGTGTATGTCAAAAACTAGCTTGTAATCTGTAACTTCACCCATATAAATTATCTTATAGATCCCTATTCTTCTTAAATATAATGTATCTTGTATAACACCCTAACAAGATAGATTTCAGCAGGTAGAAGCATTTTTAAAGTTGGATACGTAGTTTATAGTCTAACCAACAAACAAATAATGTCATTTTAAAACATTAGTATGAAACAATATTAAAAAGGAACAATCGCATCTTAACAAAAATGAAAAAAAATACAATTTTATAATAATCTAGAGAAAAATGTTTATACCCTATAAACGTTGGTTATACAAACAAATCCTGTCATTTTAAAACATTAGTATGAAACAATATTAAAAGGAACAGTCGCATCTTGATAAAAATAAAAAATAAACGTAATTTAATAAAAATCTTAGGAGAAAAATGTTTATACCCAATACTCGTATATAAATCTATACATATTATATATTATTCTGCTTATAATTGGCAGCACAAGGATGCAAAAGCAGATAAACCTACAATGTACGTTGATCCTGGTTAATTTAGGTAACACCACCTATTGTTGCTTTCAAAATTACAGTACTCAGGAGTGTTTCATCTTCTATTGTTAGAAAGCCAGTATGCATATACTTAAACGTGAAACTTGAAGTTTCAGCCTCGAAGATAATAAGCGTGTCTTCGATTTCAGTCTATCGATTGCATTAATACAGGCAATTTGCCGTGATGCATTTCTCACCGTTAAGAGAAACCTTTACTAGTTGCTTTGGAAAGTTGGTGGGCAAAATGGATGGTGATCCCAATATTTTATTAATATGAAGCAACTATAGCTTACTTTTTGCGAAAACTGGAATAAACCTTTACAAGCTTATCCAGGATTTCGATTTCAGACAGTAAAAACTTTAGTAACACTTTTGCTCGACTAGGGAACGGAACCCAAGATCTGCGACGAATATATAATAATTTTATATATATAAATTACAATGCTTATGACATATCTATCTTATTTACACAGAAGTGTTTGACTCATTACGCGCTATAAACCTTTAATATAATTTATGGAGCTTACTATTGAAACATGAGCGCGTTAAGCAAGAGCATGAATCAGTTTTTAAAACGGCGCGGTGCCGAGTTTTAATTGTGGTTAAATTATTATTTTCATAAATATGTTGTTAATTTTGCCAAGTGTCACATAAAATTACCTTGAAAATCAACCCATTGTTTTCTCATGAGAAAGGGATAACATTATATATTTATAAAAAAAGTAAATTTCGTCACCAAATTTTATCGGACAGCATTCGATTGTGTTGAAATCTATCTTGGAGCATATTTTTAATGTAGGACGTTTTAAAAAGTTGCACACAAGTAGGCTATTCTTATTTACTGAAATTTTTACAGGATATTAAGAAACCAAATCGCCGGTCTTAAAACCTTGAAACTCCTTTATCTGCATTGACTTCAAAACTACTTTTTAAACAGAAACATAACATATATTAGAAACGTAAGAACCGTTATATAAAAACTTTAAATTAAGTTTATATATAAAACGATTCTTACGAGTATAATAACATAATATGTGATACCGTTGTTGATTCTAAGATAAAAACTGAATTTGCGGAGATGCAAAAATAACCAGTTAAAACGAAATCTACATTTAGTTGGGCTACGGTTTTTTTTGATCGGTTAAAACAAAAAAGAATAAAACTTAGATAATAAATAATAAGTAGATTGTAAAAAAGAACCTGCCACACAGATAGCAACGCACCATTAAATTCTTATTTATCTATAATTGATGGTTGTCTCTTCCGATCTGAAGCCCTTTTTAAATCGGTCGTAGAAATATCAAAACTTGCATCATAAGTCGAATACATCCACTATTTTTTCCCCGTGTTGATCCAGGCTCCTTTTGAAGAATAGACCAACTGCCATTCTGCCAGACAGGTCGTAAAAGGCGACAGATTGGCTGGCTATACGTAGTGGGGGATTTACGTTTGATGCCGCCCTAGGCCCCGACTGATATGCCGCTCTTTTTGCTTTGTAAGGAAGTAATAATTGAAATTATACATGTGATTTACAAATATTTAAATGTTTATAGATAAAATACTAAAAAACTTATTAATTGATTTTTTTAATGTCGATAGGGAAGTGCTTGATCACGATCTCGCCTGATGATAAGCTAAAATATGGCCTAAGATTAGTAATTTAATTTACTTAATTAAATAACTAATCTTATAAGTTGATTTATAATTTACTAAATATAGCAGTTGTCCGCAACTTTGTTCGTTTGATTTTTGTATTCGTGTTGGCCCTTGGCTTCTTTCGCCTTTCCAATTTTGTCATTTCGAAAATTTTGCCGCCTATTTTGCGGTCTATAGGTAAATCCACCACTGGCTGTACGGATCATTACCACCGTGAATACAAGCCGGTAGAGTTCCGCAACGTCTCGCCCGGGTATTTGGTATCACCTATGGCGGTGATTCCTGCCTGCCTATTCTTGCCGCAAAAGCATCAATGTTTGTCATTTTCGTGTTCCAGTTTGGAGAATAAAGTAGCTGGTAAACTTATGCAAGTGGCGTTAACACCTTGCCACTTGGGTAGCAACGCATTATTAACATTTTTGGTGTATAGGTGATGATTTTCAATTCCATCAGGAGAACTGTTTGCTTGTTTAGTATCTAATTATAAAAGAAAACACAATTTTCCGGTATATTTAAATGAGACATACAAATTATATCTCCGTTTAACAAAAAAAAAATTCGCAATAAAAGATTTCAATGTAATTAATGAAAGTCCAGCACGTACCAGAAAGGTACGTGTATCTACCAAATAGTAATAAACTCGATAGATAATTCACCGTAAATTATAATAGACTTTAATGCAGGCGTTTCACTTTATAGTTGCATGTGAATTAAGAGATTCATATCTTTGCACTCGCAGTGGGGAATAGCGATGATAAGTGAGTTGTTTTTATCTAATAAATGTGCGAATAAATTGTATGGGAATACATCGGTTTAAAACCAGATCTTCCACTTTCCCTCTCTTAAACAGATAGCTTGTAAAAAAATGAATGTAATGAAATAGAAACTCTTATCTAGAACTAATAATTTATAGGTAAGCTTTAATATACAGACAGTTTTAATTGCGTTAATTAATTTTATATCATTAATAAAAAATATTCTTTGTCTTAATATTAGTCATTATTTTTCTGTTACTTTGTAGACCAAGATATGTTGTTAAGGCTCTCATAGACATTTCTTATGAATTGCGGATTTAATGGTCAAACGGGGTGAACAGAAGTGCAAGGGTGAAAAGGGACGAAATAATTCAGTAGGGTTTTAGGTTTCGTCTCTTTTCACCCCTCTACTCCTATTCACCCCGTTTGACGGTAGATAATGCTGGAACCACACTTGCGTCTATCGTTCCGAAGTAATATGCACGCTAAGGCACACGCAATTCGGAATTTATGCGAAAATGGCCGGTCTCATCTGCATTTATTGTGTCATTGCGCGAAGCTTTGTGACGATAGACACAAGTGCGCCTCCAGCTTAAGTGGCATAAACGCAAATGTATGGATTTGACATAAGCGTTCGACTGTGCTTGTGTCAAATCCATATAATTATCTTTCTATTCTACTAAAGTTTATGTTATTATCTACGTCCTCTAATTCAAACTACTGCTAATGATAATTGATGATAAACCAACAGTATAACGTTCAATGAAGTTACAGTTAGTAAGTCTAATTGTCACAAGTCCCGGGAAAAATGTTTATGGGTTTATTTTAACTTAGATAGCTATCCTGACACTAAAAAGTAACTGTCACCTAACTGATATTAAAATTTTGAAAAGAATTGACATCTGTGTGACCGGTTAACTTTTCTTGTAAGCCAAAACCCTAAACAAGAATAACCAAAGATTTTTATTTACTACCGTACTAAACAAGGCATGCGTCATGTCACATGTGTTCCAGTAAAGTGCTATCCGTGGACTGCACTGACATCAGATCTCGTTGAACGAAACGCGTAAGTACCAAGAAATTGACGGCGGTTACGACCTTTAGTCGGACAGCACATTCGGAGAGCACCCGATCAATCTGATCATGATATTTAAGTGTTGGTCTTCCCCGGTATATCCTTTAACATCCGCAATGTATATCTGTTTTTTTAACCTTTCATCTGCCACTCTATCTACATTGCTGAACCACCGGTACATGTTCTTTCTCATTTCTAAACAGAGCTTTTCTTTCAGGCCTCATCTCTCTCTCTTACTTTTGTATAACGAGCTCGGTCCGCGTGAGTTACGTCTCATATTTTTTGTAGCAAAGTTATCTTGACCATGTCAATTCTACTTTTATGTTCCTTCTGACTTACCCACCTCTCACTTTCATAAAACTGGTAGAGTTCTGCATCGGTTCGTTCGGGTCTGTTACCACCGCCTTACCTATTCCTGTCACAATAGCGTCAGTGCTTGTCACTGTCGTGTTCCGGTTTGGAGGGTAAGATAGCCAGTAAACTTATGCATGTGGCATTAGACCTCGCCACAAGATCGCAACGCACAATTAACATTTTTGGTCTCTATAGGCAATGGTTGACTCCTTCCATCAGGAGACCCATCTGCTTGTTTGTTATCTTTTTAGAACAAGACGGGCGACCGACTTATAAAACAGCGTACCATTAACATCTTTGATGTTATGTATATATAGTTGGTATATTCATATATAATATATATGTATATACCTAGAGAAATATGTATTTCTATATATAATATATAGAAATACATATTTCTCCGAATTGGTACGGGCCGACTTTGAAGAATAGACCATCTACCATTTTGCCAAGCAGTTCATAAAAGGCGAATGATTGACTATACGAGTCACTACAATCATGACTATTGCGTGATAGAATTCTGCAGTCTGCAACGTCTCGTCTGTTTCTGCTACTGTTTTCTTGCCTATTCTTTCTGCAATAGCGTTAACTCTTGTCACTGTCGTGTTGTTCACGGTGTTAAGAAGAAGGTAGCTGACAACAAACTTCTGCATGTGGCATCGCCACCCTACCACACGTATAGCACCTCTTCATTAACATCTTTGGCGAATATAGGCGATGCATGGTTGTCACTTTCCATCAGGAGAGCCATCTGCTTGTTTACTATCTTATGAAATAAGTTTTACTCACAAAGAAATAGACGTGATGACATTTTTTATTTAACAAGCTCATAATTGCCCATCACAGTTGTTAAAGATATTTAACCTAAGCCAGCTTTTTGGCGGATATTACAATGTCATTCTCGTCGAAGCCGAAGTTTAATGGTGGTCTAATCTAGATCTACTGCATGAAGCCTTCATTCTTTTCCTTAGCGTAACGTATTTTAAAAGCTCTTAAAATCAACAAACACCACCGAAGACAGTTGGTATCAAAACTTTGGCCCAGGGTGTATGTATTTTCAAAATATTGTGTTTCACGTGTCAGATATTTTTAAATAATTTAGAAAATGGAGTTTCAAAGTGATTTCGTTCCTATTACATAACTACAAAATCACTTTTCTTATTTTAAAAAAAATGTGAAAAACTGTTCACTTATGTGTAGCATTAACATCCTATCTCACGAATAGCACCGTATATTAACATCTTTGGTATTTATAGGGTATAGTATAAGGAGAGTCATCTGCTTATTTGCTTTCTTATGAAGTTATGATGTAAGTTTTCTAAAAGTAAGCGACAGTCTTTATCAGGTCAGTAAAATGCGGCAATTTCGCTAACTGATAAACTGGGAAACTGGGACTCGGGCAAAAGTTTATAGAAGCTTTGTCGAGGTTTTTCTTGAAAATCAATAATCTCAGTAGCAGGTAAAGCTTGGCAAATAAGCACGCAAAGCCGGGCCCGGTTATCGCTAGAAATAGTCGATAATCGTTATCAGGTCAGTAAAATGCGGCATGGTGATCACCACTCATCTCGCAAACCGAGAATCATGATGAAATGGAAAATCTATAGACGTTCGGCTTACTCTGCTTACTACGCAAAGGAACCGAGTGTGATGGACCCTTTTTTTTATTTAGAATAACTTTTTATCATAACTCCAGGTAACCCGCACAGCTCCGTTCACTAGTAGAGTAACATGTCATCTATATAATCTTTCATACAATCTTTTGTCCCCAATTTAAGGCCCTTAGGGACTGATTTTTTATTGAAGTATCCTTTGTTTGAGCCCGGTTCTATCTCCATAACAAATTTCATCAAAATTAGTTCAGCAATTTAGTCTTGAAAGCGTAAGAGACAGAGACGTAGACTATTTATTAATCGTAGTATGAATTATTAAGAAATTATGTTTACTCTGTTACCTTGCAGGAGAACTTGTGATGATATTTTTTGTTTAACTAGCTCACAGTTGTCTTCGTGATATTTAACCTAAGCTTTGTACCGGATATTACGACATCATTCTCACTAAAGTCTCGTTAGTAAAAGCTGGATGCCCCTCGAGCAGGTGAAGCTGACATTTGGAGCAGTAAGATGTATGTTCGCTCCCTTTCACTCTTGTTTATAGTACTTTTGTATCACTATAAGAATCCCAAAGGCTCAATTGGCCCAATTGGTGAAACCGTTACTTTGTTTCTGCGAATATTCTATCAAATTTCAAATTGCGACCTTATCACTTAGGTAATAAGTTTAAGTTTAACATAAAAGGATAGTTTTATGGACTCCTCCGTTGGTCAAATTGTTAGTGAACCTAACTGCGCAATTTATATGACTTAGGTTCAATTTTAAACAGGTACACGTTTTTATATAAAGAACACGAATTTTTATTAAGTTAATTAATATGTTACAAAATTTATTTATGTATTCCTTTTTATTGGTAAAATGACTTGTATGACAGATAAAATGCCAATTTAGAAGTTAATCAGTATAAATTGTTTATAAAATTATATGTATACTGATGTAAGAGGGAGGAGGTTGGGATGGAAAAGAATGTGCGTTTGTACTTATGTACGGACGTAAGAAGTATATCTAAGCCATACCTCTTTGGCTGTCGGGATGCGCGCCCATCTAATATCAGCTAGCTTTATGTCGCTAACTGCTGGTGTGCGCGCGCATCGTATTAAGAGGCTGACAAGACCTAATTTGTTGAAATTGATGTAATTTAAGCAGTTTTTCAAGAAAACTTTTTGTTGCACATAATAAAAAATATATGTTAATATTCAGCATTGAACAAAATTTGGTCGATAGAAAATAATTGCGAAGATTAGTCTTAAAATAAATAAATATTCATGGGATAAATTACACTTGCTGATCTAACTCCAAAGTAAGCAAATTATTTGCTTGTGTTATGGGTGTTAGTCAACGATACTGATACATAGAAATACATATATAAATACTAGAATATATTTAATAAACACCCAAACCTGGAAATAGAAACATTTATGCTCATCACACAAATGCTTGTCCCCGTCTGGGATCGAACCCGAGCCCCGTCGATTGCGTAGTCAGGGTCCTTAACCACTCGACCAACGGGGCGGTCAAGTCATGATTAAACGGTTCTATATCTTTACTTTTTTGACGTATGGGTCTGCAATTAAAAACATGAAGTCATCATATTCATACCTAAATCGCTAGCGAATCATATTTGACAAATAATCTACACTTTTTTATTGAAATATTGATTTATTATAAGATCTGGCCGCCCAGTTACACTGATAGTGGGCTTTCTTTTACTCCGATAGAAATAGACAGAGTGCGTGTTTTTGATGTTGACAGCGTCTTAACAGCGTCTTCATCATGCTTTTTTTGCTGTCAGCAGTCGCAACATATTTCTTTTTCAAAAGCTTTTGAAGTATAACTTCAAAAAAAGCGATGTAAAATATGAGAAAGGGCTTGATTCGCACGGCTAACACAAAGCCGGCTAGACTTTGTAATTCCTGTAAGACATATAAAAATTTTGGTCTACTCTAGGCTGCTAGCTGCTCAGCTTGCTAGTAAATTCACCGATGGTAATAAGATAAGAATAAGATAAAACTATTTTTTTGTAATAAACCAAAATAAAAACAAATATATAATTTGTATAAGTTATTTATTTATAAATTTCTTAATAAGCCATTTAAAATGACGAGGCACATGTTCCCACTGATACTTATTACTACTGTAACACAGTTTTACTTCTAACTTAAGTTAAATTAAGGTGGGTTATACTTAAAACTAAAACAGCCATTACACTTGTTTGGATGTGACAAACTGACAATTAAGCTTTGCCCACATAGCATTCTTAGACACGCCGGTAATACATTTTAAGCGAGATAGTGATACAGGCGGTAATATTAAATGTATATAATTATACAATTCTTTACTTTTGGAATTATTTTTAAATTAATTTCAAGGTTACAAAGTAGGACTTAAAAATCAAAGTGTCTGTACAATAATGTATATTTTACACAATTTGTTGAAAGTATGAAAAAACATAAATGTAAGCTATAATATTGATTATTAATTTAGATATTTAAATTTTTATATTCAAAACTGTAACATGTGTTTGACATATTTTATATAGGGCATTACTTTTATCGATATTTATGTATACAAAGAATAACTAATGAATGAACATCAAAACTCTGAGAACCACAAGAAGTGTTCAATGGGAATAATATTAAGGACACTGATTGGTAAATAATACATTTTTATAGGAAAAAATGTTTATACAAGAAACTTTTAGACTTATAATAATGAAGTTATTGAAAGATAGCTATTAAGACAAAATATGCCATTACATATCGATATAAATTTCAATAACTAACTTTAATATATTATATTTTACTTATTATATTGGTCAAAATTTAATCATTAGGAAAAGTGAACACATTTATGTGGTCCTGGTATGTTTGCTATAAAATAATTCGCAAATTATTTAACATAATATTTTTTATCAAAAAAAAGTTTTCCTTGTGACATATCTTTTAGTATATGCTCCACTATTTGTAACCAAAAATTTGTTTTTTACATAACTATAAATTTAAAATAATACACTGAGTAACTGGAGTTGATAAACTTCGGATATATATAACAAGCTGTGTTAAAAAACAGATTAAATACATAAATAATTAGGCACAGTAAACTAAATATAGATATGCTAGACTATGAAAAAAAAGCAAAACTAATTTGATCAAAAACAAAATTCTCTGCCTCTGGCTGTAAAAGTTCTAAACTGTTTTCGTCGTTTCATTTCTTTAAACTTTAATAAAAATACTTCAAACCCTGTCATCTCCACCTTTTATTATAAAGTATTAAGTCGATGACTTCATAATATATCGACTGCAGTTATACCTTAGGTATAACCGTGACCATGAAATTACAATCGCAAAAATATATTAAATACCCACATATAATAATCGACAAACGCACCGAAATAGAAGAATAATTATAATATACTATTTAACTATTTCGTCAGAGTACTGCACAATAGAATAAATACACTGTGTACATAATTATTATCAAATGAGATTAAGGTACTTAATTATTTGTACTCATTAAAAATACTCGTACTTAAATGTATATATTACATACAATGAAAGGAAACATAATATATTACCTATGCCGAGAATTTTAAGTGTTTAATAGTATGCATAGAACGTATTTCAGTAAATATAACACACATTATATTTTAAATTTTTTTTATAAAATATTATGAACTGTACTTTATTTGATGCAATATAAATACATAAATATAATTTATCAATTAGACCGGTAATATTATCTATTTATATTTGTTAGTACAAATATCAGCAGAACTTCAAAATTTATGAATGTTTAATATTTATTGAGTATTTATTTTAAAACTAAAGCCAAAAAAAGATTATAAAAACGATTTATTGTCTTCATGCAATGTTTCAAGCTTATACATATACTAATAATAAACACATAAAAATATGTACAGATATTGAAAACTCCATACATCCTAACTCATGATTAGATTTTTGTAAAATCTTTAATCCTACATGATTTTGACTGTTTCTCTAAAACGAGAAGCAATTTTATTACTATGATGACAAACATTTGTCGAACGATTCGAGCTATATAATCACTTGATTGATGAAACGGACATTACTTCGAATGTTTCATTCATAGTATTTCGTAAAACTATGAGGCACCTGCTCCAAGATTTCAACCAAATTTGAAGCATTATATTCCTATTCACATGCTCGAGTCTTCACTTTCTTTAACATAAGTTATGACAGAAATACTCAATATTAACAAAAGCTCGATAAAACTTCGAGCAAAACAGTAGAAAAATCTCTTCTTATAACTTATCCTTTCTTTATATCCATCAAGCCATTTACTATGACTTCTTCACCTCCACCGCAAACAAAGCCTTCTACAAATAGCAGAAATATAACAGACTCCTCCATGGAGTAAACAAGACCGAATGATAACATAAGTATAACAGATCATATGCTGAGTGATGGTCGTTTCTTTCTTACGCTTTTATTGCTTAGGCCGAGAATTGTACCGATCACCTGGGGACAAACAAATAATTACTATTATTAAATAATATTAAATCTAGTAAAATATATAGACCATCTGCCATTTTAAAAAAATTGATATTAAGTAAAGGTTGACTGTGAGAGTGCATCTAGCATTAAGTCCGCCTTTTGTACAATTTTACACATGTAAGTGTACAACAAAGTTTCAATAAATAAATAAATAAATTATTAATACTGTACTTGGAAAAACTTAAAAACAACATAGAGTGTCGACTAGTTCAAAGTGGCGAAGTTTTCCTATGTTATGTGATCGATTCCATCGATTGTATTGATCGCTAGATATACATACGTATAACTACTGTAGTTTAAGATGAAATTCACATTTATAATATTTATCAATACTTTTTAATTATAATACTATGTGGTAGAATTCATCAAAATCTCGCTCGGGTTTTGTCACCATCGCAATTGCGTTAATGTTAATCACCGCTGCGTTCCAGTTTTGAGGGTAATGCAGCCGAATAACTTATGTATGTGGCGTTACTATTCCGCCTCACGGATAACAACGCATTATTTACATTTTAGGTGACTAATAGCGAGGGTATCTCTTTCTACCTGAGAAGTGGCCATATCATAAAAAAATTACCACTCAAACTTACGCAAGCGCCAATAACAGTAGAATTTCAGTCAATCATAATAAAATTAAGTGTAATTTAAACTAATCGTTAAAATCTACCATATTTTATTCAAACCTAACCTCAACTGACTTGTTGATCCAGTGGTTAGCCTGTTAGGTCATAAATCATAACCACAAAGTTCTGTGTTCGGTTCCCCGTTTGCGCAAAAAATCTTCTCTAATTTACTTACGGTTAATTTTATACATAATAACAATAATACCACATAACAATAACCATAAACCTCATTCAAACAAATTGCCAGATCACGAAGTGTGGTCTACAGGAATGTGGTAGCCGTACAACTCGCTCATACATTTCTATAAAAACAGATTGCATCTCAGCAGGCTACATAACAATTATGTTTAAAAGTTTACCTTAGAAACAGAGTAGGCGGCGAGCTTGCGGCGAGGTGTAGGCAATAATAGTGCGAGAGAGCGAGCCTCTCGCAGGAGCGCGTGAAAAGCTAGCGCTGCGCCCGCGCACGACTCGGCTGCCGATACCTCGTAAAACTGACAACCAAACCGCAACGACATTTCTTGGCCTTCTTCCGTCTTCACAACTCTATTTGCAAAAGACATTTTCTATTAGATTAACCATACTTATTAGTACTTATAATAATAATAAATATTCACGGGATAAATTACACTTATTGATATAACCTCAAAGTAAGCAAATTATTTGCTTGTATTATAGGTGTAAGTCAAGGATACTAATACATAGAAATACATATATAAATACTGCAATGTATTTAATAAACACCCAAACTCGAAAATACAAACATTTATGGTCATCACACAAATGCTTGTCCCCGTCGGGGATCGAACCCGAACTCGTCGATTACGTAGTCGGGATCGCTAACTACTAGACCAATGGGGCGGTATACTTAACTACATTACTGAGTAGTTATAAAAATATCTTCACGCGTATATATTTTCAGGCTTTTTAGCATATAAGAGGAAAGAAACAGATGGCTCTCCTGATGAAAAGAGATAACTATCGCGTATTTATGACAAAGGAGATAGTAATGTATTGTTAATATCAGTTTGGGGCAATGATAATGCTACATGCTTTGGGCTAAAGAGGTAAGCTCTTAACCGGAATAGAACAATGATAAGCATTGACGCTATAATGGCAGGAATATTTTGGTACCAAAACCCGGGCGAGGATTGCAGAACTCTACTAGCTGTAGTTGTAGTTGCACTTCAAAACTTAGCAGAATAAAAATCTCATCCAGAAAAACATCAATATTAATTTTTAAATGGCTCCTACATTGAAAAGCTTAAAAAATTGCATAGTCGCATTCAGATTAAAGTCACGTATATTACAATATGGATGCAAAAATAGATTTAACTTTTGAGATTTAATCATAAAACATATTTCATTGAAGCGGTGGCCATGGTGATATGATCTACGATAATATCTATCACGATGTTCTAAACTGAATCATAATATCAGATTGTATGTGAACTGCGACCAAGTTAGAAAATATTCATGAAATGTAATTCGTAACTCGTGCATTTATAAACTTATACTCGTGTTTATATTTATAGACAATCAATCTTTATAAAAATTGTTTAGCGGGATTAACAAGAAAAACAATTACAAAAATATTTTAAAATAATAACGTTTTGTGCACAAGCATAATTATTTTACCTTTTAATGGTTTCTTAAGTATAAAAAGCGGTCTCGCATTTTAGATAGAGTAGATGAAAGATTTGTAAAAAAGGAAACAGCTTAAATGTCATAATCTGTCATGGAAATGGCTTCTCTACAAGGACTAAGTAAAAGATTTGCAAAAAAGGAAGTAACGATTTACGGGCTTACTGTAAAAGGGGCTTACATTAAAACGCTGTAATAGATACTATAAAAAGAGTACAAAAAATATAAACGTAAAAAAAAATTCATTAAAGAAGTGGCAACAAAGATATGATTCACGATAACATCTGTCAGGAGGTTTTAACCTGAATCTTAATAATGAAAGTGAACCAAGTATGAAAATATTTCTATTTGAAAATACCAAATAACTCGTATGCACATAAACATATGCATATATACATCGAATCTGTAGGTCAATAGTAGAGCGACCTTAGGTTTATACAAAAAATATATAAACTAAAAATAATTGTTATAAAACTATTAAAAAAAGTTAAAACTTTTTAAAGCACTACAATTATACGATTTGAAAGGTTTCGTAATGCTGAACGCAAAAGGTATGATTTTTGAAGTGAAAACTTCTTTAGGCGCGTTGAGCGTTTTGGTAGAGGGTAAAATCCTCGGTTCGCGTCACCGACATGCTAATGATAATAGTATATCTATAGCTATGTTTTGCATATAGTTTAAATTACTCTCAACTTAATAGTTCCATTTTCACTTCTATCGGCAGTCCCACGATTGCTACTGTTTTTTTTTTAATTTAATCTGATATATGATTATTACCGCTGATTATTTTTTTTAGATAATTTAATATAGGGTCAAAGTATAAAGAAGCATTCAATGCCGTTAGTATAAGGTTCTTCGGTTCTACATTTAATTTATAATATTGACAATCATAAATGTTATAAATTTTTGATCAAGCATAACAAATACGAATGATTGTTTTAACGATAGCAGTTCATTTTCCAAATTAATAAATCAAATTGGCAACTAGACAACCTTTACATTAGTAAGTATAATCTTGTTGGTAAGGAAACATATGGATTAAGAAGATCCTGTTTCTGACTTTCATTTTACGTTGGAGCTCGTATGGAATGTTATGTTTGCAATTAGCGCGGTATTTTATAAATTTGCAACATTTGAGAAACTTGTAGAGAATTGTTTAAGCGTGGCGCCGGTGGAATATCATTATATAAATGTGATTAAGTAAAAGTAGCGACGATAATTATATTTATATCTCTTGTGTTTTTTATATAATTAGAGCAAACAAGCTGATGATTTTCCTGGTGGAACGAGATAATTATCGCTTATAGATACGAAATCCGTCTCTCCAACGTCATGTTTTGGTTTGGAGGATAAGGTGGCCGGTAAATTTAATACTAAATGCAGTAGCACTGAGACCTCGCCACAGGGACAGCAACTCACCATTAGAATATTTGGTGCCTATAGACGATGGTTATCTCTTTCCATCAGGTGAACCATTTGCTTGTTTTCTCTTCTGTAATATAAAAAACCGAAACTATTATAGTGGCAAAAATAAGTAAGCAAACACGGTAATTAAACGTTTAGCCTTTTACGTGACGTTTGACAGCAGGCAGGCAGTTAATCTATTCGTCGAAATGGGGAAATTGTAATATCCTGTTATTAGCTATACATATGTGTATATCATATATATCTACACATCCGTGTGTATCACAATCCTGAGGTCAAGTTTCGAATCCCTTTGAATTTTATGTATCTAGAAACATATTATATTGATAACATTTTTCTAGATGCATAAAATTGAAAAAGGATTTGAGGAACAAGGAAGGCTATGCTGCTCAATTTTCTTGCCACAGAGAGTACGTAAACGTGACTTAAAAACCTCTCCAGCAGTACTGATTTAAAGTATTAACTGGCTCTTTAATTTAAGAATGGAAGTAGATTACATTGCTCAAAAAAAATCTCAGTTATGAAATTGGAATAATTAAAACCTTACAGAATTTTAACATATTATAATAACCTATTACGTCGCGACTACGTTATTGGGATACGACGAAGATTCACGTTAAAGCTATATGTGTTGTTGCCAAGCAATTCGCTGAATCACAAGTCGTTTGGGCTAACACGAGTTTTCGGGGTCTGTTAGTTTTCTACTGCGACAAAAAGGAAATTTATTAAGTTTATCTCGCTGAAGCGAGAAGAACCTAGTATTTATTAAACAAGAAGATGGTTCTCCTGATGGAAAAATATAATCCTGGCCTATAAGCACTAAAGATGTTAAATATGCGTTGTTTCTGTGTGATGGGCACGGGATAATGGCACATGTTTAACGGCTACCTTACCCTCCAACCCGGAACACGACAGCGGTAAGCACCGACCCTATTGCAGCAGAAATAGGCAAGTGATACCCAAGGACGTCACCAATCCACACAAAATCACTTAAGAAATCTTGAAGTTTAAAGTTGGACATTTTTTATTTCTTAACGTGCCGTACATGGGGACTAGTTCTGACGTTGAATAAAGTAATAGAGAGCTATTTTTGCTTAAATATTTTTTACTGGCCGATAGTATTAATGTTTAGTGTGTTTAACTCTTTTTTGACCATATTTTGGATTGGATCCTTTTCATTTACTACGTCCATTGTTATTAGTCACGAGTTAGTAAAAATATTTTATTTAAATAAACCTATACAATTACTTTTTGTTAAGGTTTACATTTTTATATTTACTGCCGGCGGGATTATCACGTAACTTATCGCGAATAAACTTATCACGTAATTGTTTAGTTATTGCCTTATATATTAGTGGTAGCCGTGGCCGTGTGACTAGTTTTGGTACTGTGACATTTCAAAAAGTGCATCTAGTGACCAGCAAGCAATTGGCGACGTTTTTGATGACTTTTTCGTTACGTTTAACAGTCATCACTGATCGCTGGCGGATTGCAAAAGTTAGGTGATACGTCTGCAGTTCGGAACACGACTTTATCATACACTTAACAAGATGCCTAGGGGATAAACATAGAGTAGTATTTTACACACATACAGACTGGCTTGTGAGTTATTACCTTTAATATTTAAGGACGTGATAGCGATCATATATGATAACAAAAAATATCATTAATGAAATATATATATTAAAATACTTCTTAGTAAACTTAGTAAATGGTACACCGAGAATCCTATATACACCTGCGACATACGTGGACACCGCGCAGACGCACGTGTATCGCAGCGCGCTATCAACACAGAATACATAGGTAGGTACAAAACAAACAGCGCGGGGTGCTTAGAGAGTAAAATATCCACATTCACTTATTTTTAGAGAAATATTCGCCAAAAATTAAACCCCTAATTTTATTATTTTAAGGAGAATCGAGTACCGAGTAACTCACCAGTCAGTCTGTATATTACCTGAGCTATTGTGGACAAAAAACATGTGGACACATAGATCGACGTAACACAAAAAGTTTTAGCGCGATAACGCTCCAAGAAAACCCAACAAAATGACCGGACGGGAGATATTTCTCCCGGATCATATTATAGGGTATAAGCAATAGCTTACCTTGCGTGTTCCAAGTCCCTTTTATTTCCCAGCAAGGTAACTGCGGTACAGCCAGGTAGCCTCGTCCGTTCCAACAGCGCTAGAAGCTCAGCGGCTGCCAAAAATGATCGGCGGTCGCACACCGAATATACCACTGCAAACGCGTCGCCCCATCGGAGATGTTCCGCTAAACACCCACGTTTCTGTGACACAACGGTAACGTCATTTTAATATTGAAAATGTAATATAGCTGGTGCCAGCAAATTCGTATTTCTTAAATACTATTTTAGGCATGTAGGTATACCTACTATCCACATTTTGCGAATAAAATGTATATATAGCTTCACATTGACACATATAAGGAAATCCATTGTTTTTTTTTGTATATCATAAGATAGCAAACAAGCAGATGGGTCTCCTGATAGAAAGAGTCAACCATCGTCTATAGACACAAAAGGTGTTAATGGTGCGTTGCTATCTTGTGGCGAGGTCTAATGCCACATCCATTAGTTTACCGGCTACCTTACTCTCCAAACCGGAACACGACAGCAACAAGCACTGACGCTATTGCGGCGCGACGCTATATCACGTTGGTAGTGACTTGCATAGCCAATCGGTCGCCTTTTACGACCTGCCTGGCAGAACGGCAATTAGTCTATTCTTCAAAGGAGCCCGGAACCAACACGGGGTACAATAAAAAATACAAAATCATATTCAAACTTTTACACCCTCTTTTGACGAGTTAATATTTTTATAGCTACCATCTGATTGGAAATGCGGCCACAATGAGAAGACCTAGCGAAGGTTCCCAGCGGGCTTGTTTTATTTTTCACATTTTTATAATTTTTAATAAAATAGGTATTACATTAAATGTTTACAAATGATCAAAAATCAAACTAAATCTGAGTATAAGATTGTGTAAGGAGAAATAAATAATCAGAAAGTAATTTTTAAATTCGTTTACTGCCAAATAAATCTCTTTTATCTCTGTGAATCTTAGTGTAAAAGTTTAAACATTGCTCTATAAAAGAGTTACTTATGCTGTGTAGACGAGAAGCATGTGCCACAAGTAGATTTCCATATTCGGTAGGTAAATATATGTCACCGTTTCTTCAAAATAAGCCACTAATTATAATTAATAAAGTTTACAAATATATAATATACTAAATTATTACGGTCAGAATCTTGATTTTTTCTTAGTGAAAAATTCAAGAATACTTTTTAAATTCCAAAAAAACATGATTTCTGAAATATATTGATTTAATTTAAAAATTGGAATAAAATACCAGACATCGCCTACCATAGATATTCAACAACACGTAATAAAATAAAAATTAAAAAAATCAAAAAGTCAAAAAGGTTTCATTCAAAATAAACCTTTACGTGTGCTTTTGACGAGTCGATATTTTTTAATAACTACCAGATCGGAATGCGACCACAAAAACGAAAAAATAAGTGAAACCATATTCAAAGTTTTAGAATCTTATAATATTAATTTGGAAAGTTAAATAAAATCATTTTTTTAACCATAATATAAAAAAAAATTCTTACCGCACAACCACAGGTATCCAAAACTTCTACTTCAGAAGACGCGCCATCAAAAGAAACTCGATGTTGGTAAAGAAAATCTATAAAGAAATAAGTAATTTAATTCTTCTACCTAGTAAATAAAAATCTGTTTTCAATTTTTTCTCCTACTAATTTTATAAATGTTAAGGCATGTTGTTGTTGCAGATATACATAAAATTTACTCGTTTACACAAAAACGATGATACGGAAATTAATATATTTATTATTAAATAAATCTTGATGGACACATTAGGTCCTTGTTATTCTAATCTAAATTAAAATTTCGTAGGTATTATTTTATCGAAGCTCAATTTCACATATTGCAACAAATAAAAAATATCAAAATAATATGTTTGTGATAGAAGAGTTTTGCAAATCCGACATTTTCATTACATACTGCCCTGATGGTCGAGTGGTTAGCGACCCTGACTACGCAATCGATGGGGCCCGGGTTCGATCCCCGACGAGAACAAGCATTTGTGTGACAAGCATAAATGTTTGTATTCCCGGGTTTGGGTGTTTATTAAATATATTCTAGTATTTATATATGTATTTCTATGAATTGTTATCGTTGACTTACACCCATAACACAAGCAAATAATTTGCTTACTTTGGGGTTAGATCAGTAAGTGTAATTTGTCCCGTGAATGTTTATTATTACTTACTAGCGACCTGCCCGCGGTTTCACCCGCGCAGCTTTTGTTCCCGTGGGAATATCGGGAAGGTTTATACACTTAAACCTTCCTCAAGAATCAATCTATCTATTAAAAAAACCGCATCAAAATCCGTTGCGTAGTTTTAAAGATTTAAGCATACATAGGGACAGACAAAGTGACTTTGTTTTATACTATGTAATGATTATTATTATTACACCTATATCACAGCCTCGTTCTTCGTTATCTAGTATTCGTTAGTCTATTCGGCTTACATCATGACTCATAAGCTATATATTATTATATAGATTATGAGTTTAACTCATAGCTTATGTAATAAGCTATATTAGTAAGCTAATAGCTTGTGAGCTATATAATATACTTAGTTGTCAACTTAGTTGACAATTTAAGTTTTAGCCCTAAAGATGCAGTAAGATGTGAAACCGGTTGGCTATTTAATTAAAAATAAATATATAGTTTGTGATCGTGAAACAGTACAAGTGTTTGAAATAAAGTAATAATTACATCATAAGGTGCCAGTTTCAATGGCCGAGAAATAATCTTGTAGTTTTTGTTGAGTAAAACATTTGAATAGCAGAAATAAGATAGCTACTAAATTAACACTAACACAGTGTTAGCATCTAAAGCAGGTATTCCCGATTATCGTAAACACAAGCAATAATAGTTAGTGGTAAGCAAAATGCGGCATCGATCACCACATGGTTACCATCTTACCATCAAGGGAAACCATCTGTTTGTTTGCTATTGCATGAAATATAAAACCTTTTACAATTCATTATATTTTTAGAATACCACAACAAGCTCATTTTAAATTAATCATATTTTTGTTTGGTTTATCACTTCTTTACTTTGTTATACAATACAAGCTAATAGATAACACTTCTGGTGGAAACAGACAACCATCGCCATTAAGCAGCAAATATGGTGACGGCATGTTGCCATCACGGAGCGGGGATATAACGCTACATTTGACTAACTACTTTACCAACTAAATCAGAACACCACAGTAAGAAGTTTCTACTACTACTACTACTATACTATTGCGGTAGGACAATGATAAACCCAGAAAACGTCACTAAACTCTACCAGTTTATAATCACGATGTTAGAGACGAATAATCGTATATCTTTGAAAGGGGCCCGGGATCATTTTATTTTTCATAGTAAGTAAAGTAATATCACACCAGGTTCCCTTGCGGGGTAGGCAGAGTAAACCGAACGTCTATATACTTTCCAGTTCATCACGGTTTCCAAGTTTGCCGGTGGGCGTGATAAGTGGTGATCCCCAACGCAAATTAGCAACGCGCAACGCCAAAAATTTTACCGATCTGAGTTATCAAGTATTTCTAGCGATAACGACGGCTTTACGTGCCTATCTGAGCCACGAGAGTGGTAACATCATCTGCCAGACTTCGAGCTGTTGACTGACTTAACTGAGATCTTAGATTTTTCTTCGAAAAAACCTCTATAACACTTTTTCCGACCCGGGAGTTGAACCCAGGACCTCGTGATCTAAGCCGAATAAGCTTTTAAATTATTAGACTATGAGAGAGATATTTTTGATAATAGCGTTGATTAATTATGTGCTTTATGTGTGAGATAAACAAGGAAATAATATGATAAAAAGTTTCTAAAGTTTGTGCCATAGTTTCCTTGTATTATTATTCTCATGGCCGGACATATTTTCAGCATGACAGCGTGACTTGTCTAGGACAATGGAAATAAAATTCATTGAATCTCCGGACATTTTAAGCCAGCTAGAAGACATGATTTATGTTTATAGATATAATTTTATGATTTTGTTTTAAAAACATTTGTCGTAAAAATACGAAATTGAAGACTGCTACTTTATACATCTGACTTGAATCATTCGATTTCTGAATGTGAATTTACTAGTTATATAGGGAGATGATGACACAAAATATTAGATGATATTATACCAGTATGGCGGTTCTTCAGGGGTCTAATTACGTAAACATTTCTAAAAAAAACTGTTGCTTAGCGAGTTTTAAAACATTCGGGGTTCCCCGCGGCAGGCGGCGCACTCCGCGGTGAATCCCCAACGAAGTTTACTTGACGAATCTAATCACCCAGTTGATATTTTCGTAACTAATAACAAAAATATATCTCATAATTATTTACAGCATTTTTTAAGAATTTGTTTTTTTTTTTTGCTAAATTTGGCAACGATGTATAGCATTGTATTTAAATAACCCGGAGCGAAAGGGTTAAATTGGGTCGAGGGCGTTTTTGAAATTGTCCCCCTTAATTTTCAAATTGCCCTCTTGTGGGGCGTGGACTCCGAATTTGGGAAACACCGAACTAGGCATTAAATTATCTGATCAGGTGATAGGAGAAATGACCGTCTGTAAACAAAGGTGTCATTGATGCTTTACTATTTTTGTAGTCGTGATGTAAAATATTTAGGGGATTAACGTGTCCACTTTAAATAGATACTCAAACGATGAATATATTATCTATTTTGATATCAGTTTCTCTTTCCGCACTGATTTACGAAGGCCAGTCACACTTTTAAAAATAACAAATAAAATTCACGTTCGGGAACACATCTTTTAGTGGGTTTTCGCAAGCGTTCTTAGCGATTAATAAACATAGTTTTTAATAGAAATACTCTAAGCTTTTCGTGAGATTGCGAAAACTTAATACAAAGCGAGCGTTGAATAATATAAGAATTATCAGTATAATGTCAACGGCCGGTGAAGTGGCGCCGGCCTCGGGCAACCTTACTGCTCCCTTCGGACGACTTGCCAATGTTGCAAATAAAACATTGGCACTCAACACTTGGCAATTGATAGGATCTTATTATATTTGTCACTCTCCAATGTGCTTTGTAATTAGAATCATTCGTTTAAGTTATAGACAATTCTGTGAATAGCGAAATTAAAAAGAACTGGCTGTAAAAATATATTAAAATGTTTAAAAAAATCTGTGCATTATAAGAATTTAGGCTAAACTTCAAAAATTTCTGGCTTATACATCGATTGACTTAAAAATCTTATCAGCTCTTCTCCTTAAAAAACTGCGTCAAATACTGTTAATTGGATCAAAATCGGTCAATTTGTTGGTGATTTATCAATGATGAAAATTATTGAAACGATTTTTTTTTGTTTTTTGACATTCTTCGAAATTTTTCAGCCTATCGGTTATTAAGCCAAAACAATATTTTAGATCTCAAAAATTGAGTTTAATGCCATTGGTAAGATCAAAATCGACCATCGTTTAAAAAATATACAGCTTTGCAAAAATCAATATACTGCCATTTAAAAAAAATAGAAATTGGAACTGATTTTTTTTTATTTATTATTATTTATATTATTTTACATTATTATTATTAAAACACTTTAATTTAGCGGGTAGTTCCAAGGATGGCCCGTAGGGTCAATCGTTTACAGATTTTTTTCAAATCCTTTACAGGTACTTTTGACGAGTCAAGAATTGTGTAAGCTATCTAGATAAAAAAAAATCAGCAGGCTTGCCTTTTCTATATCTGATTTCTAAAACGATATACTACAAAATGGATAAAGTATAAATAATCTTATTTCAGTTATAACGAGATCGTTATGAGGAGCAATTAATCCCAGATTCCCATCAACACACCTCGGCAAAAACCAACAAACCGGTAGTCTGCCTAGTTTGTAAGGGAAACAGCGTCATACATTTAAAAAAGTTATAATTTCTAAATTCGTTTAATCATTCACTAGTTTACTTTTAACCTATTATCTTTATGGAGAAAGTGTGCCTAGAGTAGACGAGCCAAATAAAAAATCGTCTTGACAATAAAGAGGGAAATTGAAATTTTGTATTAGTTTTATCTAACCTATGTAAACATGTATAACCAAATGTATGATCTTTTTTAATATATCATTAGATAGCAAACAAGCAGATAATTCTTCTGATAGAAAGAGAAACCATTGCCTATAGATGAAAAGATGTTAACGGTGCGTTGCTATTTTTCACTCGAGAATCATAATCACTGACGCCATTACTGCCGAAATATCTATCGCCAATTCGCCTCTTACATACTGACTGTCAGAACGACAGATGGTCTTTTCTTCAAAGAGGGTCCAGACTAACACGAGGAGTTTTCTATCAAGGGGACATATTTAATTACATAGGAGCTTGTGTCTATGTACCAGACACGAGCAAAACGTAGCAGAAGTCTAGCACCTACTAACACTTATAGCCAATTAGTCGCCTTTTACGACCTGCCTGACAGAACAGCAGTTGGTCTACTCTTCAAAAGAGCTAAGAATTATACGGGTAAGAAATCAAAAATCAGAAGTACGTCATTCAATAAAAGTTTTTAACCCGTCGACAATTGTTTTAAGCTACTAACGGATAGAAATTACAGCCACTCAACATAAAACTCCTGTAAAGCTCAAATGGGAAAGTAGCCTTTTATAAAAAAAACTTTTTTACATTCGTCCTTTAAATTTAAAAAAATCCTTACATTTACAGATCAAAAAAAAACAACTGCGCACATAAAATGTTTGTCTTATCTAGTACAACACTTTATGTACGCATTTGAATCGAATTAATTAATATCTCATACCAGTTCATATTTTTATTTACTAGAAGTAAACACGTGGGTCGTATTTTACGATCACTCTATATGGTTTGCATTAATATGTATTGTTGGTTACAAAACAAACAACATCCCACGTAAAACATATTTAAGGCAGAACAAGTTCCTAATCTTTCGTAGGTAATTACTGATTTAAAGGTTCTAACGATCGCCCTCTGGTCGCTCTCTGGTCGACATTCGATCTTAGTCTAAAACATAAAATCCTTTTAAAATAAAAAATAGATTTTAACTTTACAGTAAATAGTGTAAAGTTTGTTTAATGTTTATTTTTATTTTTTTCAATTTAATGTTTACTTTAGGGACTGGGGTTATTTTTTTTGTATTCAATAGTTTCACAATAGATTATATATATATATATATATATATATATATATATATATATATACATATATATAGCGTTGGCCGAGAGCTTGGGTGATTACTATGTCTTGTCAACTATACCAACAACTTAGACTTGCTTGCACCAAATGATTTGAATACTTTTTAATGAATTTAACCTTAGTATAAGACATTTAAAATCTTTAAACAGTTCGATGCAAACGAACCTTGATCTCTTAAATATTTTAAATTATTGAAATGCTCACCTCCTGTTGAACTATATTCTCCAATATATCTCTTGGTCAGGTAACGAACCACCACAGCTGGAACAAAAAAACAAAGTGAAAATAAAATTAATTCGCCACTTAATGGGAACACTGTATTAATCAAATATGTTGATTACCCCGTGTTTTACATTTTATCTTCTCTGATTAAAGCCCTTGTAACAACGAAACCCAAGCTTGAAACAGAGAAAGCAGCAATTAGCGATTAATCGTTAAGGTGTTACAAAAGTGGTATTCTTGAATAAATTTATAACTACAAGCATCAATTAGAGGGAAAGCAGACAAAGGGCTAAATGAACACTAATGGCTGGAATGCTAACGAATCAATCGATTATAAATATGTTTCTATAATTTATATACCGTATTGCTATTTTTATTGATTAATTAGCTGACATGGCAAACGTTGTTTTGCCATACATTTTAGGATTCCATAGCAGACAAACAACGTGACACGTAATTAATTATTACATATAAGTATACGGGGTTGTCCTTCCATTTTCTTTTATAAGAACTTTCCGCTGACAATTACAAACACAACAAAAAAGAATTAGCGAAATCGGTACAGCCATTCACGCGTGATGTCTGACCGCGGAAAATAGGGATTGATTTCTTTATAAGTACTAATTAATTTAGAAATTATCAAAACATCAAAAATGTTACGCCCGAATGAAGTGTATATTTTTATAACTGTCACTCGCGACTTTGTTCGCGTTACTTAAAATACTTTCTTTTGCAATTTCGGTTAAAACTGTAGCCTTTGTCTTTCCTGGATAGTGTAAAATTCGAAATAGGTTAAATGATTATTAAGATTTGTCCAATTGTTTTTTTATACGATAAGGCAATAAACACGTAGATGGCTCTCCTGGTGGAAAGAGACAACCATCATTTATAGACACCAAAGATGTCAACGATGTTATCCAAGGATAACGAGTAACGAGGCTTTAATGCCACATACATAAGTTTACCGGCTACTTTACCCTCCAAACCGGTACACGACGCGACAACCACTGACGGAATAGGTAAGGCGTAAGGTTACCGGACCCGAGCGATACAATACAGAACTCTTCTACAAGTACCTAGTCGGGAAATTAAAGCAGAGATACAAGTGGTACATCCAAAATTAGTCAACATGATCAATCCTATGATTGTTATATGAGGCCAATCAAAGAACCATGGCCAGTCCCTGGCGTATTTTATTTTTCCTAGGAAAAATAAATATATTTCGAACGAATTACCCTGAAGTTTAAACCCAGGTTTTCGTGAATCTATAATGAAGCCAGTATTATTAGACACACATATGTATTTATGTATTTAAGTCCTCACGCCATATCCCTTACGTGGTAGGCAGAGAGAACAGTGTCATATGTCATGATCCTTGTACTAGGCCATTGATATGTTCAAAACTAACTACGTCCCATAACTTACTATAAATAAATAAATATTCACGGGTCAAATTACACTTACTTATCTTACCCCAAAGTAAGCAAATTATTTACTTGTGTTATGGGTGTTAGTCAACGATACCAATACATAGAAATACATATATAAATACTCGAATATATTTAATAAACACCCAAACCCAGAAATACAAACATTTATGCTCATCACACAAATACTTGTCCCCGTCGGGAATCGAACCCGAGCCCCGTTGATTGCGTAGTCAATGTCGCTAACCACTCGACCAACGGGGCGGTCTATATATGAGCTATATAAGCACTAATCGTTTTTTTTTAAATCCTGTGTTAGCCCAGAGGCTTACTTTCAAAATTAGCCATTCTAACGAAATAGCTGATCGTGACTATTATCTAATAGAGTTACGCATCATCTCGCTCGGGCCTGGTACCATCGCTTAACCTATTTCTACCGCAATAGTGTCAAGGTCACTTTCATACTACGGTTTGGAGGGTTAGTTAACCGGTAAACTTATGAATAGCATTACCATTCCGAAACAACATTAAAAAGATTTGCGTTTTTTGTTCAATACACAACTCTACATGCAATTAGCCGTAATTTTATCATCGAATACTCAATCCGTTTCGTATACTTTAATTGGCAGTTATCCACTAGATGGCAGTAGGTTTGTAAACAAAAACAAGATAAATGCGTTAAAAGCGTAGTGTCTCAATACTAGCGATAACAATGTCTCGATACTAACATTTTGTTCTCATATCAGAACTAGTATTGCACGTAAAATAAATCAATCTCACCTTTATATGTACTTTACTATAGAGTACAGATATAATATTACGCATGTGCTTCAAATAGATGTTAACATGAATAAGAAAAAGGAGAGTCCGTTATAGATACAAATAATTAAAAATTTATTGTGGTGAAACTTTCACAAAATTTTAAGATTAACATTAAAAAACCGTATTATTTAAGTTCGATTAGGAAATCCTAATTACTATATTTCTTACGCATTTATGTCTTAATTGCTCAATCGCGCATTGCGAAATTTTATATATACGTTGTTACGGGTGCAGAAAAGGACACAGGATACCGTTTATTCAGAAAAAAAGTGTTATTCCTGAGGGATAGAAAATTAACCATTCTAATTTAAACCAGCCTGAGTTTATTATTACCAGACCAGGACTATTATTATTAACTTTGCATCAGATTTGTATGAAATATACATGAAAATACCAAATATTTAAAGTATCTTCACGCCCATATCCCGGATAACGTTTATTCAGAAAAAAAGTGTTATTCCTGAGGGATAGAAAATTAACCATTCTAATTTAAACCAGCCTGAGTTTATTATTACCAGACCAGGACTATTATTATTAACTTTGCATCAGATTTGTATGAAATATACATGAAAATACCAAATATTTAAAGTATCTTCACGCCCATATCCCCGAAGGGGTAGGCAGCGGTACAACAAGTGCACCCACGATTAGCCGAAGATACTTGGTCCCACAAATGTGATAGGTGGCAAGCCTATCGCTAACCGGGCACTTTCCAATCCCGGGCAACTTTGTGTTTCTCAGAAAACTGAAAAAACACTTTTTTTGTGCCCAACCCGGGAATCGAACCCGGTACCTCATGTGGTCAACGCCAACGCGGGGCCCGCTATACCACAGAGGACAGACAAATATTTACATAAAAAGAAGTAATGCATACATATAATAGAGATAGGTAGTTGGATTTGCTAAAAATTGCACTCTATTTTTGTATAATACTCTAAGGTTTACTACCTACTCTAATCTTTTCATTAAACCACATTGGGCTGCGATTTTTGTTGGACTCCGAAGCAGATTAGCTTAAATCAGTCTGAGCCAATTAAAATTTTAAGGCGATTGCTTATTTCAATAGCCATTTCTGCATTAGAACAAAATTTCGAAATTTCATTAGAACAAATTAATTTCTGTTTAAAAATTACTTTTAATTATATTATTCGAATTCGATATTGTATAATACTCGTATCAGTAAAATAAATAAAAATTGCAAAACATTTTTGGCAAATAATTTTTGAGGGAATTAACTATGTATTAAAGTAACGTTTGTCTATTGATTTTATCTAAAAATAATCGATTGTATTTGAAACATGTTGTTCAAAAACATACATAATTTTGCTTTTAATTATGTTTTTTTAGAACTCAATAAAATTATTTGAATGATTTCTCGGAATAAAGACTCAAAAATGCATATGTTATGTCACATTAATTGTCCGTTCTTTTTAATTATTTTACATATACTTGTATTAAAAATACAATGAAATTTTTTTAATAAAAAAAATGTACTTTATCAAGGCAAACAAAACCAAATATATGGTAAATGTAATAAGAAAAAACAGCTGACATCGAAATAAAATAATCTCAAACATGAGCCATACAACCAATTAAAATAACAAGCACTTTCACTTATGATAACAAACAGTTCAAGGTAACCGACCGGACATTATTCTTTTGAGATAACATGTGAACAAATTAATAATGATTAATGAACTCTGAATAAAGAGTAAAACAGCCTTTGTATAGTACTCTTTAAGGTATATTTATGGTAAGGCAATGGACTTATATTTATAGAGTTTAAATGTATAATTGAATGTGCATTTAAAAATAACATTTGTAATCATTAGTGTTCCACTAAAGACTTAACAATGTGGATGTTTGTATGTGTGTAATATGTATTTATGCATGTGTATGTGTGGGTGCTACAGCTCAAGCTCAAACGTCTAAACAGATTTGTATAAAATTTACAGATATGCCATGACTAAGTATATTGATTTCTTTCTATACCAATTAGATATATTGTTCCGTAGATTTCATAAAACTTTATCAAAATTGTCTAAGCAGAATTAACAAACATATTACACACACATATCCATAGATACAACACAAGTACCGATTCTATAAAATGTGTAAATTTAAATTCTATATTGTGTCAGCTGCCATACAGCGTTTTCTTGCTTTAAAAATACACTCTCAGTAAATTTCATTATATTTATTTCATTAATCACACTGTAACAGCTAAACAGGCAAGTTTTCATGAGATTTGCTATCCATGTATGATGTAACCCTATCCTAACCTAATTTAAGGGATATTTATTTATATATTTACTTTATTACACAAAACTAGTATAAAACGCGTAATAGTAGGACTAAGTATTTCCTCACAGGTTATTTTTGTTGAATGAGGATGCTAAAATATTACCATTTTACCATAAAGTCCCATTATCAATAATACCAGAGGTTAAGACGACAAATAAATACATATGTATATAAATTAATCGCAAGACAGTTTAAATACTATGCTTGGGATTAAAAACCATACTATCGGCTATCGCAGCACGTTAAAAATTCATACAGATTCCATTATAATTATAATGATATTTCATATGGTTTAAATAAATAAAAAACAGAATAAAAAAAGCAGTTCGTCATATTCTAATAAGTTATGTTAAAAAGTGCTCTTATTTACGTGAATTTCTTTTACTGCTGAAGTGTATTTAATTTATAAAACTGTAATCACATTGAGATACATAATTCTCATTAAATAAACTTTATCACAAAATGTAACAGACATCTGTCTATATAATAGCCTATTGCAGGTAACAAAATAAGATGAAATAAATAGATGAAGATTGGTGTATATGTCACTGTCAAAAGGCTTACTAGGTGCCTCATAAGTAATTCAATGCTGATAGCCATAGAAACGTTGTATCACTTTACGCACAAGGGAGGATAGGAAGACCATTGCATTAATTCCCAGAACATAGTGAAATGATAGCGGTAACGAGGTCTATAACGGGATCCGTGGAACAAGGCGAATTTAAGTGTATATGTCGGCTGAATACGGGAGCCGAAGATAAATATTAATACATTCGAGGTGATCGAAGACGTGGTCACTCTTTACAGGCAGATAATCAGTATTTTTTTTATTTTTAAATGAAAATTTGCTTCAATAAGAAATATTTTAAGCCTAAACTACACGACCGACTCAAAAAAAATAAGTTCTAATATTGATATTTAATGTGTGGCTGCGTTTTGATTCGATAGCTTTAAAAACATAGGCTCGTCAAAAGTGCCTAGTCAAGGTTTATTTGATAAAACTTCTTTGATTTTGATGACAGTTGATTTAAAGAGAATAATAGTGTTTAATTTATAGTAAAGAATATAAAAATAAGTTTAAATTTAAACATTCCTTTGTCTAATGGTGCATCTACACCGCAGTTGCTTTTTTTGGAGCAATGTTTTCAAGTGTTAGTGGGCAACATCCGATTACAAATTTACTATCAATGTGTTGCGGAAACACGCTGTTACAATAATCACTTCTTCATCTTCCATGTTCCACGTAATTTTTGACAAGAGCACACGTCCGATACCTGCCGTAGTTTGTGAACATATGTATGTTGTACAACTCGCTGGTTACCATTTGTTACTTTATCTTAGAGGCAACATGAATGGAATTATTCAACAAAGAATAACAAGCAGTCCCAAAAGTAGAAGAATATTATCCATTATTAACGTGTAGAATTCTGTTGCTCCACAAAAAGTAAGTGCGGTGTGGATAGACCATTACAATCTTTGAAAAAACGAATACTATTAAAAACATTATGAAAAACTATAGAACATGTATGTATAATAGTATTCGTAGTAGAAGTAAAGGTATGTACATATAAATATAGTTCTCCGCATACTCGATTGAAAAAAACAAATTAAATTTAAATTTTCAAACTATGTTTTCGCGGTTTAGAAAATATAAGATAGTTCCGCTGATGGAAAGAGAAACCATTGCCTATAGACACCAAAGATGTAAATGGTGCGTTACTATCCGTGTGGCGGTATGGCGATGCCACATGCATAAGTCTACCGGCTACCTTACTCTCCGGTTACCTTAAACCTGAACACGACAATGACAAACATTAACGCTATTGTGGCAGGAATAGGTAAGACGGTGATACCAAGTGTCCC
Source organism: Apodemia mormo (assembly GCA_036924255.1). Taxonomy (NCBI): domain Eukaryota; kingdom Metazoa; phylum Arthropoda; class Insecta; order Lepidoptera; family Riodinidae; genus Apodemia; species Apodemia mormo. The sequence goes on along the minus strand of JAUPFN010000009.1, from coordinate 17,334,496 downwards.
GGGCAAGACGTTGCAGAACTTTAAGCCCTAGTAGTCACGATGTTAGAGACACGTGTAGCCAATCAGTCGCCTTTTACGACCTACCTGGCGTTCTGTCAGGTAGTTGGTCTATTCTTTTTTTTAACACTCTTCAAAGGAAACGAAGAAAATTGTTTTTTGACACGGGGACAATTGTTGACTGTTTAGGATGAAGAGCTTTATATGAAAATAAAACAAAAAATATTTAACTTCATTCACCAACTATTATTAATTTAAAATAATCAAGTAAATATTAAAATATTTTATTTATATATTAATATATGAATCGTAATTTTAATATACCGGTAGACACCTTAAAATGACCGTAAAATTGTGCATTTTTTATTATTTTGTCTATTCAAAGGAAACGAAGAAAATTGTTTTTTGACACGGGGACAATTGTTGACTGTTTAGGATGAAGAGCTTTATATGAAAATAAAACAAAAAATATTTAACTCCATTCACCAACTATTATTAATTTAAAATAATCAAGTAAATATAAAAATATTTTATTTATATATTAATATATGAATCGTAATTTTAATATACCGGTAGACACCTTAAAATGACCGTAAAATTGTGCATTTTTTATTATTTTGTCTATCGTACTGTAGACATGCTAAGCTATACATTTGTAGTAATTATTATATTTTATTTTATCTCGTCCACAAAATATTTTTTTTTTGGTGACCGAAACTAATATAAACGATTTGCTATAATAAATATAAAAGGATGCCCGTGCCACTTTCACCACAGAACTGTACTTGCTATTATAAACGCCAACAAAATGATAGCCACTGATATGTACCTAGACAATAAGGTGACCTGAAAATCTAGAAAACTCCTCGCCATTAAATACCAAACACATGTCAAAGCTATTGACATTCAGAGCAATTAGTTCTAAAAAACGCCTGGAAGAGTAATTACTTTTTAATGGATGCCTGTTTAATCGTTTTGGTGAACGTTACGATAAACGGTAACTGCTTGCTGTATTATTTATTGAAATAACAATCATAATCATGCTGTTTCCCCTACGAAATAGGCGAGAGAACCGAATCATCTTTTTATTTGTATATGAACAGCAGAGACTATGAAAGTATTAAAAAATAGTATCTTCACGCCCGTATCTTCGAAAAGGTAGGCAAAGGTACACCCAGTGCACACACGATTAGTTGAAGATACTTAGTTCACAATGTGATTAGATGGCAAGCTTTCGCCAGCTGGACACTTATCCAATGGCACGTAATGGGTAATGTTGTTTTTATCAGAAAACTAAAAAAAAACATGTTTTTGATTTGCCCGAACCAGGAATCGAACCCGGAACCAAATTTGGTCAACACCGACACAACAACAAACAGATAATTAGAAGGCTTCCAGCTAAAGTTCTGTAAGATATTGGTATATTCCCAGTAGGTATAATGTCAAAAATCAAAATTAAGGGAGGTTATTAGGTGATTATAAAATATTAAAAGTGTAGTCTAGGGGTTATCTATTCAGCTCAGATCATGAGGTCCTGAGTTTGGTACCCAGGTTGGGTAAAATTGTTATTAAGTTTATTTCGATGTTTTTTTCTTTAAATCTAAAATTTAAATAACAACTCTGAGTCAGGCGAGTCGTGTATCAGTACTACCGGGTATCGCATAAGCCCATAAATCCGTTCGTCCCGGTTGTTGCTAAAAATTGTCGATCATTGTAATTAGGTCCGGATAAGGGACTCTGCAAGGAAGCTGGACGTGATGATTCTTTTTTTTAAATATTACTCAACTATTTTTAAAATATATAAGATACTATCCAAAATCAATTTAATTAAGCCATATCTGGTTCGCTCTATGAGTAACATTTTTTTTGTAACTAAACATACCTTGAAATATGTGGAAACGTCTTTACTCTGGATTATCAAAGTATTCTAATTATATTATTAATAAAAAAAAAGTTATCGCGTGCATCCGATTCAATAAAGATAAAATATGTAGGTATGTAAACAATTGGTACAAACGAATAACAATATTTTCCAATACTTTGTTATCGTCAAAGTTCCTACTTTACATCTGTAAACTGGGTAATACTGTTTACTTAATCTTATTAAAATCGAGGCCAGATTATACAAATCTGATACTAACAGCTCTTATAAAAACGTACAATCCACCATAATTTTATCCATTAACCTTACTAATTTAAATAGATGTTACAAGCTTTTGAGTAGGTATCAAAAAGAAATAATGAATTTCTTACATAAATTTTCTTGATGATGATGATGAAGATGAAAGGACCTCGAAATTTCATCCAAACTTTTATATTTTACAATATCAAAGAAAAGCTAATAAGAAGATAATCCGGTGGAAAAAAACAACATCGTCTATGCCGCCATCGCGAAAACGAAGGTGGTAAAGTTGCCATCTCGGTGTCTGCCACCTTACTCTCCAAACCAGAACAAGACAGTACGAACACTATTTTTATTATATCATAAGATAGCAAAACAAGCAGATGGGTTTCATTATGGAAAGAGTCAACCATCGCCTATAGACACCAAAGGTGTTAATGGGGCATTGCCATCTTGTGACGAGGTCTAATGCCACATGCATAAATTAACCGACTACCTTACCCTCCAAACCGGAACACAACAATGACAAGCACTGACACTATTGCGGCAGGAATAGGTAAGGCGGTGATACCAGACCCGGGCGAGACAACGCAGAACTCTACCACCTAGTAGCCACGATGGTAGTGACTAGCATAGCCAATTAGTCGCCTTTTAGGACCTGCCTGGCAGAACGCCAGTTGGCCGGAGCCCGGGACCAACACTGATGGTAGAATAGCAAGGAAAAAGTTTGCGATCCAACAATGGTTATGTTTTGGCTACGTCAGTTACCGGCCTAAGATATGAAAAACGAGATAGCTAGCTTAACTAAATGTTGATTCATTTCATTGAGAGGTTACAGTGGTGGGAACGAGAGGTGGGCCCATTGCCCTAACGTAAGTAAAACGTTGATGACGCCCATATCATTAACTTTGGAGTATAACTTCTTGCCAATTTCCTGTTTTGTTTATATAGTCCTATAACGAGATGACTATATAGCTATACCACATTCTGTCATGCTATTATCGATAAACATTTACTAATTTTATAACATAAAATGACAAAGTCGACAAAATCTTGTCATGACGCAACGTTTGCGGAGCTTTGCATATTAAGAAATTATTATACTTTCATTGACACTTGATACCAGAAAAAAATTTATGTTTCAACATTTTGTAGGTGGGTGTATATGTATTTTCGGATTTAATTACATTCTAAACATAAAAGGTAAACAAATAAAAAGAATGTCTACAACATAAATATATCCTGCTATATATAGAGAATAATAAATAATTCTAGCTTTCAAACAAATTTCAATTTTAATCCAATAATCATGATCATTTTGTACTCTGGCCGACGACGATTCTGCAATACCGGGGGTCTTGTAGCTGCGTTGCCGGCCTTTTAATATTAATATATTCGATTACTTTAATTTACGTATATATTGTTACAGAATAAATAATAGTATGTATATTGGTATTGTTCGATTTATTTTGTTTTTAAGAATAGACCTGTTGATTTTTCTTACTAACTGTATTTTTAATCTACATCATTTTAAAAACTCAACAGAAAATAATGAAAAATATGTGTAGGTATACGTGAGTAATGGAGATGGCTGTCCCAGCAGACGTCTGACCGGGTGACTCACTCCGTCTATCGAAGAGTGGCATGCGGCTGCGGCACTCTATAAATATAACTGCAACTGGCATTTAAACGCTCTCAATCTACGATCCCGAAACGCATTCTACGAGTTTTATGTCATGTACATTACGTGGCCTGATTTGCAGCCTATTTGAATTCATAATGCATTAACTGGAACTGCTACCAGTTGTATAATACGACAACTTTATTGTGTCATGGCGATTAAACGCATTGACCTCTAGTTAGTGTCTATTGGTGTATACGGCTAGCTAATATCTGGTGCATTGTTTATGTTTTTATATAAATAGTACAGCTAGTTACATTGTTTACGGATATCTCTTACAACTACTGTAGGTTTATGTGTGGATAACTAGTCTTATTAATAAACGTAGATTCGAACAAAGCTAGTTTTTCTCAATATTTTTATACGATGAGTATTAGTAACGTAGTAGAGTAGGAGCGTAAGCAAATTATTATTATTTTTTATATCACATAGACACCATTAAGATGTTAATGGTGCGTTGCTATCCTTGTTGTGGGGTCTTACCCGGTTACCTTATCCTCTAAAGTCGAACACGATATTAATCACTGACGGTATTACGGTGGTGGTACCAGTTCCGGGCGAGACAGTGCAAAACTCTACCACCTAGTAGCTACGATGACAATGACTCGCAGCCAATTATAGCCAATTATCGTTCGCCTCTCAATATTATAATAGAATTATTTATTTGACATTATCGTAAAACAATTCCATTTATGAAAATATAAATATGATCGTATTTTAAAATGCTCCAGTTTGAATTGAAAATTATGCAGTTACTTATTTTCCCTTCAATTAAGCAAACGTTTCAACACGTATCTAGCAATATCTATATACTATTTTTACAAGGGATAGTATTAAGCTGATTAATATATTATCAGATAATGAATGTAAATTGGATAGAGTTTATGTATATCACTGTGTATTTGGTTTACAAATGGCTATCGCCTTTTCCATCTTTATAGGGTTATATTAGCAATGTAACAAAACATAATAAACCTATGCCCTTTAACTTTGTTGTCACTAGCCTGTTAAGCAGTTGGGGCACGGGAATGTTAAAAAAATGTCTAGCAATTTTTGATGAAAGTTAAGATTAAAATATAACTTTTTAAAATATATGAAGAAAAATAAATTAATCTCTTATTTAAGTTTCATCCTAAATTATTGTTAAGCTAAATCGATATATTGTAGGATCATTTAAAGTTAAATATTTATAAACTTAATGTTAAATTGATACGTTTTTATTGACCATACCGTATATTTTCTTGGATTTTTTAAGCAAAATCATGCTTCGTAGCTAAAATATATTTTGTCTCTGCAATTTTTATGACTTCTCATATGACAGTCTCATTCGTGAACAAAATGCCTCGCATTTTAAGCTCCTGCTGTTGAAGAAATAGTTACATATATGCATTGATATATGAATAAAATAATTTTGTATCACGACCGTTAGAATCTGATACATTTTCTACTGACATTATTTCAAAGATTTCCTTACTTTAGTATGAATAAGTTTGAATGAAATATGTTTACTATACTATGCTTTCATTTCCACGCTTTAAAAGATAAACTTTAGTATATATCATAATCTTTGGTTTCTTAAATATTCTTCTTAATAATTATATTTACCGATTTTATACACGTTTATTTACTATCTACGCTTAAGTTATTTAAGATAGCATTGTGCTACTACAAAGCAATGAATATATCAGATGATATTATGTAAATTTAGAATAATAAAATTAAACAAGTATGCTAATCATTAAAAATTCCTTATAATATAAATTTACATAATGTGAAATTAATTAATAACAATTACACTTTTGTTTATGTGATAATGTTAACTATATAAATGTCACTATAATCAATTTAACGTTTTGCCAACTTTCATTTCGGTAACATTTAAATAATTTGAATGGAGATAATAGTAAATAACATTCGGAATATTTTTCTTCCATTAGCCATTACCTAATCGCTAGATCCGTCAAATCATCTTATCTCGAATAATATTGTAATTGTTATGTCAACGTATTAAGTGTTTCCAAAAACGACACCTGGATGCCACTGCGATAAATCAATTTCACCTATTAGCTTTCGCCGAATTATTGTTTTTACTTTCTAAGGCTTAGAATAATTTGTTTCTAAACTACAAACATTTTACGATTTTTATTTCTTCCGAAGTACCGTTATTTTTATAATTGAGTATTTTATAACATAAATTATTTGTTATCTTGATTAACTTTTATTTATACGCAAGTTGTCTAAAAAGAATTCGCACTATTTGATACCGATTTATACGAAATTACATATTTCTTACGGACAGTGATCGATGATGAGACCTCTCCTAATTTATAGCGGTAGTGGTAAAAACTAGATATAGAAATAAATTTAAAAGCAAATTTGTGTAAGAAAAGAAATCATGCTTTTATAAATTTATAATAGGTTTATAAATTTATATCTTTAACTTTATATATATATATATATATATATATATATATATATATATATATATATATATATATATATATATATATATATATATATATATATATATATATATATATATATATATATATATATATATATATATATATATATATATATATATATATATATATATTTATTTATATAATAGTGGAACTTGCATCATGCATGTATGTATGTATGTCTGTATCTCTACATTACATATGTATATTTTTTCCTAAAAGATATTTTTTCAGTTTTTCTAGTAAACATAATCTACCCGAGACCTTAATCTTGGATAATAATTTTATTAATCGTAGACTTGTTGCTCTTCTGCCTGATACTTTATACATAGGGCACGGTTATATTTATTTATCTTATTTATAAAAGGAAGCATTACTGACTCATTTGTCAACGCACAACGAAAAACACTGGATGAAGAAAGAAGAGACAAGAAAAAAGAAACATTGTTAAAATAAGTGTTACGCATATAAAGTCACAGGTACCATATATCATTCATGAAAAGTTTTTCACAACAAAATCTCACTAAAAATTTTAACAAAGTAGTAAAATCATTTTAATTTAAACACTATCTTACTGTCCTACTTAATCCTGATTAATCTATATATTTATAAATCACTACTTAATATAAAACAAAGTCGCTTTCCACTGTCTGTCCTTATATATGCTTAGATCTTTAAAACTACGCAACGGATTTTGATGCGCTTGTTTTAATAGATAGAGTGATTCAAGAGGAAGGTTTATATATTTTATAACGACATCCATTATATAGTAGAGAAATACTGTTATAAATATATTCAGCAAAACAACGTCTGACGGGTCAGCTAGTTAATATTATAATTGCGAAAATTTGGATGTTCGGATGGATGGATGATTGTTACTCAATCACGCCAAAACTACTCAACGGATTTGGATGAAATTTGGCACACAGGTTCACGATGATCTGACTTAGTACATAGATTACTTTTTATTTCGAAAAAAGAGTGATTCTCGCGGGATTCACTAAAAACTTTTATAATGCAGCGGGCTGTAGATATTATAAATGCGAATATATGGTTGGATGTATTTTTTTTTATTCTTTCACGCAAATACGGCCTAATCGATTTGTATTAAATTTGACAAACATATAGATGATGACCTGGAATAGCACATAGCGTTCTTTTTATCCCGGAAAAAAGTTGTTCCCGTGGGATTCACTAAAAACTGTTATAATGCAGCGGGTTGAAAGGCGCAACTAACATTATATAAAACGTCATATATTTTTTTAGCCGTATTTCAATAACACAAAGTAGATATCTCTGGAACCCTGGATCATCTTAATAAAACTAATCTAACTTATATAAAACCAAATAGCAAATATACCCTCCAAAAAAAGAATTTACCAAATTGGTTAATAAGCGGAATTGAGGAAATCAACATTATTAGGACTCAGTGAAATTTTTCCTAATTTTTTTATGCACCTTTCATTTGATATTTAGAAACTGTAAATTATTGCGTTATTGTAATACATTCAAACTAACACGAGCAAATAAAAATATTACATTTAATTTAACTCTAACGGCAGTCACAAATATTCAATTGATTTAACACACTTCAGCGCTAATAGGAAATTGTGAATATTCTTTCTAAATGCTTTAAATCCACACTTAAGATCAATTTTATTGAAACCATGGGTAGTTTGTTGTGTGTTGTGTGTTAATGTTTTAGGTACTCGAAACTACCCATGGTAGTTTCGAGTACCTAAAACATTACATTTAGAGTAAAATAATATAAATGATTTATAATTAAGAAAGACATTTTAAGAGTATGACGAGGACATAAACAAAGCATTAATAAAATAGATATTATTTTTTTTAGATATGATAATTTGAAATTGACATTTTATTGACATTGACATGACAAAATTGACATTTTGATAATAGTCCCATTATCTATAATATCTTACTTACATTATAAATATTTAAGACTGTAATTTTGTATGTATGTGGATGTGTCTTTTTTATATATTCACATAGAAACCACTGAATGGTGGTGTATAAAATTTTCTTTAAAGGTAGATAATTCAAACTGACAGATTCACCCTAGAATCGAACCCGGAAACTCATGACCTCATAAATCATACCAAACATGACCTCATACCAAATAAAAAAAGCAGTCTATAAAATTTGCAAGAACAAGGTGTTGCAGGTCTTTTAAATTAAATCGTCAACTTTAGAGAGACAATGGTCCCCGTTTTGGTCCGGGCCCCTTTTGAAGAATAGACTATCTGCCATTCTACCAGACAGTTCATAAAAGGCGAACGATTCAAGTTCCGCGTCGTCTTGCACGGGTATATGATACCACCTCGGTACCTAATCCTGCCATCACTTAATGTTTGTACTTGCACTGTCGTTAAGTAGCTGATGGTAGACTTATACATAGATATATATGCATAGCAACGCTCCATTAACATCTTTGGTGTCCATAGGCGATAGTTTCTCTTTCCATCAGGAGAGACATCTACTAAAAATAATTAAAAATGGCTACATTGACATTCAATCGGATGGTTTCGACTAGTTTCGGACCTACATAAGGTCCTTTACCAGGATGAGTTCGAAGTTTTAACAGATGCTTCCCACTTTGTCATATTTGTAAATTATTCAAAAATACCTGACAACATAGTGTGTAGATTACTTTTTATTTCGAAAAAAGAGTGATTCTCGCGGGATTCACTAAAAACTTTTATAATGCAGCGGGCTGTAGATATTATAAATGCGAATATATGGTTGGATGTATTTTTTTTATTCTTTCACGCAAATACGGCCTAATCGATTTGGATTAAATTTGACAAACATATAGATGATGACCTGGAATAGCACATAGCGTTCTTTTTATCCCGGAAAAAAGTTGTTCCCGTGGGATTCACTAAAAACTGTTATAATGCAGCGGGTTGAAAGGCGCAACTAACATTATATAAAACGTCATATATTTTTTTAGCCGTATTTCAATAACACACAGGAGATATCTGTGGAACCCTGGATCATCTTAATAAAACTAATCTAACTTATATAAAACCAAATAGCAAATATACTCTCCAAAAAAAGAATTTACCAAATTGGTTAATAAGCGGAATTGAGGAAATCAACATTATTAAGACTCAGTGAAATTTTTCCTAATTTTTTTATGCACCTTTCATTTGATATTTAGAAACTGTAAATTATTGCGTTATCGTAATACATTCAAACTAACACGAGCAAATAAAAATATTACATTTAATTTAACTCTAACGGCAGTCACAAATATTCAATTGATTTAACACACTTCAGCGCCACTCGGTACCTAATCCTGCCATCACTTAATATTTGTACTTGCACTGTCGTTAAGTAGCTGATGGTAGACTTATACATAGATATATATGCATAGCAACGCTCCATTAACATCTTTGGTGTCCATAGGCGATAGTTTCTCTTTCCATCAGGAGAGACATCTACTAAAAATAATTAAAAATGGCTACATTGACATTCAATCGGATGGTTTCGACTAGTTTCGGACCTACATAAGGTCCTTTACCAGGATGAGTTCGAAGTTTTAACAGATGCTTCCCACTTTGTTATATTTGTAAATTATTCAAAAATCCTGACAACATAGTGTGTATACAGACGCAACTTTATGTAAAATAAAGTTAGCGTTCAGTAAAACACAGCCTACCGGTACTTACTACGCGCTATCAGTCCATAGCGTAGGAAGAAAATACGATTACCTATAGCGATTACGCAACAAGCAATTGTGTGCGGACGTACAACCTGTTTGTATAGACATGCTAATGTAATTGTAAGATTAAGTAGTTACTTCATAACGATATTTGTATACGTGTTTTGGCGCGTAGTAGGAAAAATGTTTAGAAAATGTTTACAGTGAGACACAAAATTTACAGCATAAAGTTAGCAACAAATCTTCTTTAGTGTGAACTATGAATTGGACTTATACGCGGGCATAGCATCAAGAAAATCACAGTGCGTCCTATGTATGCATACATTCTATTATCCGATGTATTATTATGCGCAGGCAAATTGACCGATTGACGGTGAACATTTAAAGCATTGGATATCTGTAACACGAAAGGATAAAACGCGTCAAAAAAGGAAGTTATGGAGTCGATAAAATGCGGCGACGAGATCACCTCCATTCTTACTAACACACAAAGCAGTGAATTCTGAGGAACTGGATATTCACAACATTGCGTGTTACAGAAGTCCAACACTGTTACAATTAAATAGAAGTATTAAGTCTGAAATTGTTGACTCTCGCTTGAACTACACCACATTAAGGATTCCACCGCGTGCTATCGCATTCCGCTTTCTTTCTCCGTCTAGCAAATTGCTCTTCTGAGCGACAGAAAGGGATGGAACAAGGGAAAATGGCGTTTTAGTGCTGAAATGTGTAGGTCAACCCTTATAGATTACATATGTAATCGCAGTTTTCACTAGAAATCGGCTCACATGAGATTAAAATTCAGGATCCCATGCATCTACACCGGAACCAGTACCTCCAAATCAATACGGCGACAAAAAAGACATGCACGAATATTTGGTGTATTTTAAAGTGCAATTTAAGAACTCATCAAAATGTAAATTGATCTCTGGCTAACGTGTTTTTGGCAAATATTACAACATCCATCAACCGAGAATCAGGAATAATGGCATTTTTTGTCTTCTCTCTTAGCTTAATAAGCCGAGGATATAACCAACACGCACGTTGTAGAACATTAGCAATTTTTTCTTTTATTTGTTTATCGTTAACATCTCTGGTTTGTCTTGAGAAATTTCGGAAATCAATCTCTAATGGGTGTGAGTGTAAACTTGTTAGCATGCCAACAATTTTGTAATGAATCTAGAAGTAAAAGCAAATAAATGCTTGCTGAAAATAGACACCGTTTGATTCATTCTTGTACCGAATAAATTAAAAATAAATAAATAAATACCATTACGTCAGTTCCCTCGACGTCAACCAAACGGGAATAGCCGCTTATGCCTGTCTACCGAAATATGCCCATCGCCACATATCAACTTGTAACGAGTATCACTTATAATTTGCGTTTATTTTTACACTGTGTATAGCATTCGATCGCAATGCAGTTTGGCGTAGGATGGCTAACGTAGGCGGCTTTCTTGATAGTGTCAACTGCCACATAATCATCAAATATGATAAATATCGTTAAGAAAAATGAGATGCTATGCATGCCCGGTTTGTTTAGACATATAAAGAAAATTACTGGCTATTAATTTCTGAACCGAAATCCAACAATGACGTTATGAATCAGGCTATTGCACCAAATCTAGGTAAAACGTCGTAGAACTCTACCACAATAGACATGAAGATAGTTTTTTTTATATCATAGGATAGAAAGAGGAACAAGTGAAGCGGTAGTATCAATTTTGACCTCCCGTTGGTCAAATGGTAAGCGACCCTGTCAGCAATCAATGGGGTTCGGGTTCAACAGGGTGCTTCGAATGCGAGATAAGCATAGATGTTTGTATTTCCGGATTTTAGGTTTATTAGATATATTATGGTATTTGTTTATATATTTCTATATATAATGTCGTTGACTGACAACCATATCACAAGCAAATGTTTTGCTTATGTATTTCGGGGTTAGTGGGTTAAAGTTATTTGTGTAATTCATGTGCCGATTTTATTATTATTATATATATATATATATATATATATATATATATATATATATATATATATATATATATATATATATATATATATATATAATTAATTAATTAATATTATAATTATTGTATAGCCCGGACCAGACGTTACAGAACTCTAACAAAACCTAGCAGTCGCGGTGGTGGAGACACTTTAATCCCATCTTTTGTTTTTTTGAACTGCCTTGCAGAGAGGTAAATGGAGCATACTTAAAAGTGACCCTGCCCCACTAGTGGAGAAATGATTGCTCCGTTGCACAGTGTATCGCGTGGAACATGCTAGGTGGACAATATTATTTTATGTTATATAACGATGCTCTTACTTATTTCAAATATGGGTAGTCATGTTTTTGTAATAAAAAACGAAAAAAATTATGATAGCAAAAAAATATTTTCAAAAATAATATATGAGCAACAATTAACTTAGCGAGTACTATGAATGCTGTAAATTGCATGCAGTTCAGATCGAATAAGTATCAAGAGGTATGTACAATATAAATCTAAATACATAAAATTACAAATAGTAACAAAACAATCATAGGTTTATTTACAATAAAAGAAAATATATGCATGAAAACTAAAACTAAGCAGCAAAGATAATATTTCATAACGTAACCTAATAATCATCATCAGAATCTTCTGATGAATCGTTTACTGTGTAATCGTCATCATTTTGTGGAACTGTGCGATAATATGATGACGTTTCCAGTCTTGATTCTACTATACTAGGGCTTAAAATTAACTTTAAAACCTCTGAACATATTTTTTCCGGCTTTTTTTGGGGAATCTCTCGAAGGCTATTGATCAAGGGATCAGATGTTATAACCAACATTGACAGCAAGTCTCTGTTCGTGGCAACACGCGAGCACTTGCGGGTGTTGTACTCCCTAAATCTGCGGCAATCTTTATTACGTGCTTCCTGAGCCTCTTCGGAAAGCTGCCCAATTGGAAGCAATGCAGCTTTGATGACCTCTGTACTATGAATTAATATTTTATGTACAGTAGCAGGCATACAGTACCACGAATAGAGACTTAGATAATGTCTTCTGGTTTCAAGACAAAATTTATTAAATTCAACTAAGTTTATCTCGAATCCAGAAGACAAAGTCCTCAATATTACATCGAACTGTTTGATGATTTCAACATCCAATCCCGTGATCTGAGCACTCATCTCAGCATTCTTAAAAAACCGACGAGCCGTGTTTCCATCGTTTGAAGAACCAAATCCTGGCTTTGGTTTATCTACAATAAGTCCCATCTCGTTCTTAAATTTTAACTTAATTTCGTCGGAACGAACCTTGATATCTGCTTTGTCTTCGTTGCTTCTAGCCTGCCATTTCTTAATATTCAACTTGTAGCTGATATGTAAAAGGCATTCGAAGCAACGAATCCAAGCATGAAGTGTAGATAAACCAAAGCCAAAATGATCTTGGTTGCTGTTGAAGTTCGCGGGTTCATCATTCATCGTCTTGGGGGTGGCGCCACAGATGAAACACTTTTGAGTTGAACGAGTTTCCGTTAAAGCGTTGCATACCTTTCCGTCTGTCATTGTCAGCAAAAGTTCGTGTTTCACAGAGATTTGAGAATCACCAAAGTCGATACGTGTTGGAAGAAGAGCGTTAACTTCTTCCAACAATCTATTTGTCTCTGTTAACGTGAAGTCATTCGTTTCTTTAGCAAATATTAATTTGATTGGGCGACAATACAATGTTGATGAAGACCGAGGATTTTGCCAAACAATTTTGGCCCCATCATATAATCTAAGGGGAACTAAAGAAAATACGAAAAGAAATTCGTCCGTATCTTCAGTGTTCTCAAATCTCTGTTTGTATGTGCTGTGCCCAGAACTTCCATCACATCCCCATTTACTTACAAGTGTAAAAGACGAACTTGTTGCGAGGACACTGCTGATAACTTCATGCTGTGCTAATACTAAACGTTCCACTGTTTTGTTTAATAATGCTTGCAAATTTATTTCAGCACGTGTTTCTGTTACAGCAATGTGCTCCTGTGCAGGATAACAGGCCTGTTTAGATTTTGTCAAACTATAATATGATGGAAACACATTATGTCCTGCCTTCATAGACCACTTTCTTGTTTGTTTGTACGCATGTGTTGTTGACTTAGAATCTATATAGTAAGCTAACGCTTCGTCACTACTTAACTGCCTAGGATTAACATTACTGGTATCCTTAGACTTAACATTAATAACTGAGCTTTCACTAATGTCTCTAATTACGCTGGCAATTTTCCGTTGTCCTGCTGAACGCGCAGCAATTTCGGCAGCTGTCACCAATTCACTGACACTTCGCGATTCTACGAGATCCACGACTCGACGTTTTTTGGTTTTAAACGACGATTCTTCGAATTCTTTGCGAGGCCTTCCTGCTGAAATCACAGCCTCACTCGAAGTTGATGGTTGTGGCTCAAAAGAACTCACAGTAAACTGTATATCTTCTTCATCCAGCCAGGTCTTATTTTTAATTAAAAAACGCTCCTTCGATTTTCCTGAAGCCAACCATTTGACACCAATTTTATTGGAAAAGTTGGATATCTTCAACTTTATTTCTTTTTGGCTACATTCAGTAATGTTACCAAAGTGAAATTTTGAAGAAAGGTACTCATATATACCCGAGTTCTTTTCATTTTTTGTGGGTTTCAACCACTCTTCAAAAAATTCTACCCTAGAAATAGAGTATAAGCGTTCTGAAAAAAAAAAGAAAAGAATATGTTGTACTGAAGTGTGCTAAACAATTTGTGTATTTTTATGAAGAATAAAGTATTTCCTATGATATATCAAAGAACTAGCCCGGATAAAGGTGAATGTCTGCAAAATTAACTCTTTAAAACTATTCTTTCATAAAAAAAATACGTTAAAATATATAAGCTATGTTAAAATTATACCTAAAATTCATTTGAACAGATTCAGATTTTAAAAAAGGTTTTTTAAATAATAGGACTTACCCTCCGTGTTGATATCCATCACAAACACTCAAAATATTAACTATAAGCCACTATGGATGTGTACGAAAGTGTCACTAAACTGCAACTGATTGACTGTAACGATTTCATTAAACTCAATACCTGACTTCTAACCACTATTCCTTATCAGTTAAGCATTTGACAAACAACCGATTCTTGGAATCTGGAGATTAGGGGTGTTGTTTACGTTTTGCAATTAAGATTTCCTGGAAATGATAACATGAATTTTGTCCACCTAGCATGTTCTAGGCGAAATACTGTGCGTTGCTTCGCTGCTCACCATTTAGAATTATGGTAAGGTATTACTGTAGATGATTTTTATAAAGTTTAAGACATGTACAATGATATCGGAGATAAACATTACTTACAACTTCAATATGTCACCTAGCTGCAGCGTGCAGCCCGCTGCATTATAAGTTTTTGGTGAATCCCGCGGGATCACCTATTTTTTCCGGGATAAAAAATAGCCTATGTGCTATTCCAGATCATTATCTACCTGTGTGCCAAGTTTCATTCAAATCCGTTTAGTAGTTTTTGCGTGATTGAGTAACAAACATCCATCCAAACATCTATCCAAACATCTAAACTTTCGCATTTATAATATTTATATAGATTATATAGATATATAGATAGTTTTTATATACATTTTCATTCTCTTTTCAGTACTTTGAGGGTTGATTTAACCCAGACATTCAGCTATCTCCATGCATTCATCGAAATCAATTAAACCGTGAAAGCGTAATAGACAGACAGACTTTCGCATTTATAATACAAGTATGGATATTGAAGATAACCTAAAGAGCGTTATCACATTATCGATGTCGCGATACGAGTCGCATTTCGCACCCAGTAAACCAATTTCTCGGTAATCTTTCTCATTTATGTTCGCCGAACCTATTTAGATATTGAAAATCGGTCACTTGTCTACAAACCAATCATATTATATTGCAAATATATCATATTTTAAGGTTTCAACTCGATTAGAATAAGTACGTGAGATATGTTGCGCACGAGAGTATAAATATTTATCTATATTAAAAATATTTAATTTATACTCATGCCACGACGGATAATAAAAATGTTCATCATAAGATAGCAACTAAGCTAATGGTTCTCTTGATGGAACATCGCCTACAGACACCAAGAGAGTTAATGCTATGCCGTCTGGATGGATTGTTATGCTACATGCATAAGCTAACATCTACTATTACGACAGGAATAGGTATAGCGGGGATACAAAACATGGCCAAGACGTTCCTGTCTAATAACACATTGTAGACGTATTAATTGGTTAGTACTGGTATTTGTGTTTTGATTGAAGAGTAAAATAGCTTTTAAACTCATACATGTGCCCTTCCACCCCGCTAGGTTTATATACACCTTTAGCACCTTTGGTTTATGGGAGCTGGCTGTCACTTTCCATCAGGAGAGCCATTTGCTTGTTTCCTATCCAATGTAGAAAAAATGAGTTTATTTCCATTAAAATCAAATATGCAGAAATTTTTAAAAAGATTCCATATATTCATTTGAAAATGTATGTATATATTTGTCATCCATATTTCTTTATTAATAATTACTATATATTTTTTAATATTATAAATGCGAAAGTTTGGATGTTTGGATAGATGTTTGGATGCATGTTTGTTACTTAATCCCACCCACCCAGATAGAAGATGACCTGGAATAGCACATAGAATACCTATCCCGGAAAAATGAGGTCAACCCGCGGTATTCGCCAAAATCTTTGATAATGTAGCGGGCTGCACGCTGCAGCTAGTAATATTATAAATTTAAAAGTATTTATCTGTATGTCTGTTACACTTTCAAGGCTGAATCGCTGAGCAAATTTTGGTGAAATTTAAAGTGGAGATAGCTAAAGATCTTGAGTCAAACAAACCCTAACTTTTTTACAAAATGCAACCCCATAAAAGCCTTAAACTGGGGATTGAATTTAGTACGAAAAAATATATGGATGATATGCTAATCTATAGGTGAGTAAAACTGCATGGGTCAGCTAGTAACATAATGTATGCTTCTTAATGCTGAAGCGGTTAACCAAATTTGTATGACATTTGATATACAGATAGCATATAGCACAGCGTAGCTACAATTTACCATAAAGGCTAATTTTTATATCTATACAAATAAATAAAATTGAAGTGTCTGTTTGTAACATCAAAATAACCGCTTTTTACTAAATGCATATGGATGTATAACACGGTACATATAACAAAATAACATTTTTTACAATTTTTGTCTGTCTGTCTGTTTGTTTGTCTGTTTGTTCCGGCTAATCTCTGGAACGGCTGGACCGATTTTGACGGGACTTTCAGTGGCAGATAGCTGATATGACAGGGAGTAATTTAGCCTATTTTTTTTTTGAAATTTTTCCACGCGAACGAAGTCGCGGGTGCAGCTAGTCGAAAATATACACTGATTTCGAGGAATTCATAGAAAACTTTGATCATGCAGCGGGTGGCTGAATAAAGATTTTTTTAATATGTGGCTAATGGATTTTATGCTCATGAAACTATAAACAAAATTATGATATTAATGACACTAAAGTTAAACTGTGTGGAAAACATAAATCTTATGATTAATACTATGGGATGGCATCAGTCACGCGCGTTTCAAGATGTAAGGTGCCAAATTGTCTCAGACAATTTAACCAAGAATTTGGTGCTAATTAAATTTTGCGACTTACTTTGCGTATTTAATAATTTTGGCATATACTTCAAACTACTTCTTTGTGGAGAGATTAAAAGAAGATATCGCCCTCCGAATACGAAAGATTGATATGCATAACTTGGCTTTGAAAGCACTTTTAAGTTCAAACCTGAGTATTTTATTAAATTAATTATTACACCAAAGTTCTGAGTACCAGCGTCAAGGAAGTAAGTAAGTTTGAATGAATTGTGATGTATCGCACTCAATTTCTCCTGCCTAACCTATACGGAAATTGGCGTGAAGATAAATATGTATATGTAAATAATATTATTTTATTGTTTTTTTTTTTAATAGAAAGAACATTTTTTTACTCGACTGTATAAAAATCTATTGTTGGCTAGCTAAATTTTTTTTCATTCCGGGCCTAAACGTCTGACAAAAATATGATATTTTTGTCAGTCAAACACCGAACTTACCTACAAATATGTCATAATACAAACCTGGGGCGATTTTTAAAATAATTTTTACTTAATATCATCATCATCGTTCGTTTGCGGGGTAGGCAAAGTGAATCAACAAGCTGTTGTGATTCACCATGATTCACCAGATTGGCGGGGAGATGAGAGGTGCTCCTCATCACCATATTTAACTATTCTGATAATGACTACCACATGTTTTTGCGGTAACTGAGACGAAAGCTTTACGCTTTCATGATTGAGCGTTCAGCTGCTACTTTTCTTCTAAACCTCACTAACACTTTTGCTTGATCTAGGATTAAATTTTATCTAATACTACCTATCTATGTATACTATCTAACTATCTTAATATTGTTTGTGAATAGCTTGGCTATGCGAGTCACTACCATCGTGGCTCCTAGGTGGTAGAGTTCTGTATTGTCTTCCCCGGGTCTAGTACCACCGCCTTACTTATTGCTGTCACAATAGCGTCAGTGCTTTTCACTTTTATGTTCCGGTTTTGAGGGCCAGTAAACATATGCATGTGGCATTAAAACTCCGCCACAAGGATAGCAACGCACCGTTAACATCTTTGGTGTCAATAAGCGATAGATGACTCTTTCCATAAGGAGAGCGATCTGCTTTTTGCTATTTTATACTATAAAAAAAATAAAATAACGATAGAAACTAAATCTGTATCATTAATATTCTTATCGCGATTCGATCGCGCGGGATCGCGGTAAGAACCCGTTTATTAATAATACAGATCAATGTTATACTAGCCGTGAAAGCTTAAAAGTGTTTAAATTAATAAATTTTGCAGGACAAGTTCCACGAATTGATCAAACACCAAAGTAAGCAAACTATTTGCTTTTGTTGTGGGTGTTAGTCAACGATGCTAATGTATAGAAATACATATATACTCGTAAATACTGTAATGTAGATAATAATGCCCAAACCCAAAAAACAAATATCATACAAATGGTTGTTCCTGTTGGGAATTGAACCCAAATCCATTCGATTCATGGTTAGATTCACAAGCCATTCGACCACCGGGGATAATCTAAGTCAAACATGCTATAAATTACCGAGGTATAGATATGTGGAATACATAATATACTTAATCCAAGATTAGTCCAACATATTACTTCAGTTGAGTCGAGCCCAAGCTACATTACACAATAACTAATACCTCTTAAACGTAGTTATCGATACGTTTGTAACTGTAGTCTATAATTTCATATTCTAACTAGTTATAAACATGAGTTAAAGTGAACTATTACTATATGATTGATGATAGTTCCAGCCGCTCGCCACATACCTACCATAAACAGAACTGCTAATGTTTACGAGACTATAACTCATATTTATATCTAAATAACCGCGAACTCGTTACAACTACCGTAAGAAAATAGATTAGGCTGTAAAGTTTACGAACTTTAGCTTGTAATCCAGAACACGACAATGGCAAATGGTGAAAATTAAGATGAAAAGAGATGGCAATTTATCCGTGACGGTTCCGACCCTTTTTGAAGAATGACCATTTGCCATTCTGACAGGCAGTTCGTAAAAAGTGAACAATTGGTTATATATGTGTCTGTACCATCGTGACTACTAGGTGGTAGTGTTCTGCAATGTCTCACCCGAGTGTGTTACCACCTGCTGCAATAACGTCGATGCTTGCCATTGTTATTTTCGGAGGGTAAGGTAGACGGTAAACTGTTGCACGTAGTATTAACTCTTACCATTTGTCATCTTAATGTCTATAGGCGATGTTTTCTGGAAAGCCATTCGCCTATTTGCTATTTAGCTACTCAAATTCTTTTACGGTATCTAGTAGTACAAAAGAATAAAAATATCAAAATATGCTAGACTATCCTACGTCGCCTCTGTAGTCTTGTGGTCTAGTGTCGGTGTTGACCAAATGAGGTCTCAAGTACGACTACCGGGTAGGATACTTCAAAAATATATTTTTTCAGTTGTCTGATAAAAACAACATTTCCCGGAAATGGATAAGTGTCCCTTATCACAATTTGTATCTCTTCCTTCCTTCTTCTTATCTTGTACCTTATCACATTACGCGACTAAATATCCTTGGCTAATGGTTGGTGCACTGGTTTTACCTCTGCCCACCTCTTCGGGGATACGGACGTGAAGATACTTTTATGCTACATAATCTTGTAAAAATTTACGCATTTTTTGATCCAAGTTACGTATTCTTCTTTACCCAAACGTCACTTGTGATAATAAAATAATAGAACGCACGAGTTGAAAAATAAAAGAAAAAATATTTATAATTAATGTGTGGTGCTATTAATAATAAACGTTAAAACCTATTTGATCATGCGTAAAAATTAGCGCTAATTCTATCCGTTACGACGAAGCAATGCGTGATATAAACTAACTTGTTTATTGATAACACCGTCAATCTATACAAACGATGTTCGTATTTGTATCGATTTTCTTATCCCCATTAAAATGTGATGCATACATACACTCAAATGGATCTCCCGATGGAAAATGCAACCATCGTCTGTTGACATTAAGATGTGATAGTAATAGTATAGGTTTACCGGATACCTTACCGTCTAAACAGAATACGGCAGTAACAAGTATTAACATTATTGCGGCAGGAATAAATAAGGCATTGGTTCAAAAACCTGAGCGAGACGTTGCGGAACTGTCATCTAGCAGTCACCATGTTTGACATTCTTTCGCCTTTGACGAGCTACGAATCTAATAAAAAAAATCTACATAACAATTTTGAACTGTAACCTTATGATACTTATAATTTCTATAACCTTTCTTAAGTAAACTAGAAAAAGATTCTTACAATTCGAAACGGTTGGTACGGACGCTCAAACAAAAAAATATATATCTAAATTCGACAAAACTATGTATTGTATGTATTGTGATGAACTTCTTTTAGTTATTTGTGCATTATTAAGGAATTTCTAAATTTAATATTTGTTTAATAAAGACACTGCATCTTGTCTAAGCATCAAACCAAACACGTTTATAATGTTATCTTATTTACGCCACGATTTGTTCATGGAATCGACCAACACTCTATTGCCACAATAAAACTTATCACACCTACTGATAAAAGCAAGCCTTTACCAGTTTTCTATCAAAGAAAACAGAAATTTAATTGAAAATCATGGAATCAGTAACGGTAGCCAATATCTGAAAGGAAAAAGTAAATAATTAAACTAAAACATAAAAAAATATAAAATTAAATAATAAAAAAAATTACTTTCCAATTTTCTTATAAATAATTCTTAATGTATGGTATATCTTCAATGATTAATAATTTTGCATAGATGTATGGATGTTGGCACCGGCGACTGGGGAGGACCAAGACTGAAGGTACCACAATCAATTTAGTTAGCTGTTGTCCGAGGGTTCTCTTAAACCGACGTGTATACACCTATATAAAGTTAGGAATGTAGAATAAGCAACTATAAATCTAAAACAATTATTGTTTATATGAGTAGAATCGGATTTTTTATTTGTCTGTACTCTACATATTAATTACAATTACTAACGTACTTTTTTTTTATTATAGCTAAAATATTCTAAAAACATACAATTAAACTAACAAACAATTTAGCTCACTATGAGGTCTTGTTTAGAAAATGTTTTCATATAAGAACACTTTGGAGATAAATAAACAAATGATTATTATTATGTATATCATCGATTTTGGTTTTAATAGATTGTGTTATAGCAGAAATGTGTATCACTTTTAAACAACACTGAAACATAATTATTTCCGCGACGAGAACTCAATAGAGAGACAAAACGTCGCAGAAATAATCATGTATTAGTGTTGTTTAAAAATTGACCACATTTTCGCTACACAATCTAATAAATAAACAAAATCCTATGTTATAAATATAAAGCTTAAAGAAATGATTTATTAAAATTAATTTAATTATTAAAATTTTATTTTTTAATTACTTTAATTTAATTAGGTACATATAACACCTAATTAAATTAAAGTAATTAAAAAATAAAATAAAAGTAATCAATAACAATTACATTCTGTTCTGAAAAAACTTTTATAAACCATACTATAAAAGTTAATTGTTTTGGCATCGTGTTTAAAGCCATAAAAAGATATTGAAGAAAAATTCATTTTAACCCTTTGTGATTAACCAAACATTAACAGTCTGATCATTAAAATCAAATGAACTTTAATTGCCAGGATACTATGGGAATATTACAACTTTAAAAGAAAACAAAACCTTACCAGATTTACCACTTCTTGCACTGCCAAGAACGACGACTCTTATTCGGTTTACAGTCATCTTCATTATTTATACACTGCACTTAATATTGTCAATGAAAACCGTGATCGATACTATAGTGCGAGTTGTTGGCGCCTAAATCAGCTGTTGAAAGATGGCGGACGCACGCGCGCACAACGCACCTGCTAGTGAACGACTGCAGCAACAAGCGAAATGGCGCAAGGTATAATCATAATCATCTATTAAACGTACAAATTCATGACTAGATTGTCATGTCTTATATTTTAATATTCTGACACATAGAAAAAATGTATTAATTTTAAGCTCACAACAATTCAAACGAGACTTTAACATCCCAACTACTAAAATCTGCAGGAAACGTTTACAGACAAAAAAATTCCCTGCAGCTTTATGTGATTGGGATGATCACGAGCTTGTTAACTAAAACAAAAATTTAAAATAACAGCATAATTCTTAAATCCCATCTTTAAGTTTTTGCAAAGGATTTTAACACGTAACCTTTTTATGTTAAATGTCAAATGAATTTAAAATAACGGCACAATTAGATTTATTTGACATTTCATTTGACCGGATAAAAAATTGGCTCGCAAAAAACAAATCCATTTGTCGATAAGCGGTTAGACCAAGATCGTGATTAAAATTCAATTAGCACATTAAGGTAACAAATAAGCGTTTAGAGCGATTTTGTCATCATAGATTACGGTTACTTTTGACAGGCGTTCTTAATCTGGTACAAAAAAAAACAAAATTTAATGGGTGCCAACTGCAAACTGATCACTGGCTTTATAAAATAAACAGTATACTTTAATGCAGATCTAATGCCCGTTTTGAAGAAAACACCATCTACAATGGCAGTATCTGTTAGCAGAATGCAGCAACAGCAGGACGATTTGCTACAGGTGTCACAAGTATCGTTGTTCGTGAATACGAGATGGTAGAGTTCTGCCACGTCTCGCCTAGGTACCACCGGCTTAACTGCTATAATAGCATCAATGCTTGTCATTGTCCTGTTCCAGTTTGAGGGTAAGGTAAGCGGTAAACTTTTGCATGTGGCATTGCCATCCCGCCGCACTGGTAGCAACGCTCTGTTAATATCTTTGGTGTTTGTTTCTCTTTTCATCAGGATGAGGAGAATCTTTTCATATATATATATATATATATATATATATATATATATATATATATATATATATATATATATATATATATATATATATATATATATATATATATATATATATATATATATATATATATATATATATATATATAATCAATTGCTGTTTGTTAGACTCGCTAAAACTCGAGAAGGGATGAACCGATATAGCTATATTTGGTTTTGAATTAATTGTTGAAGTCCAGGGAAGGTTGAAAAGGTGAGAAAATATAGAAAAAAATAAGAGTAGTTAAAAAGTCAGAACAGCGTTTGCCGGGTCAGCTAGTTATAATATGTATGAAAATTGCTAAAGTGCGTGTCGACCCACGCACAATGTAGGGTTCCAAAGTTGCCCATCACAATAAAGTGAACTAAGAAGAGGGCTATTATATTTTTATACTATGAACATTTAAATATTCAACGTCAATGACAAATCTGTGGCCTTAGATCAGAAAGTGATAATTACAAAAAAATATTTTACATGTATGATGCACAATGCATATGTATTGTTATGATCAAATGTAATAATCTGTTTTTTAACTTATCTTAAAATGTTCATAGACTGTAGAAGAGTACAGTGTTGATGGAGATAGTCAAACGATCCGTTTTTCGCAATGCTCATTGTATTATTGACATTGTTTAGCAAAAAGTGCACTTATTATGGTCAGACCAATGGCCATAGAAATATATACAAATATATATCTGCACCACAGGTTCACCGCCTATAAAAATTTCTCTAAGTACATTTTATAAGTTGCTCGACTATTACTCAAAAACTTGTAAAGCCTT
Organism: Apodemia mormo; assembly: GCA_036924255.1. Taxonomy (NCBI): domain Eukaryota; kingdom Metazoa; phylum Arthropoda; class Insecta; order Lepidoptera; family Riodinidae; genus Apodemia; species Apodemia mormo. The sequence continues at coordinate 17,310,217 of JAUPFN010000009.1, read as the reverse complement.
CTAAGCCGTGATAGTTTTGCTTTTAATTTCATTATATTTACTACTACCATGATTTTTTCTCACCCCCAAAACCAACCGTTTAGCCTGCAGAGGGGGGGACGACGACACTTGACTCTAACAAAAATTAGCACTTGAAAGCTTAATACCATATGTGTAATAAAGTATTTATTACACATATGTTAATACTTTACAAACGAGTCCCTCAATCGAAAACTTGTTTTCACAAACCTACAGTATTTTTTAAAAACCTATCCAAAGATACCCCACACAATGGGGTACGTGAGAAAAAAATTAACATCCTCCTTAACATGTAGAGGAGTTACTCTGAAAAAAAAATATTTTTCAAGATTTTATGTTACCACATGTTGACATAACTAATATGTATATTCGTGCCAATTACAGCTTTCTAGTACTAAGGATCTCTGAGCAATCGTGCGGACGGACGGACATAGCGAAATTATAAGGGTTCCTAGTTTACTTCGGAACCCTAAAAAGGTCACCTCGACGACCGTGGTTGGCACAATGGTTTTACTGCTGAGCTTTGCAGTGGTACCAAACAGCGATGCTACAGTACATTTCGTCTAATACGGTCTACAAGCACCTAACCTTATTAGGTGCTCGTGGGTAACGATTGACCGCAAATTTCAATTTGCAAAATCTCCGCCGTGTCTGCTGCCAACTGTGGTAATTCGGAATAAAATCGCTCGATTCGTTCAGGATTTATTAATGACGCAAATTTTTAACAAAGTTTTTTTATATTTCTTCGATATTTTTTAACCTTTTTTTTAACCTTTTTTGCATGTGGCATTAGACCTCGCCACAAGATAGCAACGCACCGTTAACATCTTTGGTGTCTATAGGCGATGGTTGGCTCTTTCCATCAGGAGACCCATCTGCTTGTTTGCTATCTTATGATATATATATATATATATATATATATATATATATATATATATATATATATATATATATATATATATATATATATATATATATATATATATATATATATATATATATATATATATATATATATATATAAAACCTATTGATTTTGTAGCTAAATGAAACAACTTAGAGCCCAAAAATTGCTTTGAACGCCATTCAAAAGATCAAAACCGATCATCTTTTCATCTGTCTAATGTACATCTTTTATAACATTAAAATACTATTATTTTTACAAACTTTAGATTTTTAAACTTATTGAGCTTAGTTTAAATTTTGCTTTGTTGAGCTTAAAAATATTAAGCGGGGAGTATCAGGGATGGCCTGCAAGATCAAATGGTTTACAGTTTTTTTTTTTTAATTTTTAGTAGATAATATAGATTGAAAATTTCAAGTTTAAATATGAATTCGTGTGTTAATGCAACTTCCTTAAGTTTACCGGCTACCTTACCCTCCAAACCAGAACACAACAATGACAAGCATTGACGCTGTTACGACAGAAATAAATAAGGCGATGGAACAGTACTAAATACCCGGTTGAGACGTTATGGAACTCCACTACCTAGAAGTCACGACAGTAGTGCCACGTACAGCAAATCCTTCGCCTATTACGAACTGCCTGGCAGAAAGGCTAATGGTCTATTTTTCAAAGGGAGTCCAGACTAACAAGGTAATAGCTATTAATATTATAAATGCGAAAGTTTAGATGTCGGAAAGATGGATGTTTGGATGGGTGGATGTTTGTTACACAATCACGCAAAAACTACTGAACAAATTTAAATTAAATTTGTCACACAAGTAGATGATGACCTGATACATACGTTATTTTTTATCCCGGAAAAATCAGGTGATTTTGCGGAATTTGTCAAAAACTTTTGCAACGGGCTACACGCTGCAGCTACTATAATCTATGCTAGTAATTTAATATCAACTTCATTGTAACTATTAGATTACTGTATATGATAACAGTTTTCCTTATAAGTATTATTAATGTAAGATAAACGGTTAATAAAAGTTAAAGGGTTACTGGAACGATTATGTAATGATATAAAAATTTTAACAAGCGCTTTGTTAACATTCTCTTACGTCTGCGCCCTCTTTCACGGCGCTTAATTGGACAGCTAGTTCAGAAATACAAGCAAAAAATTCAATAAATACAATAGGGTTATTTGTCGATGCTACAACACTGCATTTATAGAGATTTATAACGTGTTCCTCCGGTTTCTGTCATTTTACGACTATGTAGTTATTATACAACACTGTGTAAGATACTGCGGCGATAAGTGTTAAAGAGTTAAAAACATGTATTTTATTAATGTCTTGTGTATATACAAATTTTAGTTGAAAAAGTTTAAAAACAACAAAGAAAAGTTTGAAAACAACAAAGAAAAATTTCGAAATTCGAATCTTAAAAAAAATTAAGATTCGAACTTACGACCTCCCCTCAAGTCGGGGCGCTCTAACCAACTGAGCGAGTGTCGACTAGTTTGAAGTGGTGAAATTCTTTTTTACTATATGATCGATTGATATTCTATACTATGATTGATCGATTGACCGCCCCGTTGGTCGAGTGGTTAGCGACCCTGACTACGCAATCGACGAGCAACGCAAGCAACGAGCTAAAATGTTTGTATTTCCGTGTTTGGGTGTTTATTAAATGGAATGCTAGTATTTATATATGTATTAGTATCGTTGACTAACACCCGTAACACAAGCAAATAATTTGCTTACTTTGGGATTAGATCAGTATGTGTAATTGTCCCGTGAATATTTGAATATTTATCGATTCATATACATATACATACGTATAACTAGTTAAATAAAGTCATCGTTACAGACGAAATTCACATTTATAATATTGATACTTTCGAAAGTATTTTCAAGTTTTCCCAAGCAAGGGATGAGTGCTAAAACACAAATATAATTAAAAACAAATTTTACTGCTTTAGTCAAGACCCTTTTTGTTCTTCAAAAAGGGTCTTGACTAAATATACTTGACTAAATACTGCTTTCCTTCTAGGCAGTTTATAAGAGACAAACACTACTACTCTGACCACTCGATGGAAGATTATTACAACATTTCGCTCTGCTTTTATACCATCGCCTTTCCTTTCCTGCCGCAATAACGTCGATGCTATTCGTTGTGTTTAGATTTAAAGGGTAGATTAGCCAGTAAACTTGTACTTGTTGCGTAACAACCTGCTCCCTAATTTACATAACAAAACCTTATTCGAATCGAAGCGCTTAGGACTCCTACACACATAAACTTGATACAACGTCGCGTATTGCTGCGAACGCAACGTGTAACTGAGTGCTAAGTGTGAGTTTTTCTTTTCGCATTCGATCGTGAGCACGTTTCGAGTTTACTAGGAATTTGTATGTGATTTGTACAGCGCCACCTAGCGGTAAACTGGTTTCTCACGTTTACCACTAGGTGGCGCTGTACAAATCACATACAAATTCCTAGTAAACTCCAAACGCGCTCACGATCGAATGCGAAAAGAAAAACTTACACTTAACACTCTGATGTGAAACAAAAGTGTAAGAGTCTTAAAAATTTCGACTCTATTGAAGTTTTGTTCCGTGAACCGAGCATCTGTAGTACCACGGCAAGTAAGGCACAATCAACGACTTTGGTGTTTACAAGAGATGGTTACCTCTATCCTTCAAAAGAGACATATTCTGCTTGTTTGTTACCATATAATATCTATATATAGAATTGCAATTGCTGTTCATTAGTCTCACTAAAACTCGAGAACGGCTGAACAACGTTTGCCGGGTCAGCTAGTAAAATTATAAAAAATAATTAAAAAATTCGTAACTCAAAAACTATGAAAAATCGTAGAACGTACTTAGGGGTAACAACATTCACATACAGCTCAATACGAGGCACCTAAAAAAGATTCTCATACTTTTCTGGCCACTTGTATAATGTTTCTACAAACGAGTATTATGAAGTCTCCCTTTGAATAGAGAATATGAGATTTGTCTATACAAAGACTAACACATTTTGTTTGTAAAAATACCTATGGGTAGAAAATAGTAAATAATAAAATTTTACCGCCTTACCTGTTCCAGCCGCAATAACATTAGCGCTTGTCACTGTCATGGTCCGGTTTTGAGGCCTTAGCCGGTAAACTTAGTGGTATTAGACCTCACCACAAGATAACAAAACACCATTAACATCTTTGGTGTTTATAGGCCATGGTTGGCTCTTTCCATCATGAGGTCCATCTATTTGTTTGCTGTCTTATGATATAAAAAAATTGTAATATCTCATGTAAAATTTTATTTGTTATCTTACAACCCAACAGAATACAACGGTGACAAGCATTTATAATAATAATAATAACGGTCTTGTAGCGAAGAGTTTTAAGCAGCATCTTAGAAGTCTTTCGCTGCAATTCTGGATCAAGGGCCGGATACAAAAGGCAGCAGTATTGGGAACGGCACGTATTGTGAGGAGGTTCCTCTCTCTGTCACCTTGACCACCGGTGGCTTAACTAAAACGTTCCCGCTGGCGGATAACCTATTTTGTCATATTTATTTTTATAATATTGTATTTTTTTAATAATGTCATAATTATAAATGTAAATAAATAAGAATTTATTGTAAATAAATGATAATAATAATAATAATCATTTAACTCAGGCAACATGGCCCATATTATAAATACCTTATAGACTACATACATATTAATATAATATACTTAAAAACTACACTTTGTCACGTATTGACGGCGACGTAACACGCACTTCATTCCGGAGTCTCCCCCGGAACCTTCGGTAGACCACACCAGTCGGCCAGAATTCCCCCACCTCAAAGGTCGACAGGAGATGCGTGGGTACTCTCACCACAAAAGAACTAAAGTTGACCTTGTGGCGAGACTGCAGACGCTCGACCCTCAAGTGGAGAGACGTCTTCTTACTGATGTAGTCCACGACGTCCTCGACATTCAAGGACCAGTGCAGACGAGATATGTACAAGGGCAATTTATGTTACTGCGGTAGGAATAAGTGAGGCGATGGTACCGTAACATCTTCTTTATGTTACAATCAAAATAGTGCTGGCCACTTGTTCCATTTAAAATTATATTTAAAATAATTCTAAATATAATGGAATGTGTAGCCTTTTTGTAAATTGTTATATATTATTCTTTAAGCTAACACGGACGCGCGGAAGTCCAATAAATGAAGCAATACGTATCGGGAGTAGTATAAGGCGCAAGGGTATCTAAATAGGGTATTTAGATACCCTTATGCCTTATACTACTATCGATATTTAGCAAAGTTAAACTCTTAATTATAAATCAAAGTAATCCTGAGTACCTCGAGAGATAGAAGCTGCCAAGTCGAGAAGACCCCCGCCCCGTTACGATCGGAGCATCGCCGATCAAGCAAGATCCGGATACGACCTTACAAAGTGACCACATCACCTAGTTTTACAGCAAGAGCTCTCAAACTGACAGTGGCTTTAAAACTTTTCTACATAAACAGTAATGCGTTATAAATATAACACGTATAAGTTAACAGAATGTATGTTTTTTTTTTATATCATAAGATAGCAAACAGGCAGATGGGTCTCCTGATGGAAAGAGTCAACCATCGCCTATAGACACCAAAGATGTTAGTGGTGCGTTGCTATCTTGTGGCGAGGTCTAATGTCACATGCATAAGTTTACCGGCTACCTTACCCTCCAAACCGGAACACGACAGCGACAAGCACTGACGCCATTGCGGCAGGAATAGGTAAGGCGGTGGTACCAGACCCGGGCGAGACAATGCAGAACTCTACCACCTAGTAGCCACGATGGTAGTGACTCGATAGCCATTCAGTCGCCTTTTACGACCGGCCTGGCAGAACGGCAGTTGGCCTATTCTACAAAGGAGGCCGGGACCAACACGGTAAGTATAATGAACTAATGACGTATTTAATGTGTAAGTTTCACCTACGAAATAAATATATTTGAATTTTGAATTTTTAGTTAAATCTGTGGTATTTATTAAAACTGTTTAGGACAATTTTTAACATCAAAATAACAGTTCGAATTTTTCCTATAAAAATTACGAACGCACTTAACGTTAACCTTCATTTTTTGCAAGATTCAGTAAAAACCGAGTAAAATCAGAAAATATTGTTAGATATAAAATACATTTATGTCCGCTTCCACCAAATTAAAAAAGTATTTAGATGGTTTGGATGGTTGATGCATATCCAAAGAGGTAGACAGAGGTAGAACCAGTGCACCCACGAATAGCTGAAGATAAGTCCCACAATATGATAGGCAAGCATAATATTGCCAACCGCGCACCGGGCAACCGAGTTAAATTAATTTAAAAAGTATTTAAATAGAATGGCGCAAAAGGATTTTAGTATTTTTAATTTTAGGCTTAACATTAAATACTGACGTAATCTGACGTCATAAAAAACAACAATCTATACAGGACGGACGACACCTGTGAATGTTGTAGGTCTTCTTTGCGGTTTGAAGTTTCCCGGCCCTCAGCCTGCTTTTTTTGCCCTATTTAGATACCCTTGCGCCTTATACTACTACCGATACGTATTGGTCGGATTCTTAAAAACTTTTGGAATAGTGTTGCGAATAATCTAGAAACGTCAAGAGTTGGAACGCTAGAGAGATCTAAAAATAAATGAAAGAGATAGCTACTTCTATTGATAAACAATAGCCGCCGTTACCCGAATAGTTATGTCATAATTAACCTTATCTCCTAAGGCATAAGGGTGAACATAGCGTGTACTGTATCTTGTTTACAATTAGCATTGCTTGCGCGATGTTTTCGGAATTTTCGGGAATATGGTCGAACTTTAGTTTGAGTATAAATAGGAATGTGTTGGCAAATAGAGCTCAGTTTTAAACAGCAATTACAAGCGATAGTATAGACGAACTGTGTAAAGCAATACAGTATAGTGAATAAGAGAAGTGTTTTAGATTCAGTTTAGTCTGTTAAGTTTAGTGTTAATATAGTGAGTGTTATTAATGTTTATCGGTGTATTTACGTATTTCCTTGTGGTGTTTTGTATATTTATGTTGTAAATACACGGTTTTAATATAAGTGGTATTTTAATGCACAGTACGAACTCGAAGCTCGTAATATTAGCTATGATTTAGTTAATCGTTTTAACTATTTGCGTGGTTTGATGAAAACGTTTGTATTATTTTATTTTGTATAACTACATACCTTTCTTATAAGCGTCATTGTCATATTCCGGTTTGAAGGGTAAGGTAGCCAGTAGACTTTTTTTATATCGTTAGAAAGCAAACAAGCAGACAGTTCTCCTGATGGAAAGAGAATCCATCGCCAATATAAATCAAAAATGTTTATGATGCGTTGCTATCGGTGTGGTGGAATGACAATGCCACATCCATAAGTCTACCGGCTACTCTACCCTCCAAACCGGTACACGACAATGACAAGTATTGACGTTATTGCGGCAAGAATAGCTAAGGCGGTGGTACCAGACCCGGGCGAGACAATGCAAAACTCTACCAGCTAAAAGCCACGATGGCAGTGACTCGCATAGCTAATCGGTCGCCTTTTACGACCTGCCTGACAGAATAACAGTTGGTCTGTTCTTCGAAGGAGCCTGGACCAACACGAGGGACTTATGCATGGGGCTTTGCCATCCCGGCACACGGGTAGCAACGCAACATTAACACGTTTTATATCTACAGGCGATGGTTTCTTTTTACAACAGGATTGCAGTATTTGTTTGCATTTTTTTTATATCATAAGATAACAAACAAGCAGATGGGTCTCCTGATGGAAAGAGTCAACCATCGCCTATGTCTATAGGCATATAGACACCAAAGATGTTAATGGTGCGTTGCTATCTTGTAGCGAGGTCTAATGCCACATGCATAAGTTTACCGGCTACCTTACCCTCCAAACCGGAACACGAAAGTGACCAGCACTGACGTTATTGCGGCAGGAATAGGTAAAGCGGTGGTACCAGACCCGGTCGAGGCGATGCAGAAATCTACCACCTAGTAGTCACGATGGTAGTGACGCGCATAGCCACTCAGTCGCCTTTTACGACCTGCCTGGCAGAACGGCAGTTGGCCTATTCTTCAAAGGAGCCCGAGACCAACACGGGGAATATCTTATGCTTAACATACATATACACATACATACACACGCGTGCGCGTTAAACTTATGGAATATCCTTTGTTTTTGCGTCTCGTGCTAAAAAACCGGCCAAGTGCGAGTCAGTTTCGCGCACGAAGGGTTCCGTACCATCATAGCAAAAAAAATATATGAAAAAAACACGTTTTGGCGTTAGGGGGTCCCCATACAACCCCCCTTAATATTTTCATTTTTTTATTTTTAGTATTTGTTGTTATAGCGACAACGGAAATACATAATTTGTGAAAAATTCAGCTTTCTAGCTATAACGGCTTATGAGACAGCCAGGTGACAGACCGACAGACGTACAGACAGCGGAAGTTTAGTAATAGGGTTCCGTTTTACCTTTTAGGTACGGAACCCTAAAAAAGCAAAATACGAGTGATATATATCCTGATGATGCTAATTGAGTATTCCTATCTCTACTCATTTTTACTTGTAGGTACTTGGTGTTTTCTTTCGTACCAGCGTTGGCCCGAGCCACTTTTGAAGACTTTTTGACACTCTACCAGACAGTTCGTAAAAGGCGAATGATTATTACTTCCATTCTGACTACTAGGTGGTTGATTTCTGCAACTTCTTGCTTGGGTATTTGGTACCACCACCACAGGTAGCCGGTAAACACATGCATGTAACATTAGCATCAAGCCACCAGGGCACACGGATGTTTTTTGACTGTCTATTGTCAGGGGATGGTTTCTATTTTTATCAGGCTATCTATGATATATATTATCGAAAGATATAAAAAAAAAATTTCTGGCAGTTTCTTAAAAAATATATATTAAAATTGGGACTTGTAATTTTATGAAACTGTAACTATCACTATTAATTTTTTTAAAGTAAATTTTTTTAGGTTTTTTTATAATCTGACCTTATAACTGTTTCTGTATATTATATGTAATATTGACCGCAGAAACTGCATGGAAATAGGGGGAGTTTTAAGGGATTCACACTCATCTAACTCCATCTTTTAAATAACGCTACACAACATATTTTCACACCAAATCTCTCTCATCACAAAAAGGAAAAGAGAACCCAGTGCCATATCTCACTTCTGTCCGTCCTACATTGCCTCCTTCACATTCATAATTATCTTGTACGAAAACTTTCTGCTTTGGAAATATATAAAATAAACTTTCGTAAATGTACAGTCTGTTTTATTAAATTGTACAATATTAACCGTGTTTTGTTTGTCCTACCTTTATAAGTACATAAATAAAAAAAAAATATTCAGATGAACTAGATAAAGTAAATTAAGATTTTTTGTGGTAGTCGAATGGTCCACAATTAATATTTAATTCGTTTGGCTGTCCATCAAGATAAGGATTACTAATAACTACCGTTAACCATCAAGTAGAAAAAGTTTTTCAATTAAGTTGTTTAAATGACCAAATGTTAAATTCTAAGTTGAAACTTTAATTTTAGATCAGATCTTTGCACACCTTAGTTTTTTATTAAGAAAAAAAGGATTTATACTTTTATTTTTGTGTTAACATATATTTCTTTCCACGTAGAAAAAAGCACAATATATTTCTTTTCGTGTAAAAAGAAACACAATATATTTTTTTTTATATTTATATCATAAGATAGCAAACAAGCAGATGGGTCTCCTGATGGAAAGAGTCAGCCATCGCCTATAGCCACCAAAGATGTTAAAGGTGCGTTGCTATCTTGTGGCTAGGTCTAATGCCACATGCATAAGTTTACCGGCTACATTACCCTCCTAACCAGAACACGACAGTGACAAGCACTGACGCTATTGCGGCAAAAATTGTGAGTCAATATGCTAATTTTTAGGATTAGGATTATTATGCTAAGGATTAGATTTATTTTGAGGCTTCGCTAATAAATCCTATGTTTTGGAACAATTTGTCACTTGCTATCCTCAGTTCGCCATCAATTTGTAAAATACAAATATACATATTTTTTACATCATAAGATAACAAACAATATAATTATAAAAAACTATAAGAATACCAACGCGCCATTAATATTTTTGATGTCTATAGGTAATGATTTTCTATTTCCATCAGGAGAACCATCTGCTTATTTGCGTAATCCTGTACTAAAAAATAGTAAAAAAAACTTGCACACAAAACTACTTGACCAATCTTAAACTGCAGGACTACGCCACAATTAGACTGCACTCATCCGTTGTGACGGACGTCAATAAATTGACGCCACGGCTTCTGTTACAAGCCTCACAAGGATGCTTATTCGGTAGTCATTCGATCTCATCTTCATATTAAATACACTGTATACATTTATCAAAATAGTAATAATAATATCTTTTTAACAATATAATAAGCTGACGAAAAGTAATGTGTGTTCATACATAAAAATCAATGAGTGAAGCCTCTGTTTTCGTACTATTATGGTGGATTTTTTTCTATGGCATATTCTATGGGCAATATTCTATGGCATAAAAAATAATTATCAAATTCTCATCACTCTGTAAAACGTTATGCGTGGTTGTACATTAATATCAATGAATGAACAATAAATACATAGGTACAATCCCTTGTTTACATCCCCTAAGATTGGAATTTAAAAAAACATTAAAAGAAATCATCTTCGGAATATACCCATTCCAATAAAATAGAGTTATCAAAATTTCTAAGTCTAATATGAAAAAAAAATACGCGTTGAATTGAGAACCTACTCCGTTTTTTCGTCGGTTGAAAAGTTAGTGGTTTTTTTAATAACTTTATCTTAGAAAGCATGAAATTTTCAGTTATCTGGTGAAATTTGATTACCGTTAGACACAAATAACAATGCACTTGTACTTTAATTTCACTTCACGACATATATATTTTTGGTATATTACTCGACCGGTTTCACTTTTTAAACATCTTCGTATTAACATCCTGAAGATGCTTAAAAAGTGTAACCGATCGGGTAATATACCAAAAATATATTTGAAGTGAAATTAAAGTACAAGTGCATTGTTAATTGTATCTAACAGTACGTAAAAACAATAGAATTTGCTACAAACACATTGTTACGGTTGCACTTTTATTTATCATTTTTTGTAATAACTTTAATAATAAATCAGTGTTCCGGTCGAATCCGGCTCGAAGGACCAAAAAAACTGTAATGTCTGTGTACAGTTTAAGATAAGTGCAGAAAATATGTGAGGGAGAGTCAATGTACGAGACACACCCATTAAAATTCTTTCTAACACTAATTTATTATTAAAGTTATTACAAAAAGTGATAAAATTACAACCTAAACAACGTGTGCGTTTGTAGCTAACTCTATTGTTATACGTAACCTAAATATTAATTATATGTCATTGACATATATCATGCAGCGGGCTGCAGCTAGTATTCTATAAAGGTTGTTAACGCTTGTACAACTAATTTTTTTGGCTTTCTGGTAATTATGTGTTATATCAGTGTAGATAACAATGAATGATTTCCGTACGAAGCCGTTGGGTTGTTACCCCGGGCTCCCTATGTAGAATAAACCATTTGTAGTTCTGCCAGGCAGTTCGTAAAAGGCGAAAATTGGCTATGAGAGTCATTACCATCGTGACTATTAGATGATAGAATTCTGCATTGTCTCGTCCGGGTTTTGGTAACAACGGCAACGGCTAACTTAGTTATACCGCAATAGTGTCGGTGCTTGTCACTACTGTGTCGGGAACACAGTAGTGACAAGCACTGACAGAGGATAAGGTGTCCGATAAATGCATCCTAATGACACATGCATACGCATGTGTCATTAGGATCCCGGCACAAGGATAACAACGCACCATTAACATATTTTGTGTCTATAGACGATATATATCTCGTTTCATCAAGAGTTTCATCATCTGTTTGTTTGCTATCTTCTGATATAAAAGAAATCAATTCTACTCATGTGGCCTACGCTCGTAATTCTCGTTTTTTTACATACATATAGTAGGTGGCTCTTCTGATGAAAAAGAGAAACCAACGCCTATAGACACCAGTGATGTCAATATTGCGTAGCTGTCCGTTGAGGAATGACAATGCTACGTGAATTCGTTAAAGGAAAACAAGGGTGAAACATTTCACTGCTATAGTGGAAGAAGATAATGCTAGGTAATAGGGTGGAGCAGGGAGAGGAGGAGGGAAAATAGACGGGAGGGGGGAAGAGGAGCAAAGAGGGGCATTAGAGAGGAACATGGGGAGAGAAGAGTGGAAAAAAGGGGGGAAAATAAAAAATGGGAAAAATTAAAAATTCATTCCAACCGAGTGTTCCACGACCCTCACACATTTTTTCTATCTAGAAAGACATTTGTTTGTTTACTTTCCTCAGAAAATACGTGTTTTTGTGCAATAACACATAAATAAATACTAAAACTAGAACTTTAAACCGTAGCTAATTACAAGCGCATTAGTCACACACCTTTAAATATAATAAGCGTGACTGTGTGTTATAAATAACTAGCGGACCCGGCAGACGTTATTCTGTCCGAACCTAATCGCAGCACCACATTCTGGGTCCAACCACAGAACACTTAGAAACTAACAGAAGTCAATGTTACATACAAGTAATGTTCGAACACAGCACACAGAGACACCTCTCACGGACGCGATATCTCGGGCTGGTGCGGAACAAACTGTACCGAACCATTCCGAGATATGGCGTCCGTAAGAGGTGTTTATGCGTGCGTTGCTTGAATATCACATGTATGTAGATTGACTACTGTCAGTCTCCAGTATACTGTGGTCCAACCGTGAATCTAAACCACTCAAATATACAACAAAAAAATCAAAATTGGTAACAGCCGTTTAAGTTCAGTGACAAAAGCACGTACAGAAGAATCACATTTACATAAAAAGATTTGCTTCGGGCAATTAACAAATTTCACTTTTATTTTTAACCGCAAGAATCCAGAATACACAACATAAAACACAATTATTGTTTTCGGCATATACTACTAATATACTGATAATGTACTTCTAATAGAGATGAGTTGACTAAAGCAGGTTTAGTAATAATATAAAGACAATTTATTCTTCTGCATAAATCATAACTGATATAAACTGTGACATAGATGAATAATTTAAATAACATGGTCTTGAACAACATTAATATTACACTCAATGAAATTCTAAAAAGCCTTCCAATTCTTTAATTTATATTGGCCTGCTGTTAAGTTGGTCCTGGTTCCTTTGAAGAAAAAGTCATCTGATGTTCTGCCAGGCAGGTCGTAAAAGACGACCGATTAGCTATGCGGGTCATAACCATCGTGGCTACAAGGTGGTAGAGTTCTGCATTGTCTCGCCCGGGTCTGGTACCACCGCTTTACCTATTCCTGCCAAAATAGCGTCAATGCTTGTTACCTATATATGATTTCTGTGCTTGTTACTATCGTTTTCCGGCTTAACGGGTAAGGTAGCCGGTAAACTTATGCATGTGACATTAGATCTCGCCACAAGACAGCAATACACCATTAACTTCTTTGGTGTCTCTTGGCGATGGTGACTCTTTCCATCATGAGACCCATCTGCTTGTTTGCTATCTTATGATATAAAAAGGGTATTAGAGATTTAAACTGCGGGGGCAGAGCAAAGATCGGGTTGTATGTCCCTCTGATATATTGATAACAACATAATATTATTAATAACCTCTCACTGACACCACATCTACATCTACATTATACCCGTTCAAAGGCGGGGCAGGTCACTGGCATTTAAATAAATATTTATTTTTTGTGTTTCTGTTTGGATAGAGAATAAAATTTTCATATAGTAAATTAAAATAAAGAAAACGCTGTAAAACTCCAAAACCGACTTCCAATTTCCTGTATCTCTGAAAACTTGCATCAGATCTTCAGCAAATTCAAATTAGATCAAAAAGAAGCTATTATATCGTCTCAAAAACTAAATTGATTGTTACGCCAGAATCTTAGTATGAAATTGTTATTGAGGTGTTATCCTCAAAACATGAAAACTCAATAGCAGCTCTTTGTCAGTGATGTTATGTTAACGCCCCCTTGTATTTGATGAGCACGCCAAGCATAAAGGCATATTGGTATTAGTCCCGTATTGAGTTAAATGTCTTAAAAAGAATGGATAACTACGATGAGAACTACTAGGTAGTAGAGTTCTGCAATTTCTAGCTCGAATTCAATATATAACCTACCCTTATACCTGGAACAAACCTTAATTTTCCTGCCACAATAGCGTCAAATTAAGTTTGCTGGTTAACACATATGGTGGTGGTGGTGGTGGTGGTTTTTTATCCCCACCACAAAAATGGCATCTATGGTGTCATAGAAAATAGTCAGTGATGGTATGTTTACTGTGTCTTGGATGAGCATGTAAAGCTATCGGTAACATTATCGCAAGAAGCAAGAGAATATCGTTTTAATGTCGATATAATGTGTGAACTGGCAAACCGGTGAATTATGTTGTACTGAAGTATCTATGACATTCAATTTACTCTGCCTTCGCCACATTGGAACCGACGAGTCCACATATTTTGTTTTCACATAACAATCATTCTCTGGTTAAACCTCTACCGTAATAATAATGGTGAAGCACAAATATCTAATTCTAATTTGACCATAGATTTAACAATAAAATCTATTCTAAGTTTGAAAACAAACTTTAACAATAATATAATGTACATGTACGTGCGTATGTCAAATGCATGGTAGTGTGTATAGTATTATATAATATTTAATTATATATATATATATATATATATATATATATATATATATATATATATATATATATATATAATTAAATATTTTTTAAACGAACCCAGACCAACACGGCGGTTTTCTATAAGTCTTCTCCATATAAACTTTAATCCAAACGATTTTAGTTAAAAGGAGTATGTACACAGTTTTCGCTTCACGTAATAATTATCTATATATATAAAAATCAATTGCAGTTCGGTAGTCTCGCTAAAACTCGAGAACGGCTGAACCGATTTGGCTTATTTTGGTTTTAAATTAATTGTTGAAGTCCAGGGAAGGTTTAAAAGGTGAGGAAATATAGAAAAAAAAATAGTAGTTAAAAAGGCAGAACAACGTTTGCCGGGTCAGCTAGTAAATGATAAAAATGAATGGTTATAAATATTTATTCGTCCATCAATTTGATTTATTTGCACGCCATTTTGAATATAATTTAAGGGTTTATATGAAATAAATATTTAAAATGTCGTACAAAAAAGTGAAAAAATTGAATTTGGTTGATATTATAGGAAGGATTTGATCTTTTTTATATATCATAAGATAGCAAACAAGCAGATGGGTCTCCTGATGGAAAAAGTCAACCATCGCCTATAAAGACCAAAGATGTTAATGGTGCGTTGCTATCTTGTGGCGAGGTCTAATGCCACATGCATAAGTTTACCGGCTACCTTACCCTCCAAACCGGAACACGACAGCGACAAGCGCTGACGCTATTGCGCTATTGCGGCAGGAATAGGTAAGGCGGTGGTACCAGACCCCGGCGAGACAATGCAGAACTCTACCACCTAGTAGCCACGATGGTAGTGACTCGATAGCCAATCGGTCGCCTTTTACGACCTGCCTGGCAGAACGGCAGTTGGCCTATTCTTCAAACGAGGCCGGGACCAACACGACGAAAATTTATTTTCTTTCGTGCAAAGTTGTATCAGGCAGCGAGTTTTAAATAATTAATCCGAATTTTAAAGTCTTCACTATCAGGTTGTTTGCGTTAAAACTTGTTTTAACTATTTTTAATGTAGTCCAATTTTTCGTTTCAACTTTTACTCACCATACTTGGTTTGCCAAACTGTCCAATCGCCAAAATATTTAAAAAGTAAAAACTTTCACATTTCTCTTAATTATTTGCGCATAGTATATTAAGGTCAAAAAAGTGCAACACTTTCAAAGCGCTACGCCTTAAGTGGCTTAGCCTTATTTTTCTTTTGACTTATTGGTTACAGGTCAACGCATTTGCATTTATCATCATCAGTCATCACTGTGACATTTATATGACACCATTATTACCGATATCGGGGTTTTAAATTGTTTTTATGGTTAGTGGTGATTAATTTCAAAATTATCATAATTTTTTAACCGAATTCCTTAAATAAACCACAGCTCCTTTGATTTTTTATCTATAAGAGAAAAAACAAGCAGATAATCCTGTGGGAAACATCCTAAATGCGCAAATATCTATTTAACAAATTATAAACGGACTATGACTCAATTTGACCATAAATTGAACATAAAATTCTATTGTAAGTTTGAAAACAGATTTTAACATTAAACAAAATACTACCATATATTGTACGTGCGTATGTCAAATGTATGGTAGTGTGTAATGATTTTTATTTATTTATTTCCAATGCATATTATTGTATATACAAAAAATTGCGTTTTTTTTACACATAATTAGATAGTAAAAAGCACATGGCTCTCCAGATGGAAAAAGAAACCATCGCCTATAGACACCAAAGATGTCAATGGTGCGTTGCTATCCATTTGGCGCGATGTTAATGCGACTTGCATAAGTTTACCGGTAGCCTTATCCTCCAAATCGAAACACGACGATAACAGGCGTTGTAACTATTGCAGCATAAATAAGTAAGTCTAGTATTAAATATCCGGGCGAGACGTTGCAGAACTACCACCTCGTAGTCATAATGGTAGTAACACGTCCAATCGTTCGACATTTACGAACTGCCGTGTTGGTCCCGGCCTCCTTTGAAGAATAGGCCAGCTGCCGTTCTGTCAGGCAGGTCGTAAAAGGCGACCGATTGGCTATCGAGTCACTACCATCGCTACTAGTTGGTAGAGTTCTGCATTGTCTCGCCCGGGTCTGGTACCACCGCCTTACCTATTCCTGCCGCAATAGCGTCAGTGCTTGTCGCTGTCATGTTCCGGTTTGGAGGGTAAGGTACCCGGTAAACTTATGCATGTGGCATTAGACCTCGCCACAAGATAGCAACGCACCATTAACATCTTTGGTGTCTATAGGCGATGGTTGACTCTTTCCATCAGGAGACCCATCTGCTTGTTTGCTATCTTATGATATAAAAAAAACTGCCTAGCAGAATGACAGGTAAGTATAAAGGTATTATTGGTATTAGTCCCGTATTAAGCCAAACCTCTAAAAAGTAATAAATAACTACGATGGTAACTACTAGGTAATAGAGTTCTACAATGCCTATTCCGGATTTAATATCAGTAACTTAATTTTTCTGCTATAATAACGACTACAATATTATATTATCTTGTCAATATTATGTTCCAATTAAGAGAGCTAATTAGCTGATTAAGATATTCATCTGGTTTTTCATCCCCGCCATACAGATAGCATTTGTGGTATCATAGACGATAATCATCCCTTTGTTTGTTTCCTTACATGATATTTTTCTTTTGCCATAAAAGGATTCATGCGAAGATTTTTCTCTTTTGATGAATTTTAAAGAAAATATTAATTTTCCTTTTGAAGGATCTACTTGATGAATCATATTTTAAAACTTTAGAGTTTGATACGGTAAAAAATTCAATTATACACTTTAAGAATATCATACTGTGGCATGAGTAGATAGTTTTTTTTATAGAACAGATGAGCCTCATTGGCAGTAAGTGGTTATCATAGCCCGTGGACTTGAGCAACACTAGAGTTTTTGCACTAATATTGGCTATACCGGTTTTTAAAAGAATATTCAACTCTGTCTTTATTTATAAATCATATCCGTTCGCGAATAGTCCTTCTGACAACTGTTACTAGTTGTCGGAAGGACCAAGGACGGAAGGAAGAGACCATAGGTCTCTTAGGGTCTCATAGGGTATTACAGAACGAGAAAAGGGATAAAACGCAAGGATTACAAATTCCAATTTCAGTAAGTGGTAAAATGGCGGAAATTAAGGTTCGAATCAAAATAAACAACTTGAATTTTTATTTTTATTCAGAAGCATAGCTTTAAGTTTTATACAAACATTTTGGGTGGCCTCGTCTCGTATTAAGATAACGACGATATGAATACGAAGTTTCAAATGTTAGAGAAAATTCCTTATAACTCAAGTATGCAGTAACTTGGAAGTTAAAGAGGATGCCTAAAGTTCCAAGCTATAATTATGAAACTGATAAAGGTCTATTCGATAAACATTACGATGCCGATCTTCAGTAAGCTAGTTTTGAAAAACTAATACTTTACCTTAGTAGGTATGTTAACCAAAAAGCATTGTTTTAATATCGTACATTTAGTAGTAATATCTTCATGCCCATATCCCCGAAGGGGTAGGCAGAGGTACAACAAGCGCACCCACGATTAGCCGAAGATACTTAGTCCCACAAATGTGATAGGTGGCAAGCCTATCGCCAACCGGGCACTTTCCAATCCCAGGCAACTTTGTGTTTCTCAGAAAACTGAAAAAATACTCTTTTTATGTGCCCGACCCGGGAATCGAACCCGGGACCTCGTGTGGTCAACGCCAACGCTGAACCACTAGACCACAGAGGCGACAAATTACATTTACATTATAATGTACATTTATAGTGAAAAATTCGCGTTTTAAACTAATTTAAATTTACCGTGAAAATGCTCTGAACTGTCATGGCGTCTCGATGACACCACGCCACGCCATATTAATTACATACTCTGTGGTTTCTATGAAAATGTCAAAAACACTTTTAGAGTAACACTTCCCGATGTGCGTTTATTATCAGTGACTTAATATCTATTCTTTCCGAAATTATATCCTAAAAATATTATTAATTCTCATCTTATAAAATAAACTAGAAATCGCCTGTGGCCGAAATTCGACCATAGACTAAAAATAAAATCGTTTTTTTTAATTTTATAACTGACTTTAACCGTAAAGAAAATAGCGTACTATAGGTACATGTGTATCACGTATGACACATGAACGTAGTGTATGTAAAATATATTTTTATTAATTTTATGTATTTCTAATGTATACTATTTATAATGTATAAAAAATTTTGTTTCTGCAGTCCCTCGCAATGTAAACTTTAACCGTGCCAAATTTTATGCTACACCGTTCGCGCAATTGTTTTGAAAAGGGATCTAAAGTTTTTCCTTCACGTATTAATATACAGATTTTTTTTTTATCTGCATATCATAATTTATCATTAGAAACTACAACATATTCATTCTTAGTGGAAACAAGCCAATTTTACCATTTCTATAATCCTAGCCAAAAATTATAAATGCGAAAGTGAGTTAGTTTGTCATGCTTTCACATCTCAACTACCTAACTGATTATCATAAAAATTTACGATTAGATTGCTTATACAAATCTCGTATCATGGTGTTTGTGCTTGTGTATTCTTCTGAGCAAAGTGGAGTATCTGCTACCGGATCTTCTCATTGTGCGGCCGCGTTCCAATCTGGTGGTAATTCTAAAAAAATCAACTTGTCAATAGCGCATGAAAATAATAAAAAGTTTTTTGGATTGGTTATTAAATGTATCTCAATATTTCAACAAAAATAATTTGATAAAATTTCAATTCAATACACATAATTATAAATGTAATAGCCGAGCCACACTGTTGGAAACAAACTTCCAACACGGGTATGTTTAATCAACCCATGGGAGGCTTGTGGACTTCAGGTGAATTTTTGTTGCAAACAAGTGTTTACACTGTTGTAAATCGCCTGCGCTGGTGGACTTTCCAATATCGGCTATCAATAATATCAAGAAATTTAAGAAGTAAGTAGTATACAAATTATTAAACCACATAGCAAATAATAATTTTTAAATATTTGCACACCGTCTCATTGCAGAATACGCTGGTACTACAGGTTTTTAATATTTTTTTTATATGAGAATAGGTTGTAAAGTATATTTTATACCGATATCGTCAGGTAACTACGGTTTCTCTATTCAGATGTCTTTTTCTGTTTATTGATTTTTTTATAAGTGTTTTTGATTTCATTTCAAGAAATAATTATAACCCCGAATTCTCACTCTCCTACTCCTACCTATAAGGGCTGGCCCTCATTAACCTCCACCCCAACAAAAATTTTACTATAATTAATTTATGTGATAGAACTTTTGCCAAGTCAGCCAACTATATTATAAAAGTAAATAATTTTGAGGCTCAGTGTATGGACTATATTTATTACTCTTTTATCTAAAACTAATGAACCTATTTTAATGTTATTTCATAACAATTCAGAGGCTTAAATTTTAAAAAACTTTTACGCTTTGAGTTCACAAGAGTCACGAATGTCTGATAACTTTTTAAAAATAACCTATGGTTTTTCCATAGATATTTCTAAATTATTTAAGGTTAAGCATATTTCAAAATTTAACTTTCTACACAGGGTAATGGTTTTACAACTTCTGATCAAGTAGTTAGCGAACCTAACTACGAATCGATAGGGCTCAATTCTCGACAGGGACAAATATTATTTGTGTAATGCGAACAGATGTTTGTATTTCTGGTTTCAAGTGTTTATTATGTATGTAACTGTATTTTATGTGTATTTCTATGTATTAGTATCGTTGACTATGTATTCATAAAATATTAGTACCGTTGACCCATAACAGAAGCAAATAATTTGCTTAATTTGGGTTTAGATTGATTTGCTAATTAGTTCAGCGATAGTTAATGTTGTTATTGCTACTAAAATATCAAAACAAGCTAAACTCGTTCGCCAAAGTACTTATTCAATTACGCCACGTTATTTATAAGATTTCACTATTATCGAATAAATGTCGTAGGTCTTCTTGACAAATGCGACAATAGGAATCACTACCCATCCCACCACAAGAAAAATTGTGACTCTTGAAAATATCTGTTGACAGAGCGAACACAATCAATAGATATTTTCAAGTGACACAATTTTTCGCAACACTTTTTTTTTAATTTTTTTTTTATTTATTTACAACCTAGCGGATTTTCACCGTATTGGATCTGAGTTCCTTTGAAGAATAGACCAACTGCCGTTCTGCCAGGCAGGTCGTAAAAGGCGACCGATTATCTACACGAGTCACAACCATCGTGGCTACTAGGCGGTAGAGTTCTGCATTGTCTCGCTCGGGTCTGGTACCATCGCCTTACCTATTCCTGCCGCAATAGCGTCAGTTCTTGTGGCAGTCGTGTTCTGGTTTGGAGGGTAAGGTAGCCGGTAAACTTATGCATGTGGTATTAGTACTCACCACAAGATTGCTATCTTGTGGTGAGTACTAATACCACATGCATAAGTTTACCGGCATAAGTTTACGCACCATTAACATCTTTGGTGTCTATCGGCGATGGTTGACTCTTTCCAACAGGAGATCCAGCTGCTTGTTTGCTACTCATATCTTATGATATACAAAAAATATTAATTCAATCTGCTCTTTTATTTTTATAGATTCCTCTTTTCTTGCTTTAGAGTCAATGAATAATTATGTCATTATTAATACGTTATTTTATGAATACAAAAGTAAAATTAACGCGGTTGATTTTACAGTTTTATAGTTAAATGTAGAAAAAAAAATGTTAGAATTGGATGACAAAATTAATAGACAATGCGAATTCAAAAGGGAAGGGAAGAAGAGAACAAAACTGAGCGGGATTTATAAATTACTTATTACTAGATCAGAAACGTTACAACTTAATTTTTTTTTAATTTTTGTCTAGTTAGACAAAAATGTAGTAATAACTAGATCGGAAAGATAACAATGTCTTATTAAAATACACGTAATCCCGAACATCTAAACTAAATTATTTAATATAATTTAGTATATCAGTTCCATGGTGAGTATGCAGATTGAACCGCATGTCTTAATACACTATTGATGGACTACTATTTATCATTTGATGACTGGCTATTGGAATGACTATAATCGGACCTAACAATTGGGATGACTATAACCGGACTGATGCCTGTACGTGCTCGTACGAGGCTGGAGAGTACAGTTGTAAGTTTGTACAAATATTTTTTTTTCTACTGTACAAATTAAATTCTCTTCAAGTTTGGTTCTATATATTTAGTCGCTGGACCAAAATTTGTATTAAATATTAACGTAATTTTTATTTAAATAACTTTTTATCTATTTTCTTAAATAACTTATAGACAATCGTCCGAAGAACATTTTTTTTGATTAACTACAAACTAATTGTATGTGTACAACTTTGTTTTGACAAGACTATTTTTTCTCTCTTCGAAAAATCTCGAATCGGTTAACTAATAAAGTTAGGGGTCTTCAAACATGGCAATATGGTGAATGAAAAATATTGATTAATAACAATAATTAGTTTCTAACTTTGTTTGATTATTTTATGAAAAACACGCAAAAACTTTTGTTCTATATTTGTGAGTTTTTCTGATGAGCCCTTCACTCTTAAAATGTTGGAATTTTGAGATTTTTAAATTGATTAATAACAACCTAATTTCCTTTTCCAATAGCTTGGTGATTAATATTATAATTCAAGGAAATTTTGTTCTCCACTTAAAGTTGAAACTTTTCTTAGTCTGACACTCTAAAGTTGTTTACTCTAAAGTTTTTACGGATACAAATTTCTTTTTTACCTACCTTTATTAGTTACCTGATTCGAGATTATATAGATAGAAGATAGAAAAAATGGGCATATTGTAAAAACGAAGCTGTTTACAAAAATGAAGCTTGTTATTAATCAAAAACAAAAAAGTTCCTGGGAACGCAGTCTATAAGTCATTTTTCGCTCCTACCACCTCAAGTAAGATTCATATTAATCTCTTTTTAAACGCCATTTTTTCATTAGTTAATCGTGGTACGTTGGTATCCTTGTAGCGGGGTCTTAATGCCAAATGCCTAAATTTACCGGCCACCTTACCCTCGAAACTGAAATACGATAAGACAAGCACTGACGGACGCATTACGGCAGAAATGGGTAACGCGGTGGTACCAGACCCGGACAAAACAATACAGAACTCTATAACCTAGTATCCATGATAGTAGTGACTCGCATAGACAATTAATCGCCTTTCACGAACTGGTTGGCAGAACGGTAAATGATGTATTCTTAGACGGGATTTTGTTGTTGTAGTTAAACATATGATAAAATATCATTATTGTTTAAAAAAAAGGGACATTATTACATACGCGCAAAATGGTATCCTGTTTTTGTAAAATATAATTCTTAGTTTTAATTTAATTTGAATAGAAACGAAAGAAAATTAAAATACATATTAAATTTCCAGTCGCTTATAACGAGACATATTTAAGTTCTGGACCTAGCCGCATTAGCGTTCATTAATTGAGCATGCACAGCGGGATGAAGAGCATTGCTCTATTTATTACATTTTATAAATTATTAAAGTTCTCTATTTAAAGTAATAAATAATCATTTTATTAAAGGATATCAGACAAACACATAGCTATCCTAAAGAAAAAAACGAGATAACAGACGCAAATGAAACCAAGGATGTTAATGGTGCTTTGACATCCCTGTGGCAAGGATTTAATGTCATATGCAAAAATTTACCCGCAACTATGAAAAGCGGTGACGCTATTGTGTCTCGGTGTCATGATAATAATGAATATATGGGGGAAAGCCTTTTGGAAAAAACAATTTTACTTGCCTCCAACAGGATCTGCGAGTAGAGAGTATTGGAATGATCAGATATAATGTTTAGCTACGAATATTCAGTAAGCAGTTACCGACTCAATAAACAGCAACAGAATTTACAGGTTGTAGTGGTTAGTCTGATCCTAGGACGATCTTGTTGTGTGGCGATTTTATGCCATCATTAAATAGGCGCTTCCCTGATATCGGTTAGTTTTCGACACCGGTATTAGCAGAAGAATGAAATTATTCAGACCAGAAAATGTTCAATAATAGACGATATGACAGTTTTATTATTAAAAAGATTATAGAAAGAGAGGAAGAGACATACCTTGAACTGATTGCTGCAGTCAAGTCAAAGGGAAGGTCGCTGTCATGTCGTAAGGAGAGATCAAGAAGGCTGCTTGCAACTTCTTCACAAAAAAACGGTTCTTAAAAGTACTAAAGAGTGTAAAAACACAACGCTAAGCATACAAACAAATAATAAAATAATAAAAAAAAACAGTAGCAGTCGTGGGACTGCCGATAGAAGTGAAAACGGAACTATTAAGTTGAGAGTAATTAAAACTATATGCAAAACATAGCTATAGATATACTATTATCATTAGCATGTCGGTGACGCGAACCGAGGATTTTACCCTCTACCAAAACGCTCAACGCGCCTAAAGAAGTTTTCACTTCAAAAAAACAGTGAAAAAGATAACTAATCATATTTTTTTAAATCTTACTAAAGAATATAGTTTATATTTATCACGACATGACCTGAGTTATCATAATTAAAACTGAGTTATCATAATCAATTCAAAAAGTAACAAAATGATAAAATGAAACATTTATACACACGCCTTCAAAAGTCGTAAAAGCTAACTTTTTTATTTTCTTTTACTGCCGCTGATTCGAGTCCACTCTCGTGATCAACTAATCTTTCTTCACATGTACCTAGAGAAAAGCAGTTAATAAAAAATAATTTAAGAAGAATTTCGATAAAAATATGTGTATCACCTTTTAGTTTTATGGTAGAATATCTAGTAAAAAAGCATTGGTACATTAGAGTTTTAAAACTTATTCATTATCTTACGCAAAGGAAAAACTTTAGAGCCCATTTTGAGACAATTGCGCGAACTGTGGAGTATAAAAAACATGTTGTTTCCTATTAAAGTTATCTAATTTAGTGTCGTTTAATTATTTTACTAACTTAAACGAGCGTTATAAGGCGTGCACTTATGGATTTTTCGAACTTTTCTGTACTTTACACGCTTGTTAGTGGTACAGTTTTATGTCAACACCCCGTTGTTGTGTGATATTACTAAGATAGTTTCCGTGATATTACTAAGATTTTTCTTAAAAATACTTCAATATTTTTTTACTAGACCAGAGGATTGAACATTGACCTTATGATAGTCACGAGGCTAATGAACTTAAGCATGTATATATTACTGACCTTATGCAATAAAAATAGTTGATTATACATTAGCAGGTTAATAAGTGTTTTGCCATGTACTAGGCACATAAAATTTAATTTTTTCATCCGATTGCCCTGAAGGAGAATTATGTTTTTCGTATGCATGTATATTACTTTGGCACAATCTTTTTTCTGCTTATATTTGCTTATGTAGTTGGATAAATTTTGGATACGCCTTTGTATGCAACTTCTTAGGATGTCAATGTCGCTTTCATTTACACAAAATATAGAGTTATAATACTTACCGATTAAATAAAATCACTTCATAGGTATTACTTAAGCCTTAGTTTTTATTCGACACGATAAAATAGCACAATATGGCATATTCCTATTTTTACGATATAATAAATTTGCAAGTGTTTGATATTTACATACAGTTGCTCATATGAGCGGCTACGTATTTTACGCCCAACACTGTGTGTATTAGTATTTGTGTGGTTCGTGTTATTACCTCAGAACTCGGTCATTTATGAACCGATTTTCAAAATTCTTTTTGTTCTGTTTGAGAGGACATATAACTCGTACATCCCATTTTAATTTGGTGAAAATTTGATGCAGGGTTCCGGAGATATAGGTAATGGGAATTTGTTGCTTTTTTAATGCGTGAAAAAATATTATTATAGTAACAACAAAATAAATAATATAATATATTATTTTTTTTATATAGAAAAGGGGGCAAACGGACAGGAGGCTCACCTGATGGTAAGTGATCACCACCGCCCATGGACAACCACACCATTAGAAGATTTGCAGTTGCATTGTCGGCCTTTTAAGAAAGAGTAGGCTCTTTTCTTGAAGGTCCCTAAGTCGTATCCGCTTGGAAAAACCCCTGCCGCTAATTGGTTCCACAGAGGAATAGTGCGGGGGAAGAAGTGCCTCGAGAATCGCACAGTTGTGGATTTCCAGACATCGAGATGATGAGGATGAAATTTTGAATTTTGTCGCGATGTCTGATGGTGAAATATTGCGGCAGGAATTAATCCAAACAGTTCGTCGGAACACTCCCCATGATAGATCCGATAGAAGATGCAGAGCGAAGCCACATCTCTACGCAATGCCAAAGAATCAAGCCGATCAGAAATAGTCCTGTTATTGACGATTCGAGTCGCTCTACGTTGAATGCGGTCAAAAGGAAGGAGCTGGTACTGAGGAGACCCCGCCCACAAGTGAGAGCAGTACTCCATATGAGGCCGGATTTGCGCCTTATAAAGTTGTAGGCGATGGGCCGGTGTGAAATACTATCTGGCCCTGCTTAGAACACCCAGCTTTTTTGAGGCAAATTTGGCCTTGCCTTCCAAGTGACCACGGAGCTGAACGTTGCTCGATATGTCAACTCCAAGAATTTCAAGACTGGCTGTGGCTGTAAGGGAAGTATTTTCGAAGCGAGGAGATACGACAAAAGGAGATTTTTTGGTGGAAAACGCGCAAACTTGTCTCTTTTTGGGGTTAAAGTAGACTAAGTTTAGTCGACCCCACTTTGAGGCTGAGGAAAGTTGTTCTTCGATTTCCGACACAAGTTTGTTCCGGCACTCTTTGACATATTGTTGAGAAACTCCGCTGCGGCCAGAGTACAAAGCATCACCCGTACTGTCATCCGCATAGCAATTAATGTTGCTTGATTGCAACATGTCATTAATATGCAGAAGAAACAGTGTAGGTGATAACACACAGCCCTGAGGAACACCAGCATTGACGGGTTTAAGTTCAGAGCATGCGCTATCAACAATGAACTTGATGCTCCGATCTGTCAAAAAATTGGTGATCCAATTGCAGAGTTTCACAGGAAGCCCATAAAAAGGAAGCTTGGAGAGAAGTGCTTTGTGCCATACCCGATCAAAGGCTTTCGCTATGTCCAAACTAACCGCCAAAGCCTCCCCCTTGTTCTCCGCAGCCTCCGCCCATCTGTGCGTTAGGTAAACTAAAAGATCACCAGCTGAGCGACCGCGACGAAAACCGTACTGACGATCACTAATCAGCTGGTGCTCTTCTAGATACCCCAAAAGCTGGCTGTTAATAATGGATTCCATTATTTTGGAGAACAAAGGGGTTATCGCTATAGGCCGATAGTTGGATGGATCTGAGCGATCGCCTTTCTTAGGGATTGGGTGCACTAAAGCTGTCTTCCAAGATTTAGAGACAACGCCTGTTGAGTATGAGAGCCGGAAAAGACGTGTTAAAACCGGTGTCAACTCGGGAGCACAGATCTTGAGCACGATTGGTGAGATGCCATCAGGCCCACTAGACTTATGGACATCCAAGGAAAAGAGTGCTTTACGCACTGCTGTTTGGAGGAATTGAACCTCGGGCATGGAACTGTCACACTGCGTGATGGTAGGCAGCATGTTTCCTTGGTCGTCCAGAGTCGAGTTGGCAGCAAAGAGTAAGCCCAAAAGATCGGCTTTCTCCTTGGCAGCATAGGCCAGAGAGCCATCAGCTCTGCGCAGAGGTGGAAATGAAGGCAGACAGAAATTCCCTTGGACAGCCTTGGCGAGAGACCAGAACGCACGAGCTCCCGAAGGAAGGCGAACTAGTCTTCTCACCAATTCTGCCAATGTACTCCGATTTTGCTTTTGCGATGGCTCTTTTGAAAGACCTAGAGGCAAAATTATACTCCTTTCTAACTGCACTGGTGTTTCTATCATGAGATGCCGCCGCAGCAGCCCACGCTCGGTAGCATTCCTGCTTTCGACGTGAAGTCGTTTTGCAGTGGCGACCAAACCATGGCCGTGACTTGCCACCGATGGGTACCGCAGTAAACGGAACGAACAGTTCCATGCCCTGCAGCACCACTTCGGAGATGCATTCAGCAATGACATCTGGATCATCCAGTGAGAAGCATATTTGCCTCCATGGGTAGGATGCAAAGAAGGACCGCAATCCGTCCCAATCTGCTGACCTGTAGTATCAAACGCGACGACAGCCTGAGAAACGAGGCCGCGATAGTCGCATTACCGGCACTTCACTCCGTATGAGGCAGTGGTCTGAAGAACCTAGCGGAGCATCTACGGAAACTTGGTAATTGTCCGGATGAGAGGTCAGCAGAAGGTCTAACAGGGAAGGTAAATCCACATCTGGAACACGCGTAGGTGAGGTAACTAGCTGTGTTAGACCATATGCTAGAGCAAAATCGTGAACAGATCTCCCCGCATGATCAGTGGTACGTGAGCTAAGCCATTCAACATGATGGGCGTTAAAGTCACCAATGATCACGATCTCCGCGGTGGGGATCTTCTGTATCACGGAATCCGTTGCTATTTGTAAATGCTCTACGAATCGGTCTACTTCGGAATTTCCACTATGGGACCTGTAAAGGCACGCATAGATGCGTGGATGGTCGTCGCACTCTATGCGTAGCCATAAGATGGATAGGTCCCTGCCTTCAAGGCTGCTGAGACGTCGGGAACAGATATCCTCTCTAACGTAAGCACAAACTCCTGCCCGGGGTACAAATTAATGCTCTAATTTGTACCCCGGGTAGGAGAGAAATGATATATCCGCTGGAGAAGATATCTGTGTCTCGGTTAAAAAGAGCAAGGCCGGCTTAGCCGTCTCAAGATGGTAGTGGACGGCATTTAAATTAGAGTTGAGACCCCTAATATTAATAAAATCCACGCGGTGTGTGGTAGGGGTGCCTTTAGTTTTTTGCTCCGTTTGTCCCGAGCAGCAAAGTGTGTGAGCGCATTTTTGCCCCCCCCCCCCCCCCCAAAGTACGCAGGGCAGCCTGGGCATCCATGCTCAGGTTTATTGCAAACTCCTGAACATGGATGTCCAGAGGGGGATTCTCCACCGCTTACGCTAATGGTACCCCCCTGGGGCAAACAACTACCTTTCAATTGCGCTTCCATAGTATTAGGGGGAGGGGGAAAGGGCCTCTGGGAACCTCACTAACCAGACGAAACGCAACAGCAAAGCTGTTACTTTACGTTGGTTTTAAGTGAGGTAGTGGTATTGCCCCGGTCGTGCCGGCCCATTCAGCTAAGCATTTTTAATACGTTAGAAATATTTATAATAGTAATAATAATAAAACAATACGTTAATTCTGATGGATACTCTTATTATCTTATATCTTATATATCTCTTTTATTTGGTTTTTTTTTTTTTATAACATAAGATAGCAAACAAGCAGATGGGTCTCCTGATGGAAAGAGTCAACCATCGCCTATAGACACCAAAGATGTTAATGGTGCGTTGCTATCTTGTGGCGAGGTATAATGCCACATGTATAAGTTTACCGGCTACCTTACCCTCCAAACCGGAACACGACAGCGACAAGCACTGACGCTATTACGGCAGGAATAGGTAAGGCGGTGGTACCAGACCGGACCGGAAAACTCTACCACCTTGTAGCCACGATGGTAGTGACTCGATAGCCAACCGGTCGCCTTTTACGACTTGCCTGGCAGAACGGCAATTGGCCTATTCTACAAAGGAGGCCGTGACCAACACGGCGAATTGTTGGATGTGTTTATTAATAAGACCAATAATATATTTAAAACGTTTAACTACTATTATATGATGTTGGAAATATAAATCCATACTAGTATTAGAAAAGCGAATATCTGTCAGTCTGTATGTCTCTGTATGTCTATGTGTTTATTTGTTACGCTTTCACGGCTACATCGCTATACCGATTTTGATGAAATTGGTCATAGAGATAGTTGCAGATACGGGTATGAAAGTTTGTATAGAAAACTATATCGATAAAATGTTAATCTACCTGCAGACGAAGCTACGTCATTCAGTTAGTATAATACGCACAAAAGTCGGTTACTTAAAAAATGAGACAGTATCTCAATGATTCTACGAGAAAGTTTGATAGACGATCATATAATTTAACTTTATCTTACCTTCTTCAGAATAAAGTCATGTAAAATTACGGTAAATTTAATCAAAACTTTAAATTACATAAATTCCGTTATAAGTGATTTTTAAAGGGTCTGCCAACCTGAAATTAGCTTTGGGCGCCGTTCAACAAAAACTGTGAATCAACTTGACACTTGACAGCAATTGTCATTAATGTAAAGTTGTAATTTTCGGACAAATTTTAGGGTTACCACATACATTCTCGATTAAAAATTAAAATATATTACTACCGCAGAATATGCGACGGTTTAGAGCAGGCAGTGTAGTTAAAGTAAACCTGCCATCCAAAGAGTGAATCTTCTTCACAATTCACCACACTATCAGATTATCAGCTGACGAATTTATGGTGGTAATATATTGCCACATTTTCTCAATCTATAATAACTATCACTTTTTCCAAGCAATAGCTAGAGCTGATAGCTGTATGTGCTAATACGTAGCATAGCTAATTAATAAGAAATCTTCTACTTTAGATGTTTGTATTATAATACTGTCTATAAATAGCCTCCTATTTCGAAATGATAGTTTTTCCTAGTTTCCACTTTATAATGATTAGATTCGTCAAGTAAACTTCGTCGGGGATTAGTCGAAGTATACCGCCTGCCGGGAGGACCACGGATGTTTTAAAACTCGCTAAACAACGCCGTTGTTGTGTTTTTTTTTTTGTGATATTTGAATGGGGCATGACACAAAAAAGGTTGGGGCATGACACAAAAAACGCCGTATTAGACCATTCCTATAACAATACTAGGCGACAGAACTCTGAATAGCGCCAGCCTCACTTATCAGTAGGTGACGGCTTTGTACTTTTATCAGTACAAAGCTGTCACCTACAGATAAAAGTTTGCCAATATTCATGTGGCGTTGGTATGAGTAAAATGTTATTATATTATTATGTATAAATTTAAAAGCTATACAGTGACACATACTGAGGCTGCAATGTAAATTTATACATTAATACGTGAAGCGAAATCTTTGTACCTACCCCTTTTTACGTAAATCTTGCGGATGGAGGAATATTAGGCACAGTTAAAGTTCGTATGGGGAAGAAGTGCAGAAAGCTAATTTATTTATTTCTAACGCACAGTTTATAAATACATAAAAAAATGCTACACACATTTTTTTTTCAATACCATGAGATTGACACTGCGCCCTTGTGGTAAAGCTTAAAGGAGATCTAATACTTTAGTCTATGGACTAACGGAATCACAGTTTGTTTATTCTATAATGGAACTGGCTGTTACAACTCAGAAGTAATTCTCTATTATCCCCCCGCCGGTTCCCCATACAAGAAACGTGATTTTTGCCGTTTTTTATACAACCTTTTGTGCGCGAGTCCAACTCACACATGGCTAGCTACATGGGGGACACTACAAGTTTTGCACTTCTAGCTAATCGGAACTATTTGAATTTCAAATGTTATATTTTTAAAACGTTGCAACCTTCTTTGTAATCAAAAAAAAACAATTGGCGGGAAACGATTTATGAATTGTTTTTTATCACACATCAAATTACTATGTACGCAACGAAAATGGAATTAATTCGAAAAGATTTTAGAGCGATGATTTTTTATAATTTTAAAAGTTCTCTTTCTCCGCAAGACTGTGCCGCTCGTCTTCAAAATGCTTTTGGGAGAGAAGCACCTTGTTTGAGCAACGTGAGGCGATGGTTTGCTGAATTTGAGAGGGGTCGAGTTTCTATACATGATGAATTTCGTGAAGGGCAGCCTTCAACTGCCGTCAACGAAAATAATGTAGCTATTGTTGAGCGGTTAATTGAAAAAAACCCCCGGATTACCTATGAGACAATTTGAGGACTATTGGGGATTGGTATGAGCCAAATTCAGTAAATTTTACACGAAGAGTTAAAAGTTCGGAAACTTTGTTGCCGTTCGATCAATCATGAACTGACAGCGGAGCAGAAGCGGGCTCGCGTGGAATGATGCTCACAGATGCTACTGAAGTACGACCACGGACATTCTAATGCTGTTTATGACATTGTCACAGGAGACAAAACGAAAAAAAATAGCAATCTTGTGAATGGGTGTCTGAAAATGAGAACAGGCCAACAAAAGTGAGACAGGCGAGAAACGTTGGTAAAAAAAATGATCGCGTTTTTTTTTCTCAGCTACGGGTCCCATCTGTACAATTTCACTTAAAGATCAAAAGAGTGTTAATGCCGAGTGGTATTCTACTATTTCTTTACCCAGGGTGTTAGAAAAATTCGCGAAAGACGACCCAAAAGCCGCATCTCCTACACCATCATAACACTTCTTCATACACGGCCAACAAAATAAAGTCATTTTTAGCTTCCGAAAAAGTACATCTCTTCACTCATCCTGCACATAGCCCCGACTTAGCACCCTCTGATTTCTGTATTTTTCCCAAAATCAAAGATTTGATGACAGGTTTTACTTTTACCAACTCCGAAGAGGCAGTGATAGCGTTCAATCAGCACGTAGAAAACATGCCTTCAGATCTGTGGTCCTCCTGTTTTAAAAAAATGGTTCGATCGCATGAAAAAATGTTTAAAATGTAAAGGACATTTTGAAAAGCAATAAACATAATATTTTGGTTATAACATGTTGTTTTTTTAAGTTACGCAAAACTTATAGTGTGACCTACGTATATATAAACATACTATGAACTATGATAGAAATTCGATCAGCAAGCGATTGCTACTGTTACTAGAACCAAATGACGATAGAACAAGAAAGAGAAACTAAATATTGGTCAATCATGTTAAGTAGAGTCTATCTATATTATGTAAGACTAATTATTTTCTGCGACTTAAAAGAGGGTATGAATCACACAATCAGTATTTAATAACGCAAACTACCAATAAATTGATAAGACATGATCATAAATGCGTCACTTAGAATTCTAAGCACGTGTTTTTCGAAGCGAAAACGTAATGTCGGTAAGATAATTAAATACGTCGCTTTATTAATTTGACATAGTTTGACCCCAATCATGCCTAATCTACATGTCTACACTGCAAATTGTGTAAATTAATATTAACCTATTCGAATTACTGAGCATAAATTATGGGCCTTATCTTTATACAATAGGTGGCTGTGTCCCGCAGCCTAGTGCGTAATTTTTCGGGAAGTATATTATTTTTTCATATACTTGCATATTATTAGATAGCAAATAAGTCGATGGCTCTCCTGATCGACACAGAAACCATCGTCTATAGACATTAAAAAATGTTAATAGTGCGTTGCTATCTGTGCGGCGAGATGGCAATGCCTCATGCAAAGTCTTTCAAACCGAAAATCAGCAATGACATGCATTGGCACTATTTCGGCAGGAATAGGTAAGGCGGTAGTACTATATACCCGGGCGCGACGCTGCGGAACTCCACCACCTCTAGCTATTAAAGATGCCGTTAACGGTACTTTATTCCTATCTGCTATATTGACGTAAATACGTCATAAGTATATGGCTCTCATTACCTCCATATTGGTCCGTCTCCCTTTGAATAATAGACCTTCTGCCAGGACATTCACAAATTTCGGACGATCGGCTAGGAGTCACTACCATCCGCCATCGTGACTACTTGGTAAGAGAATGAAACGTCTCGCTTGAGCATGTTACTAACTCCTTACCTTTTCCTGCTGCAATTGCGTCAGTGCTTTTGACTGTTGTATTCTGGTTTGGAGAGTAAGGTAGCCAGTAAATTTATGCATGTGGCATTAACATTTTTCCACTACTAGTCTTATGTGGAATCAATTTCCGGCGGCGGAGTTTCCGAATGGATACGAATTAGGGACTTTCAAGAAGAGAGAATACTCCTTCTTAAAAGGCTGGTAACGCAGCTGCAAGACCTAGGGTGCTGTGGCTGTCCATAGGCAGTGGTAATCACTTAACATCACCTGAGCCTCCTGCTCATCATCATCAACATCTTTGGAGTCTATGGGTGATGATTGTCTGTTTTCATTAGGAGAGCCGTATGTTCGGTTTTTTATATCATAAGATGGCAAAGACGCGGAGTGTTACTTTCTGTTCAAGTTCATCTCGTTTGCCTTCTTTGGTTAGTATTAGTAATTTGAGCTTTGGAGCGCTAATACTGTCTGATAATTTAACCTTACGACACGGCGCTCTTTATTTTACTGTCGAAAACCCAGCTTGCCCTCAGCAGGTAGTATATAAAGATTTATTAAAATTTAAATTTACTATACGAACTAAAAATAAACGAATACTTGTCCCAGAAGGTGGTGTTCATTTTCCTCGCAATATTATCCGAATTAAGTTGCTAACCGTAACATGATACTTTGCTCCGCATGCACGAAAAAGAAAACAAAAATTAATAATCTGTCATATTACAGACACTTTAACATGCCAGAGTTTAAAAACTTAAAATTTTATCAAGGCTTATTTAAAAAAGAGGATTAACTTATATTGCAATTTTATAAACTTACACGCGTAATATCATATATTCCTAGCATATTTCTGCTACGTAATGATAGGGAAAATGGCCGTCTGTATAAGCTGGTCATTTTTAGTATCTCAAAAGCAAAAAAAAAATTAAAAGGTTATCACCAAATCTAATTACCAAATATCACCAAATTAAATAAAATATGGTAGCGCTTCTACCAATTTTCTGTATAACCATTTGATCAAATGGTGAAGAAAAGCATAAAATAAAATTGATGAAAGCAGATTGTCCGAGTAAGATGATTCAGCGAACACGTTACACAGAGAGAAACGAGTGCCATATTAACTCATACTTGCATTTCTTTCTACACATTCATTACTCTCTTCATACAAACACAATAGTTTCTCTTCTATAATAATAATAACTAGTTTTCTTCGTCTGAATAGAGTCAAGCTCTATTCAGACGAAGAAAACTAGTTATTTTGCAAATTTCCGCTAACTTTTAAGTGTACTTTTGGGATTTCACTGTAAGGGAAAACATATAAAAGCGGTGTAAGAAATGGAACAAACTTACCGTAGATCTGAAAAATAATGAAGACCCCAGCGGCACAGGTATCCTATCCACCCTCGTCCACCACACTTTATACCACGACAGCACCAAACACAAAAGCACACAATTAACGCACTCAATAAAATAAAATATCTTGACACTATGTTGGGTTTTTTAAAAGGTACATTTAAGTAAAAAAATTACAAGTGAGCGTTGAAAATTCAAGACTAGAACACGCAATGATAATTATTGCTGCTGTTGCGGCAGATATAACTAAGGCCGTAGCACTATATATACCCGGAAGATATATTGCGGGACTCTAGCACCCAGTAATGAAAAGTATCAATAGCGGAACTTTATCCATATCTTCTATATTGCCCTAGATGCGTCATATTAGTATATGGCCCTTATTTTTTATATGTTGGTCCGGGTTCCCTTTGAAGAATTATAGATCAACAGCCATGTTGCTAGACAAATCAGTTCTAGACTAAATCTCAAAAAGGTTTTCTAGATATGTTAGTCTGTTACTTTTAATGCATTTCAATCTAATATTTGTTATTTTCTTTAATTTTTTTTGCACATGTACACGTTATCTTCCTAAAATATTTATTGACTGGATGAATTTGCTTTTTCCATAGATGCTTATCTAAAGAAACATTACGCCACGCGCGTGCGCGGACTAGGCAACGCAATAAATATATAGGCGCCAGCCACGCCAGCGCAACGAGAACCGACGCTATCTGACACGCCTCTACATCATAGTAAGATCGCAACTACACGACAAAGTAACATCTTTAGCCCGACTTGCTAACTTCATAGCATCTTACAATATCGTATATTTATTTACTTGTATAAAAAGTATAAATAAGTTTGGGATAAAACTAATTCATGATTACATTAAATCTTTTTAGCTCCCTACTAAAAAAGTTCTTTAGACTCCAGTTTCCTAAAATCATCACATATCCACGTTTTAAGGTTTTTCCAATTGGTTTTAAAATGATGTCAGTATATTGCAATCGGATCAAAATCAGTTGATTCGTCTGGGAGTTATCAATGACAAAAAAAAAAAAACATGTTTTTGGACACAAATTCGAAGCTTTTCTACCTATAAATTTTGTTAGTAAGATAACATTTGTAGAGGTCCAAAATAAATAAATAAATCTTTATTAATATTACAAATGCAAAAATTAGGATGTTTGAAAGTTTGGATTTGTTAGTTTGATTAGTTTGGAATTTATGTAAGCTTTAAAGAAAACCTATAGGCATAGAAGCATTTTTAAAGTAAATCAAAAAGCTTAAATCCCACTTGTTTTAGAAAATAAAAAAATACCATTATTAGGACATAATGCAGTAAGTGTTATAGCATTTTAAATAGCCCACTAAATGCGCCATCTTTTAATGCCACGTGCTGAAATAGTGTAGTACATTTTTTTCAAGTTGAATGATGTAATAATTTTGAGTACATGTTTGGGCACATTAGGGATATTTCCCCTGAAACCAAGATACTTGTGTTCAAATTTTGAATTGTAATTTATACTAGGATTATTCAGTAACAAATCTTCAACAAAATAATTAAGCTAAGTAAACATTTTGTAGTCATAGTACTTGAAAAATCACAACAAAGTGTTTATTTCCATATTTTTTTAAATGGCTACTACTACTAATTTTAGAGTGCAGGTAAAAATATATTTTCATATTTTTTGAGAACCACCATCCCTTGGCCCGGCATCCGTTTTCGGCTTGATATTGATTTCCTGGACACCCTGTACATAATTTTTTTTTTAACTTTTATACAATTTCTGAACTCCTCGAGAAATTATTTGTATATATAAAAGTTAAATAGAAATTATATTTTAATAATAATAATAATTTTAATAATAATAATAATAAGGTGAATGATAAATAGGCAATACAAAGATTTGTTAATTTACAATAACAAAATGATAACAATAATACAAAACTTTTAGACATATTTTTATAGCTTTGATTTATAGAACTTCAGCTTAGTTTTAAGTATTTCATATTTTGAGTAATTCATAATTCAAATTTTCCCCTTTTTTCTTCTCATACCGATCGAAACATAGTTAATGGCATTCGATAGGATTCTGCTCAACTTAGACTTCCTGAAAATTTGAACCAAGTCGGCCCAAGAGATTTTGAGAAAATGAGAAATATCCCCACAAACAATTTTGGCGAAACAGTATTTTTTTTAACATAACTTCCAGATTAATGTATCAATTGAGTACTAAAACTAATCAGCTCTATTCCTTAAAAAACTAAATCTAATGTATAAATTGTGTCAAAATCGGTTCATCCGTTTGGGAGAAATTGTTGAGGAAAAATTTAAAAAAAAAGTGTTTTTCGACATAATTTTGAAATTTTTCAACCAATCATTTTTTGGTATTCTACAATATTTTAGTACTTAAAAAATACGTCAAATGGCATTTCAAGAATCAAAATCGAATCTAA
Source organism: Apodemia mormo (assembly GCA_036924255.1). Lineage (NCBI taxonomy): Eukaryota > Metazoa > Arthropoda > Insecta > Lepidoptera > Riodinidae > Apodemia > Apodemia mormo. The sequence goes on along the minus strand of JAUPFN010000009.1, from coordinate 17,272,933 downwards.
TTTTCAAAAGCTACAGCTGTTCAAATATTAAAATGACGTCATTTTTAGCATATTTACTATATATTTTTAAAATAATTTTCAGGCTAAGACACCGATGGACTTAAAAATCTTATCAGCTTTTCTCCTTTAAAAATTGCGTCAAATACCGTTAACTGGATCAAATCAGCTAATTTGTTTAGAATTTATTAATGATGAAAATATTTGAAAAAAATGTTTTTGATATTGCTACGAAATTTTTAACCTATCGATTATATTTAGCTAAAGCAATATTTCAGATTGCAAAAATTTAATTGAATGTCATTCGAAAGATGAAATTCAATCAGCGTTTCTAAAATATACAACTTTTCAAAAATCAATGTAAATAAATAAATATTCACGGGACAAATTACACTTACTGATCTAACCCCAAAGTAAACAAATTATTTGCTTGTATTATGGGTGTTAGTCAACGATACTAATACATAGAAATACATATATAAATACTAGAAAAAATGTTTTTTTGAAATTGCTACGAAATTTTTCAGCCTATCGATTATTTAGCTAAAGCAATATTTCAGATCGCAAAAATTGAGTTGAATGTCATTCGAAAGATGAAATTCAATCAGCGTTTCCAAAATATACAACTTTTCAAAAATCAATATAAATAAATAAATAAAGAAATATTCACGGGACAAATAACACTTACTGATCTAACCCCAAAGTAAGCAAATTATTTGCTTGTGTTATGGGTGTTAGTCAACGATACTAATACATAGAAATACGTATACAAATACTAGAATATATTTAATAAACACTCAAACCCGGAAATACAAACATTTATGCTCATCACACAAATGCTTGTCCCCGTCGGGGATCGAACCCAAGCCCCGTCGATCGCGTTGTCAGGGTCGCTAACCACTCTACCAACGGGGTGGTCATATATATATAGAAAAATAATGATATAAATAATGATATTAAAGAAAAATATATAAATGTAATTTTTTACCAATTTCTCAAAATTTGTGTATGAAATCCGCTAAATCCCAGTAAAGTGTGGTCAATAATGTTTACAACCCTGTTCTAACAGTCCAATAGTTGTGTGAGGTTTGTGGAACGTTTATGAATGAAGCATTTTATAGAAACGTTTATTAGGCCTTATGAGTGTTTTAGTTTTATAAGCTTTTATACCTATAATAAGGATTTTTATGAATATCACTGCTAATCTGAACAAGATAATATGGTTGCTAAACAAATATTACACAGAATATTCCTTCCTAGAATATATTTTTGAAGAATAATTTATCTTCTATACTGCTAGGGACCTCGTAAAAGGCGACATTAGGCAAATAGTGTATGCTACAAACATTGTAACTACTAAATAGGTAAGAGAGTTCTGCAACGACTCGATTTAGTTTGGTACCACTGCCTAACTAATACCTATAGTAATGGCGCTGGTGCTTATCGCCGTCATGTCCCAGTTTGAAGGGTAAGGTAGCTGGTAAACTTATGCAAACAAACAGATGGGTCTCCTGATGGAAAGAGTCAACCATCGCCTATAGACACCAAAGATGTTAATGGTGCGTTGCTATCTTGTGGCGAGGTCTAATGCCACATGCATAAGTTTACCGTCTACCTTACCCTCCAAAACGGAACACGACAGCGACAAGCACTGACGCTATTGCGGCAGAAATAGGTAAGGTGGTGGTACCAGACCCGGGCGAGACAATACAGAACTCTACCACCTAGTAGCCACGATGGTAGTGACTCGATAGCCAATCGGTCGCCTTTTACGACCCGCCTGGCAAAACGGCAGTTGGCCTATTTTTCAAAGGAGGCCAGGACCAACACGGCGAAAACGTGGCATTCCAAACCTGCCACAACGATAGCAATGCACCATTAACATCTTTGGTGTACTATGATTATCTCTTTCCATTAAAAGCACGACGTGCTGGTTTGCCATCTTATGATATAAAAAAGTAGTGTCTGATAGGATAACAAAAAAACCGGTCATGTGCGATTTTGACTCACATATCAAGAGTTCCGTACAAACAAAGTATTATTAGCAGTAGTAGGTAACAAGTTTGTACAGAACCCTTGATATGTGAGGTCGAAAAATATATGACATAAACGGTCATACCTTTCGATCGCGTTTTTTTTATGATGCAACTAATATTTGCGGTTTTCGGATTCTTGTCTTTATATGTGTTATAGGTCATTGCTTTCTGCCAAATTTCATAATTCTAGGTTTACGAGTAGTAACCCTGTAGGTTTTGTTTTCCTTTATTATATTGCAAAAAATCCAAAACAAACGACATAAATGATCATATCTTTTCTTAAAAGTTAAAGTTTGGATTTTAAATCTACCTAATAGGCACCGTAGACCCTCATTTGATGTAAATTTCTTGATAAAAAAACTTGATACCTTTACGCATTCCTGAGGTGAAAAATCTTGACGACCGACAATGAAGTGACCCTATAAGGGTTCCGTTTTTTCCTTATAAGGTACACGGAACCCTAAAAAGATCAATATTCTGCTGTAAAAAAATCATTTAACTTTATAAAATTAAGCTGCACAAAACTAATAAGACAAGGTGGTAGAGTTTTGCATTGTCTCGCTCGGGTCTGGTACCACCGCCTTTCATATTCCTGTCGCAATAGCATCAATGCTTGTCATTGTCGTGTTCCGGTTTGGAGGGTAAGTTAGCTGGTAAACTAATGCATGTGGCATTAGACCTCGCCACAAGATAGCATCGCACCATTAACCTTTGGTGTCTATAGGTGATTGTTGACTCTTTCCATCAGACTTATCTGCTTGTTTGCTATCTTATAATAGATTAAAAAAACAAACTTTGAAAAGAATTTAATTACAGTTTTTACAAATCTACCACAAATTATCAAAGCAATTGATGCTCGTGCAATAAAGTAAACTTTATCTTAATCTTATATCTTTTGATAGTAAAGGAAGAAATAAAAGTAAATAAACAGGTAGCTGACACCATAGTAACTCATGCTACGCTATCGTACGCCGTTCCTAGAATGCAATCCAAGTTGGTGAAGTACCGAGATGAGGTATTTATTAATCGTATCATATTCTTCGAGTAAAAACAGTCAGCGCAAGCATTGTATATGATTCCTAGAAGCTATCTTGATCTACTAATGTTTTGTTGTTGGATAAGTAAATAAAGTTCTCTCTGGAATTATATTGTTTTGATAAAGTGAATTCCAGATAAGTTTTTATGTTTACTTTTATACAAAAAATCGTACCTATTAAAGAACTGCATTTTGCTATTAAGCAGCTTGCAAAAACCAAACGAAAGCTAAACGGTCACTAATCGTTGCTATATCACGATAGCATTAGGTGGTAGAATTTTGTAATATCTAATCAGGAACAGGTACCATCGATTCAATTTTTCCAGCAGCAAGAGCGCTAGTAGTAATGATTGTAAAGTTCTGATTTGAGGACAAGAGTGAAGATAAGGCCAGAGAGCCTCTATACTCATATATAAGACCATACATCTGTTACCATGCATGAATGTCAACATCTATATACATATTATAAAATCGTAGGAAAGTCAAAACTGTACATTGAATATTTTTTAAAAGAATACTTGGGGCATGATCTAAATCGATAACGAGGCCAAAAATATAGTTTTTAGAATTTTTGTCTGTTTGTCTGTAAACTCAAAAAGTACTACATGCATTTGCTTCGAATTTTGCATGAATATTACTAACAGGTCGGGTCAGCTATATATGTATATATATATATATATATATATATATATATATATATATATATGTACACATATATATATATATATATATATATATATATATATATATATATATATATATATATATATATATATATATATAGTGACATGTGTTGGTTTTCTCTGTGTTGATCCGAGCTTCTTTGAAGAATATACCAACTGCTATTCTGCCAAGCAGGTCGTAAAAGGCAAGGTAATAGCGGCATATATATATATAAATATATATATATATATATATATATATATATATATAGCACAATTAACGTTATATTCCCTAGTGTGACCCTATATCTACTAAAGTACATCGAAATCCTGCCAAGTTCTCAACGTTTGCAATATCATTGAATGTTAACATGTTAATGTTACAAAATTAGTATGTGACTTAGTGTTGTGATGCATGGGGATAAATATATATATTTTTATTGCTGATCTCAATATGTTAATATTTTATATAATTATTATATATAATGTAATTATTATATTACATATAATTTAATTTTAATAACCCATTTTTATTTATGGGTATAGAATATTATGAACTATTTTCTTTTAAATCGGGCTGTAGTAGAAAAAGAACCCAGATATCTCTGCGTGATAGAGTTATTTATTGTTATTACTTAATTAAATTTCGTGTATGAGTTAAATAATAATTTTAAATTTTACGGAGAAACATAACATAAAATAATTACGAATTATTGTTCCTTCTCAGATTGGCTTTGTTAATAATGTGTTATTTTAAGTCACCTGCCTCTATTAACTGCACGCATCGTGGTTGCGTATTGGTAATTATTGTACCTTAAAATGACAATAATTAAATAATTTTTCTCTCTCCTTTAGAAGACAGGTGACTATAATTAAACAAGTTGCATGGACGCTAAAAACTACGTATCAGAAATATCGATATTCTAGCACTTGTTTTGAAACGTTAATTTGAGAAATAATTAAGAGTTGATTTATATTAACGACACAGATTTTATACATATAAAAAATTCTATTTTTAATATGTATAAAAGTACTCTTTCACTCGCGGACCGAGTTCGTAATGTGTGAGAGAGGTTAGGTTTGAAAGAAAGTGTCGGTGTAAAAATGAGGAAGGGCCTACCTACCTATTCCTGCCGGAATAGCATCAGTGCTTGTCATTGTCGTGTTCCGGTGTGGACTGTAAGGTAGCCGGTAAACTTATGCATGTGGCATTAGACCTTGCCATAAGATAGTATTAACATCTTTGGTGTCTATAGGCGATGGTTGGCTCTTACCATCAGGAGACCCATCTGCTTGTTTGCTATCAAGGAACTTATATATGATAACTGGAATTGTTACGAAGCAATATTTGAAAAATAAAAATGTACTTTATTTCGTTACTCATAAAGTTGACATTTGTTTCTTACTTAACAGAGGGGAAAAACGTTCTGAGCAAGACAACGACATGAGTGGATGTTGTCCCTTTCTTACAATTGCCAGTGTTAAAATAAAACTGCTGATGGTAGATTTTTATATATTCGGTAATCGTTAAATCGATAAATACATTAACAAAAATGTGTTGTAATTAACATAGTGAGTTCTAAAATGTGCTTATTTTAATTATTATGTAATTACTTATGCAATGCAAAGCTGTTTCTCAAGTTAGTAGAATTACTTAGTAGTAATTTGCGAACTATATATGGCCGCATTTATATATGGCGATTGGCGCTTTATTTAGTAGAAAGAGACACACTCCACCCATGTCGTGGTACTCTTCGGACGGAGGACTTCAAAGATTCGTGTGAAAAATTACAAGGAATTTTTTAGCTGTAGCCCGCTGTATTGTAAAACTTTATGGTAAATTCCATGGGAAGAACTTATTTTCCAGGACAAAGAGTATCCTATGTGCTATTTCAGATCATCTACATGTGTTCCACATTTTATCTAAATCGGTTTAGCTGTTTTTCTTGATTGAGTAATAAATATCCATCCATACATTCAAACTTTCGTATTTGTAATTTTACAAGCTGCACCGTGCAGTCCGCTGCATTATGAATTTTTTTGTCGAATTAAGCGGGAACAACTAATTTTTCCGGGACAAAAAGCCTATATGCTGTTGTAGGTCACAGGCCAGGTATCATCTACACGTGTGGCAAACTTCACCCAAACAAGTATAGCTATTTTTACGTGATTGAGTAAAAAAATGCATCAGTTAGTACTTACAAACATTCAAACTTTTGCATTTATAATATTAATTTAGATTAGTTAAAACGCTAACGCCTACTAATAGACAAGCTGGAGCATAAACTAGTGAATCTAATGATGAAAACGAGTGAATCTAAAAAATCGAGCTCAAAATTAATCATTAATTAACTGTTTACTTTAGCCAGACAACTTTGACAAAACGAGTTCCACTTTCATCCAATTTATTCGCAGGTCTATCTTGTCCTGCAAACCTTCTCAAGGGCCAACAAATATTCCTTAGAAATTCGATCGTATTGCCAATTACAAATCTTTAAATTAAAAGTCTAATTAATTCTAGATCTTCCTGAACCACACACACATATACACACAAAAATAATTAAAATCGATCTAGACATCTGGAATTGCAATGACAATCTATGTTTCACAGATAGGTACTTACAGAAGAGTTATGGAGATGTAGGATGGTCAAAAATATCTTGGCATTCGAAGACGTCGAAAGTTGAGTGTACTGTTAAATATCAAAATTAACTCATCCATGTGAATGCAGCGCTATTTGCGGACTCTCCAGAAGTAATGACGCACCCACCTGTGGTTTTACAGAAAAAACAATGAGTATAATGACAGTATTATTACAAGTGTTTTAAAAATAGTTTCATCCAAAACTGTTGCTCATCGCTATGAACAACGTGATACTCAAATACTTATATTAATACTACATCTATATTTTAATTTATTTTTAATTTAATTTAATTTAATTTAATAATATTATAAATGCGAAAGTTTGGATGTTTGGATGGATGTGTGTTACTCAATCACGCAAAAACTTCAAAACGGATTTATATGAAATTTGGCACACAGGTAGATAATAACCTGAAATAGCATATAGGCTACTTTTTATCCCGGAAAAATTCGCCATTCGCTTCGCCAAAAACTCTTATTATGCAGCTGCACGCTACAGCTAGTACATTCATATATTTGCCCCAACCCTCTAACGGACTAGGCAGAGTGTACCGAGTGCCATACATAACGATCTATGTAGAGTTATCTTATTTATTTTACATCCATAAATTTGTTAAGCAAATGAAAATCTTGATAGGTACTGATACTATTTATATAATTAACTAGCGACCCGCTCCGGCTTCGCAAGGGTAATGTATACAAAACCCTTGACAAATTATACACCTAAATTTTCGGTGAAAACTGCATGAAAATTCATTCGATGATTTTTGAGTTTATCATGAACAGATAGACAGACGCGGTGGGGGACTTTGTTGTATAATATGTACAATTTTAAAGGTCAATCTCCTCGGTCACGCAATTTCGGGCTTAGTAATTGTGTTTGAGGGCCTGGTTTGAAGTTTTAGTTCAAACGATTTGTTCTAAATGAGTTTTTATTTTCTGTGAATAAAATAACTTGCTTGTATTTTGAAATATCGATAGATGAATAGTATGTCGATAGCTAGATAATAGAAATAGAATGTCGGTACATTGTGAGAATTAATGCAGTTGATCAGACATCTGTTGCATTTGATCATATGAGCGGATACATGTTCAATACATTGTAGTTTTAACCCATTATCCAAGAAAAAAAATATATTTAACATATAGGTTTATATGTTTATAATTTACAGACTGGCCTACTGCTGATTTTCTCAAAATACACCTGAGATCAATAATTTATATTTCTGTGGTTGTTAAGCTACCAGGACAGAAAAATAATTTATTTGTTCTAACATTTATTAGTAAATTCCTGACCCACTCTGAATCAATATCTATTTCGGAACTGATATATTCTGAACAAAACTAATATCAGTTTTATCGTAGCTACTTAAATCAGTCTTTCTTACATCACACTACTAAATAAAGTTGTAAAACCAACATTCACCACAAGAAAAGATAACGCGATATTTATATCTGTCACCGCCTATAAGGAACTTAAAATCATAACCATTAGAAAGCTAAACAAAGATATGACACATTATAAAACCCATTAGGCATTAAAGTTATGATATACATTACTGTAATATCTGTTCAAGTTACCCAAAGCAAATTAGAAGATATTTGCAAATCTCCAAGCGAGTTATCGTTAGTTTTATCGTGGCACAGGGAAATGCAACCGAGAAATTATCTGATCCCTCCATAACTTAGTCTAAAATACTAAAATTGCTTTCGAGAAATCTTTTACTGCGATCTTCACGCTCTCTGTGCTTATTATAATCCATTACAACGTGGCCACGGATATTTCCGAACGGTTTATCATAATTGAATACATGAAAGGGTTGAGAGGATTAAAAGAAGAAAAAACTAAAATTAATTTCAAAATGTAAAATAATGAAGGTATCTGGACAAAAGTTTATATAATATTAATATTATAATGAGAAAGATATTGTGTAATTGATTTTAATAATATTTTTATACAACGTGTCACAGAAAGAGCGCACACATTATGAAACACGTCAATTATTATTTGAAATAAAATCATAAATTCGGCACTGAAAATCTTTTTCATGATTTTTAACATTGTTTTTTTGTGAATTCATTTATCCTAAGTTACACATTTGTAAATTTCAAGATTTTAATATTTTAAGACCTATTTTTACCTTGTTTTAAGTTCATTTTTTCTTTATGTCAACTCTCTATGGAAAGTATTTATTATTTTTCTTGCAGTGGATTCAGTAGTTGTTTCTCAACCAACTCCTTTTCCCTCTTATATATAATTCTGTGACGAGGTGTATATCATTAGATAGCAAACAAGCTGACCCCATGTTTGTCCGGGCTCCCTTTTAAGATTAGATTAATTAATTATCTGCTGTTCTTTCAGACAGTTCGTAAGAGGCAAGCGATTGGCTAGCCGGCTCCCGACTAACGGTGGTAGAGTGAACCAATCGTTAATAGGTGTCCGGCGGGGTGATCACGTAACTCGCAATGCGAAATTATCGTGATTGTTTAGTTATTGCAAGACACATAACATTTGTACATTAGTGGTAATCGTTGCCGCTTAATTAGTTTTGATGCTGTGACATTGCAAAAAGTGCATTTAGTGTAGTGTAGTTTTGTTGTGTAGTTTTTGATGATTTTTTCATTAAGTTTAAGAGTCATCGCTGATCGCTGGCGAATTGCAAACGTTAGATGATACGCCTACCGATTATTTTGGTGAGATCTGGATTCTCATTATCTAAAATTGAATTCCCAATCAGCCAGCAAGCAGCCAAGCAGCAAGTAGCCAGTTAGGTACGTTATTTTACGGAAATGGAAACTAAATAGTTTTGTAAGAAAAACTACTCTATATTTACATATGATTATTATTATTATCTTATTAGATTATTATAAGTTATGTCCTTTTTGCGTGTTTTAGTAACAAACACCCAAACATTCAAACATCTAATAAACCTACAACGCTTTCAATTATTTTTAAAGATTCATATATTATTATAAATTCGAAGGTGAGTTCGTTTGTTTATACATTAGTTCTAATCAAGTCTTCTTCCGTCAGGGGTACCTACACAAAACGACATAAAAATAGACCTTATCTTATCTTATATAGAAATATATATTATATTGTTAAAAATAAGATAGTGTTTCCGGGGGACAAAAAATATTACGCGAGCTCTTTAACGCGAGCCCTTTTCGACATAAATAGAATGAATATGAATCCCAAAATCCTTGGACGATCAAGCCATAATGACTGAGGTTTCTTTACTTTGCCTATTCATCTTTGTAGAAAGATAGAGCAGTTTGTAACGCGTCGTGACTGCATGTAATATGCCAGTAAAGTTGAAAGTTGCCATGAAAAGGATAATGAAATAAAGATAAGAGTGGTTTCTGACGTTGATAGCTTTGATATTCATTTCTAACTAAATAAAGTGAATATACGGTTGTCACGGATAGGTAGGTTGACAGCGAGAAATTTCAAATATGCCAAGTCATCAACTATTATTACCCACTCATTCAAAGCGTTTTATGCTCGCTATAATAATGGATCAAGTCGAGTTTTGCAATATCATTTTAAATATATTATCCTATCAAAGCTAAGAAGTGAAGCGCAAAGTGTTCGAGTATATATTAATATAGGTCGTGTACATCTCAGTACAATTATTCGATATATATTTGTGTTTTTTATTATATTTATGCCTATATAAATTTTATGAAAACTACATATTTATAACATTACAATAACAACATATTTATAACATTACAAGTGTATTTTTTATTAAATAATAAATATACATCACCGGTGTGAATACTAAGATATTCGGATTCCATATTATATCGTTTTATTACTTTTGCTCAGTCGGAGTAGTCTATGTCACTACTGGATAGTGTAACTTAACTTAGTGTTTCTTTTATTTGTTAGAATCACACAAGAATACAAATATTTTCTATTTATAATATTAGTATAGACAAACGCAGGTTAATTTGTGTAATCAGTTTTATATTCTTCACTAACTGCAGCGTGCAGCCCGCTGCATTATAAAAGTTTTTAGCGAATCCCGCGGGATTACCTAACTTTTCCGGGATAAATAATAGCCACTGTGTTAATCTGGGTTTTCAGCTATCTACATTCCAAATTTCATCGTAATCGGTTCAGTAGTATTTGCGTGAAAGAGTAACAAACATCCATACATACATACTCACAAACTTTCGCATTATAATATTAATAGGATATTACAAAATTTTAAGATATTATAAAAACCGAACAGCAACTAATTTGTTAGCTTTTTCTTATAAATATGTATTACTTATCTTTAGTATAAGTAATTTTATAAATTAGTGTTTAACATTATTTATTTTTGAAATATTTGTTTATTTATTGATCGGTGTTCTGTTAGTCTGGTTACTTCAGGTCACGAGTATTCAGATTCATTTCTTGTATTGGCCAACGTTTTTTTTAACTTTTTCTGTATAGAAAAATAACTTAAAAGCAACCTACGTTTGGTGTATACTTTGCGTCTCGAAAAAGCTCTTAAAGCCGTTGATTCCAGCTATCGCATATTTTCGATCACGTTATTACATACAATGATTATTATTAATTCGTTATCTACCCTTCAAAGGACGTTCAGCGTGGTAACAATTTTTGTTCCTTATAAGGCCATATTTCATGAACTTCAGCTTTATAGAACCTATTATTTAAAACATATAAAATATGGCTTCAAAACAATGATAGAGATCCTATTTATACAACGGCTATCGTTTATTTTTTGCGATCATAAACATCAAAGTGCAAATACCTGCCAATCTAGAATAATGCAATGAATATCTACATCTACACTAATATCATAAACAGAAATATTTGTATAAACTAACCCCAAAACTACTAGTCGCACTTGAAAAAATCTTTCCCATTACAAAGTGACAAGTACACATAAATTATTTAAAATACCATAGAATATTGTTTACCATGAATGAACGAAAAAAAGTAATAGTAATAATAATAATATCAGTGGAAAAATTACATAAATTGATCTATCCCAAAGTAAGCAATTTCTTTGCTTATGATATGGGTGTTAGTTAACGATATTAACATATAGAAGAAATGTATTGTATTATGGGTTGTTTTACTATATAAATAACTAGTATTGAATATTTTGGTGGGGCACTTGAGAGTGGAAAGAGGGGGTAATTAAGATAAAACTATACGATGTCCTAAGTTGGACCAAACAGTAGATATCCACAATATTTTTCATTGAAATTCGTTCAGTGGTTTCGGAGACCATCGCAGACAAACAATGTGACACGTAATATATATATATATATATATATATATATATATATATATATATATATATATATATATATATATATGTATATATATATATATATATATATATATATATATATATATATATATATATATATGATCATCACAAAAATGCATGTTTCTGTTGGGTCACATGAATGATGTTGCAGGCATACAATTTTTTAATGTAGTAAAATTGCGATATCCGACATCCCATTTTCTGTATCCCTGGAACCCTGCATCATATTCTCACCAAATTAAAATGGGACTACAATCTCTCAAACAAAATTGGTTCATAAATGACCAAGTTATGAGGTAACAAACAAAACACATAGAGCCGAATTGATAATCTCCTCCTTTTGGGAAGTCAGTTAAAACTGCGCGCGCTCTGTACTAAAAATGACATAGGAGAGCACTTTACAAGTCACATTGTAAATAACTTGCTTTTTAACAATGTGGCTTCTACCGTACAGAACTAAAAAGAGTTGTTTTATATTGTGAAAAAGCTTCTTAGAAGCTAATCCCGTCGCACTAAAAAGGATTAAGTTCATAATAAACCCTTTAATGTTATCTCCAAGGGTTTTACTCTAGTTTTTTATGAGTACATGTTATATTTTTAGCCAATGTGATAAAAACAGGTACTTGATTTCATATTAATGTCATATCAAAAGATTTAATTATCTTTGTTTTTTATCCATTGAAGGCTTAGAACCTACAAATGAAGGCCTTTCGTTAATGAATGCTTTTAAACTGGTGTAAGAATCGTGGGAAATGTAGAATTCAAAGGAGCTCGGATCAACACAGAGGAAACCAACACGTGTCACTATTATCATGAATAATAACTAATTGGTAGAGTTGTGCAATGTCTCGTCCACATTTTGAGTACCACGGTCTTACTATTCCTGCCGCAATAGTGTCGGTGTCCGTCACTGCGTTTTTCGGTTTGGAGGGTAAGATAGCCGATAAACCTATATATTTGGCATTCCTTGCTACGCCGCGCTGATAGAACGCACTATTGACGTCTCTGTCACATAACATTGGTGTCTTAAAGTAATGGTTATCTCTTTCAGGAGAACCATCAGCTCGTGTGTTATCCTCTGATATAAAGAAATAATCTTACCTTTAATTAAGAAACATGACAGATCAAACAATTCAGTGGGAATTAGACAAAGCAAATATTTAATTTTCTATTTTTAAATAAGCGTAACAGGTAAAAAATAATGCAAACACGTCAATGTTGTGATGACTACTAGGCGTAGGCAGGTGGTAGATTTTTGTAAAGTTTCACCCGGGTTGGTACCACCTTTATCTCCTATCGCAATAGCGCCAATGTGTGTCTCTAATTACGGTTTCAGTTTTGCTAGTGTTGTAAAACTAATTAAATTTTAAGTTTTAATAATCTATATTTTTTTATATAGAATAGTTGATAAACGGGCAAAAGGCTCACCTAATGGTAAGTGATTAATGCCGCCCATGAACTACTGCAATGCCAGGGGTACAGGTGAGTTTCTGGTGAGATAAAAACTCCATGTGAAGGTTTTTAAGGCGGCTTGCACCAAAATGCTTAAACCATTTTAAGTCACTTAATACGTTTAAAGTGACAGCATTTAAGGCGTTTTGACATTTGCTAAACATGTTTAAGGGTCTGAATACATTTAAGCATTTTAGTGCAAGCCGCCCTTAGAGTCGTAAACGATCGGCAAGCATAAAGTAATTTTTTGACCTGTTTAGTACCTCAAGCTTCTTAGACGATAATTTAGCTTTAAGCGCAAAATGAGCAGAAAATTGAATGTTACTCGATATGTCGATATGAAGAATTCTATGCTGGCTGAAGCAGTAAAGGAAATTGTTTGTTCATGAAACATGTCATTAATAAAATTCACATCGAACATACAAAAGTAACACCAACTTTTAAATACTTACTAGTTGATCTGCACAGCTTCGCCCGCGAATAGAATAACATGTCATTAATATAATCGTTCATACAAATTTTCATTCCCTATATCAGCCCCTTAAGGGTATTTTTTTAAAAGTAGCCTATATTTGACCCCTTGTCTTAAATTATCAAAATTTCCTATTTTACTACAGCGTATGTGTTTGCTGTCCATAATTTAAAAAGGAAAAGGAATAGCCGCTTTAATAGCTATCACGTCTAAGTCAGGAAATACTTGTAAACAGCTATTATTTATTTTAAACAACTTCTCACCTTTACTACAAACGTTGTAATGTCAGAAATTAACTCACGATGCTCTGATACGAAACACGAAAACTGTTTTACTCGAACGATCGTTTACTATGTCCGTTGAAATGGAGAGAGGAACTTTCAGATACACTTGCGAATTTCATGGCCAGATCTAAGCGCATAGTATTTTATTGGGTAATAACTTCTGAACACTTTCTTGGGTTTCCCCTTCACACATAATCTATCTATTGTCACACTTTATATTTCAAAATATTAAAATGAGTAAATGAGTGGCTTATTGCTGGGTAATAAAATTCACATCTAACGTATAAAAGTCACACCAATTTTATATACTTACTAGTTGATCTGCACAGCTTTGCCCGCGAATAGAATAACATGTCATTAATATAATCGTTCATACAAATTTTCATTCCCTATATCAGCCCCTTAAGGGTATTTTTTTTAAAGTAGCCTATACTTGACCCCGGGTCTTAAATTATCCAAATTTTCTTATTTGCCCTCCATGCCTTTCCTAAAAATTAGTTGAGCCATTTAACCAATATACCTTCAGACAGACAGCCAGACTTTCTCATTTATTTTTCCCATTACAATTTGGTGAAGATCAGATACAGGTATCCGGAGATATAGGGAATGGGAAGTCGGTTGCTTTAATTTTTACTGCGTTAGAAAATTATATTAGTATAGATTATTTTTGTGTTATAGCACTCACCCCGTGCTTGAGAAAACTTGAAAAGTTTTAACAACAACAAAGAAAAATATCAACACGCAGGATTTGAACCTGTAACTCTCTCCCTAAAGCCGGGACGCTATACCACTGAGCTAATGTCGATATGCTCGACGTGGTGATATTCTCCTTTAAGGAGAGGGTCGCAGGTTCAAGTCCTTCGTGTCGATATTTTTCTTTGTTTTTTTTTTTAAGTTTTTATAGTATGGGTTATGCAAGCAGCCCGTCGGGGCTTTACAATAACTATACCGGGTAGCACCAATTATCTAAAGATACGAGAATGTGTCACAAACATTGATATAAAAAGTTTTATATCAATGGTCATAAATTATAATTTTTTTAAAGTTAAATGAATGTCTTTTTTTATAGTATAAGATAGCAAACAAGCAGATGAGTCTCCTGATGGAAAGAGTCAACCATCGCCTATAGACACCAAAGGTGTTAATAGTGTGTTGCTATCTTGTGGCGAGTTCTTATGCCACGTGCATAAGTTTACCGGCTACCTTACCCTCCAAACCGGAACACGACAGTGCCAAGCACTGACGATATTGCGGTAGGAATAGGTAAGGCGGTGGTACCAGACCCGAACGAGACAATGCAGAACTCTACCACCTAGTAGCCACGATGTTAGTGACTCGCCTATTCTTCAAAGGAGCCCGGGACCAACACGGGAAAAACTCTATAAATCTTAAAGGAGCACCCATTGAGCTAATCTAAAGATGACTTAAAATTACATTAAAACCACTTCAGTCATTTTGAATTTTATGGAAAGCTGCAAATGATACCAGAGTTATCAAATTATTTTTCTTGTCTTTGTCTAGTCTGACAGATAATTTAAGCAGTTTTCTGGGACACCTTCTTTGATGTCTGTGCAGTCCTATGCGGGAGCGGCAATATCTTCCGCATTTATTGCAGACAAATACATTTGAAGGTTGATTAGACGGTGGCTGATGTCTTTTGGTTGTTTTGTCTGCCAAATTTGAAAACCAAGAATCATCATGAGTCTTGCGGCCCTTGCATAAGAAACTCGGCAGATTTATATCTTAGTATAAACAATGAAATCTCTTTTAGGTTGGACAACTGACTTTATCCGTAAAAAATGTATATATGTATATAATATGTATATCATATATGTCACATGAATTTAGTGTGTGTAATGTTTATTTTTATTAATATCATTTACTCTGGTGTGTATTATATCGTGCATATTATCATAGACTAATATATTATTTTCTAATGTCTATATATTCTAATATATATTATTATTATCTATATATTCTAATAGACATACTCTAATTCTAATATACCTATATGTTGTCTGTGATATTATGTAAAAATCGCCTCTGTGGTCTAGTGGTTCAGCGTCGGCGTCGACCACATGAGGTCCCGGGTTCGACTCCCGGGTCGGGCATTTAAAAAAAAAATTTTAGTTTCTGATAAACACAAAGTTGCCCGGGATTGAAACGTGCTCGGTTGGCGACAGGCTCGTCACCTATCACATTTGTGGGACCAAGTATCTTCGGCTAATCGTGGGTGCACTTTTTGTACCTCTGCCTATCCCTCGGCTTTCAAACTATCTTTATATCAAATTCATCTGAATTGGTCCAGTGGTTTAGGCGTGAAGAAGGGACAGACAGATAGACCGAGTTACTTTCACATTTATAACATTATTATGGATTAAATATTCTGTATAATACATAAATATCATACAGGACGACTTATAAGATACGACTTAGGAACCTTTAGGAAAAGAGCTTATAAATTTTTAAAAGGTCGGCAACGCAACTGCAAGACCTCTGGCATTGCGGATGTACATGGTGGCGATGATCATTTCACATGTGGTGCACCTCCTGCGCGTTTACCCCATCTTCCATAAAAAAAAAACATTGTCATGCTATTTGGATATCAAAATTTTAACTTTTACAAAATAAATAATTTTGGACGTACTTTTGCACTCTGACATTATTCAGATATTGGTTAGAAGTTTGCTAAAATATATTTGACGTCGCTTGACATTTATAAAATACCTATGTAATGTTTAACGAGGCCTTTTATCAAGAATAGTCATAAAGGCAGTTCTTAAAAAGTGAATGATTGCAAAAAAAACTTTTCATTACCACCGTATACAAGGTGATAAAACTTGGCATCGTCTCGGCCGGGTTTAGTACTATCGCTTTATATATTTAAACCGCAATAGTGAAATTCTTGTTATTGGCATATTCCGGTTTGGAGGGTCAAGTAGTTAGTAATTTTATGCATGCAGCGTGACTATTTCGCCATACGAATCACACTATCGTCGTAGCTTCTAGGTGGTAAAGTTCTGCATTGTCTCACCCGGGTCTGGTATATCGTCCTTCCTATTCCAGTCACAATAACGACAGAACTTGTCACTGTCGTGTTCGGGTTCGGAAAGTAAAGTAGCCGGTACACTTATCACTAAGACCCCGCCACAAAGATACCAACGTATCATTAACAAACTTTGTGTCTATAGGAGATGGTTGTCTCTTTCTACCAGAAGAACCACTTGCTTGTTTTTTTTTTATACTATAAGATAGCAAACAAACAGATGGGTTGTTTGATATGTGATAACTTATAATAGAAAAAAAAGCAATGCCACCTTAATATTTTTAGTACCTTATGCGATTGTTGTCTCAATTCAGTAAGAGAACTATATGTTTGTCTGCTATCCTATGATTTAAAAAAATCAACGACAATTTAACTAATAATATTAATATTACAGGTTATTATTACCTAACAGTCAATGAAAAACATCAAGTTACCTAACATTATACGTCATTTAATATTTGTTTCTAAAAATAAATATGTTTCTGGTTACTTAACTTAAACTGACAAGATGTTTCGTCTTTTCTGGTGAAAAGTGTTTTACTTAAATCTTTTGGAAATACACCAACTGAACTTTAATTATGTGTTTAAAAATCGGAAACAACAATTACATAAATGATAATTCCTGTCCGCGTGTTGTGCTTATGACGTAAAAATTTAAAGTTACAATAATGAATACACGGCCTTGTTGAGTGTTGACCTTTATAACGAGATTTTTCGTCTGACCAACGGCCTGGCTAAGTGTGACGTAATAAATTAGCAACATCCAGGACATGTCGCGCGACACGAATAAATGTCCCCCTGTTAATAAGTACCGTTTTATGTATTGAAACACGTATCAATACGACCATCTTATTGTCACTTCACACGAGAATAAATGTACTGATAGTAGATACCGAAGTATGCCAATTAAAAAAGTTTTAGGCAGGTCACAGATGTGCGATTTATGAACATATAAGAGAAAAATATTACAATAAATATTGCAGCTGAGTATTTATCTATACATATGATAAAATCGTAGGAAATTCAAAACTGTACATTGAATATTTTTTTAAAGAAAACTTGGGGCGTGATCTACAATCGATATCAAAGCCAAAAATATAGTTTTTAGAATTTTTGTCTGTTTGTCTGTTTGTCTGTTTGTCTGTTTGTCTGTTTGTATGTTTGTCTGTTTGTCTGTTTGTCTGTTTGTCTGTTTGTCTGTTTGTCTGTTTGTCTGTTTGTCTGTTTGTCTGTTTGTCTGTTTGTCTGTTTGTCCGTTTGTCCGTTTGTCCGTTTGTCCGTTTGTCTGTTTGTCTGTTTGTCTGTTTGTCTGTTTGTATGTTTGTCTGTTTGTCTGTTTGTCTGTTTGTCTGTTTGTCTGTTTGTCTGTTTGTCTGTTTGTCTGTTTGTCTGTTTGTCTGTTTTTCTGTTTGTCTGTTTGTCTGTTTGTCTGTTTGTCTGTTTATCTGTTTGTCTGTTTGTCTGTTTGTCTGTTTGTCTGTTTGTCTGTTTGTCTGTATGTATGTCCGGGGTAAACTCAAAATGTACTGCATGGATTTACTTCAAATATTGCATGAATATTACTAACAGGTCGGGTCAACATATAGGCTACATATTATCACGTTATCACCTAGAGGCCAGGTGCTGTGCGGAGTAAACGAAGTCCGTGCAGACGAAGTCACTGGCAAGAGCTAGTTGAAAAATAATTCTCATTAGCGATCATCTAGAGCCGAAAAACACGGGCGAGACTTCATATATCGTTTTTTTTAGTTATTACCCTAAAGCTTAATATATTCCGTAGGATTATTTATAGGTATTCAACTCCTTAACTTATTCGCATTTAATCATTATATAAAAAACCCAAGATGCACAGTCCCAAACAAAACTGACACTAAAAGTGTCGCTAATTTCATTTAGATATGACAAAAACTATGTCTTTGCATATCCAACCTTAAGCGCAATATTTATAGTTGTTTTTACAAAGCAATGTACAAAAAGAAATAAAATTGACTGCGTCGCAACCGAAGCGATTCTATTTGAAATGAGCGCACAATTTGAAATTGTGCGCTCATTTTTTGAGGACGATTTGAGATACTGATTGTGTATCTTAGTTTTTTATATCAATGCATTTAATAAATATTTTTTAAACTTGGGGAATAGTAGCTAAATAAAGTTGGAATTTAGGTAAAGAGTAAGGTAAATATTCAGTTCTCTCCTTAGTGTCTGTGCTTAGGTATATCTTGCCATTCAATGTCTTTAGTACGACTGTGTATCTCATAAATTTAAGTTAGATTGACAAAATTCTGAGCTAAAATTTTGATACTTAAAATACCAAAAAATAAATTAGCTATAAGCTATTAATTAGTACAAAAACAGGGAGAAATTTTATTTGATACTCATAATGAAAATTATGATATTGCTGTTTTAATGCAAATGTAATTAAGGTTTTATACAATGGTAACACTAAAGTACGATGATAGAATTCAATCAAATTAAAGTCTAAATATTTTTATAAGATTTTTCCTAGCGATATATTCTACTTGACTAACTTAAAAACATAAATCATTATTCTAGTTTATCTAATATTCGTCACTCCGAAAGACACACAAGAGATGTACAAAACAAAAATCGCCTGTGTTCTCTAACCATAGACTAAACAATAAAATCTGTTTTGCTTTTGTTTGAAAGAAGGCTAAATTCAGTAACTTTAGCCTTTAGAAAATATTATACATTATTATTATTTTTGTGTAATAGCACTCACCCCGTGCTTGGGAATCTGGAAAAACCTTAAAAACAGCAAAGAAAAATATTGACACGCGGGATTTGAACCTGCGACCATTTCCCTAAAGCCGGGACGCTCTTCCGCTGAGCTAGTGTCGACAGGCTCGAGGCGGCGAAATTCTTCTTTGCTATATGATCGATTATGTCGATTATACTGATCGTTAGCTATACATACGTATAACTAGTTAAATGAGTTCATCGTTACAGATGAAATTCACATTTACAATTTTGATCAGTACTTTCGTATTTCTAATTATTTTTGTGTTATAGCACTCACCCCGTGCTTGGGAATCTGGAAAACCTTAAAAACAGCAAAGAAAAATATCGACACGCGGGATTTGAACCTGCGACCATTTCCCTAAAGTGTGCTATTTTTCTTTGCTGTTATTAAGATTATTATTATTGATATAAAAAATCCAAGATACACAGTCCCGAACAAAATTGACACTCAAAAATGACGCTCATTTCACACCAGTAGTTATAGATATGACAAAAATATATATTTTTGATTATCCAACCTTAAGCGCAAGATTTATAGTTGATTTTACAAAGCAATGTACGAAAAGTTATAAAATTGACCGTATCGCGACCGACGAGATTCTATTTGAAATGAGCGCAAAATTTAAAATTGTGCGCTCATTTTTAGGGAACGGTTTTGAGACTCTGATTGTGTATCTTTCGTTTTTTATATCAATGATTATTACAGATTGATCGAATACTGTCCAAAGGTGTTGTTACGAGTCTTCGCAACCGGCGTGTGTGTATGAATAGAGTGATGAATGTGGAGGAAGAGAGACAAGCCTGCAAGGATCGTGATGTATGACACTCGGTTCTCTCTGCCTACCCCATAAGGAATCTGGCGTGAAGATATAACATGGGTATATTGTCAAGTATGTCACACGAATGTAGTGCGTATAAAGTTTATTTTTATTAATTTACTGTATTTCTAATGCATTTTTTTTTTTTGAAAAAACGAGGTTTTTGCAATCCTCTGCAATATAAACTTTAACTATGTCAAATTTCATACTCCATTTTTTGCGCAATTGTCTTTAAAAAGGGGTCCAAAGTTTTTCCTTCACGTATTGCTATATAGATAAGCTATGTATTCGTAATGTTACATCTCGGAACAAAATTTGAGTTTTCAAGTTTTAAGCCACGCGGTGTTTTTTACCCCGTTTTGATCCGAGCCCTTTGATGAATAAATCATCTGCCGTTGTCAAGCAGTTCGTAGGAGACGAACAATTGTCTATGCGAGCCACTACCACAGTGGCTACTAGGTGGTAAAGTACCACAGTGGCTACTAGGTGGTAGAGTCCTACATTATCTCCGCCTAACCTATTCCTGCTGCAATAGCTTCTCTCATTCATTGTCGTACTCCAGTTTAGAGGGTATGGTAGCTGGTAAAATATATATTTTTGGTGTCTATAGACGATAGTTGTCTCTTTCTATCAAGACAGCCATCTGTTTGTTTGCTATCTTATTATATAAAATAAGTCCCCTAGACGGCGCTGTAGTCAATTTAACGTGACGTCGCGTAGCCGATAACCAGCGAATGATCAAGAGGCTTCTAACGACTCCTCATTTGTCCAATTATACCTAACTAGTTTAGAAGTGATTTAATAAATGTGTTTACATTTTTGACTCTTTCATTTGTGGGGTATACACGACACCGTTAAGAATTATTTTCTTATAGCCCTTTACTTTATTTCCCCTAGAGGGCGCTGTAGTCAATTTAACGTGACGTCATATAGCGGAAAATCAAGAGGCTTCTAATAACACCTCATTTGTTTTATTATGATTACCAGTTTAGAAGTTATGAGGAAACAGATGAACATCCATATCCACATATATAAGTACATACATACGTATAGGTCAAAGTCATAATCCTCCTTTTTGCTTCGCCGTAGTCGGGTAAAAATTGTAGTTACTAGCACAATTCTAGTACACGGCTTATTTGGAATCTGTAAAACAAAACCAAAAGGTCGCAACTTAAACAGTTTATCTAATGCATAGAAAACAAAATACTCCAATAATATTAAATATCCATACGAATATTGTAAATAATCCTTGGAAATTATCGATGGCACGAGAACGCTATTCATACTTGTCTCGCGATGATCTTTCCAAGCGGCAGGTTACTATTACAATAATACCCAGATAACATTCCGATGCGAAGCTAGTTATTAATAAACAGTCAATACCCTCCCTCTTGTCCTCAGTTTATTCGAAAACGCTTAATCACAGAATAATAACAGTTCCGTAAATGGTATGTAAATAAACGAAAACCGCTTTATTAAATTGTTCAACGTCCTATTATAAAATGATACATGAGCTTGTTTTATTGTAATCTCTTTACAGGAAGGTCAGAAATTCTTCTGCATATTTTTAAAGTATGTAAGTTTTTTCAACCTCTTCACAATTTACTTATTCGAATGATTCCTTTCACTCTAGTTTATACGTAGGTTCATTTTCTAACACCCATTCACAAGAGTTCTGTTTTTTTTTCGGGTTCAAAACAATAAATCCACGTTTCGTCTCCTGTGACAATGTCATAAACAGCCTTAGAATGTCCGTGGTCGTACTTCAGTAGCATCTCTGAGCACAATTCAACGCGAGCCCGCTTCTACTCCATTGTCAGTTCATGAGGGATCCAACGACAACAAAGCTTCCGAACTTTCAATTCTTCGTGAAAAATTTTCTGAATTTGGCTCATACCAATCCCCAATAGTCCTCGAATTGTCTCATAGGTAATCCGGGGGTTTTCTTCAATGAACCGCTTAACAGTAGCCATATTATTTTCGTTGACGGCAGTAGAAGGCCGCTCTTATAACTTCTTTAAAGCAAGGTCAGAAATTCCTCTGCGTATTAGAACGTTGTTTCAATATCTCCGAAATTTATATAATTTAGACAATTTCTTTCAATCCAAATGTAATAAAATATAATGACATCCTGATTATAAGTATTTGAACAATCATTTGAACTAATAAGAAATTAAAATTTGGGTAACAATTGGAAATTTCATTTATTTCACACTTTAACGTTTTTAAACTGTTTTTAAACGTCAAATCAAAATAAAAATTCAAGTGAAGGGCAAGTTAAAGTTTAGGACAAAAAAGTATCATGAGAAATAACTTTTATCGTGGTGTAGGTACTACTTGATATAATTAATTGCCCGACGTAATAAAACGTCATTCATACTTGCAATAATTTTTACCACCACCCAGATAATATTTCGATGTAAAGCTAATTGTTGCTCTCCCTCTTGTCCTTAATTTATTCGAAAACGCTTAGTCACAGAATAATAACACTTCCGTTAATGGTGTGAAAATAAACGATTACCGCTTTTTCAAATTGTTCGAGTCCTATTATAAAATGATACATGAGATTATTTATAATAATCTCTTAAAGGAAGGTAAGAAACCTCTCTGCGCACTTTCAAAATTTGTTAGTTACCTCAATCACCCCGGAATTGCTACGCCTATTTGTATAGTTTTTTTTTTGCTTCCGATCAGTATTATAATTATATGCTGGACGTAACTGGATTGCTCCTTTTAAATATCGGAGTTAAAGATTTGAGATACAGTAAGAAATAATTTTGACTTCCAATTTCAACTTTTATCTTGGTACATTTACAAACACTAATATGTAAATATACATGAAGATTTACGGTAAAATTACACATTGAATTAAAAAAATGAGTCACAAATTATCAAAATATTTGTTTATATAGACATACTAGCGGCGACGGCACAAAAATATGTTTTTAATACAAGTCTTTGACATTCTTAGCATTTTTTTTCCACTGTAATTTGCATGTATTATACAATATACATAATATAAACCTTCCTCTTAAATCACCCTGTCTATTGATCGAAACCGCATTAAAATCCGTTACGTAATTTAAAAGATGTAAGCGAACATACAGCGGAAGCAACCTTGTTTTATACTATGTAAAGATAAAGTTAAAAAAGATTCAGGTTATGACATTTACTTATCATTCTAAATAAACAAGTATATATCTGCGTATAGGTATACATGTTATTGCTCGTGGCTATACCTAGAATAACGACATTTACAATAATCGTCAGACGTTGTGCACTATGTGTTTTATATAGCCGGATTTGAGTGATAGTAAACTTACAAAATTGCCGATTTTAATTTTCCACCTTGATCTCTTCTTTGGTCAGTCAAGTCAAATTTAAATGAAACTTACAAAGGTGTCATAAACATTATTTTTTATGGCGCCTTTATGGTACCTGAAATCTGTACTTGGTATAATTAATTTTCCGATATGCACCTTATAAATAAAATTTATATTTATCTCATGATGATCTCAAATGACCTATTACTGTTACAATATGATAAAAAAATATTCCGTTGCAAAACCAGCTATTAATAAACAGTCAATAACCTCCCTCTCTTCCTTTGAGTAAACAGAGTAGAGGCCTAATATCTGATCAATTGTTCTGTCAACACATCAGACTAATATATCTTACAAGTAATTCTAACCGAAACGCAAGAATTGTTAGTTACTACTAGCAGTAAACACGCGCGACAAAATATTGACTTTGAATTAGCCAATCAGAACACAGTATTCTTTTTCCTCATGCCTTAGATTCTTGACAGAATTAATTTGGACAAAAAAATAAATCAAACATTAGTGGTCTAGTGTGGGTTGTCAATGTGCTTGATAGAAAAAACAGTTCATTAAATAGTATATAAATAAACGAAAATCGTTTTATTAAGTTGTTTGCGTTTTGCTATAAAATAATTATGAGCGTGTTTATTATAAGAAATTTAAGAAAGCGTTATAAATTTCCCTGGACATTTTTAATAAGTACCTATTTTGCTTTAGTACAACTAGAATTTATAGATTTGTTTGAAATATTAAGTTCTTATTCCTATTCTATTTGACAATATTATAATAACATCCTGTTTAAGCGGATCATTTCTTGTAATAATTAAGTTATGGGACGTTTATATGGTTGGTTTGTGTGACAATGAGAAATGCCATTACTTTCAGCATTCACCTTAACTTTAACTTTACTAGTCAGTCAGGTCAAAGTAAAAGGTAAAGTGAATGTCTATTTTGGTGTTACTTAGGTCAAAAGTGTACTATAAAAATAACTTTTACCGTAAAATTATACTCAAAACTAAACAACTATTTATACCTGTCTTGCACATGAAGCCAGAATAGATTTTAACGATGTTTGATATTCGGTTAATCTAAGTTCAGATTTAATACACATGCCACTTTTTATTTCTAAAAAAACATTGTTTTCATAGAAAACATAATTAAATATAATAACAAAGTGGACTATGGGACGCAGCAGCATTATAAAAGGCTCACTTTGGAAACATTTTACCAAAATGAACCGAACTAGGTATAAAATAATCGGTCCTGATTAAAAAAACGTCACGATTTGATTAAAACATTGTTTTATTAAATTATGATTACGGTAATTACCGGTCATAAATATTTTTTCGAAAATACCTTGCAAAAAAATTTAAAAAAAAAGAAATCTAAGATTTTCATGCAAAAAGCCTATTTTACTCTTTTTGTACATATATGAGACACTAGTTGTTTACTTCTTTCTGCTTATAATCAGATAATTCCCCCCATAAAAAATAACTATCTTCTTACAAATAATTAAAGATACTTAAGGTTCGTTGCCATCTAAACAGCAGGAGTGTAATGCCACATGCATCGGTTTACTGTATTATGGTATACCCACGAATTTGTAACATTTTAGTGATAAGCACTGACATTATCACGGTAGGAAAAGATAAATTGGCGGTAGCAAAACTCGAGCAAAACGTTCTAGAATTCTACCACTTATTTAATAACAACGATTGTAGTGATACTAAATGGTGATAGTGGCCTTCTGAAAAATTTACAACCTGTTTAGCCGAAAGGCAGACAATTTATTCCTCGAAAGGGATCCAAACAAAGATGGTATTTGCATATTATTCTTGAACTTTTCTATGTCATGAAATATGCATAGATCCAATAAAATTCAAACCTATATAAAGAATGACAAGATGAACATCTTAAGAGGCATCATTATTACTAGTTGTATAAGAAATTGAAGTCCGTACAAAGATTGCGATACTTAACAAGCTATTCATCGACTTCAATGCGATGTCAAAGGACGTGCAATGATAAAACATATCAGGAACCAGTCTGTGCTAAGCGGACGGTCGTTTTATCACCGATTTAGAAATTTCAATTAGTACTGGATCCACCGCCCGTACTGGGCGTTGGAGCACTGCCTTGTTGGTCGAGTGGTTAGCAATTCCGACTACGCAATCGACGGGCTCGGGCTCGATCCGGGACGGGGAAAAACATTTGTGTGATGGGCATAATTGTTAGTATTTCTGGGTTTGGGTGTTTAGTAAATATATTCCAGTATTAATATGTGTATTTCTATGTATTAGTATCGTTGACTAACACAAGCAAATAATTTTCTTAATTTTGGGTTAGATCAGTAAGTGTAATTTGTCCCGTGAATGTTTATATTTATTATTATTTATTTGCTTATTTGGTATCTTATCAAATAAACTAAATACTACTTAATATAAAAATATTAGCTTTATTAATTTATTTACTTAAACTTTTGCCCATTTGCACAGTAAGACAACTTTCTGCAACTCTATTCCATATAAGTTTTAACCGTGCCAAATTCTATTCTCCTAATGGCTTTCGTAAAAATGTGTTTAAAGATTTCGCAATTTTCGCTTCATTTATACACAAACAAAAGCAAATAATTTGCTTACTTTGGGGTTAGATCATTAAGTGTAAAAGAACACAGGCCATTTTAGTTTTGTACATCGCTTGCGTGTCTTTCGGAGTGACGAATATTAGATAAACTAGAATAATTTTCTATGATTTTTAAATCAATTAAATAAAATAAATAGCTAGGAACAATCATATCAAAAATATTGAGACTATAATTTGATCGAATTATATTATCATATTTAAGTGTTACCATTAAAACAGCAATAAGTTTTTATATCATAATTTTCATTACAAGTATCAAATAAAAATCCTCCTTGTTTTTTTATTAAAGAATAATTAATGCTAATTTAGTTTTTGTTCTTTTAAGTACCTGTAAAGTGTCTTCACAAAATCTTAGCTCAGAATCCTGTCAATCTAAGTTAGATTTCTGAGATTAGCATCTGTTGTACTAAAGACACCCAATGACAAGATAAACTTAACCACAGACTACTAAGGAGAGAACTGATTATTTACGTTTACCTTACCTAAATTCCAACTTTATTTAGCTACTATTCCTTAAGTTAAAAAAAAAAATTATTAAATTCGGATAAGTTAAGGAGTGATATAGAATCTCAAGGAATATATTTAAGGATTACCTTAAAGTTTAATATATTCCTTGAGATTCTATATTATTAAACTAAAAAAAAAACGACGTATGAAGTCTTGCCCGTGTCCTTTGTCCCGTGAATATTTATTTATTAAATTTTAAGTTAATTACACATTATATATGCATTCACATGTCTCAAATCTAAAATACAAACGCTCGTCTGCGCACTCAGGATAACACACTCGTGAACTGACAGCGTCATCTAACTTCATCGAAGCCTGGCACTGACAAAGCGGCGCCATCAATGTCAGCGTCCATCTGACCTCAAGCAAATGAAAAACGAATGCATTATACAAGAGGCACTGTGAAGCAAAAATAAATTCTGCTATGACTGAGATTTATCAAAGTAAATTGATTATCCATATCAAAAATAAAGGGATTTTTGTCCGTTTGATTAATTTTCCATGTGTAACCCGTGACTCAAACGTAATAATACTAATAACGCATGTTACCGTATAACATTTCCGCTGGCGGAAAACCTATTTTGTTATATTTATTTTCATAGTATTTTATTTTTTTAATAATGTGTGTGTGTGTGCGGAAGAATTTGATGTAAATAAAGAGACAAGTAATAATAATGATAACAATATCAGTGGAAAAATTACACGAATTGATCTAAACCCCAAAGTAACCAAATTTTTTGATTGTGTTATAGATTTTTCGCCGTGTTGGTCCTGGCCTCCTTTGTAGAATAGGCCAACTGCCGTTCTGCCAGGCAGGTCGTAAAAGGCGACCGATTGGCTATCGAGTCACTACCATCGTGGCTACTAGGTGGTAGAGTTCTGCATTGTCTCGCCCGGGTCTGGTACCACCGCCTTACCTATTCCTGCCGCAATAGCGTCAGTGCTTGTCGCTGTCGTGTTCCGGTTTGGAGGGTAAGGTAGCCGGTAAACTTATGCATGTGGCATTAGACCTCGCCACAAGATAGCAACGCACCATTAACATCTTTGGTGTCTATAGGCGATGGTTGACTCTTTCCATCAGGAGACCCATCTGCTTGTTTACTATCTTATGATATAAAAAAAAAAAATAGATGTTAGTCGATAATAGATCGATACATATAATAAAATCGTAGGCAAATCAAAACTGTACATTGAATATTTTTTTTAAAGAATACTTGGGGCGAGATCTACAATCGATATCGAAGCCAAAAATACAGTTTTTAAAATTTTTGTCTGTTTGTCTGTTTGTCTGTATGTATGTCCGGGGTAAACTCAAAAAGTACTGCACGGATTTACTTCAAATATTTCATGAATATTACTAACAGGTCGGGTCAACATATAGGCTACATATTATCACGCTATTACCTAGTGGCCAGGTGCTGTGCGAAGTAAACAAACTCCGCGCGGACGAAGTCGCTGGCAACAGCTAGTACATAATAAACTCACAAATCCAGAAACATAAACCTTTATGCTCATCACACAAATGTTTGCTTCCGTCGGGAATGGAACCTGAGTCCCATCGATTAGTGATTGTGTTCGCTAACCACTCGACTAACGGGATGGGCATAAATTATGATCGTCTAATTATTGAATAATTTGAGTAAATGCCTATTAACGTCTATTACGGCAATATACAGGTTCATTCCTCGACAGGAACTGGCAATAGGTATGATGAGCATAGGTCCTTTGTATTGTTTATTTAATATTATTATGTAGTTCAGATATTTTATAGATTCAGGCGTTATTTTGCGGATTTCCATTAGTCAATGACGAAATTAAAGTAAAATATCATATTTGATTTATGTGTATTCCTCGCAGGGAGGTCCCTCTTTTCCAGTGGGCACTCTGGGCACGTGTCCTAGGCCTCGCGATCGTTGGGGCCCTATTTCCTGCTAAATTAACAAGTGATAATTGACATTTATTACCGAAAACCATATTTATTTCGAGATAATTAAACGATGATGACTGTCACCATCTATTTGCTTATTATCTTTTGTTCTACTCTCGCCCAAGAACCAGGCTTTCGAGATTCAACATGCAAATTGTATTAATACTAACAAAGTAATGCTATATCAAAGCAATAACGGCTCCATTTCGCTATGCGCAGGGCCCACAATGAAACCTATCACGGCATTTTACCGATAACCATTATTTATTATTTGTAGTGATACTCAGAACCGACAGCTTTACATGCTTATCGGACAGGGGGCTAACACACCACCACCAGACTCCGAGCTGCTACTGAGATTTGGGTTTTCGAGGAAAAACCTCAATAACTCTTAAAAATTTAAAAGTCTATAATAATATATAATTGATTTTTTAATGTTTCAACAACTCAAGCATGGACACTTAAAGTTCAAGCACTGTCTTATCTTGTATTACTTTAAGTCTTACTAATCGTAAAATTTACAAAGTATTAAGAAATAAAGAACATAACATCGACAAGTAATGTTACAAAATTATGAGGAAACTACGAGACATATTTTTACTCAAAAGCTTTGCTTATCTCTGCCCTTCTTTACATATTTGGAGAATTACGTGCACAAAGCAATATTGAACCTTTCAAAATGTACTAAAATAAGTTATATAAGATGGACGAGTCTAGCAACCTCTGACACATAGATGAGGAGATCCGTATGGTGCTAGAATTTTAATCATATAGGTTTACAGATAATATATTGCTATCGCCACAGTTTCCTCTAGATCGCTATTCCTGTGTAAAGGCAATTAAATTTATACATGTTATCAGCAATTTTTAAGGGTTAATAAGACAATAAATTTACGCCCAACATATAAAAACTGCCTGTCGAAAAGAATGAAAAGGCGAAACAAAATATAGATTTAGGAGTCACATTCTTAATAATACCAAGTTTTAATTTCTAACAAAACGTAATTTTTAACAAGGACAGTGACTAGATAAAATTGAAAAGGTGACCTTTTAGTTCCATCATCAGATCCTAGCAGCCTAGATTCCAAACTAAAATATTAGCCAATATAAGGCAATTGAGTGTTAACTCAATAAATTTACCTACAGTTGAGTTTAGTATTCACTGTTCATTTTTTTCGCATTTTGCATCTGGATTCGGAAATTTTTGTCTTCAGAGCCTCAACATCATGAGAAAGAAATTATTCCAACGAAATAAAGCCTTAAAAGCTCCACTATCTTAGCACTTTCTATCTGCGAGTTTCAGTAGAACTCTTTCAACTCCATCTTCGGATCCTCGTCATCATGAGTAGTAATTAAACTTAGCATGTAATTTTAGCAATAAAACCGCTGAGACAAAACTCGGTTATTTCGTCAAAACTCAGCATCTGAGAGTTCCAGTCTATACATCCAGGATACATCAGCATACATAGCTAAGAACCATCTCGCAAAATAGGGCTTTCATTTTAAAAAAAACCGCAACCAAATTGGAACATCCGCTTGGTCGCTACGCACGATGCCACGGACAGACACACAGATACACAAATACACATCCACAGATACACACCTAAAAATTATAACACCCCTCGTTTTCGCGTCGGGGGTTAAAAATATTCAACACAAAAAAGCTTGATTTGAAACGTTTTTTTTTTTTGAAATCAGCAAAATGTGCTAATACAGTATACAAATTTTTAATTACGTCAAAACATACAATTTATCTAGATCAGTAAAAAAATATATTTGTTATTGGATGGACTAAAGCTCGCTGTACTATCTCTTAAAGTTGTTATTTTTAATTAACCTCTGGCATCTCAACCCTGAGATATAACTCCGATCGACGTTTGGCTTCAGATCTGACTTATTAGATTAACGGTATCTCCGGTCTCATCTCGGCCTGCATTACAACGGTCGCTAGCTTATGGTTCGCAATATTTTATATTGCATAAGTAGCACTAGACCTCATAGGACTTGCTCCAGATATGTGGATACTTAAACGATTGTTTACCGTTACGTAAACATGAAGTTAACCTGTTAATATAAATAAAAGTCCCACTGAAATATTAAAATTTCAATTCCTGGATGAATAAAATGTTACTTTCTGATACTGATTGTTTTTACAAAGGAAACATCATTTAATCTTATGAAAGTTCACTGCAAACAAGTAAACAAATTACAATGTTTATACATAAATTATATATAAATAATATGTCTGCTGTGCTTATAATAGTGTGTGTATATAGTATTGACAAAATTTTAACAGATAGTTCGGTAGATGTTGTTTGCGTGTTAGGCAGAGAGAATTTTTTCAATAAATAAATAAAATTATAATTTTCATTTGCAAACACAGAAAAAAAAGTATCTTCACGCCCGTATCTATGAGGAGATATGCAGAGGTACAACCAGTGCACACACGATTTGCCGAAAATACTTGGCCCACACCGTGATAGGTTGCAAGGCTTTCGCCAACCGGGCACTTCATTCAATCCCAAGCAACATTTTTTTTATCACAAAACTGAAAATCTCATTTTTTTAACTGCCCGACCAGGGAATCGAATCCGGGACCTCACGTAAGCAAGGCCGACATTAGACCACTTGACCACGGAGAGGTGATTCCGTAAGAAATATTAATAAAACACTTGAGAGGTGTGCACTTTTGGATTTTCCAAACTATTTTTATTTTCATAAGTGAACAAAAACACCTATTCGTACATACTTCTGGATATTACCAATATTATGCAATTGTAGTCATACAAAAGAAAGTAAAAGTAGAGACGTAATTTGTCCCTAATTTCCATACGGGTCTTTCAGTGGCATTTATCCGTAACTTTTAGCGGTTGTTTTCGCTAATTACCATTTCGTTTGCAATTTAAAATCGCATAGGTCCCCACCACGGAGTGAAGAGTGAAATGGAGTGGACAATTTTATTAAGGTTAATCGAGCGTGAAAATAATAAATTGTGTGTCCAAACTTAGTTAACCATAGTAGATGACAGTTATCATCTTGTAAGTTTTATGTCATCTATACATATAAATAAAATTTAAGTGTGTGTCTGTAATTTCAAAATAACTAGGTGTTTTCAAGAGCAGGGTGCTATTTTTATTGTTGACTCTTTTGTCTGTTTGTCATTCTATTTGTGCAAATTTGTCCACCAAAATTGGTCAAGCCGTTTTAGAGATTACTCTAAAACGGCTGGACCAATTTTGATGGAACTTTCACTAAAAGATAGAGGAGTTTATAGGGCAGGACATATACTACTGTTTACTTAATTTAGCAAAAAAGGAAGAAATGATTTTGGAACAAGCGAACGAAGTGGCGAGTAAAAGTTAGTAAGTAATAAAATAACCAATGATTCTACATAAATATTGGGGACATATTCTACATATCCCTTATCTAGAAGAGCACGTTAAGCAGTCTATATAATTATAAGCAGTTACCTACTAGCATTTATTTTGGATTTGGTATTCTTGTGACTAATCACTCTTACTCGCTCCTTGATAGTACAAGACTATTATATATTCTGTGGTACAATTTTATATAATGTTCCCATTCCGAAATCTGTGGTTCCCATATATCAATACTCCCCCGCGTCAAATATTCGTTTCGTGACTCACTGCTCCCAATTTAAGCAATCAAATAAAACTCTGACTTTCTGTGTGTCTGAATGTCCTGTTATAATTTAAGATCGATCTTAATGAGAATTGGAAAATTGGTATAAATCAGCATATATACCCACGCGCACACACACACACACACACACACACACACACATATATATATATATATATATATATATATATATATATATATATATATATATATATATATATATATATATATGTGTATATATATATATATATATATATATATATATATATATATATGTGTATATATATATATATATGTGTATATATATATATATATATATATATATATATATATATATATATATATATATATATAAGACTAGAAATCCAAATTATGTTGCAAATAATCAAAAAATCTTAATTACGTCATGTGGACTATGATGCAGCAAAATATTTTATCTGTTGGTTTAATAAAATGAATACCTACTTAAATGCGTATTACGTGTGAGTATGTGTGGCAGTTCTTATTTAAAACTAGCTGTACCCGCGACTTCATCCGCGCAGAAAAATTTCTACAATTAAAAACCGCATAGCTCCTGTTCCCGTGGGATTTTTGGGATAAAAACTATGCTATGTCCTTTTTCGGATCTTAAACTATTTTCGTAGCAAATTTTATCCAAACCGGTTCAGTGGAGTAGGGGTGAAGAAGACAGACAGAAGACAGAGTTACTTTCGCATTTATAATATTAATATGGATAAAAAAATGTTTACATGTTCAGTTTATTGTAATACTTTTAGTACAGTAAATTTGAAGATAATGGTTCCAACAGCTTTGAGTTTTCAAATTTTAAGAGATCACTTTTCTCTTACTCTGTGTAGGTACATGTTGAACCCAAATAAAAATACCGTTATAAATAATGTAAGTGCATACGTATGCACGTAAATTTTCATTAATGCATATTGTAGCAGATCTAACCTTTTCCTTACTCCTCGGTATACTCTAAACAACTTCTTGTAGGGAAAGTGAGAGCATTAAGGGTGTCACGGTAATTGGCCGGGTGTGGTACCTTAATGCATATGTGGACATAATCCGCCAACGCCTGTCGAATCGAACTAGCTAACGCTATTGCCTATTATGCAAGTTCCATGCTAAATGCTAATTTACTTTTAAGGTTATACAGCAAAAGCGTTTTTATGGTAAAGAAGTTTAAAATAACATATTGCTGTTTTTACTATTTTATTAAATTCAAAGCAATTTTCAACATTGAGGAAACAATTTTCCACTGAATTGTTTCTTAATAATAAGTTTGAAGTCTAAATCACTTAATTTTTCTTTTCATCTTTATGTTATTTATTAATTAGAGACGATAATCTGAGTTTATGTGCTTGTTTATTTTTTTTATATTGTTTTATAAAGCGTGTGGCACGAGAATCGTTCTCAAGAAAAGCCGAGATCGGTTTACTAAAATGAATATATGAAAAATAATTAGTTTCAACGAATATAAATGCACGCTGTGCTATCATCTTAAACTTCATCATCTTGTCTTAAAATATATTGACAATTGCACATTTTAAATAAAATTTATATAAATTAAACCTTTAGAAAATAATATAAAAACTTTTATTCGAAACAAACATAAGGAAAGATTAGTTTTGATGTTTATTGACTGAATATAGATTAAAAATATTTATTGAAATATGTTTGTAGGCAATATCCTACATTTAGAAATTAAATATGCTCCGTTATGTGATAACGGCCCTTGTCTTAAATATTAAGAACTGCCTTAATTCATTGAAACTACATAATCAATTTATATTACATTTGTATTTTCTTTTTACATTGTTCATAATTCTAATAACGTTATTTTATTCTTTAATTCTACATTCTATTTATCCTTATACTTATAATATATATAATGAAATATAATTTATCAAATACATTACCTTAAATTACTTATGCACGTTCCGGATTATTCAAACACTATTGTCCTTTTTAACGGAGGCCAGTGTGTGTTACACTGATCGATGCAGGAGACTGAATGCCTGAGTTTTCAACCCGTCCTACCCGCCATTGTTGTTTTTGTGCAAGCTCTGTGTTACCAGAGTAAATAATTTTAATTCGCACAACAACGATGTTGGGCAAAATCCTGCTTTATTAAATGAAAACCTAACACTCGACCATCCTGACCTCGTGCATGTCCTCATGCACGCTTGTTTTTCAAAACCTAACACTTGGCCTCCTCAATGTTTCAGTTTCTCATTTATTTTATTTTATTTATTACATTGCATAAACCATTTTAATTCTTAAAAAAAAAGGTTCAATGTTCCGCTATATGTTGTCTGCTAGAACAAGTTATTTATATACTACTAATTACTAGTGATTAAAACCATACATCTAAACCTAATACATTATATCAATTAAAAATCAATAATTACAATTGACCAATAATTAAAATTGAATTATAAAATAAACGAAACATATTAAACATACAAGAATGCTAATTACAATGTTTTAACGTAATTTTTTTGTATTTGGGCACTAATAATTATGAGTGACTAAAACCATACGTATGAACCTAATATGTTATAACAATTTAATAATCGATCAAATAAATAATCAATCAAATTATATCAATTGAACTATGTTAAGCGAAAAATATCTAAATATCTACACTTACAAAAATTCGATCGATTTCTACTCAGCGGGGAGATTTGCAAGAATGATAATTACTATGTTTTAATGCAATAATTTCACTACATATTTGTATGTTAATAATTACTAGCGACTGAAAACCATACATATAAACCTAATAAATAATAGCAGTTAAATAGTCAATAATTACGATGGATCAATAATTACGTTTGAATTATGACGTTAAACGAAAAATATCTTAAATATATGTCTATACTTACATCAACATTATTTCTTATATCGATATCTACTTAACAGGGCTATTAGTCATTACAATGTTTATATACCATATATAGATTACACCTTTTATGGTTCCCTTCTTATATGAAAAATATTCTTTGAATGAATAAAGCAAACTTTCGAAAAACCACATACAAATTTCTTTGACAAAAGTTGTTTGTTTTTAATATCCAAATGTACTGTTAGGTAGAACTATTTTATTTCTTTATTATCTTTGCCTTACAATGTTGTTTGGAGAATGCACTAGAACATTGCATATTCATAACCATTTCCATAGTCATTTATTTAGCTATCATAATTATATTTGGTTACAAATATATTACCTCATGGAAATCTACATGCAGCAGGTTTACAATTAATAATTAAATCAACATAGTATTACAATCGATCTATGTTTACTTTCAGGTAGAACATTTTATGTCCTTATTATCTTTGCCTTACAGTTTTGCTTGTAGAATGCAATAGACCATTACATATTCATAACCATTTCCATAATCATTTATTTAGCTATTATAATTATAATTATAATTATTAACAAATATTACCTCATGGAAATCTACATGAAGCAGGTTTACAATTAATAATTAAACCAATATAGGATTACAATCGATCTACACTTAAGTTTAAAAAAAAATTCATTTTGTTTTCTTGCATAAATTGAAACATATTATGATTAAATTTAAGTTTGTTCAAAACTCGTTAATAACAAAGTTCTAATACGTCACTGATTGTAAATTAAATTAGGTTGAATTTTAATACATATACAAAAAATATCATTCAACAATGCAATAAAATGATGTAAAACAAAGCCAATAAAAGTGTCTGTACTATATTACAAATTTTCATACTATTAATAAAATAAATAATATTTATTTTATTAATAGTATAATATATAATATTTTTCTTTACAATTCAAGGTTCTCGTATTCTCTAGTAAGCAAGAATTTTATGTCACAACAGACTAAGTAAACCATGTGAAAGTAAAAGGAAGTAAGAGTTCAAAGCGATACAGTAACACCATATTTTAAATTATTGAATCCTTTAATGTTACAAAACTGGTGTTTTAACATCCTTTTTTCAAATTGTTCTGGCATTTACTGGTATTTCTCGATGTAAAATAATTTCGTAATAAACTTTAATGCTCACCAAATAATTCAAACAATCGATATGTATATATTATATTTCTTTTATTATTTTGCTACATACATCAGAATCTCCTTAGATAAAATTGGCAGATTCTAGAACATAAATATCCGATAAGACCAATATTATAATAAAAATAAATATATAAATTTTGTCACATATTTATTTTTAATATAATTCTATTCTTTAATTATAAACTCAGCAAAATCAACTGATCGTGTTTTTTATTATCATGTATACAATTTATTACAATATATATAGTTTTCCCAGTCTCATCATAACAATCCAATACATATATCCAATTTAACCCAAGAATTATATATATTTTTTTCAAATTAAATAATATTCATATATTACAATTAACCCTGTTAATAAAATAAATAAATCTCTATTTATTTATTCATACCTGTATAATGTACCCGTATAATATACCCGTATAATATACTATTGCGACTCTACCGACCCGCAACCGTTTTTTTTTGTTAGTGGCGAGTTTCCTTTTTGACAACCAAAACAATATGTAGTATCCATACATATCGATAATCTATACATATAATAAAAACGTAAGAAAATTAAAACTGTACATTGAATATTTTCTTTAAAAGAATATTTGGGGCGTGATCAATCGACATAGAAGCCAAAAATATAGTTTTTAGAATTTTTGTCTGTTTGTCTGTATGTATGTCCAGGGTAAACTCAAAAGTACTGCATGGATTTACTTTAAATTTTTCATGAATATTACTAGTAGGTCGGGTCAACATATAGGCTACATATCACGCTTTCACCTACGGGAGTGAGGCTGTGCGGAGTAAACGAAGTCCGCGCGGACTAGGTCGCTGGCAACAGCTAGTCTTTAAATAAAATAATCTATCCATCCATCCCTAACACTGCTATAGCCCTCCTGGGTTTTACTACCGTAACTATCGTACATTCTTTAATCATAATATATTATTGTGGCTTCCGACTCACAACAATATATCTAATCCTCTGTCTATGGTTTTGGTGCAAATCATTTTTCACAACCGAAACCATAGTATAATGCATATCAGTAATATCCATAATATTGTAGTGAACCTCCCGGGTTTCACCACTGTAAGCAAAATATCTTAAATGTTATCATAATAATCGTATTCGCCCTGAACCAGGACCATTCTTCCCATTGAAGTATTTTTATATATACGTGTAACCAATAAAATCCATTAATTCTTATATTGGAATGTTACTATGAATTCAAAACAAAGTAGATAAATATTAAATTACCATTTTTAGGGTTCCGAAGTAAACTAGGAACCCTTATACTTTCGCTATGTTTTCATTTTCATTGAATTAGTAAGCAACCGTTTTCACCAACTTTATCATATCATATTGGTTCATTATCCAGTAACATTTGAAAGAATTTTATGTGAAGTATAAAAGTCCTTTTTTATTCTTGCCACTCTAACGGAACATAATTTTCGTGATTTCCATTAGATCTCTCTCGCTAAAGCGAGGAGAAAAAACTGCTATCTCAATTGTAAAGTTCCATGAGTTTAATCGGATGTATTAATATGCAAATTGTAAACTTATATCGTTGCAAACCTATTACCTTATGACAGTTAAGTTGGTGTCATATATAGCCTAGCTATTCTCTAATTTTCTTCAGATACAGTGCAAAAGATCGCATTGACCAATTGAATAACTCATATTGCATCCGAAGGGTCTTACCGATAATCTAATTAGTGCTGTTCATATCTGATGAATCCAACTTCCCTTCATCGTTACTTAGACTTTGCACTACCGAATTTTAAAACAGTGGGATAGCGAAAGATTAAGTCACAGTACTTATACATATGACAAATTTGTAACCAGTTAAGCATTTTACTATAGAAACATATTATGTTCCCGATGCCTTAAATTTAATAGTGCTCGTATTTTCGAAAATCCCTTTTTTTTTTATTTTTCATCCGACACAATTTTTCCTTCCTATACAGCTTTATTTTAATACAATCGTTGAGCCTAATATAAGTTATGTTATCTATTACATAATAGATTTAATTATTATTTCTTCATCTGAAATCTGAATTATCATCTGAAAGATATGAGGTTTTCTATATACTATGCATTTCGAAATGCCGCCAAAAAAAAAATTTGTTATCAATGAATTAATTAGTGAAGGTTGTTCAAACTAATATATAAAAATCAATTCGTGTTCGTTAGTCTTGCTAAAACTCGAAAACGGCTGAACCAATTTGGCCAATTTTGGTTTTGAATTAATCGTTGAAGTCCAGGAAAGGTTTAAAAGGTGAGAAAATATACATAAAAAAAATAGAATAGTAGTAAAAAAAACAGAACAAGGTTTGCCGGGTCAGCTAGTCTATAATATAGTTAGTAAACTGAGTATTTGGGAGTTCACGTGACACGTTCTTACTTCCGGTTGATATCATGTACTACACAGACATTTATAACAACAGGCTGCCATACTATCTTGTTATACGAGAGACAAATTCAGTATTGATAAATGTTGAAAACAGAGTTTTGCAATCAGTTTTAATTCTATACAGCCCAGGACATATAACTCTGTATTTTGGGTTTAGTAAAACAATTAACTGCCAATGCCTACAAATAAAAACCTATATTTTTTTCCACATATATTCTTACAATTTTTAACACTAAAGAAAACTACTAGATGGCAAGGCTTTAAATCACACCATCTCAGGAGCAATATACCACCGTTGCTTAGTTTACTCCCATCTACAAGTAGTTCAATTTGTACCACTGGGTCATACATAGGCAATAGTAGCTCAGATAATTTGTTTTTCAAATAGCTCATCCACTCGTGCCATTCCTTTTCATAATTATATTAAGGAGACAAGATAAAGTTGTGCAATTTCCTATAAGTCTTCTAAGAATTCAACGAGACGTATAATTGCCAAAAACATTGTATGCATTGTAACCTAATTTCGTACTAATTGAATCACGGGTGAAATTGTTTTTAAAACAAATATTTAAAATGCAGTGCGCAGAGAACCTTCTTATGATAATAATTATAGTTTTCTGTCAGCAATTTCAAATATTAGAATTATTTATTACTCAACTAATCAACCTTAAAAGAAATATATATTTTGTAACTAAAATAACAATATTTTAACAAATCAAAAGTCAAATTTGCCTGTACTATTATTTCAAAATTTTCTTTATCGTATGTAAACATCACCGATTGTATCAAATTTTGAATCTGGCTCATAAAGATAGCTACACTGACTTAGATATTGTAGTAGACTTAAAAGTAAATTAATCAGTCAGCTGAACTTTTATACTCCGAGCCGAACCCAGACTGGGCTGTAAATAATACCACGTCAGGCCCAGGACTAAAATCACTACACATGATACATTGGAACCTATAGATTCTAAAATGTACTTGACATTGCCAAACACCCACGTACTCAGTACCTATGTAGTAAAATTTATTTATGTGTAATAGAGTTCACGGAAGTCATTAGGGCAGACGAAAAAATATAACTATTGCACAGGTGTGCTTCAGCCAAAGTTACAATATTCAAAAAAATTTAGTTTTTACCCCTTAAACTACATATACCTTCAATGTAATATGCGACATCACTAAACCCAAACTATTCCAAGGTACCCTTTTTTTGAAAATCATTTTTACAGCAGCACTTAAAATTGACTACTATAATTATTACCCTATACAAAGGTAAACAGGAATATTTAACAATAAATCCGATTATTCTAGGCTCAGCCAAGTAATTTTTTTTTGTGAAGTTGTTACTAAAAGAACATTTGTTTCCATTACTTATTTTTTTTAAATATCGTAAGACGAATGAATTTCCAGATATAACCAGAATCGTCATCTACTCCATTACAGAAAAACGGCACTAACACGTAATGCATGATTTTCACGTTTATTTAACCCTCCAGCAGCTGTTTTTGTCTTTTGTATTAAATTATGCCAACCTACGGAGCATCTTAATTTTAAATAAAACATTCATTTAATATCTTAAATCAAACGTAATATATGCGGTGGTCATAAAAACGGATAATGCGCGGTGACGAATTGCCTAACAGTTCACAGCTTCACAGCCATCTTGTTGGGAAATCTAATTATGTTTCCTAATAATCCTCTTTGCTGAAGTATCAAAGTAAGTTCGTTTCCTGGTGAATTTGCAAAGTAGTGTTACCTGTCGTATCAAACTCCACTCATACTCGGTCATCCGTAGTAAAAGACGTTCTGCTTACACGAGGAAGACGGACTTCGTTGACGGCAAGGCACTTATTTCATTCTCTCGTTACCACGTGACCGCTCCAGTGTTACGAGTGATTTTTCAAGTATTTAAATTATCTGAAACTTAAAACGACAAAGCATAGTATATTCTTCGTACCTACATATCTAACAACGTACTTTTTTTTTAAAAAAAAGACCATTAGAACGGCAAGACAAAGAAAGAAAAATAAATTAACTGTTAAATTATATCGATTTTAAAGTAATATTTGGTACTTTAAAATATAGAAGAATAGAATTTCCTTTTTTTTATATAAAAATCGGTTACAAAGGTGTTTCATATTTTGAAATAGTCTACCGGTAATGCCAGTGTGCAAAAATTATAATAAGTCTACTTTTTATTAACCAAAAAAAACATGTTATATGAAATGAGACTCACGAAATATAGAATATCGATATGAGAGAATGTCACTAATTAATATTTGATAATCTAGTTACATAATGTAACCTTTGATTTGTGTAAACTGTGGGTAGACCACTTCTGAAATGTAGGCAATATCCTACATTTAGAAATTAAATATGCTCCGTTATGTGATAACGGCCCTTGTCTTAAATATTAAGAACTGCCTTAATTCATTGAAACTACATAATCAATTTATATTACATTTGTATTTTCTTTTTACATTGTTCATAATTCTAATAACGTTATTTTATTCTTTAATTCTACATTCTATTTATCCTTATACTTATAATATATATAATGAAATATAATTTATCAAATACATTACCTTAAATTACTTATGCACGTTCCGGATTATTCAAACACTATTGTCCTTTTTAACGGAGGCCAGTGTGTGTTACACTGATCGATGCAGGAGACTGAATGTCTGAGTTTTCAACCCGTCCTACCCGCCATTGTTGTTTTTGTGCAAGCTCTGTGTTACCAGAGTAAATAATTTTAATTCGCACAACAACGATGTTGGGCAAAATCCTGCTTTATTAAATGAAAACCTAACATGTTGATGAATTATAATACAAATATTTAATCCGTGCGTTAGATAATATGCCTTCAACTCTTGCTTGTCAAGAGATAGAGCAAAGATTTAATAACTACAACTAACAGAACTTAAAAAAACAAAGACTAAAAATTATAATAGTAACTTGTAGTATCATACTTGACTTAAATCAAGAATCTCTGATCACTTGTAAACTAAATATTAAGATAAACTGAAATGAAACTACAATGCACTGTTATTACTTTAATCTAAAAACAACTACAAACTATTATGGAAATGAAAAGAAATCTTTCAATTAAAACGAAGTGAAGAACATTTCATTTGTGTAATAACATCACTTTAGTTCTCATTATATTTACTGAGTTACAGACTTTGAATTCCTTTTATTTTCTTATTTAATTTATTTTCCAAATACTTAGCCTAAGGTTTTTACAATATTTTCATTTGCCAAACCGCATCGTAGTTTGTCGGCAGTTGTTCTCGTTTAATAGTACATACATTTTCCGTCTAGTTTTTTTTGCAATACATATATACTTGGATTACTCAATTACAAACCTAAATAACATTATTGGTAATAACTAATAAGTTTTTTATACGATGGACCAAAAAAAAATTTTTATAAGTCAATCTTTAAAGCCCGTATTACTCCGGGCTCCTGAAGAACAGAACATCAGCCATTCTGCTAGCAGTTCGTAAAAGTCAAATGATTGGTTATACGTGTCACTACCATTACAACTCATAGGAGTAGTTAGTAGAGTTCTGCAACGTCTCTCCGAAAAAGTATAGAAATATTTTTAATATTTTTATATTATATACTTTTCTATACTTTTGTATAGAATTATTCATTCAAACATAATTAGTTTGTCTATTTATAATACAAACTGTCAAATTAACAATAGTTCATTCCTATGGCAATGAGATTCCAGTCGCGAAACACATTTATCATATTTTTACAATATAAATAAATTGATGAATAAAAATATGTCTACATTGGCATGCAATAAGTTGACTAGATTATGCAAGTCATTTCATATTGAACAGGGCTGCCAATAAGATTAGTTTTTGCCTTGTTTTTGCCAACATACTACAGATACCTTAACAGATAACTAAAGTATCTCATTTATCTTTCGGTATCTCGTTGCACACACATGGTCTCGTGGGTCCTAAATCAGGCAATTTTTACTTTTTTATGTTATAAGATATTTTTATATCATAGATAGCAAACAAGCAGATGGGTCTCCTGATGGAAAGGATGTTAATGGTGCGTTGCTATCTTGTGGCGAGGTCTAATACCACATGCATAATTTTACCTGCTACCTTACCCTCCAAACCGGAACACGATAGTAATAAGCACTGACGTTATTGCAGCAGGAATAAGTAAGGCGGTGGTACCAGACCCGGGTCAGACAATGCAGAACTCTACCACCTAGTAGCCACGATAGTAGTGTATATGATATCAGTCGCCTTTTAAGACCTGTCTGGCAAAACGACAGTTAGCCTATTCTTTAAAAGAGCCCGGGACCAACACGACCAATCAATATCAAGATAGGAAACAATTAAATGGCTTTTCTGATGGAAGGAGAAAACCATCGCCTATAGACACCAAAGACGTTAATAGAGCGTTGTTATTCTTGTGGCGAGGTCTTCACGCCAAATGCATTAGTTTTCCGGGCACCTTATCCTCCAAATCGGAACATGATAGGGGGGATGGTAATGATGAAAGTGACGAGCGCTGACACTATTGCGACAGGAATAGGTAAGATGTACCATACCATGCATACCCGAGAGGGAAGTTGTGGAACTCTATCACCTTGTTGTCAAGATGGCAGTGACACGTATAACCAATCGTTTGCCTATTTATAAATTGCCTGCCAGAACGGCAGATGATCTACTTCAAAGGGGCTTGAAACACTACAAGTTATACGGTTTTCGTGAAAAAATTTACTAGCGACTAGTATACGTCTGATTTGTGAAGTAGGCCACCTGTCACATGAACGGAATCTCTCTAATTGCACCTCTGTCTCACTCACTACATCAAACAGACAATCAATATTAATATATTGATAGATATTGAACTAACCAATCTAACATTTTTGTCTATAATGGCAAAAATGTCAAATTGTTTAATGTTTTTTTCTTTCTTGTGCAATAGAGTCGTAGATTGATGCTGTCGTGCTCTGTTTTATGAAGGAGATGTATAGTACCCCTCCAAAGTAAGCATATTATTTGCTTGTGTTACACGTGTTAGTCAAAGATACTAATACATAGAAATACATATATAAATACTGTTACATACATATACTATAAACATCTAAACCCAGAAATACAAACATATGAGCTTATCACACAAGTATTTGACCCTGACGGTCAAATATTAAGTGACATTCCAACCGAACAACGCACTATTAACATATTTGGTGTCATTAGGCGATAGTTGTCTCTTTCCATCGGATAATCATCTGCTTGTTTGCTATCCTATGAAATAAAATAAATACCTATATTTTGTAACATAAAATTAAAAAATGGCAGCCCTGGTATTTTCACCGGTCACGGGTTTACATGTTGGCCCTAAATCAGAACCGCTTGAAGAACTGTAACAAGTGCGATCCATTAACACTACTAACCTGTATGTTTGTGTCAATCATGTGATTGCGCATTGGTTCAATTATACGTGAATTTATATTCGGATTTTTATCTTGTAAATAAACATTCATCATACTGAAGAGAACATAAATAATTAAAGCTGAATTATACTGAATTATGTAAGCTTTATGAGTTTTAAATAATTATGAAAACAAGCAAATGTTCGTTTCTTGTGCTTGCTTAGGTTTTGAAGTGCAACGTGCGTTGAGTGCGTAAATTGTACGCTTTTGTACTTGTTGCAGACGTATGTGAAAGTTTAGAGGAAGTGTGTGGATAATTGTC
Organism: Apodemia mormo; assembly: GCA_036924255.1. NCBI lineage: Eukaryota > Metazoa > Arthropoda > Insecta > Lepidoptera > Riodinidae > Apodemia > Apodemia mormo. The sequence goes on along the minus strand of JAUPFN010000009.1, from coordinate 17,228,181 downwards.
CTGCTAAAGTCTTCTCTTTTATCCAGATCTTCGGTGACTTTTACCCATTTACAAAACTGCCGTCTTTTTTTGGTATCGCGGACCTCATATAAACCAGTTCGCGGAAAATAGCAAATGTCAGTAATTTTATTTTTAATTATGTATTTCCGGAAAGTAACGCCTGAATCAATAAAATAATTATAAAATCATGCCCTTGAGGATAACATATTTGGTTCAGATCATGAAGTCCCGGGTTTGATCCTAGGGTCCGGCCAAAAGTATTGTTGAGGTTTTTTCAATGTTTTTGAAGGTCCAAAATGTCAGTAGCAGCTCAAAGTCTGGCGTGTGGCGACCAACTCGTATCTCGGATAAGCACGTAAAATTTTCGGTCCCGTTATCGTTAGGAATAACTGATAATCTATACATATAATATAATCGTAGAAAAGTCAAAACTGTATATTAAATATTTTTTTTAAAGAATACTTGGGGTGTGATCTACAATCGATATCGAAGCCAAAACTATAGTTTTTAGAATTTTTGTCTGTTGTCTGTATGTTTGTTTGTCTGTTTGTCTGTATGTACGTCCGGGGTACTCAAAAAGTACTGCATGGATTCAAACTTCAAAGTTTGTATGAATATTACTAACATTTATTATGTATGTAAAAGTATTTATATATGTATTTCTATGAATTAGTATCGCTGACTGACACCCATAACACAAGCAAATAATTTGCTTACTTTGGGGTTAGAACAGTAAGTGTAATTTGTCCCGTGAATATTTATTTATTATTATTATTTATTATTTATTAATATTATTTATATTACTAACAGGTCGGTTCAACATATAGGTTACATATTATCACGCTATCACGGGGAGGGGCAGTGCGAAGTAAACGAACTCCGCGCGGACGAAGTCGCTGGCAACAGCTAGTAGTTCATAAAAATGTGACGAAAGTAATTTAGTCAACCGATAAAACGGTGAATCTATACATACTGAGTTCACTCTGCCGGCCACACAAAGGAACTAAGTATAATATACTTTAAAAATATAGGAGTTTGTTTAATTATGATCTATTTTTCTAAGTATTTTTTTAAATACAAACCTATAGTCATAGCGTTACTACCGTATAGCGGCAGTAATTATTTTATTTTATTTCGTAGAATAGCAAACAAGCAAACAGTTTTATTGATTCAGGCGTTACTTTGCGGAAATCCATTATTAAAAGGTGAAATTAATTAAATTTGCTATTATCCGCGAACTATTATTCTATGTATCCTCCGCGATGGTACCGAAAAGAGAGACGTCGGTTTAATAAATGGATAGGACTCACCGATGGTTCGATCAAACGAAGACCCCAGCGGCACACTTATCCGCCCACATCCACCACACTTTTACAACCACGACCACGCCGGCACCAATCACAAAAGCACACAATTCATGTACGTACTCTGTTTCCATTTCCATCCATTATATACGTCCTATCCATTTATTAAACCGACGTCTCTCTTTTCGGTACCATCGCGGAGGATACATAGAATAATAGTTCGCGGATAATAGCAAATTTAATTAATTTCACCTTTTAAGCAAACAGTTGTCCTAATAATAAATAAACAGATAATCGTCTCTAGAAACTAAGCGCTGTTGCGGCAGAAATAGGTAAAGCGGTGGTTCCAAAACCCCATCAAAAAATTTCAGAACTCTACCACAGTTTTTTCCCCATTGTTGCTTCGAGTTCCTTTGAAGAATAGGCCAACTGCCATTCTGCCAGGCTGTTCGTTAAACGCGGCCAATTGGCTATGCATGTCACTACCATCGTGACTACTAGGTGGTAGAGTTCCGCAACGTCTTGCCCGGTTAATTGGTACTATCGTCTTACTTATTCCTGTCGCAATAGCGTCAATGCTTTTCATTGTCGTGTTCTTCGCTTTTACAATAAACTTCCCAAAACTATAAGAGTCAATAAATTTAAAAAAGACCAGTCAATAAATTTAAAAAATGTGTTAAAACATAACTGTGTAAAAAAGGATATTATAAAATCTCAGATTATTTAGAAGACAAAAAAGCCTGGGATTAATTGCTCCTCATGCCGATCTCATATATATTTTTTGTAATATTGTGATAATGTAAAAAATCAATGATATAAAAAAAAAAGACGAGCCCGCTGAGTTTCTTCCGCCGGATCTTCTCAGTGTGTGGCTGCGTTTCCGATCCGGTAGTAGTTTTTAAAAAAAATATATGTTGACGTGTCAAAATAACTTGTAAAAAGTTTTATTGAATAAAGTATTTCTGATTTCTGGTTTGGAAAATAAGGTAGCCGGTAGACTAATGCACGTGGCGTTGCCATCCTGCTACATAAGTAGCAATGCATCATTAACATCTTTGTTGTATATAGCCGATGGTTACTCTTTCCATCAGAAGAGACATCTGCTTATTTGCTATCTTATGATATAAAAAGAGAACCTAGAAGAAGTCAAGTTAGAAGTCACGATGTGAGTGATACATACTGATTATTGACCTTTCTTCATATTTTGCAAGACACTTAACTACATATTTAAGGCAGTATTGATCTGTTCTTCAAAAAGAGGCCCGGAACAAAACGGAGGTATTGACACTTTTAGCCCTCTTTCACCTTAATAATAATAATAATAATTTTATTTGCCAGAATAAGGTATACAAGGTCATCAGATACATTATAATATAGTTCTACTTATTCTACCTTTTAAGACGTGCAAATCTTAATTTCTTATCACTAAATACTACGTTACATTTAATTATTTGTTTAAATTTAACTTATATTTCATTATTCATTTTTAATTAATTATTAATATATAATCTGTTTAAATGCATGTGTTATTTAATTTAATTGTCAATTTAATTATTAATTTCACTAGCTGTTGCCCGCGACTTCGTTCGCGCGGACCTCGTTTACTCCGCACAGCTTCTCCCCCGCAGGTAATAGCGTGATAATATGTAGCCTATATGTTGACCCAACCTGTTAGTAATATTCATGCAAAATTTTAAGTAAATCCATGCATGTCTTTCATCTAAATATTTAATAATATTTTTTACGAGATGCCTGACTATCAGGCAATTGATTTATTTCTTCTTAATAGGCCCGGATCCAATACATGTAACAATAATAATTATTTGCTTATATATTTTCTAGCTGTACCGCGATTTCATCCGCGTGCAATAATTTTTACAATAAAAATCCCGAGGTTTTACCCATACAGGTCCCTTTCCCGTTAGATTCTCCGGATAAAAACTGTGCCTATTTCCTTTCTCGGGTCTCACACTGTCTACCAATTTTCATCCGAATCGGTTCAGTGGTTTAGGCGTGAAGAAGAGACAGTCAGACAGACAGATATAGTTACTTTCGGTTTTATAATATTAGTATGGATGTATATGCACAAAAAATATACATAGGTAAAACTTAACGCGTAAGGGCATTCTGTCCTAGCCAAACACATGTTATCCAAAAAGAAAATGAGGTAATAATGCATCTTAATCACAAACCACATGAATACTTACTAACAAACACGCCATTAGAAAGGAAACGTGTCGCCGCACATTATCTCTTTATTTACAATTTTTTTTTCCTATTTTAGATATATTTATAATGATTATTATAAATATGTTATTATAATTATAAATGTAGATGATGATGTTTCGGATTTTCCGACTACCCCAAAAGAATAAGGCATGTTATCATTTTTTTAATATCATTAGATAGCAAACAAGCAGATGATTCTACTGATAAAAAAAGAAACCGTCACTTATAGACAACAAAGATATTAATAGTACGTTGCTATCCTTGTGGCGAGGTCTTAATGCCTCATGCATTAGTTTACCGGCTACCTTAGCCTTCAAACAGGAACATGACAGTGACAACCACTGATGCCATTGCGGCAGGAATAGGTAAGGCGGGGGTAGCAGACTAGGACAAATCTCCCAGACCAGCACGGAGTAAATGTTAATTATTTTAAAATTATTCAGTAAATTTCTCGAAAATAAAAACTGTAACAGGGACATTTTTCATGCTATAATCAAAATATAATCTCCAAGATATAAGGTTATTTGAATTTGAGTTAACACGTGATGTATACAATTTATAGGTCTTTGTGTTGACATGCGGCCGATGTATATAATTAGTAAAATATATGGATGAATCATGTGTTACATGTTAAATTTCTCACAATCGGAGACTAGGTTCTACTGCAAATGTAAAATAAAAATAATTGCAAAATAATTTGTCATATAAATTATTTTTATTGTCTCGGAACGAAAATATTTTGCTACGCTTTTGTGGTCAAATCATCCTCTTTGGTGCTTATAAACCTTGTTCTTAACAGTGCATGTTTCTGTCAAGCATTTGATTGCTTACCGGTTCAGTTACACGCGAATTCAGTTTTGATATATTTATCTCTGCAACTTGTTAAATCAGCCAGTTTTAAATATTGCAGCTTATATGAAGCATTTTGTTTTATTTAATTTTCATCGTGGGGATACATAAGTGCAAGTAACCTACTCAGGATAACGGTACGGTATATTTTCTAGATAAAAGATAAAATCTTGAGAATTACTTTTTTAGGGTAGCTCCTCTACATGTAAACGAAGGATTTTAATTTTTCTCGCATACCCCATACTGTGATATAATATCGTTTGATAGGTTTTTAAGAAATATTGTAGGTTAAGGTAAGACTTTCACATCTATAATATAAGTATGGATTTTTGTTTACCTTCAGTGTTACACGACCTACACTACACATATATGACACATAATTTTATCATTATCAAAAACTATTTTGAATTTTTAACCTTTAATACAGAATTTAATGTTAGTAATTTTAAATTTCATATTAGTAATGTTAAATACAAAAGCATAGAATATAGAGATTCTGTGACAAAAATTTGCATGTCTGTGTTGTATATACGAGTAATCTCCGCGCAAATTTCACGCATGCGCTGTTTGACGATATGTTTGCAGTGACTAAATATTAAATGCGCACGCTTGTAAAACGAACGCCAGTATGATTATGACCTAACAGTTTACAAACATGACATACATTGCAAGAAATACTCATCAAAAGGGCTTTAGAAGTCACTTAATTTAAGAAAGATAGATTACACACACACATTAGTAATATCCGCGCAAGGCCGTTACAATACATTGACACAGATGTAGTTACATCATGATAATATATTACTAGATTAATGTACTACAACACGATCACATATTTGCAATTCAGCCAAACTGTATCTATGCAAAGTAGGTCGTGGTGATCTTTCCAAATAGTTTCGCGTATTCCCTCGCATACCGATGCGTCAGATTCAGTGAGTATCTCGTAAAATAAAATGGAAAATGTGAATGGATTTTTTAAGATGAAGTGATGCTAACTAATATACTTGTATTATGTGAAATAAAACATGTCTCCATCCGCCTCTTTCGTAACGGTTATATTACTTTCTGCAGCAGTAAACAAATAAAGTTTTTTATGAACGAATTTGAGTACCTATTAGCAAAATTTGTTACAAATTATAAAATTATGTCGCCTATGTAGTCTAGTGATCCGGTGTCATACCAAAAATGTGTTTTTTCAGTTTTCTTATAAAAACAGCGTTGTCTGGGATTGGAAAAGGGCCCGCTTGGCGATAGACTTGCCACATATCATATTATGAGACTAAGTAGGTATCTTTGGCTAATTGTGGGTGCACTAATTGTATTTACCTCTTTGGGGATAAGGGCGTGAAGATACTTTACTTTTGTTATAAATTATTGTTATTTTATCAAAGTGTGCTTATTATAAACTAACACTATTACACTTATAAACTAATTGCTTTTCGATACAGATTTAGTCACAAGTTTCAAGAATAAAGTTACAAGAATTACATTTCAACGATCACCTTGCCAATTTCATCAATACCGCCCCATTGATCGAGTGGTTAGCGACCCTGAATACGCAATCGGCGGGGCTCGGGTTTGATCCTCGACGGGGTCAAGCATTTATATGATGAGCATAAATGTTTGTATTTCCGGGTTTGGGTGTTTATTATATATATTCCAGTATTTATATATGTATTTCTATGTATTAGTATCGTTGACTACCACCCATAACATTGCTTACTTTGGGGTTAAATCAGTAAGTGTAATTTGTCCCGTGAATATATCAATATCTGTTCAACGGCATAGCCGTGAAAACGTAGCAGACATACAGACCGATAGTCAATAAGACAGACAGACTTAAATTTATAATATAAAGCATGAATGGCAAATGAAATATTAACAAAACACAATTAAAATGCAGATGTAGGTGTATGTAAGTACCGAGAGAAACTAAGAGTCACTAAAGGTGATAAAAATAAGTCTGACGGTGATAGTTGCAAGTCTCCGAAATTGCTGTTATTGTATAAAGAGAGTTATGAATGCGAAAGAAGCGAGGCAAGAATGGCTGAACTACGATGTATTGCACACGTACGTACATACTTACCGACAGACATTACCTACAGACACAAACGTCATGGTGAAAACTGAAAACTGAAAAACTTGTAAAACCTATATTATTGTAAATAAATATTTGCAGTAATATAGATCGCCTTTGTGGTCTAGTGGTCCAACGTTGGCGTTGACCACATGAGGTCACAAGTTCGATTCCTGGGTCGGGCACATAAAACAAGTAATTTTTTCAGTTTTCTGAAAAACACAAAGTTGCCCGGTATTGAAAAGTGCCCGGTTGAAAATAGGCTTGCCACCTATCACATTTGTGGTACCAAGTATCTTCGGTTAATCGTGGGTGTACTTGTTGTACCTCTGCCTACCCCTTCGGGGATACGGGGGTGAAGATACTAACTAAATATGTTTTGTTTTTTTTTTTGTTTACCAAAAAAAAAATACCCATATATGAAGAGAAATATCACAAGTATCTACACTGATATAAATTTTTTTTAAAGATTTAATTGGAATAGGCATTTGTCTTCCATCGCACCTGGTGGAAAGTGTCGATGAAGACGAAGGTGGTACACGCCCATCCAAAAGAAACCTATTCACTCTATTCTTAAAGGTTCCAGGACTATATTTGTCCGGAAAAATAGACGCAGGCAGTTCGTTCCAAGCCTTGGCGACTCGAACCAAAAAAGAATTGTCAAAGCGTTTTGTTCGATTTTTTGGTAAATCAACAACATACGGATGGAACTTCTGCCTGCGTCTAGTAGTCCGATAAAGGAATGGTGAGGGCCCAATAAGTTCGAAAAGAGTTTTCGCACACTCGCCAAAGTGAATCCTGTAAAAAACTGATAGGCTAGCGACCTTACGACGATGCTCAAGTGCTTCTAATTTTCTGTTTGTGAGCTTGTCGTCGTTTATTAGCCTACGGGCTCTTCGGTCTACAGCGTCTAAAGCTTCTAGTTGATAATAAGTGAGATTCATAAGTAATGGGTAAACTCAAAAAGTACTAAAGATTCTAATAATTCTTTCATATCCCCGTATTGGTCCAGACTCTATTGAAGAATATACCATGTGCCGTTATGGCAGACAGTTCGTAAGAGGCGAACGATTGGCTATGTGAGTCTCCAACAACGTAGCTACGAGCCACCTACACCTACTACCTATTCCTGCCGCAATAGCGTCAGTATTTGTCACTGTCGTGTTCTGGTTTTGAGGGTAATGTAGCCGCTAAACTTGTGCATGTGGCATTAAGGTCCCGCTACAAGGATAATAGCAACACACCACTAACATCTTTGTCGTCTATATATACGTGATGGTTGTCTTTTTTCATCACGAGAGCCATTTAATATTTTATGATATATAAAAAAATTAAATGAAAAAATATAAAACTACAAGACTTCAAAACCTGTGGCAAAATACATTATTTCAGAGTAAAAAGACTATTTTATCCGACTTAATAATAAGAAATAATGTTTTTGAGTCACGCGAAATAAGTTGCGTAAACAGCAAGAACATCATAAATATTTTAAAGTTTAAGGTTTGCAAGATTTGACTAGTACTTTACAAAAGAGAAAAATTACTCAAGTCTTTTGTAAATCAAGCTTCCTATTGATGCATTTCATCTACGAAATCTAGATGAGTGTTTTCATAACACTACACAAAGTATGTCAATGGCTTCTAGCTAAAATACGATACATATCGCTTACGAAAACGAGATAGGAAAACAAACAAAGTGTGTCACATTAACCTTTGCTAATATATGCATCTTCGAATACTGTGTCAGTAATATCAAGACTGTGCGTGCTGAGCTTGCGTGTGTGATCTTGACGTGATTCCGTTCCGGCACTGACGGCCCAATCAATTTCAGAGCATGTAGAGGCTTCGCAGAACTTTCGCCAGGAGCACGAACCGATCCGATATGAATCTCACAGACGGTCGTTAATAAAATTTCATGTATACCTAGAGGTACAAACTAGGTCAGTCTTTAATGAGCCGACATTCTCTGAACTGTTATTCTTAAAGTCAGGATTTATGTCTACTTATCCCGTACATGCCTCTAGTTAAGGCAATGTATTTTATTTTGAATAACGGCTTATGGCTCAGCATGTCTGACCGTTATATTCCTGATATATTATCATCAGTGTTATTGCAATCGATGACAGGCTGTTCCATATCCTCTTAACGTACAATATGCTTTCAATTATTTCATAATTGACCCATATCAGATTAATCGTCTTGACGATTTTGCGATATCGACTTTGGCATAGATAATAATAATAATAATATTGCCGGATAAATTACTCGAATTTATCTAGCCCCAAAGTAAGTAAATTATTTGCTTGTGTTATGGGTGTTAGTTAACGAAACTAATACATAGAAATCTATACATACATATAATAAAATCGTAGGGAAGTCAAAACTGTACATTGAATATTTTTTTAAATAATACTTGGGGTGTGATCTACAATCGATATCGAAGCCAAAAATATAGTTTTTAGAATTTTTGTCCGTTTCTCTGTTTGTCTGTATGTATGACGGGGTAAACTCAAAAAGTACTGCACGGATTTACTTCAAATTTTGCATGAATGTTACTAACAGGTTGGGTCAACATATAGGCTACATATTATCACGCTATCACCTACGAGGGAGGGGCTGTGCGGAGTAAACGAAGTCCGTGCGGACGAAGTCGCAGGCAACAGCTAGTACATATATAAATATTGATACATCATAATAAAACGCAAACTGTGCTCATCACACAAATGTTTGTCCCTGTCGGGAATTGAACCCGAACTCCATCAATGCTTAGTTAGGTTATAACCACACGACCAACGGGGCGGTAGATGTGTAGGTTTTATCTTGAAATCCAATAAAAATGTCCAAACAAATTTGTTTTCAGGAAAACATAATTTACCACACACTGTACATTTTTATGTTATTTAATAGAACCAGCAGATGCCTTTCTTGAAGGAAAGAGATAACCATCGCCTATAAACACCACAGATGTTAATAGTGCCTTGCTATCCATATAGCAGGAAGGTACCTGCTACCTTACCCTCTAACCTTGAGCACGAAAGTGACAAGCATTGACCAAGTAAACCAATAAGACCAAACACGGGCGGATGTATCAGAACTCTACTGTCCAGTTGTCACGACGGTAGTGACACATTTATCGCTCGCCTTTTACAAGCTGGCGGAATGACACCGCTGTCTCTCTGTCTGTCACCAGGCTGTATCTCATAAGCCATGATAGCTAGAAAGTTGAAATTTTCACAAATTATGTATTTTCGTTGCCGCCTTAACAACAAATACTAAAAATAAGAAATGAAAATATTAAGTTTAGGTATAATAACCCATACAACAAAACGTGTTTTTTTTTCGTATTTTTAAAGGTAAATTTTTTTTCCGTGAGTTCGACTCGCACTTAGCCGATTTTTAATATTTGTTACCGAAAAACATTTCTTATTTAGTCCGGATTTTTTAATGTACCTACTGAAACGTTAGGTAAACTTGCACCAAACTTTTTCAATAATTTTTATATCAATTTAACCATAGCCGCCTCTGTGGTCTAGTGGTCCAGGGTCGGTGCTGACCAAACGAGTTCCCGGGTTCGATTCTCAAATCGAACAATTCAAAAAATGTGGTTTTTTTTCATACTTCTGATAAAAACAATGTTGCCCAGGTTAGGATAAGTGCCCGGTTGGCGATATGCCTACCTATCACATTGTGGGATTATGTATCTTCGACTGATGGTGAGTGCACTGGGTATTCCTCTGCTTAACTTTTCGGGAATACGGGTGTGAAGATACTTTTTTAAACCATAGCAAACGTCATTTAAAAGGTATTTATATAGTTTGGTGCAAGCAGCAGCTGTCTATCCTTAACCTTACATAATAAACCACTAATTCCATACATTTCCATACATAATGTCGCGGTTAAAAGCTAATAAAAGTCACTTTTGTTAGAATTTAAAGCTAGCACTAAAGCGTATTAAGACCAATAACGATCAATCATTACATTTAACCGCTTAAGTGGCGCTAGCGCGGGTTTGATTTCGTGCTCGCACCCCGCTGGGTCATCTCTACTAAATCGCTATTATTGCTATTTACGTCCTGCTGCTACTGTATATCAAACTTGAGCTCAATTTGCCACACTTACAAACTTCGTGCGAAGGGATTCTTGTGGCTTAAATGAAAATATACTAACGAACGGTATTAAGATATCAGAACCGTGCTTTTTGTCACTTGACTTTATCGATATTTTGCTACAATTAAACTGGCTACTATCCGCCTGCCTCACTAGACGTAAAATAATCGATATATATATAAAAATCAATTGCTGTTCGTTAGTCTCGCTAAAACTCCAGAACGGCTGAACGGATTTGGCTAATTTTGGTTTTAAATTAATTGTTGAAGTCCAGGGAAGGTTTAAAAATTGAGAAAATATAGAAAAAATAATAATAAAAGTAGTTCAAAAGGCAGAACAACGTTTGCCGGGTCAGCTAGTTGACGATAAAAAATTATCTTATTTTTATTACAAAATGTACTAACGGTATGATATCAGAACCGTGCTTTTTGACACTTAACTTTATCGATATTTTGCTTCAATTAAACTAACTACCCGCCTGCCTCACTAGACGTAAAATAATTGTCGATAAATATAATTATCTTATTTTTACTGTCTATAATATATATGTAGTTTATTGCGAATTCACGTATTTTCAAGTTGTTTTTGAAGTGACTGACTGATGTATCAACACGCAGGCTTAAACCCTTAGGGCTAGAAATTCGAAATTTTGCACACGTATTTCTCTTATGATGTAGGCATACACTAAGGACGGATTTTTCAAAATTCAACCCCGAAGGGGGTGAAATAGGGGATAAAAGTTTGTATCTTCCCTGTGTTGGTCCCGGGCTCCTTTGAAGTATAGGCCAACTGCCTTTCTGCCAGGCAGGTCGTAAAAGGCGACCCAGTGGCTATGCGTGTCACTACCATCGTGACTACTAGGTGGTAGAGTTCTGCATCGGCTCGAGCGGGTCTGGTACCACCGTCTTAACTATTCCTTCTGCAAAAGCGTCAGTGCTAGTCACTGTCGTGTTCCGGTTTGGAGGGTAAGGTAGCCGGTAAACTTATACATATGGCATTAGAACTCGCCACAAGATAGCAACGCACCATTAACATCTTTGGTGTCTATAGGCGACTCTTTCCATCAGGAGCCCCATCCGCTTGTTTGCTACGTTATAATATAAAAAAATGAAACTTTTTATTCCTGGATATATTTGCATGAAATTTCGTATGAATTGAGTACAACAAAAATAATGAAGAGCGTGTTCAAACGTTTTTCAAAATTCTATCCCTAAGGGGGTAAAATAAGGGAAGTAGCTTATAAAGAAAGGTTAAAAATAAGTTCTAAAGTAAATATGCACGAGCGAAGCCGCAAGTAACAGCTAGTTAATCTATATCAAAACCATTCCCGAGTTATAATGAGACATATAAACAGACAAGACAGATAAAAATTGTATGGGCTATCATTTGCGCAAGCACGTGTTTTTATTGTACATGGGGCACACTAAAAGTTTTGCACTTCTAGCTAATCGGAACTATTTGAATTTCGAATGTTATATTTTCAAAATGTTGCAACCTTCTTAGTAATAAAAAAACAAAATTGGCGGGAAATGATTTGTCAACTGTTTTTTATCACACATCAAAGTTCTACGTACGCAACGAAAATGGAATTAAGTCGAAAAGATTTCAGAGCCAAGATTTTTTATGATTTTAAAAGTTCTCTCTCTCCGCAAGACTGTGCCGCTCGTCTTCAAAATGCTTTTGGAAGAGAAGCACCTTGTTTGAGCACCGTGAGGCGATGGTTTGCTGAATTTGAGAGAGGTCGAGTTTCTTTACATGACGAATTTCGTGAAGAGCGGCCTTCTACTGCCGTCAACGAAAATATAGTGGCTACTGTTAAGCGGTTAATTGAAGAAAACCCCCGGATTACCTATGAGACAATTCGAGGGCTATTGGGGATTGGTATGAGCCAAATTCAGAAAATTTTACACGAAGAATTGAAAGTTCGGAAACTTTGTTGTCGTTGAATCCCTCATTAACTGACAGCGGAGCAGAAGCGGGCTCGCGTGGAATGGTGCTCACAGATGCTACTGAAGTACGACCACGGACATTCTAATGCTGTTTATGACATGTCACAGGAGAACAAGATCGATCTTAATAAAAATTAGTCAGAGAGAAGTTACTTGACCATTCTTGAGTTTTAATTGGACATAAAGACAGATACAATTTGTCAAAATAGTTTGATTTCAGTGAACTAGAAAACGAAATTTGACAAAAAATTTAATATTACTATACATACTAGCTGTTGCCCGCAACTTCGTGCGCGCGGACTTCGTTTACTCCGCACAGCTCCTCCTCCGTAGGTGATAGCGTGATAATATGTAGCCTATATGTTGTCCCGACCTGTTAGTAATATTCATGCAAAATTTGAAGTAAATCCATGCAGTACTTTTTGAGTTTACCCCGGACATACATACAGACAGACAAACAGACAAAAATTCAAAAATTATATTTTTGGCTTCGACATCGATTGTAGATCATGCCCCAAGTATTCTTTAAAAAAATATTCAATGTACAGTTTTGACTTTCCTACGATTTTATTATATGTATAGATAATAAGAAGCAAACAAGCAGACGGCTTTCTTGATGGAAAGAGAAACCATCGCCTATAGACACCAAAGATGTTAATGGTGCATTGCTATCCGTTTGGCAGGATGGCAATACCACATGCATAAGTCTACCGGCTACCTTACCCTCAAAACCGGGACACAAGAATGACAAGCATTGACGCTATTACGGCAAAGATATTCAAGGCCGTGGCACAAAATACCCGAGTGAGATGTAGCGGAACTCTACCACCTAGTAGTCACGAGTGGCACGTAAAGCCAATCCGTCGCCTTTTACGAGTTGCCTGGCAGAACGATAGTTGGTTCTTCAAAGGGACTCGGACCAACACGGGGGGAAAATGCCGCTACAGATTTATACAGTAGTACAGATAAGAGAAATACTAGCACTTATTTGTCGCTCGAGATGGGCTAGGTTCTCTCACTATTGCACTATTGCAGTGTATTATTATCGATTGAAAGAAAATGTATGGCTCAACCAACTTCAATCACACTCAGTATTAAATTCATACACTAATTTGATATAAAAATTATATGATTATGAAGAGAAACCTTAATTCTTCAAATTCTGTATAACTTAAAAAAAAGTATCTTCACGCCCATATCCCCGAAGGGGTAGGCAGAGGTAGAACATGTGCACCCACGATTAGCCGAAAATACTTGGTCCCACAAAATGTGATAGGTGGCAAGCCTATCCGGGCACTTTGCAATTCCGGGCAACTTTGTGTTTCTCAGGAAACTGAAAAAACACTTTTTTTATGTGCCCGACCCGGGAATCGAACCCGGGACCTCATGTGGTCAATTCCAACGCTGGACCATTAGACCACAGAGGCGACTTTAAACCTTTGAAAAGAGTTAAATACTCTAAAAAATCTTTTGTGTAATTCGTTGAAAAAATTTTTGATGGCCGTCAATTGATTATTTTATATCTGTAAACACAAAATAGATTGATTAGCTTTATGAATGCACTTTATTTTATTATCAATATTATCTTATCTACTCAGAATAGGTCCCTATTGAAAATCACTTCATTCGGATCTGTTTTCTTTATAATAAAAAAATTTGCGGCGTGCACTTTTTCATTTTCCAAACATTTTTTATATCATAGTAAACCAAATAAAATCATAGTAAGCAAGGGCATTCTGATACTAAAACCATATCGTCTATACACACTACCAGAGAATAGGAGATACTATAGTTCATTTTTGACACTACATAAATATTATATTAATGGTGCGTTGCTCATCGTTATTGTACATCTCTGTCTACCTCTACAGAGATATAATTATTGAACATGACGATATTTATTTATATAAAACTAGCGACCTGCCCGCGGTTTCACCCGCGTAACTTTTGTTCCCGTGGGAATATCGTAAATGTTTATATACTAAAACCTTCCTCAAGAGTCAATATATCTAATAAAAAAAACCGCATCAAAATTCGTTGCGTAGTTTTAAAAATTTAAGCATACATATGGCCAGACAGAGAAAGCGACTTTGTTTTATACTATGTAGTGATGATTTAATACAATGCAAAAGCTTCCATTAGTAGTTAAATTTTATTACCAAAAGCAATATCATAGTTGGTAACGATTTACCGTTAACTTTAAATTACGTTCAGGAAAATTGTAAAACATTGCAAGTTATTGTTTGTAGCTCGCACTTAAACGATATTTTAACCAAGTATCGTTATTATATTACAAAATTCTATTTATTTAATATCCCGTATTAACAAGAGCGTTAGTTTGTTAAGTATCATTTATTACAGCGCGAGGCCAGTTGAAAACTATAGTCTTTACCAGTGCGGTAAACAGCCAATAAACATTGAATTATTGAAACGAAGCTTTGTTCTGTTAAATGAGTATTCAACGATAAATATACAGTCATTGTAACTACTTAAAATAAAATTGTATTGCTAGTCCAATGATTACTAGTCTTTTCAGATCAACAGGCCTACTCTTGAAACAATATAAATCTTAAACCAATATTGATAAAAACAATATGTTTCGAATATCGTCAAAAAACGGTACTCTTGAAACCAATATTTCTCACATTGATTCAGTATAGTAACGACCTAATTATTGGACATAGATGTCATCGTTACACGTCAAGGTAGTGTTACAAGTGGAAATTTCTTAAAATTTCAAACAAAATAACGAATAAAAGCAATAATGAGCAGTCCAAAAAAATTTCGAAATCCGTGTGGCGCTGTCACCGTATCCAATAATTGAATATATTTGTCCAGAGTACGAAATACTTAAAAAAATCATTAAATATTGATTTAAAATTTAAATCGGTTTTCAAGAGTAGTCCTACAGATCATAAAATCCTATTTTAGAGGTTTCCGGCGACTGGGACAGCATTAACTGGAACCGCGGTCCCAGTCGCCGGGTTGACTTAATTTTAATATTTTTCTTCCTGCGACTCGGACCACGCATAAATTAATTTAAAAACCTATTGTTCAATCCAAAACTAGTGCAGTCAAATGAAAAAATGATTAACATAAAATAAAAATAAAAAACTCTTTGATTCATAAATTTCATTTATTTATATAACTTCAATAAAAGCACAATTTTGTTATTTTGTATTAAACACGTAAATCATGTTAAAAATATTTAACAATTTCAAACAATTAACAATAACTAAATAATTGTTTGAAATTGTTAAATATTTTTAGCATGATTTACGTGTTTAATACAAAATAACATTGATATAAAAAATCTAAGATGCACAGTCCTGAACAAAACTGACACTCAATGATCAAAACTGTCGCTAATTTCACACAAGTAGTTATAGATATGGAAAAAATATATGTTTTTGTATATTCAACCTTAAACGCAAGATTTATAGTTGTTTTTACAAAGCAATGTACGAAAAGTATTAAAATTGACAGTATCGCGACCGACGCGATTCTATTTGAAATGAGCGCACAATTTAAAATATTGTGCTCATTTTCGGAAGACGTTTTTGAGACACTGATTGTGTATCTTGGGTTTTTTATATCAATGCAAAATAACAAAATTGTGCTTTTATTGAAGTTATATTATAAATACCTACCAAATACCCGGGTGAGTCGTTGCGGAACTCTACCATCTAGTAGTCACGATGGTAGTGATATGTATAGCAAATCGGTCGCCTTTTACGACATGCCTGGCAGAACAGCAGTTGGTCTATTCTTCAAAGGAGACCTAACTAACACGAGGATGATAGTAATTAACTTGGTCAACCTTTCGTGTTTTATGAATTGGCTGTTAATGAATGTTAGATAGGCTATTATAGACATTCTATTTTTCTAAATATGCCCAAACAGATTTCCCGGACACAAAAGTGAGGAATACAAGCCTACATCACAAGGAATAAAATTCAGAAATTGTTTGAACACAATTATTTGAGTTATTTTAAAATTATTTTCTTACATTGATTACTTTAAACTAACATTTAAGCATAAAATTAAAGTGTAAAAACCCACAATACAGTTTAACTTTCCTTGAGATAAGGAAGTGCGTGACGAATTGACGACATAACCATTTGAATGTTTGCCTGAAGAACGTCATCAGAATTTGAACATATTAACACGGACATTACTAATTTGACAAGAACGGAACGGTGTCAAGGTTTACTTCACAATAAATTGTAAAAAGTACCTACATCCGTTATGAACTAACATCCTGTATTCTTAAGTAAAACATTATTTCGTTATGAGAAATAAAGAGCTCGATTTTCCAAAGTACAGTATGCGACAGACGAATAGTGCGATTTAAAATTTCACTAGCCTCTGGTTTCAAATAGTTACTATTTAAAAGTACCAACTTTAAGATAATATAAAATAAATATAAATATCAAAAAAATATAAAAAAATAAATATTAAAAAAAATATATATAAAAATCACACATTTGCTTGACCCGGAACCTCATGATATATATATATATATATATATATATATATATATATATATATATATATATATATATATATATATATATATATATATATATATATCATGAGGTTCCGGGTCAAGCAAATGTGTGATTGAGATTTTCCGCCTCGGATGAGCGCGTGCCTGGTTGTCACTAGAAATAGTCAATAATCGTTATTAAGGCGATAACATACGTCAAACTACGAAATATACTTCTCTTTGAAAGCCTACTTCTCCTAAACCGTTAATCCAATAATTTAAAAAAAATATACATTGTACGTAAAATATAATTAACTTTAAATTTTAAGTTCGTTTTTTCAAATTTCATTGTTATTTTTGTCGAAAAAAAATCGAATATCTCTCTTATTTTTACGCAAGAATTTTCTTATAACTTCTAAACTACTGAAACGATTTTGGTGATTTTTTCACTTTGTTACAGACAATTTATTGCTTTATAAAATTTAAGTTCAACATTTTACAAAATCATTATAGTGTGCCATTAAATCAATAAAAACCTTATTATTTCATTCGCGGACAGCGCTCGCTTCGAAAGTCAGTCTCCCGATAGCGTTTGTACGAGGAGGCTGTGTCGCACGTCAGCGTATACCGCTCTCCACATTAGAGTCAAAGAGTAATAATACAGATAGTGCGTTTGGCACAGTAATAAGGTTGTGCTGTTTAAAAGTTGGACATTTCGTTTACGCTTGAACGTTTTTTATAGTAGATAATAAGTTTGGAGCGGGAAGGCTGATTTTTTACAGAGGTTGTTCTTATGATGTAATTTAATCCCTTAAAGAGGTAAAAGGGGCGTTAATGATTGTTTTAAAAAAATGTATATTACTTAAAATTTAGTATTAATGCTTTTTAATACGATTAAATAAATACGCATTTTTGAATTTCATCCCATAAAGGGGTAAAAGGAGAGTTAATTTTTGTATGAAAAATGAATTGTTTGTCGTAGAAATTACTAAAAATTTAGTATTTATGCTTTTTAATACAATTAAAGAAATTCATATTTTAGTTTTTTTTTTTAATTTCATCCATTAAAAGGGTAAGTGTATAAGTTTGTATTAAAATAAAAAGTTTATATTATTTAAACTCTCATAAAATGTAGTACCTGTTTATTCAATTCAATCCAAATTAAAGAAACATGCGCGTAATGAAGTTCGGAGTTTCATCCCTTAAAGGAGTAAAAATAGGTGTTACAATTCATATGAAAAATTAAACGCTTATGGTCAACATAACTTGAAATTTGGTACTTATGTTCTTCAACACAATTTAAAAATTATATATTTAGGGATTTCATACATTTATTCCTTAAAAGGGTAAAAAAAGCGTTTTTGTTTGTATTAAAAAAATAGATTGTTTATTGTAGAATATTGTAGAAATTATTTAAAACTTAGTATTTATGTTTTTTAACACAATTAAATGAATACGAGTTTAGTGTTTTTTAAATTTCATCCCTTAAAAGGATCAAAAATGTGGTTAAGTTTGTGTAACAAATAAAATTTGTTTCATCAAAATCTTGTCAAATTTATTAGTTATGCTCTTTACTTCAATTACATAAACGTGCATGTAAGGAAAATTTGAGTTTTATCTCCTAAAGAGGTAAAAGAGGGTATTAAGGGGCTGAAAGCACTTGCAATATTGCACTCGGTTCTCTTTGCATACCTCGTAAAGGGACTGGCGAATATATATCGTCGTTGTTATTGTTTTAGCAATAACCAGGACCGACTGCTTTATGTGCTCATCCGAGGCATGGAAGTGGTAACACACCAACCGCTAGACTCCAAGCTGCTACTGAGATTTTTGAATTTTCGAAAAATAACTTAAACCAAACTTTAGGTTATCCCCTTGACTACGAGGCAGTTATTATAATCATTAGTTATTTTTTTCGACCTTGGTTTTTTGCAACACATCAACCCGGTTTTGGAACTACCGCGTTACATATTGCTGCCGCAATAGCGTCGGTGTTTTTAACTGTCGTGATTCGGTTTTGAGGGCAAGGTAAGCATATGCATGTAACATTCTAACCCTGCTACAAGAATAGCAATGCACCATTAACATTTTTAGTGTCTATAGGCGATGTTTATATGTTTCTATCAAGAAAACTGTTTACTTGTTTGCTATCATAAGAAATGAAATAAATATAAATTAAATATATTATACATACAAACAGTCTAAATTAATCAACCTGTTTAAAACTTTCCTTTTAATTTAATTGAAAGCATACAGATATGGTTTTAATTAAATTAAATCTCTACTTTTTCTTATGAGATTTCTAAACAAAAACTTAAATTTTTAAAGGTTATTTAAGAGATCACTTTTTACAAAATCACATTTTAAAGGTTTTGTTAAAATTGTTAATTGTATGTATTAAAATAAAGTGCTACACGAGATGTATTGTATATTATAAGATAATAGGATACGTAACAGTCATGATTGTGTAAAATTGTCATATAATAATTCTTTTGTCGATTTTCGATATTTACTGTTTTCTCTTTCGATATTTATCGTTTTTATAAAATGAATCGATAAATGACCGATTATCGGTTATGGGTTTTGAGTTTGCTAACATTCATTTGATTCATGATGATAAAAGTTCATATAGGTAAACAAAAATGTTAAAACGTATCTGCACCCACTGTACAAACTCTTTGACTTTTGGAGATATCGGCGTGCGGAATAGTATTTACGCTGCGCCTGTCACTAACTCAAGGTCGTTCGCAGGTGTAATCGCCTTAAATGATAAAATGCGGCAAGAGGGATGATCACCACTCATCTCACCAACCGACAAACCGGTGAATTTTGGTGAACCGGAAGGTCTATAGAAGTTTAGTTTACACTGCCTATTCCGCAAGTGATACTTTTTCATTCAGCCGTCCATCGTGATATTGGATATTGATACTAGAGTTGATTTTTTTTTTTTTATTTCACACGAAAGCAAAAAGCAGATAATTCTCCTGATAAAGAGCTAACCAGCCTATAAACACCAAAGAAGTTTCGACGATTAATTTCAATAATGTTCCCCTTGCAGTTCGATCTCTTGAAGATCAAGTGTCGTTTTGCCAAGCAGGTCGTAACAGGCGACCGATTAGGTACTACCGCCTTACCCTCCATAACTTGACAAAATCTACGTGTCCGATTTGGAGGGTAAGGTAGCCGGTAGACTATTGCCATCCCGACATTTGGATAGCAATACACCATTAATATCTTTTGTGTTTCATCTTTTCATCAAGAGCCATCTTCTTATTTTGCTATGTAATTATATAAAAAAAACATACACTATAAAATATACTAGAATTTGACAAGTGATATTATGTGTATTAATTAATGTAAAGTTGAAATCGCGAGACTCAGCTCAATTTCAATTGGATAAAAATAGATGCACAAGGAGAAGAAATAAAGATAATGTTTATTTTTAGCGAAGCACAATCACTGCCTAAAGGTGTTTGAAGAAATAATGACCCATTGTATCCACATGTTTGAGATCAACTTACTTGAATGTTGGATTCCTTAAAATAAAACACCGTTAACTTAATAACATATTGTAAGGACGTAAGTAAAAAGTCGTGATGGTTTTTTCAATTTTAAACCAGGCAAACTGGATCAACGTACACGAAGCGAAATTTATTTTTAACTAGCTGCGCCCGCAACTTCTTCCGCGTGGAAAAATTTCAAAAAAAAAGTAGCCTAAGTTACTCCTTATCACATCAGCTATCTACCAGTGAAAGCCCTGTCAAAATCGGTCCAGCCTTTCCAGAGATTAGCCGGAACAAACAGACAGACAGACAGATAGACAAAAATTGTAAAAAATGTTATTTTGTTATATGTACCGTATACATCCATATGCATTTAGTAAAATGCGGTTATTTTAATATTACAAACAGACACTCCAACTTTATTTATTTGTATAGAGTACATATAGATGTATAGATTTTAGACATGTTAGGTATTTATTTATATTAACTGCTTTATTGGTCGAGTGGTGAGTGTATACGCCTAGCAATGCCGGTCAGTAGGTTCGATTAATGACAAGTACTAGCGTTTGTTTTTTTTATATAACTGTGTCCGGACTTTGTCCGGATGGAAAATTTCTAAAATAAAAGTCCCGAGATTTTACTCGCATAGTTCTCGTTTCCGTGGGATTTTCGAGATAAAAACTATCTTGTTCTTTCTCGGGTCTCAAATTATCTTTGTACCAAATTTTATCCAAATCGGTTAAGTGGTTTAAGCGGGAAGAAGAGACAGACAGAGTTACTTTCATATTTACAATATTAGTGTGGATGTATGGATTAAGTTGAAAATATGCAACCCAAATATGCCCTATGGACACCAAAGATGGTAATGGTTCGTTGTATGTAATGTAATAAGTCGTATTTGTGTGATGAGATGGCAATGCCACATGCACAAGTCTACCGGAATATATAATAGCAAACAAGCTAATGGCTCCCGTAATAGAAAGAGATAACCATCACCAGAGACACCAGAGATGTTAATGGAATGTCAAATGCATAAGTTTACTACGCTTGCAGCTATTTTACCTTCCAAACCGAAACACAACAATGACCAGTATTGACGCTATTGCGACAGGAAAAAGGGCGGATCCAGGGGGGGATCATGGGGGTCATGACCCCCTCCTAGGCAGGAGTCTATATATGGATTTATTGCAAACAAATAAGCATTAGAGCCTATTTTGACTAAAATTCAAATATGTGACACCCCCCTCCCCTCCTGACCCGAAGGCTGGATCCGTCCTTGGACAGGAATAAGTAAGACAGTGGTACCATATACCTACCTGAACAGCACATTGAGTAACGCTACTACCTAGTAGTCACGATGGTAGTGACATAAAGCCAATCGGTCGCCTTTTACGACCTGCCTGTAATAAGATATTTGTATTTCTCGGTTTGGTTGTCTGTTGAATATTTTTACCATTCTATATCAGGTATGTACTTCTGTGTGCTAGTGCCGTTGTTTTTAATATAACACCCACATCAAAATATTTTCAGTTACATCAATTTGTGTAATAGATGCAAAAATGCATACACCGCCCCGTTGGTCGAGTGGTTAGTGACCTTGACTACGCAATCAACTGGGCTCGGGTTCGATCCCAGTTGATTGCGTTTGCGACAAGCATTTGTGTGATGAGAATAAAAGTTTGTATTTCCGGGTTTGGGTGTTTATTATGTATGTAAAAGTATTTATATATGTATTTCTATGTATTAGTATCGTTGACTAACATCCATAACACAAGCAAATAATTTGCTTACTTTGGGGTTAGATCAATAAGTGTAATTTGTCCCGTGAATATTTATTTATTTATTATTATTTATTTATTATTTATACATGTTTTCATACCAAATCGCTGACAGCGTAGGCAGATAGAAACGAGTGTCATATATCACGATCTTTGTATATTTGTCTTGTTTCCTCCACAAACACGACTCTCTTCATACAAACAGGCCGATTGCAGAAACTCTTTACACCATCTTCGTATAATGCACAATGAAATTTTTTTATATTTATTATAGTTTGTTTTGTTGTGAGGAAGTAAATTTATAAAACATTTTCGATATAAAAATAGGAACCAATAGGAAATACCTACACAAAGACGTAGTACCTACTACCTATCTATTTATAGATAAAATACAGTCTGGTGACAGACAGACGGACGGATAGACAGACAGCGGAGGCTTAGTAATAGGGTCCCGTTTTACCTTTTAGATACGGAACCCTAAAATTAATAAATCAGTTACAGGTGCTTTGATTTTACATACATACATATGTTTACGCCAGATCATTTACGGGGTAGGCAGAGAGAACCGAGAACCATACATGCATACTCAGGATCCTTGCATACTTGTCTCCCTTCCTTCACCTTCATTACTCTCTTCATACAAACACGCCGATTGCGAAGACTCTTGACACCACCTTCGGATAGTACTCAATAAATCTGATCATGATATGTCAGACTTTTTTTATATCATTAGATAGCAAACAAGCTAATGGGTCTCCTGATGGAAAGAGTCAACCATCGCCTATAGACACCAAAAGTGTAAATGGTGCGTTGCTATCTTGTGGCGAGGTCTAATGCCACATGCATATGTTTACCGGCTACCCTACCCTCCAAACCGGAACACGACAGCGACAAGCACTGACGCTATTGCGGCAGGAATAGGCAAGGCGGTGGTACCAGACCCGGGCGAGAAAATGCAGAACTCTACCACCTAGTAGCCACTATGGTAGTGACTCGCATAGCCAATCGGTCGCCTTTTACGACCTGCCTGGCCGAACGACATTTGGTCTATTTTTCAAAGGAGCCCGAAACCAACACGGGGAAAACCTTGGTTAACCTTTCATCTACCATTATTTCTACATGTCCGAAAAAACGGAACATCCCCTATCTCATCTTTATTATAAGCACTTTCTTTGATTTTTATTTACTCATAATATATAGCTTTAAAATCTCCAAAAGTGAATTTCAATATTGTAACCCAACGCATCATGCGAGTTATACCGCAGACTCCATTTAGTCTGTTACAAATACATTATACAAAAAATATATTCACACTATCACACTCATCGTGATAAACATATTTTAGAATGAAGAGGGTTTCATATAAATTTAAATCTTGCATATCGCAACGTCATGTACCAGCCCATCACATTATAGGTTAAGAGAATAAAATAGTTCTGGCCTTATTATGCACGCCCTTACAGTGATCAGAGAGGCGATAAATTTAATGCAGTGGACAGCGAAATTGTTGTTTTGACCGCACGCCTTTGTAATAGCTTATGAAATTTATGATTTCTTTTATTTTATAGGCCATTGATAGAAATAACCATTTTGCAAGGGTCATTTTTATCATGCGGCTAATTTAGTTAAGTATATACAATCAACTTAGTGATTTTCTACTTATTATGTAAGGAAAATTATTATGAACTAGCTGTGCCTGTGACTTCGTCAGCGTGGAAATATGTTTAAAATAAAAGCGCCGGGGTTTTACCTGCATATTTCCTACTTCTGTGGGATTTCTGGGATAAAAACTATCCTACTCGTATGTCCATTCTCAGGTCTCAAACTATCTTTGTACCAAATTTCATTCAAATCGTTTCAGTGGTTTAGGTGTGAAGAAGAGACAATCAAATAGGCTGTCTGCCTGGATGGACAGACAGACAGAGTAACTTTCGCATTTATAATTTAGTATAGAATGTATTAAGTGATAATAAACTGCTAGTAGATCAAAGTAGTACCTAAAGAGTAAAACATTTCTTGGATTTAGTAAATAAAATGTATCACAATATTTTAATATAAATAAAAATAATTTGACAAAATACAATTTAATACATATAATTTTATCAACGTAAATAATATCTAAATATGTGTAAATAAATAATCGTCTCTGTGGTCTAGTGGTCCGGGTTGGCGTCGACCACTCGAGGTCCCGGGCCGGATTCCCGGGTTTGTTTTGCGAATGCGTTTGTTTCAGTTTTCAGATAAAAACAACATGGCCGGGGTTAGAAAAGTGCCCGTTTAGCAATAGGCTGGCCACCAATCACATTGTGGTGGTGTGTATCGGCTAATCATGGGTGCACATGTACCTCTGCCTATAACTTCGGGGATACGGGCATGAAGATGCTGTAAATAAGTATAAGTTCTTGATAGAATATAATATTTCTAGAATATGATATTTGTACATCATGTCATAGTAAAATATGCTAGTAACTTTAATTTTTTTATAACTTGTAACACCCATATTCTTGCAAATAAACATTTTTCGACGAAGAAGTAGAAACGAAGAATAAAAATGAAATTTCTATTAGAAAAATCTAACTTCTAATAGAAATTTCATTTTTATTCTTCGAGTTATTAAAAGATTTATAAAAGTGGAGTCATTTTCATAAATAAAAAAATTGCATTTTTTAAGTTATAACAATTTACGTAGAACCCGTCGATATTAGCAGCCGCTTGGAGTGTATTTACTATTTAATGTCTTGTCTGGCTAATCACGTAATACTATAGAACTTCAGGTAAGCTGGTAAAATACGATGATGGATATTACCATCCATCTTGTCAACAAATAAACCCGTGATAAACCGGTAATTGATATTCGGATCACTCAGTCTACCTAACAATGAAACCAGTGTGATTATATTTATGTATACTAAAATTTATTAGTATAATATTTATTTAAAAATATGATTTATCTCACGTGTAGAAAAAAATGAATGACGATCACATGGATAATGATTAATGAGTAATGACACAGAGGATACCTGTAAGTTTCAATTAAAAAGAACAAACAAATTGATGTGTTTTCGATACATAAGTCGGAAATTGCAAGATGTGTGGGAATAAGGCTCACGGCCTAAAATAAATGCAAAACTCATTACAGTACTGCACGTATTTTTAAATACATCCAATCTTAGAGCATCATACAGCGTTGGAATTTTAGTGGCTGTAGGCTTTTAATTCAATTGAATGATATCGCCACTGACCTTGTCTTGATATTCAATTAAATAGGATCAAAGATTTGTAACTCTTTCTCAATACAAATTGTATCCAGTTCGGGCCACAAGGTATTTCAGCGTCAATTTCAGCATTGGGACGAGACATAGAAATTTTAAAATATTTATATTTTCATTCAGTGTTTCGTCCCATTTGTTTAATATTTTCGAAAACTAATTTGTGGTACAGTCGATAGCACACAAACGTAGTTACACAAATAATAATCAAGGATTCAATAAAACGAAATCTAGTTTTGTAAAAGTTTGGTATTCATATTTTATAATCATATAATATTATAATCTTTCTTAGTATACAAATAAACCTTAAGGTATAATTATAATTTTTTTATCAGTTCATTTGGTGAGCGTCCCCAAAGGCCTCTACTGCTTAATCATTATATTGATACAATTTAATAAAATTATGTGAAGAATTTTTATAGTCAACATTACTGCACACGTTTGTTTTGTTTGAAAATGGCATAAACTCGTCATTGGGATGAGACATTGAATGAAAATATAATTATTTTCAAATTTCTGTCACTCGGCCCATTGGGCCGAGTCGGTTGTAGGACAAGATACTGAAGTAGCCGGGCCACATAAGGTTGCTTATATTGCTGCGATAAATTAAAAAAAACACATTAATGTATCTAATATAATTAAAATATACATTTTCTTGTACATTTTTTAAGCAATTTACTTACATAACTGTATAATCTAGGTATACATTTTTTTCACTTGTAAGTTAATTAATATTTTTTTTTAAAAAAGAGCATATAAGTAGGTATTATTTAAAATGTGTAAACGACACATTTTAAGTGTGAATTTACCTACGAATAAAAACAATCATTAAATTGTATAAAAATTGTCTTTTTAAATTAAAATTGTATTAAAACTGCAGTTTTAATTGAAGCAAACTCGTTTCATTTTACTAACAATATAATATAAACAAAGTATAGTAAAAGTGCAGTAACCGACATAAGATTTCCCTACACCTTTTTCTTTAGAATTTCATCAATTTAAATTTATTTAAGACATCTAAGATTACATGTCATATCAGTATTGAAATCCTTGAAAGTTGAAATATTCATAAATAATTGTCGCTAAATACACAGACGAAAAAGATATTTTTGATAACCCGATGAATTTGGATAATTTGCCCGCAAATAAATAAGCCCATGCTTGCAAATAAACGCACTATACTATTCTTTTAATGATTCCATGCCACACCAATGACTCATACACTCATTTCTTCCAATTAATATCAAGTAATGATGCCCAAAGAAATGCATGTAGTGATTTTGTGACATTTTAGCATTCTTGGCTTCATATATGGTGTAGCGTGAGTTTAATCGGGTATGGACTGGACTGTCCGTATTCCGTAAAAGCCAACTAGTAGAATGTCGGCAGCGCTTCCAGGCGACTTTGCACCATGAAGTCACCGAATGTCATTAACCTGAATCATAACAAGGCATGGAAATATTTTTCTACCAACTTTTATTCCAGCATAATTGTTTACTGTACTATAGATGATAGTGCAATTACGCTCTTCTCACCTGATGGAAAGTGTCGATGGTGTGTGAAATGTATTTATTGTATTAAGGATATATATCAAACTAGCTGTGCTGATTTCATCCGCGTGAAAAAAAAATCTAAAATAAAAGTCCTGGGACTTTATCAGCATAGTTCCCGTTCCCGTGGGATTTTCGGAATAAAACTATCCTATGTTATCGGGTATCAAATTATCTTTGTATCAAATTTTATCCAAATCCGTCCAGTAGTGTAAGAGACAGACAGAGTTACTTTCGCATATAGTAGTATGGATTTCATGTTCACATTTGACACGTGAAATGTTAAATTAACAAATAACAATTTTTTAATTTAACCTATATTCACTATGTTCAAATCAAGTACACACCTGGTCCCTTACAAACTTATTCTGACCGATTTTCCAGACATTCCAACTCAAGACCTAATTTATCTGTAATAACGAAGGATACCAAGATAGACCAGAGACAATGACCATATTAACTGACAGTGCAGTCCGCAGCTTCGGGAAAAGTTTTCGTACCCGTAATATACTACATATATATATATATATATATATATATATATATATATATATATATATATATATATATATATATATATATATATATATATATATATATATATATATATATATATATATATATATATATATATATATATATATATATATATATATATATATATATATATATATATATATATATATATATATAAGATAACAAACAAGCAAATGGGTTTCCTGATGAAAAGAGTCAACCATCGCCTCTATAGCAACGCACTATTAACACCTTTGGTGTATAGACACCAAAGGTGTTAATAGTGCGTTGCTATCTTGTGGTATAAAGCCACATGCATAAGTTTACCGGCTACCTTACCCTCGAAACCAGAACACGACAGTGACAAGCACTGACGCTATTGCGGCAGGAATAGGTAAACTGGTGGTACCTGACCCGGGTGAGACAAGCAGAACTCTATCACCTAGTAGTCACGATGGTAGTGACTCGTGTAGCCAATCGGTCGCCTTTTACGGCCAGAACAGCAATTGGCCTATTCTTCAAAGAAGCCCGGGATCAACACTATTAATCTAAAAACCATTATATATTACCATTATAGCTTGTGTGACACTAACTATGGTTTGTGAAAATAAACAATTTGAATTACAAGTAATAATTCGCTGGACAAATTTCACAAATTGATCTAACCCTAAAGTATTCAAATAAAATTAGAATGTAATATGGGTATTATTCAACGATAATTCTTCATATAAATGCATACTGAAATACACCCAAACCTAGAAATACAACATTTATTCTCATCACACAAAATATGGTTGTCCCTGTAGGGAATCGACTCCGAACCCCATTGATTGCGTATGCATTCATTGTAACCAACTCAAAAATGTCTTGACCGATTTTTAAGATTTTTAATTAGTTGGATTATTCTCCGCCCCATTGATCGAGTGATTAACATTGTAATAATATCAAATATACCAAATTTTTCTAATTCTGTTCATCCACATTTATGCGGATTGAGTAACAAATCTCTAAAGATGCAAAAACACAATCGCTATCTGCTACAACATTTGTAAAATTATTATTACGAACTCTTTTCATTATTCTGAAAATAAACTTCATTTATTTTCAACCGACGAAAAAACTTAGTCATTTGTCACGTAGGTTCGTAATATTATTGGAATTCGAAAATATTTAATTGAATATGATGATCTATTCAGGTGTCCGTGCATGTTTATTAATTTCGTAAGAGTAGGTATGTTTGTGTGTTGGTACACGAATTTCTCGGGAACTAACAGCCATATCCAGATAATTCCTTTTAATTTAAATCAGGTATATTCTAACTTAGGAAACCGTTCAAGTTTCATCAAAATCGGTCTGATATTTTTTTAAAATATGGGTATAATTGATAGATATTTGAAGTCAGTTTAATTTTTCACAAAAGTTTATTAATGAATATGAACTTCTCCTATGAAATACCTACGCAATAAAATGGATATCCATTTTGCAGTTAGTGTTAGCAGAAACGGGCTCAAGTCGGCAATAATGTTATGTGTATCTGGTTGCAGCATTAAAATGTCAAATTGTTTCATTATTCAACTGGGATTTTTCATTTGCACAACAGCTGATTTTCTAACTAAGTTATTCCAGCGTAGCCCTACGCAAATGTCAAGAGTGTAATTACATAAGTTACTGGCACGAACTTTGGCAACACCTTTTAAACCTGCATGTTAAGTAAACTTTGAACTCATTAATAGTGTCTATTTATAGTCACTGATGATGAAAATATACTATCCATAAGTAAACAGGCTTTTTCTCTCCGTTGGAAGATCTAAACCAAATGTTAAGTTTTAATTTTGACAAAAACAGACATATTTGAGAATGAACGTAGGCTCAGGACAGTATCTTGAATATATTTTAAAACGATATAAGTGACATAGAATCTTTACATTGTTACTAATCCTCAACAAGAATCTCGAATGTTGGCACGAATAAAAAAGAAAGATGCTGATATTATGTTTGTGTAAATTGTAATGTGTCCGTTTCTCGTTGTTATTTTATTCCAATTTAAACTTACACGTGTGGCATTATTTTCTTGCTACACGGATAAAGTAGAACATACCTTAAATCATACGTTAGCTACATAATATATGCACAATGAATAGGAGACTGATGAAGAATTTCCGATCCGCTAGTAGTTTTTAAAAAAATATGTTGACGTGTCAAAATAACTTGTAAAAAGTTTTATTGAATAAAGTATTTCTGATTTCTGATTTCTGGTAGTAAACAAATTGTTCAGATATTCTTCAAAAGTTCGAGAGTCCTCGAATTTGTGTTTAAACTAAAACTAAACTAAACATCACAAAGCAGGTCTTGACGGATCATAATACTTGGCATTCAGATTTTTATGTCTACCTTAAAAGAAACTTGGCCTTAACATATAATATGTAAATATATAAATCGGTCAACAAGATTGAATTTAAACAATTCGGGTAAAAAACGCATAATATTCATTATGTTATTAAAATATCGCTGACAAATTCCAATATATTTTTTTAGTTATATTTTGTAATAGCTCTTAATGCCTACAGATATTTTAAATAACTAAATCGGTAGGCTATGACAAATTTAAAAAATATATTTTTTTTATATGTCATAGGATAGAAAACAAGCAGATGGATGGATAGTGATATCCAAAGATGCTAATAGTGCGTTGTTATCCGTGTGGCGAAATGAAATATCATATTTATTCGTGGAGATACTGTCCTAAGCCAAGGTTTAGTTTACCGGAAAAACCCTTAGGATTGTTTCAAACACACCAACTTAAAATTTTGGCTGAGAACATTGATCGACAAAAAGCCCGGTTCCGCAATAGCATAAATGCGAGAAATTGAAAGGATCGACTAATTAATGTCATTTAAAAAAAAGTCACGCGCATACATTTACTGGCTATGTTACAATTATTACAACCAGAGTGCTAAGTGTGAGTTTTTCTTTTCGCATTCGATCGTGAGCGCGTTCGAGTTTACTAGGAATTTGTATGTGATTTGTACAGCGCCACCTAGTGGTAAACTGGTTTCTCACGTTTACCACTAGGTGGCGCTGTGCAAATCACATACAAATTCCTAGTAAACTCGAAACGCGCTCGATCGAGTGCGATTCAATGCGAAAAGAAAAACTCACACTTAGCACTCAGAATATGACAATAGTCATTACCTATTCCTGCCGCAATGCGTCAGTGCGTCGGTACCAAACTCATGCGATCCATTGAAGAACTCTACTCCCTAGTTATGTATGTAATTTTGAAACTATAATTTTATGGTTTCTAATCATAATCATAATCATCATAATCATTTATTGCAACAAATATGGTATACATAAAGTTTTCTCTATCTAACCAAATGAACAAAAGGATACATCAATAACCGAAAGCGACGATTAAAATAAAAATGTAACTAATGTAGTTGGAGCTCTACATAAATCATTGAAGTAGGTTTCTATGTATTAGATTATCACTTGGACACACTGATACTATTCTGCGTCGCTAATTCCTCTAGACAGGTGTCAAATTACATGTTCACATGATATAAACATTGCATAACTTGTGCAGTAACTAACACAGTAAAATTCTTACGCTCTAATTAAACCAAGGACTGGTTTTAACTCTTATTTTGTAAAATTAGAATTAAGTTAATAAATTCACCTGTATTTTGAATTGGTTCATTAAGTTCAATGTACCGCTGACAGAAGTTCATTGTTATGGTATTATCGATTTAGGTCCACTTTTGATAAACAAAATAAATTAAAATGGAATATGAAACCAAATTGATTGCGTAGGAATTATTGGTCAAGGTATTTATAACATTTGGGCCATACACAAGTTTCAATTATTTTAAAAATAACTTGTTTTTATTTATAGAAAAGTATTCTTTGCAATGTACTTATTTAAGTCGGTTCTTCCGAAGAGCTATATCCTATGACTTAGAAGATTTTAAAAAGCGGACACACAAACACTTCAGAAGCCGGTATCGCATTGGCAACAACGTCTTATGTTGCAAACGTCAATGGACTTGAGCAGTGGCTTCTACCTTACAGCAGGTAGCCCACCTGCTCGTAAATCAGCTGATTCTATAAAAAATATTAAGGAATCGCCAATAGTGAAAAACATGTATATTCTAAATATATTACTAATCTTTAAGAGAGATATGTGCTTATAAGCCTTAAGCTATAATTGTTATTGGTAGAAAAAAAATCAAAAATATATTGAGTTCGCTTGCCGCAAATTGAAATTGATACTATCATTATATACTATACAGAAAGTAAGTTAACAATTTAGGTAAGTATATATTTTGATGATGTTTTACCTTGGACGCAACAAATTAAAGGGGCAAGTGAAAAAGCTTTGCTACCTGGAGTTCACTGAGAAGATTGCGTAACTGCATCCAACTCCAGCTAAAATTTTGGTTGCGGAAATTCTGTTATTACCTATTTTAGATTACACAGATGCCTGTTATGTTGACCTAACTTGTGAGTAGATCAATAAGCTTGATCGACTCCAAAATTTATGTATAAGGTTCATATGTAGCTTACTTAAACACGATCAATGTCCATATTACGGAATACCGCAGAAAGCTCAAGTAGTTGTTAATCCGTCTTCACTGTAATACTTACATACTTTCCCCTCTGTACTTCGTTCTTTTTTAATTTCGCACCCCTAACTATTTAAGAGAGGTTTGAGTTTTTGAGAAGTGGATTCAAACAGTTTACCTACATTTACGTGATCACTAGCCCGTCTCAAAACCTTAATTATTATCACCAACTATTTACTTGCATGCTATTAGACTCTGTTCATAAGCACCAAAATGGCTTTGAGTTTAAATTCATTTAAATCAGCAGTAAAAACTTTATTTTCTGTATATGTATCTATAAGTTAGATGCATTGCTATATAAGTAGCCTTTTCTTGTAGCTTTTGAGTTGTAATAATATTACAACTCAAAAGCTACAAGAAAAGTACATAATCTATACATATAATAAAATCGTAGGAAAGTCAA
This sequence comes from Apodemia mormo, assembly GCA_036924255.1. Lineage (NCBI taxonomy): Eukaryota > Metazoa > Arthropoda > Insecta > Lepidoptera > Riodinidae > Apodemia > Apodemia mormo. The sequence goes on along the minus strand of JAUPFN010000009.1, from coordinate 17,195,534 downwards.
AACTGTACATTGAATATTTTTTTTAAAAGAATACTTGGGGCGTGATCTACAATCGATAACGAAGCCGAAAATATAGTTTTTAGATTTTTTGTCTGTTTGTCTGTATGTATGTCCGGGGTAAACTCAAAAAGGACTGCAAGGATTTATTTCGAATTTTGCATGAATATTACTTAAAGGTCGGGTTAACATATAGGCTACATATTATCACGCTATCACCTACGGGGGAGGAATCGTGCAGAGTAAACGATGTCCGCGCGGACGAAGTCGCGGGAAACAGCTAGTTATAAATAAAATTACATATTATGTAACTTTATAATTATGTGTACGCATGTGCCTATATAGCATATATGTATGAAACAGCGAAAATTTTATACACCAATTTAATAATTTGTGAAATGTCAAAAGTAAAATAAATAATCTGCAAAAATGTCGTATAAACGCAAATACCAATTAAAATGATTAAATGTCGTGATACATTTCCGCATAAAATTACTATTAAATACTTATGCAAAAAATTCTAGTATTTAATTATCATTTTTAAATGTCAAATATACTTATTAGTTAGTTAAAAATTATATAACTAATAAAATAAATGTATAAAAAAATAAACAGTAAATAATAAATTAATTATTGAAAATTTTGAGATAGTCATGGGGGGAGGGGGTAATTTATTAGTTGAGTCTGATGTTCTTTGCGTATTTATTTCTAATACCTCTAAAGCATCGAGCTTTAGAGGTATAGAAATAAATACGCTTTAGATCTTCGCTTTACCACATATATGTTTAGTTCTTATATCCCTTGTAATATCAAAGATGTGGCCTTCAGTTATAATACAGTGTTGTGCGAATACAGAATATCCTTTTTTCAAGCGCCAGCCCCTGTCATGTTCTTTAACTCTCTCTCTCTCTCTCTCTGCAAAAGATCTGCTTTGTCCGATATGTATATGTATAGGTGGCCTCACAATCACTGCATTTTAATTGGCTGTAAAACAGCACGAGTGCTTCTAACATTATATAGGTAAATACACATAAAAATGGAGCTTTATCAAGTACCGAGGATATTCAGTGTTGAAAGTATATATTTTCTGTAAGTTTTTGAGTAAGTTTCTGGCTGGTATAGACTCACAAGTCAACTATTCGATCGGAAATGAAAATCTTTGTCGGATACACTAATTTGCTAAATATGTAACTAAATAAATGACTGACAAATTTCGTCAATTATGTCGTAGTAGTCTGAGCCCCGTTTGATTTTAACCATTTAAAAGTTAAAAAACGAAAAAAACTTTTGTTTTCATTAATTTGTTACTCGTTCACAGTGTAAATAGATGACACATGTTTTTTTTTTGTTTCTTTAGGATAATACTAAGAGTACTTATTTATACAGCCTTCTACGAGTATGTTGTAAGTTTCGCCTATAGTAATAAATATTTTCATTTTTTCCGCATTTTATACAATAGTTTGTTTAAAATTTTGCGTCTTACTTATCTGACATTTTTATGTTTTGTTTAGTTGATCAGAAATTAAAGAAAGTGTTAACTTGATGGCAGAAAAGATAGATCTTTGCTTGATAATAAATAAGAAAAGCGTACAAGTTGATTTAGTTTCATGACTTCCCAACTAAAATCCTTTTAAAATTAACTTGCTATTAAAAAGTATCCGTTGCATTCTAATATTGACTCATTGTAAATTAAATTAATTTAATAATTTCGGCTGACGCTATATTCTTGTAGCCCTTTTAGGCCAATGTCATCAATCTCCTTTATTTTGTATATGGATATACCTATCTATTTATATCTACGAGGCACGAGCATTAGTATCATTGACTACTATGTGGTTAGATTAATTCCTGTAATTTGACCAGCAATATTTATCTTTATCTATACATATAATAAAATCGTAAGAAAGTCAAAACTTTACATTAAATATTTTTTTTAAAAGAATACTCGGGGCATGATCTACAATTGATATTCGATATCAATAAGCCAAAAATATAGTTTTTAGAATTTGTGTGTGTGTGTGTGCGTGCGTGCGTGCGTGCGTGCGTGCGTGCGTGCGTGCGTGCGTGCGTGCGTGTGTGCGTGCGTGCGTGCGTGCGTGCGTGCGTGCCCGCGTGCCCGCCTGCCCGCCTGCCCGCCTGCCCGCCTGCCCGCCTGCCCGCCTGCCCGCCTGCCCGCCTGCCCGCCTGCCCGCCTGCCCGCCTGCCCGCCTGCCCGCCTGCCCGCCTGCCCGCCTGCCCGCCTTCCCGCCTGCCCGCCTGTCTGCCCGTCTGTCTGTCTGTCTGTATGTCTGTTTGTCTTTTTCTCTTTTTGTCTTTTTGTCTATTTGTCTGTATGTATGTCCGGGGTAAAAAAAAGTACTGCATGGATTTACTTCAAATTTTGCATGAATATTACTAACAGGTCGGGTCAACATATAGGCTACATATTATCACGCTGTCACCTAGCGGCCAGGTGCTGTGCGGAGTAAACGAAGTCCGCGCGGATGCAGTCGCTGGCAACAGCTAGTATAAACTAAAATCTGTAAACAAGTCACAACCCAACTACGACAATCATCATAATCTAATATTCTACTTGTCATAATACGTCAAGCCGTTTGAGTTGTAGGGTGCAGCGTGCTAAAAAACCGGCGAAGCACGAGTTGGATTTGCGCACAAAAGTTCTTACCATCATCTATAAATAAAAACCGGCCTAGTGCGAATCGGACTCGCGCACCGAGGGCAAACATAATATACTTGTATAAACAACCGCAAATTAACCAAAATATCTTATTAAATGATGTATCTAAAAATATACGGTTTTCCCAATTTTTCCTTTATCTGTGCTATAATAGGTTTCTTTGTACCAAATTTTAAGATTCTTAGTTCACGGGAAGTACCGTGTAGGTTTTGATTCCTTTTCGAGTTTCGAAAATTTGCGGCATAAACGGCTGTATCTTTTGATCGCGTTAGCTTAGAAATTTGATTTTTTTTACAGCTCTAAGGGACAGTAGACCTGAGTATTTGATATAAAATTCAGCTTAATACCTCTGTACGTTCCTGAGAAAAGGTTCTTGACGGATGGATGGACGGACAACAAAGTGATCCTATACGGGTTTCCTTTTTTCCTTTCGAGGTACGGAACCCTAAAAACGGAAAAAATCACGTTTGTGGATTGGGAGCCCCTTACATAATTGTTTTAATTTAATTATTTATTTTTAAAGTGAATATATAACTATATTCGATATTTTATATTCGATATTACGTAACAGTGTAGTTAATTAAAATATTGCATAAGTGATGATTGTAAATATTACAGCAATAAATGCTTCTGTAGGCTTACCGTGTGATGTTGTATCTATACCGGTTCATACTAATATTATAAATGCGAAGGTCTGTCTGACTATCTGTCTATCAATCCGTCTTTGTGTCTATCTGTGTGTTACGTTTTCACGCTGCTGCACCGCTGCACCGATTTCGATGAAATTGGCATGAAGATAGTTCAACATCAAACAATAGCTATTTTTAACTTCCCGCTACGTGTGTACATATATAAGGAAGTTACTGATTTTGCCCCAAATTCCGAAAATCGAGTTTTCACCAGATCTCTACATTTTGAGGTCCTAGGAACCTTTTAAACGCGCTTAATGACATTCGATTAGATTCCGCTCAACTTAACTTCCTCACAATTTAAACCAATTCGGTCCAGGAGATTTTGAGAAATTTTGAAAAAACCTAATTTTATTTGAAGTTTTTCAAAATTTTGGTGAAACAGTATTTTTTTAATATAACTCCTATATTACTGTGCCGATAAAATAAGAAATCTAATCAGCTCTTTTCCTCAAAAAACTGCGACTAATGTATAAATTGAATCAAAATCGGTTTATCGGTTCGGGAGTTATCGTTGACGCAAAATTTTGAAAAAAGTGTTTTTTGATATAACTTCGAAATTTTTTAACTTTCCACAATATTTTAGTACTTAACTTACTTACAGAAATATGTTTAAACTAACTTTCAGGCTAATATACCGAATGCTTTACTCTCTAAAAATCTGCGTCAAATATTACGTTATTTGGATCAAAATCGTTTGATTTATTTGGGATTTATCAATAACGAACATTTCTGCAAAAAAAAAGTATTTGATATTTCTTCGTTGATATAGTTAAGAAAATATTTTGGAGCCCAAAAATTGCGTTAAGTGTCATTCGAACGTTCAAAATCGATCATCGTTTCCAAGAAATACAGCTTTTCAAAATCAAATTATTGTCATTTATAACAAAATTTAGAGAATATTTGAACTCTGAAAAAATCTATGATTAGGTATAGTTTATGTTTCTTTTTACTTAAAATACCTCAATTTGGCGGAAAGTTTCAGGGATGGCCTGCAGGATCAATTGGTTTACAGACTTTTACTTTTAACCTCTAAAGACCTGAAATAGGTAATGAAAGTTTGTATAAAAAACTATGTCGATGACATGTAAATTTACGCGCGGGCAAAGCTGCGTGGGCCCACTAATCTTTATATATTATGTCAAAATAAAAGTGTCAAAATCGTTAATTATAATATACTTAGGGAATTTATAATTTTGTTAGGTTAGCAGTTTACTTATAATATTACTAAAGTAGATTATAGTCTAACGGTATTGCAATTTAACATTTCTATATATATAATTTTTCTGTGTTGTTCACACACACATGTGTCTTAAATCCTTCTAAATAGCTGGACCGATTTTGAAGAATTTTTTGTGTTTAAGTAGATTAGAGAATAGACTAATTCACAATTGAAACCGATCGGAGCGAACAACGCTGAATCGAGTTTGGGTAGTAGGCATACAATATAACGCTTTCGCGATTAAACCGCCTAATTTTGATTAAATTTGGCAGAGATTTGTTTTTTAAAAATCAACCCCTAAGGGCTAAAATAGGGAAAGGAAAAAAAGGGCATGAATGTTTATATAAAAAATATATCGACAATATATCTATTACTCTACTTACGGGCTAAGCTGCTCGTTCTGCTGATCAAAACTAATATTATAAAGAGGAAAGATATTTTGATTTCTTGTTTGTTTGATTGTCCGGTACGATGTAACTCAAAAACTACTCGACCAATTTAAAAAAATATTTCCCCTTAATTAGAATGCTACAGTACTACTACTTTTTTACCTAACTAAGCAAAGGGGAGTAATGGTTTTTGGTCACGCGAACGAAGTCGCAAGTAACTGCTGGTATATAATAATTGCATATCTATTTTCATATTATAAGCACGGTCGCTTTTTTGGAGTTGCTTTTTTCACACATTTTGAGTCGGAAGAGCCAAAAACTACAATTTACAAAATTTCAGTTTTTAAAGGGCCACAAAAAGATTTCTTATCCACAATAAACAGTACTTCCAAAAATAAAGAGAGCTTCCGATAGACTGACGACTGTGTCGACGCGTATCACGCGGGATGGTAAAGGGTGAAAATCGACAAAAAAAAGGGTTTTTTTATAAAATAAATAATATTTGCGTATCGAACTAAAGAGCCACAGCTTACATCCAAAGAGCCGCATGTAGCTCGCGAACCGCAGGTTGCTGACCCCTGGTCTAGCCCCTTAGACTCCCCGCGCACTTGGCAGCCGGCTTGCGTAGCCTGGCTGCGGCAGCCAATCAAACACATGATGTTGTATAGGAACCCGCGTACTAAGCAGCCAAGAGCTTCCGGCTGCGGCAGCCAGCTTGCAAACCGTAACGTGCGATTAAGAACCCAAAAATACAAAGTTCTTTATTTTCCCGCTGTTTTGTTTTTTTATATATTATGAAATTACACAATAGCAAACGACAATTATTTTTATATCATAGAATAACAAACAATCAGACGCAACAGCAGAAACATCCACATTTAAAACAAATAGATTTAATTTGTCAACATCTATGAATAATACCGTTGCAACAGCGCAAATAAACGAGTAATTTCTTTAAAACTAGTCCATGGCGCCAATATTCTATCGGTAAATAAGGGGTGGTCTGTAAAGCACCGACATTGCGCTGGAACGGGCCACTAAATCACACGCTAATAACTAGAAGTAGATACGATCTCTGCTTTCAATAATAAAGTCAGCCAATTGTACCTAGTACCTTTCTTAGAAAGCTCTTTGTACAGTTCTTTACCGGTTTGATGTCTGGTAACTACCGCTCGTTTTGTAATTACCAACGCAACGACAATTCCCTTATCTATCTATTGTTATTATAAATTGAATCATCTAGATGAAATGAAAAGTTTTATTTAGATAATGCGAGAGCCGGGTTACTTTCGCAAAGAAATTTTTACTTTCACGTTCTTAATGGGTTATATTTTCTTCGTACATTGTGTTCAACCAAATATCTAAATGTACCATATATCTGTTAATTTTGCAATAGTCATTATTAATAACTTATTAAGTTTCTCAATTCTGTATAACATTAGATAACAAACATGGACCTATGATATGAAAACGCTTTTAACCAGTGGGAGGGATGCGCTGTGCCACATTCCCGGCTGCATGGGTACCACCAACTTGCTTGTTACTCTCGTAAAACAGCTTTGCTGTGTTTCGGAGGGAAGGGCAAAACGGACAGTGTAATTAGTGGCACCGAGACAACACCTTATGTCTCAGGATAGGCAACACATAAATAAGTTACCTGGGCCAGTTCCAGGTAAACTAATTTATGTTCATGGGCGACGTCGACCACTTACCATTAGGTGGCACTTCTGCCAGCTTGCCTATCCAAGTAACATAAAAAATATTGGAGATGGCTTTCCTAATGGAAAAAGAGTAATTTAGAAGTCTGCTGCTAATCCCACGTTCCCGTATGATTCCCAATAAAAAAATCGTACAACTAGGCTGCGCACCGCAATTAGAATAATGTTACATTAATACTCAAAGATAATATCTTAACACATCAAATGTATTAAAGATACATCACCACTACTAACCTATGACCCTGCTGAGTGCTGACCTCTTGGTCGCTACCGAATCGCAGGACGTGCACTGCCAACATTTGTCATCGTTCACTCTCTCGTACAATTAATAATAGGTTAGAGTCATAGACAAGTCATTAAATAGTATTTGAAAATAATATTATTTTGTTTATCCAATTTAAAATAACTGTTATGTGAGTCACTTTGAGGATATATCAGATGACCAGGTATCGGAGGTCAGGATCCAAGTGTTTGTGCGTGTGTGTAAGCTCAACATGTTTGTATCCTATCTTATAGGATACTACTAATCCCACGTTTCCGTGTGACTCATAACAAAAATTAAATCGCGCAGTGGGCTCCGGACTACAACTAGTGTAGTATACAAAAGAGGGTTACATTAATTCTGACAATACCTCACAGACATCAAAGATATAAACGATACATCACTACTACCAACCTATAACCTGTTGAAATTTCAGGCGCTACCATATTACAAGACATGCAGTGCAAAAATTTGTCTGTTTCGTATAATTAATAATGCGGCAGTCAGAGCTACAAACAATTAATGAAGTAATATTTGAAAATAATTTACGCCGTGTTGGTCCCGGCCTCCTTTGAAGAATAGGCCAACTGCCGTTCTGCCAGGCAGGTCGTAAAAGGCGACCGTTTGGTTATCGAGTCACTAACATCGTGGTTACTAGGTGGTAGAGTTCTGCATTGTCTCGCCCGGGTCTGGTACCACCGCCTTACCTATTCCTGCCGCAATAGCGTCAGTGCTTGTCGCTGTCGTGTTCCGGTTTGGAGGGTAAGGTAGCCGGTAAACTTATGCATGTGGCATTAGACCTCGCCACAAGATAGCAACGCACCATTAACATCTTTGGTGTCTATAGGCGATGGTTGACTCTTTCCATATCAGGAGACCCATCTGCTTGTTTGCTATCTTATGATATAAAAAAAAAGGTAAACAAAGAGAATTTCCACCATTTTTTCCATAGAGATTAATAATTATAGACTTGATCTCCTCACTTCTGAATGTTTTTGTTATCTGAGTCACTTTGGGGGCACATCAAATAAACTCAGGTATCAAGGATCTAAGCCGATTACGTGCTATACGGGTTACCTCAATATTTAAGTGGTTGCCATTTTTTTATTTCTCGGCGAATTTCTATGATTTTGTTCCCAAGTGTAGACATGTTTTACATATAATTTTCCAGATTTTAGATAACAAGTTTTAAATCGTGTTTTATTGCTATTTTTTAGTCTACTTTTTCAAAGTGTTGAGTTCAAATATTTTTATTTTATGTAATTACATATCTGATACTTAAAATCAACGTTAATGGAGAGATTTAGTTCTCAAAATCTGAACGTATTTATAGTGGCAAAGTAATTAATTGTAATCAAATTTAGATCTTGAGTATGTAGTTCTCGAGATATTAAAGTTTTATTGTAGCAACTTAAAAAATCTATGAACCGGTTAACCCTGCAAGCCATTCCTGGAACTTCCCGCTAAATTGAAGTATATTGAGCTCAAAGAATCAAAAAATATACCTAAGCTTACAATTTTGAGTTCTTGAATTTTAAAGTTTGTAAAATAGCAGTATTTTAATTTTAATTTTTATTAATTTAAATTAATTTAAAAATTAAAATTAATTTTAATTTTATTTTTTTTAAAAGCTGTATCTTTTCAAAATGAAGAATGATTTTGATCTTGTACGCAATTTTTGAGAAAATGTTATATTAGTTACAAAATCGGTACATTAAAAAAATATAGAAGAAATGTCAACAAACTTTTTTCAAAAATTTTCACCATTGATAAATTCTGATCGAATCAACCGATTTCGATCCAATTGGCCAAACCAATATTTACGCAGTTTTTAGGTTAAATTTTAAAAATAATTGATTATATTTTAAAATTACACATACACAGAGACATACTAACGTCATAGTGAAAAAGTCGGAGAAGGTTCCTAGAACCACAAAAAGCTGAGAACTGATGAAAAATCGACTTTCAAAAATCAGTAATCTTCTTACACTAATACTGACGTCACGGGAAGTTATAAAATTGACGAAGATATTAAAGATGGAGGCGCAAATAAATCGAAGAGATGTCTGTTGTCAATTTTTAGCACTTTGGGACTTTTATATTCTGGACTGTGGGTGAGAAGATGCCGAGTGACTTAGTCATCTGATACCTGGTTTGGATAAATAGTTCGTGAGAATGTGGTATGCCGAAAGTACATTTCTTTTAGACCCTCTTTTTGTTTCAACAGTCGAACTTCAAAAATATGCAAGTATGGCATTTCCACAATTATTTCAAGGATTTTTTAAGCTTAAAATGATTATATGAGTTTTTTTTATTCACGGGCGCCCGGAAAAAACATGTAAGAAGATTATACAAAAGAATATTCGAATTAAATCATTTAAACTAAAAACTGTGCTATTCAGCAGCTCAACCTTTCAATAACATCTTTAACCTATTTTTCGAATGTCATTATTTGTTCGAATGTCAAAAAGTGATTTTTGATAGTAAGACCACCACTGTGTATATTTCATGTTATATTACCTTGTGCATATTTTAATGCATGAAATGTTATCTTTAGTGCATCCTTTTTTGTGTGATGCGTTAATTTGCGTTCCCTTGCATTCCATTATGTCGCATTTTCATATAAATTGTTGACTTTAACATATTTTACGAAAACATCTCGTCTCGTTAAACCACTTCTAGACCAAACAATAAAATATCTTGCAATAAGGTAATTCTGTCCGCCATAAAACATTTTAAATCAGATGTTAATAGTAAATTACATCATCCCATTTCTTTGTACAATGTTACTAACACACAACAAATTAAAATGAAAGAACGATGAGCATTTATCGCCGCCTACCCAAACAATCAATCTTTCGAACACATATGAACACTTAAAAAGTAATAATATTAACTGCATTATGCGGATGCACCGCAGTACTTTCTTTCAAATGTTTAAATGCGGCGTTTAATAAATGACGAGACGCCATAAAAATGAATGCCGTAGATCACGCGTCAAGAGAAAGCACGATTAATCATCTTTTGTTTAGTAGTAATACCTTTAAATAAACACGCGTACCAGGAACGTGGTTTTGTATTACGTGTATGATGTACAGAATAAAAAGGAACGATGTGCCACCAGTGGTACAATTACCTTATATGGATAAGTGTGGGTGTCTTGAATTATTTTTATTGCAGTATTTATGGGTGTCAGAATCCTGTGCTGTGCACATCCACAAAGTGTTATTTATATAAACACTTCAATGTATACGATTCAAGTCATATAATAGTGAATAAGAAAACGGAATTGAGATAAGTTACGTTCTTTATTTTACTGTTTACTGTGTTTCTAAGGGTTCCCTAATTTTCTTAAATATAATAACCACGTAATAACAAACTAATAGCCTTTTATGTTTTCTTTTATCACAGAATAGAGAACAAGCAGATGGCACGTGGGATCTAAAAAGACAATCGCCTATAAATACTTATACGATATTAATGTTGCGTTGTATAGCGGAAATAAAATGTTTTTTACATTGTCTTAGGAGATTTTAAGCCAATTGGCACATTAGTCTGGAAAATATAAAAAAAAATATTTTTGGCAACTTTTTTAAGTTCTTTTATCAAGATCTAATGAACTGTCGAATCAAATTTTATAGAAGTCTAAGTTTTGTGTAAACTAATTGAATGCTATCAACCGCGTGTCAGTCAAGTTATCCAAAAGTCATAAAAGGTTTACACACGCACACACACACATACGCACATGCATACTGACATATAGACATACTGGCGTCATCTTAAAAATACTTAGAAAAGCTTCCTAGGACCTCAAAACGTCGAAACCTAATTGAAAATCGATTTTAACAAACGTCTTCGTTTCGCATGGTTTTTTAATGTCATAAAACTAACTACAGTTACAGCAGTTTTCCGTGTTGGTCCTGGGTTCTTTTGAAGCCAACTGTCGTTCTGCCAGGCATGTCGTAAAAGGCGACCGATTGGCTATTCGAGTCTCTACCATCGTGGCTACCAGGCGGTAGAGTTCTATATTGGTTCGCCCGGGTCTAGTACCACTGCTTTACCTATTCCTGCTAATCATTGACAAATTCCGGTTTGGAGGGTAATGTAGCCGGTGGACTTAATCTTGTGGCATTAGATACGCCACACGCTTAAGTCCACTGGCCGCATAACGCACCTATAACATATTTGGTGTCTTGAGCGATGGTTAACTCCATCGGGAGACCCATCTGCTTGTTTGCTATCCAATGATTTAAGAAATATCTGGTGGATATACATACGCTGGGCATACATAATGTAATTAATTTGCGTACTTAATTTAAAAAATGTGCTCACTTTATTGCGCATATCGTTACCAAATAGTAGACATCTATCATATTATGTGGCTGGAATACAGCCGGAATGGAAAAAAAACGAGATTAAATCTTACCCAAAAAATTAAATTTTATAGATTTTACACGATTAGACATTAAATTTTTCAAAAAAAAAAATTATCTCAAAAGCAGGCGATCTCACACTAAGGGTCCGTGTGACCGTCCGTGTGCGTGACATTTTAGACTTGTGATTATTTTTTGTATCTTTCTTATTACTGTATCACAATAATATATTTTTAATCAAGCAACTAAAGGAAATTTGCTAAACAAAATAATATACAGATTACAGATTTTTCTAAGAAATATATTTAAATCTTACAATTCACACAAAAAACGTAAGAATACCAGTCACCCATGTGTCCAATTATCAATAGATTAGTCGCATGTCACATCTTGGCTAATCGTTGCTAATCATTTGGCACTTCTTCTTAGTCGTAGCGGTGTTTACTTATTATTACTAATAGCAGTGATAATGTTTTAAATATAGGTAGTTTTTTTTAATGTCTACAGCTTTTTGCACACTTATACGTATATATTCAAATTGGACAAATAATGTTATTTTTATTTATTCGTAAAATTGATGCCATCGCACTCACATATATCACTTAAAAAGCATATTAGGCTGAGACCGGAACATGTAAATCGGACCACTTTCACCTTTACCTTCTGATACAGTGAAAAATAAGTCGCACAAAAATGTTGATATATTTCCAAGTTTTACAGCGCTAGCGATCATCCTCTAGTTAAACTCGACCTTTATTATATTAACTCTACAGCACAAATATATATTATAAAAATTATGATACATGATATTTCGTCAATTATCTCTTTCCATCAAGAGAGCCATCCGGTTGTTTGCTATCTTATAATATAGAAAATTGGTAAAATGCGTATCGGGCGGGCGTTCCGAAATTGCCCATCACAATGATGCGTACAAAGGAGAGGGCTATTATTGTTTCAAATCATGAACATTTAACCTATTTAATGTCAGTGACGGATATATCCGCACCGTTTATATAAATTTATAAACTATACCTTTTTATAATGCTAGTATAGATATTTTAGTATTTTATATGTGTATTAGTACCGTTGGCTGAAATTTATGTCACAAGTAAATAATTTGCTTAAATAATGTATGTAGGTCACACTATAAGTTTTACGTAATGTAAAAAAACAACATGTTATAACCAAAATATTATGTTTATTGCTTTACAAAATAATCTCCTTTACATTTTAAATATTTTTTCAAGCGATCGAACCATTTTTTAAAACAGGAGGACCACAGATCTGGAGACATGTTTTCTGTGCTGATTGAAAGCTATCACTGCCTCTTCGGAGATGGTAAAAGTAAAACCTGTCATCAAATCTTTGATTTTGGGAAAAATACTGAAATCACAGGGTGCTAGGTTGGGGCTATGCGCAAGATGAGTGACGAAATGTACTTTTTCGGAAGCTAAAAATGACTTTGTTTTGTTGGCCGTGTGTGAAGAAGCGTTATCATGGTGTAGGAGAATGCGGCTTTTGGGTCGTCTTTCGCGAACTTTTTCTAATACCCTGGGTAAAAAAATGGTAGAATACCACTCAGCATTAACATTCTTTTGATCTTCAAGTGGAATTGTACAGATGGGACCCATAGCTGAGAAAAAAAACGCAATCATTTTTATACCAACGTTTCTCGCCTGTCTCACTTTTGTTGGCCTGTTCTCATTTTCAAACACCCATTCACAAGATTGCTGTTTTCTTTCGGGTTCAAAACAATAAATCAACGTTTCGTCTCCTGTGACAATGTCATAAACAGCATTAGAATGTTCGTGGTCGTACTTCAGTAGCATCTGTGAGCACCATTCCACGCGAGCCCGCTGCTGCTCCGCTGTCAGTTCATGAGGGATCCAACGACAACAAAGTTTCCGAACTTTCAATTCTTCGTGTAATATTTTCTGATTTTGGCTCATACCAATCCCCAATACTCCTTGAACTGTCTCATAGGTAATCCGGGAGTTTTCTTCAATTAACCGCTTAACAGTAGCCACATTATTTTCGTTGAAGGCAGTTGAAGGCCGCCTCTCACGAAATTCGTCATGCAAAGAAACTCGACCTCTCTCAAATTCAGCAAACCATCGCCTCACGGTGCTCAAACAAGGTGCTCTCTCTCAAAAGCATTTTGAAGATGAGCAACATAGTCTTGCGGAGAAAGAGAACTTTATAAATCATAAAAAAATCATCGCTCTAAAATCTTTTCGACTTAATTCCATTTTCGTTGCGTACGTAGAACTTTGATGTGTAATAAAAAAAATTGACAAGTCATTTCCCGTCAATTGTTTCTTTTTTTATTACGATGAAAGATACAACGTTTTAAAAATATGACATTTTAAATTCAAATAGTTGCGATTAGCTAGAAGTTCAAAAGTTTTAGTGTGCCCCATGTGTTATAAATATAATAATGTATAATATTAACTAACATAAACGACTTAAAGGTTACGCTCAGTTTACTTAATTTCTGTCCAGATATTATCATTTTAACAGAATGCAGACTTACAGTTGGCAAACAAATTCCCATTATAACTGGCTACACTTCACATATGACAACTAATCACCTTAATCAAAATGATGGTATTGTTGCATATGTTAAGAACACCTTAAATAGTGACGTGATCGAAGCAAAGCTACAGCATGCATCTTGTATACAAATAATTGTTGATAACATTGTTATTCTCGGTATATATCGATCTCCTTCAAACACTAATGCTGATATTTTCATTGATTCTCTAAATACACTCTTAGAAAACTTAAATACATTTAAAAATATTATAGTGACTGGAGATATCAATATAAATTTACTGCAGAAACAGGTCGAACAAAGCCAGGACCGTAGTAATAGAAATAATTACCTCAATATGTTAGCTATGCATAGCATTATACCAGCACATTTAATCCCTACACGAGAACAAAGCTGCCTTGACCATTACATGATTAAATTAGAAATTATGAAATATTCTGCTAATGTAGCTGTTTTGAACACGTCTATTACTGATCATGCAATGATATTTTTGAACCTAGGCCTAGATAAAAGTATACGTAATAGTTATAGCAAGTCTAAGACTACTGTCAATTTTGAAGGCGCACTTAAAAGTCTTTCGGAAAAAAATCTTTCCGATTTGCTACAGTGTAATGACCCAAATACCTTAACAGAGTTATTAATAAAAACAATCAGCGAATCTTTGTTGGAAAACACAAACGCTGTAAAAATTCCAAAGTCTAAACGTAATATAAAGCCATGGATAACTGTGGGAATATTACGATGTATAAAACACAGAAACACGTTACAAAAAAAACTTAAGCAAGATCCACACAACGAAATATTAAAAATAACCTATAAAAGATACCGTAACCATTGCAATAAATTGATTAAAACACTTAAACGTAATTACGAAAGGGAATTGTTATTGAAATGTACACATAATTCTAGAAAACTTTGGGATAATATTAACACAATTGTGAACAAAAACAAAAAAGCTGATAATACTAAACTTTTAAATATCAAAGACAATTATATTGAATCTGTAAATTTTGTTAATAATTATTTTGTTAATATTGGTAGAAAATTAGCAGAAGAGATCTCGCCTGGCCCAGACCACGTACCATACGAGCTAAAACCAAAAACGCAACCAAATTCTATGGTTCTTTTAGAGACTGATCCTACAGAAGTTAATGATGTGCTTATGAGTCTTAAGAGTAATTCTGCACCTGGTTGAGACAATATCTCATCAATTTTTTTTAAATTTGCCAAAACCGAACTTATACCTGTTATATGTCATCTAGTTAATATCTGTTTCAAAACTGGCAAATTCCCTTTGTTATTAAAAAAATCTATAATTACCCCGGTGCACAAGAGTGGGGAAAAAGACGATTATAGACCAATATCAGTCCTTTCATCCTTATCAAAAATAATAGAAAAATTATTAATAATAGATTAATTAACTATCTTGATAAATTTAAAATTATATCCGACTCTCAGTATGGTTTTCGTCGTGGAAAATCAACTGAAGATGCTGTTGCTGACCTCACAACTTATATAACACAGGTATTAGATAGTAGGAAGAAGTGCTTGGCTGTTTTTCTAGATCTAAAAAAGGCTTTTGACACCGTCTCTATCCCTATTCTTGTGCAATCATTATTTAATATCGGAGTCCGGTCAACAGTTCTAAACTTATTTAAGGATTATTTAACAGAACGCACTCAGTGTGTTAAAATTAATGATTTTGTAAGTTCAGATTCAACTATTGATTTCGGAGTGCCTCAGGGCAGCGTTTTGGGTCCTACCTTATTTCTCATTTATATTAATAGCCTCTATAACCTAAAAATTCAAAATTCAAAAATATTCTCGTAAGCCGATGATACAGTAATTGTATTTTCTGACTCATCTTGGAAAAGCGTTAAAAATCTGGCAGAGATTGGTTTATCCAAAGTAGCAAAATGGCTTAGAGAAAACCTACTGATTTTAAATATACCAAAAACTAACTTTATGTGTTTTACTATATCTAATAGAACTCAGCTGGACTCTAATTTCAGTATAAAAATTCACCAAGAACAACATTTAAATAAGAACAATTCATGCTGTGAGTGTCCTTCAATTGCCAAAGTAAATACTATTAAATACTTAGGCATTCAATTAGATCAAAGGCTATCTTGGGACTCGCATGTAGAATTAATTACTAATAGGGTTAGAAAATTAATTTGGGTTTTCAAATCATTGAGGCACATTGCTAATCAAAAACTATTGAAAACAATATATATTGCCCTTGTTCAGTCTATTCTAGTGTACTGTATATCTATATGGAGAGGGGCTGCTAAAACTAGGTTAACTGACATAGAGCGAGCGCAACGTTATTTGCTAAAAGTTATGTTTTTTAAGCCTTATAGATATTCTACACACATGCTGTATTCTGATTCTACTCTGCTAACAGTTAGGAAATTATATATATTACACACAATATTGAAATTGCACAAAAGTCTGAAATTCGACCCTGACTTATTACTACAGAGAGTAAACACAAACATCCTTCGTTTAAAAAAATGTAGAACTTCATTTGCAAGCAATCAATATAGTCAGAAATCCGTACATTTATATAATACAATCAACAAAAAGTTGAATATATATCCCCTAAATTATCGTGAATGCAAGGAAAGAGTTACAGAGTGGATCAGATTGCTTAGCTACGATAGTACAGAATTTTTATTAAAGTATTAGTTACTAGCTGTGCCCGCGACTTCGTTCGCGTGAAAAAATCTAAAATAAAAACCCGCATAGTTCCCGTTCCCGTGGGATTTCCGGGATAAGAACTACTCTATGTCCTTTATTGGGTCTCATACTATATTTGTACCAAATTTTATCAAAATCGGTTCAGCGGTTTAGCTGTGAAAGCGTAACAGACAGACAGACAGACAGACAAACAGACAAAGACAGACAGACAGACAGACATACAGAGTTACTTTCGCATTTATAATATTAGTATGGATAGCTCGTAACTTCACCTGCGTGAATTTTTATTATATTTTAATTATTATTGTTAATTTTCATAGATAAACATTATATTATTATTATTTCTTTTATTTTTCAACAAATTTTTAACAAATTATTTTTTTACAACTAAATTATTGTAAATACATAATTTTCCATTACAAACAGAATATCTTACCTTTTTATAATATTACTAGGTGTTGCCCGCAACTTCGTGCGCGCGGACTTTGTTTACTCCGCTCCTTATGGTGTGGCGTGATGTAATATAATATATAGCCTATAACTTACCTCGATAAACAGGCTATCAAAAGAATTATTTAGAACGGTTCAGCAGTTTTCGACACTATCTCGTACAAATAAACAAACAAACAAACTCTACAATTTTATAATAATAACATAGAAATATAGATATATATATATATACATATATATATTAGGGTGGCCCAAAAAAACCGACTATTTTTTTTTTTTAGTCTCGGGTGAAAAAATGTAAGTTTATGATGTTTTAAGAGCCCTCTCCAAAAGACAGCTCGAAAAAAAATTTTTAAGAGGTCGCTCCAAATTTTTTAAAATTTCAAAAATCGTGAAAAATCGATTTTTTTTTTTTAAATTTTTTTTCTCGTTACGGTATAATTTTGTAGACCAAAAAAAAATAAGTTTCTGAAAGTTTCAGTACAAAATTTAAATTTTGAAAGGTCGCTCATAATTTTTTTCAATTTATTAGTGCATTAGTTTAGATTTTTTCGAGCGACCTTTTACAATTCGAATGAAAATTCCATGCATTTTTTTTATATATTTAGTACCATAATCGATAAAAATATATCACGAGATAAACTAAAAATCAAGCGCAATACAGAAAAAATAATTTTTTTTCAATTTAATAATTTTATTTAATAAACTTCCAAGCGTGGATTCGAATCCTAAGCTGGTCTTAGAAACCAGCTTGGTTGAGATTTGACCTTGCAGCGTAAGTTAAGATTTTTTCAAACCAAAAAGACCACTCCCAACACGTAAAGTCGGCGATATGGCTAATTAACGAAAAATAAAAAAAATTATGAGCGACCTTTCAAAATTTAAATTTTGTACTGAAACTTTCAGAAACTTATTTTTTTTTGGTCTACAAAATTATACCGTAACGAGAAAAAAAATTTAAAAAAAAAAATTCGATTTTTCACGATTTTTGAAATTTTAAAAAATTTGGAGCGACCTCTTAAAAATTTTTTTTCGAGCTGTCTTTTGGAGAGGGCTCTTAAAACATCATAAACTTACATTTTTTCACCCGAGACTAAAAAAAAAAAATAGTCGGTTTTTTTGGGCCACCCTAATATATATATATATATATATATATATATATATATATATATATATATATATATATATATATGTATATATATATATATATGTATATATATATATATATATATATATATATATATATATATATATATATATATATATATATATATATATATATATATATATATATATATGTGTGTGTGTATATATGTATATATAAGTTACTCGCATGACCCCACATACATAAATTCCATTTTGAGTCTAAAGGAATTTATCTATTACATACAAGCAAATCTTCTCTTTAGATAATATTAGAATAAAATATCATACATTATACATATAAATAGCAAACACTCATTAGACCTCAACTAGTGTGTAAGTTAGAGAGAACACAAACCAACATATTATTTCAAAGCAATTAGCTTATTACTTGTACCAAACACACCTTTATTTACTATCTACCTACATATTAAAATACGTAATTGTTATTGTGAACGTTGTAAGCAAGTTAAAACTACCTAGTTAATCACATTATAATAAATCTAAATTTAAGTGTTAAATAAGTATTAGCTATAAATAAATTACTTAAAGTTATTAGTTATAATATGTTTATATAAAATTAAATTTGTACTAGATTAGATATAGAAGAGCAATGTTTCTTGGCACAGGTATTTTTACCTAAAAAGAAGCATTGAAAGGAAATTGTTAAAAAATAGTGTTAAAAGGAAATAAATATTTTATTATTATTATTATTATTATTATTATTATTATAATATTAATATTCATTCATTCATTATTATTATTGCATAAATCTGCTGCCGAGGAAATTTTAGTTGTTGCTGACTACATATAATATATACTGTTTTAAGAAATATAATTAGAATAGTTTTATCAGCTCTAGTATCTGAGTTTCAGCTATGTATAAAAATATGTATGTAAGAAAAACTTTAGTAAAAAAATAATAACTAATCAAAAAACTTCGTTTTAAAGTTCTTTTTTGATGTGCAGATTTTGGAAAATGACGTATCAGACATCATATATTCGTATCCCAGAAACCCTGATAGCGCTTTTCCATGACGCTTAAGTCCTAATAAATATACTCTTCCAGCTCTTCGCTCGTATCTTCTGAATTTTCCGGAGAGCTGTGCAGGTGACTATGGAGGAAATGGAACTTAATGCTCATATTGCACCCCATATTTTTTAATTGTAACAGAATGTCTTCCACAAGTTCAATATAATTTTTAGTTTATTTCCGATAAAATTCTGCATCACAGAGATAAAAGTTGTGCAAGACTTTAGTTATCAAAAAAGATTTAAATCTCTTACAAAGTCATTACTGTAATTTCCATTTGCAAAAAATGCTTTTACCCTGTTTGGTAAAAGCATTTTTGCAAATTTAACATACCTTCAGAATCGGCATCATGTTGTGATGAGTTTTGTTCTTCAATATCTTGCTTTAAGGATTCAGGTATATTTTTACGTACTGAATGTCAGGTGAACGCTGCACTGAACTTTGATTACAACTGGTACTTGAATACTGCCATTTAGCTAGATATTTAGTGTTTAAACTGTTTACCTTCACGCTATGAAAATATCAGTCTTCAAGGCGATTTCTTTGTTCTCGTCAAAAAGTCGGTGTTCCAAATTTAAAGACTTTTACTACTTTTCCATAATCTAAAATATTCCACAAACGATTTGCAAACACAATTGGGAGCACAACCCTTTTCGTTTTTATCGAAGACCATCCCAGAATATTCAAAATAAGTATTTTTTACAATCGTTAAACATATATAACTTTTCTACAATCGTTAAACACATATGTAGCAAACGTGATCTGGACTGTTTAAACATCTCCTTTAACTACTCATGACGCAAAAACTTCAGATACGAATCTTAACACAGTGAAATTCGCCTATTTTGATTAATATAAATATGCTTAAACGATAAAAATCAAAAATAAAGTAACTCAAGCTGCTCAAAAAATTTGAGAGTAGATTTGATAAGAGTCATAAGTGAACATTATCAACCACGAAATTCGTGGCAACAAAAAAAAATTTAAATTTTGTAAACTAGTTTTATGCTTGATATACCTAGCTTAATTTTCAGTGTATCAGGAACCTCGCACATCAATTTTTACTTTCACTACATATTATTACTATTTATTATACCAATAAGCACATTTTTGTTTCCTATTGAGACAAGTGTTCGTTTTCTACAAAAATCTTAGTGAGTTTACTACTATACAGAATAGTGGGCGTTAAGCATCTTCAAACTAAGATATACATAAATTAAACGTGTACCATTTAAATGAATACATTAGACAAACAATTATAGGTGATTTGTTAGCATTTGTATATGTACAAGTAATATTTTTCTAAAGGTGTTATGATGTTATAAATGTAGTGTTATTTATAATAGCGGAACGGTGCCCGCGCGAACCGATCGATCAAGCGTATTAAGCAATCGTACCTGTAATACTTGTGCCATATAGCCACAGCTTACTCATAATGATACATAGAGCTTGCAAATGCCTTATAATTTCACCTTTTTCTTATTTCATCTTTATGAGCATTATTGTCATTCCATAGGACGACATATAGAGCAACTTTCTGTTCCGTGATCAATTTGGCATCAAAATATCTTAGAATGATCAGCATATTCAATCGGTACTTTATGCCAGCCAATGATCTGAAACTTTTCAAGCTAAGAGTTAAAAAGTTTCGGCACGACCTCTACTGTTTTGCTTTTTAGCCAGAATCAGCATTTTATATCTTCTCTTTGATCACATTCAAAACAAAACAACTCGAATTGTTTGCAACCGAGGTTATTGCTCTCTATTAGCAATAACCTCGGTTGCCAACAATTCGAGTGTGACATCGTTCTACATATTATATCATATCTAAGATAAAGGAAATATCTCTAGAAACTATTTGAATAAACCACTTATGTGATTTTCAAATGGAAAAAACTTAAGTACCTTCAAAAGATTACTACTTACCTGTTCTTGAGGAGTCAATAACGCAACTGTTACATTCTGTAGGGGTATATATCCATGAGGGTCATAATGATTACTGAGCATTAGGTGATCCTCCTATCCGTTTCCCCGTCTTAAATCATAGGTGTTTGCTACCCTCAGTTAATTTTGGTGCAAAGACGTAACAATTACCTATAGATATAAAAAAAAAAAAAAAAGTTGCTCTTCACATATAATGAATGTAAAGCATCATGATTGATAATACCAACTAACATGGCCCCTTAGCACAACTGCGACAATTATCGACTATGTTGTAGCTAAAGCAGATAAAACAGTAGTACCAAACTCGGTATAGATTTCGTAGAACTTTATCGTGTAGACAGTGGTTATGATGTCAGTAAGTTAGTTGATCCATTGTTTAAAGGTAGGCTTTGATAAAATCTTAATTATATTTTATCGTCCAACGCAGTAACACTGTGACCCACAGCAAAAGCTAACCATTTATCCAAATGTATGTTCGCGTATCACATCAAAGTGACCTATTTCTTTAGTTTTCTTTTGCTTTATTTTCAACCGAAGAATAAACAAAGATTACGACTTATCAATTTGACATGTATGTATCTAAATAATATTTATTTAGATATTTGTGTATGTGTATAAATATCTAAATAAATTTAAGTATAATGATCTATTTATGCATCCAAGCACTTGTACTAAATTTGTATGTATGTTCGTAGTTTGTATGTTTGTCCACAAATTTCTCGGGAACTAAAGCCACTGAGATAATTCATAATGATTTACATCTGATATATTCCAGCTTAGGGAACAGTGTAAGTATCATCACAATTGGTTTAATAGTTTTTGAGATAAAGGGGTTTGAAGTTGGCTTAATTTTTTAAATTTCTTTTATTATTAGGACAAGATATGAATAAAATGCAATAAAATTGAACGAACAACAGAAAATTTTAATTAAGCTTATGATTGTAAATGGGAAAATTGTATAGCCGAATCCGAGTTACGCAATTGGATGTATATTATAGTAGCTGATCTGCGTGTAGCGGCTCAAAACAATCACAAACGCTACAAGAAAAAATAATAAAAAATAGACAAAAATCAATAACAAATGGAAAAAATGAAATTCAAAAATAAAAACCTGAATCGCGATATCACAATTATTTATCTTGTAACACTATATACAAGTTTCAACGTTTCTCAAATGGACTTCGGTCCCCAGGCAGTACACCTTGCCTGGCTGGGAAGATCTTCCTTTTCCCTTACTTGTCCTTGTGTGACGTCATCGACCTCCACAGTTATGACGTCACATGACAAGCAGCTGGCCCGATGGTTCCATCACTATGACCCTCCAGCGGTACGAACCAGCAGCGCCACACGCGCAGCTTTTTTTTTGATCATAAGATAGCAAACAAGCAGATTGTTTTCCTGATGGAAAGAGAAACGGAGTAAACACGTAGTAAACACGATGGTAGTGACACGTATAGCCAATTGATCGCCCTTTACGACATGCCTGGCAGAACGGCAGTTGGTCTTCAAAAGGCCCGGACCAACAACAGAGCTTCACCCGCGAGTAATTTAAAATGTCACTGATTAATAATTATTTTATTTTTGAAACACTAATTGTACTGTTTCTTTTTTTGTTTGTGTAAAATAAAATAATGATTATGATGGAGTTTCACCAAGTGCCGACGATGGAGAGTATAAATTATATGTCGCCGATTACCGATATAGTTTTTCAAGCAAACTTTCAGCCGTTTAGAGGTTAATTTATTTTTAAAGTTGTTTTTGGACTAGCCCCGGATCTTCAAATATCCCCATGCCAAGTTTCATTAAAATTGTTTTAACGGTGTAGCCATGAAGGAGTAACAGGCAAACAAAGTTTTGCATTTATAACATTAGTATGTTAGTATGGATAAAATAAGTAGATAAAAATTGGGAAAAAAATAGCCTACGTTCATCCCAAGACCTTAAATATCGCTCTATGAAATTTCATCAAAATCGGCCCAGCGGCTTGGACGTGATAATGTCACACACAGACTTTTTTACTTTCACATTTATAATATTATTTATCAATTTACTTATCAATATTATTATTGAAACAAGTGTCACTCCAATCAAAGTGTTTACTCCACAAACACTGCATAATTACACTGGCAACATTTCCGTATTTGTACACACGTAATACTAATTAACATACTTACATTAGTGACTTATGTTGAAACAGAACTTATAAGTTCTTAATAAGCTCTTGAACTTTAAGAGATTGTTAAATAATGGCAAACAATGATAAACGATTTTCTTATTATGTTGTTATGTGAAATGATGACTGTTCAGATTTTATAAATTTTGTACACACAAGCATATCTGTTTTAATAGATACCTAGAAGATGTTTGACCACCCTATTTCTTGACTAGTTAGGAGCCCTGAAAACCCAATCAATGCGACTTCAGGTCCATTTCCGATAGGTAATCTATATAATAATACGAGATGGAAAATTTTTGTACCATTTTTACAACAAATAGGCGGACGGTGGAGTACAAAAATTGCCACAGTTAAAGTTTATATTACGGAAGACTACAGAAACCACACCAACAGAAGAATTTTTAATTTAATTTTATACATTAAAATACGTAAGTTAATAAATATAAACATTACACACACTACATTCATGTGACATATACGATAATATACACACATGTATACTTTTTTCCTGACGGTCAGCGTCTGTTGTCAAACTTATGTTTTTAGTCTATGGTCTGGTTACAGTGCGATCGCTAGTGAGAATAGATATACAAAGTCCCGTTGACACTATTAGTTTGTTCTCACTAGTCTATATAATATATAAATAATGCGTAATAATAAAATAATTGATTTAATTAAAAAGAAACGAATTTCAAACACACTAATTCCTTGTTATATCATCTAAAACTTGAAACACCATTTGCAATACTTATTTACTAACCTTATGTGCGACTACGTCACCTACAATATAATTTATGATAACATTGTTTGTATCGACGTAGTTCTAGATTGTAAACGAAGAATTACGATCCTATTGATAAACACACAAAGATTGTTTTTAATATTAATAAAATTGGCAAAAGAAAATACAGGTTGCGTAGAAATTATGAAATCGAAAAGATTACTCTGTACTTATCAAAACCATTGAGTTTCTTGGGTTAGTTATTTTATATATGGTCTAAAAAAAATTACCAAAGTGCTATTTTAATTAAATGGATACTGTTTCCGGCACTTTGTATAATAATAACCAGTCATGAGAGTGGATGTTTGCACTTCTTGATATATTATTTATTAAATACTAGCACCGAACTAGAACCATTCAACCTGCTGCATTATGAAAGTTTTTGTTGATTCCCACACGAACAAGTTATTTTTCCGGATAAAAGTATCAATTGTGATATTTAAGGTTATCATCTACATGTGTGCTAAATTTCATACATTTTTTTTTTCATGGTTTATAAATTTTTGCGTGATTGAATAACAAACATCCATCCATACATCCAAATTATTCACATCTATACAAATGAATAAAATTAGAGTGTCTGTTTCTAGCACCAAAATAATCGCTTTATACTAAATGCATATGGATGTTTACACGGTACATATACCAAAATAACATTTTTTTATAATTTTTGTCTGTCTGTCTGTTTGTTCCGGCTAATTTCTGGATCGGCTGGACCCATTTTGATGAGACTTTCACTGGCAGATAGCTGATGTAATAAGGAGTAAGTTGGGCTACTTTTATTTTCGAAATTTTTTTCACGCGGACGAAGTTGCGGGCTCAATTAGTTTATAATATTAATATAGATCAGCTGACTCGCGCAGCTTCATCTGCGAGGAGAATAACCAGTTACGTCTTCACAAATACTTTCATCCCCGATTTAAGCCCTTTGATTGATTTTCGAAATAATTATACTCCTTGCCAAATTTCATCCAAATCAGCGGTTTAGCTGTGAAAGCGTATCAGACAGACAGTCAAACAAACTTACGCATGTGTAATAAAAGTATAGTTATTTCAGTATTATCCCCATATCAGCTCAAGCCTCTTTTAAAAATAGACATAAATTGCAATTACTCAAACGTATCACTACTATAACTATAACAATACCTACGACGTATCACTAAACGTAACTCTACCACCTAGGAAGAAAAATTTACAGGATTCCGATTGTCACCGCTTTACAAAGCATTGCGATAACATTGTCAGCATCCGTCAATTTTGTGTTCAGGTTTAGAAAATAGGATAGCTGGGAAAATTACGCATGTGGCATTGTCTTTCTCTGCCTCGGACCATTATCATCTTTGAATAAATGAATTAATTAATCTTCGGCGTCTAATGGCAGTAATCTCTGATCACCAGAATAATTGCCGGTTTGTTTGCTATGCTGTAAAAGTAACCTGCGGAAGTTTAGCAATAAGGAAATCGGTGTAAAAGTCTAAGATGGTACTATACATATATTATGGCAGCAGAAATACGTAAAGCAGTCGTACGATATACAGTGGAAACTGAGCAGTCATAATGGAAGCAACAAGTATAGCCTAACAAAGTGCCCGGCAAAAAAACTTCAAGATATCTGGTTTTTAGATTAAAAACAAAGAATGGAAGTGATTACACTCAGCTATCGTACATAATAAGTAATTCGAAAATAAACAACAACATGTATAGCTTTTGTGCGTTCTTTACAACTCGTACCTGTTAGTCATTTCCTAAAAAGGGAACACAGTTTTTTCAACATGGGAGAGTAAAATTGAATATACCTGTAAACCCTATCACCTGTAAAAAAAAACACCGATAAACGAGTAAAACTAAAAAATAAGCACTAAATAGGTGTAAAACTTATATCCCTTCATTATACACTTTCACCAAGAAAATGCAATTTTCTAGAAAACGGTAGCGATGATCATGAACGTTTCTCTTTTCATCGGCCCGTGTCTGCCCCGGGCTGTTACAGCGCTATTCCGGCAATAACTAGGCTTTGAGGAATAGCCCACATTGCTCTACATACAAATTAAACCTCTTTATCAACTGTTCGCGATTCTGGGCCACGGGAAATTAAATATCAGTTCGAATTATCGTTATACCTATATATATATATATATATATATATATATATATATATATATATATATATATATATATATATATATATATATATATATATATATATATATATATATATATATATATATATATATATATATATATATATATATATATATCAATTAATCAATTGTTGTTCGTTAGTCTCGCTAAAACTAAAGAACAGCTGACCCGATTTTGGCTAATTTTAGTTTTGAATTAATTGTTGAAGTCCAGGGAAGGTTTAAAAGGTGAGAAAATATAGAAAAAAAAGAGTAGTTAAAAAGGCAGAACGACGTTTGCCGGGTCAGCTAGTATTAAATAAAAAGGAATTGTAGTTGTAAGCAAAGAAAAGAAATTATTAATAACATCATACTGTTTACCTTGCGGAGCAGGCAGAGTAAAGATTCCACTGCGGCATAAAGGTTTGATTGGCGTGACGCGCGTTGATCGCCAACGCAGCATTTTATCGACCTCTAACTACTAAAGACTAATGCATATTTTCTGCAATAACCGGATGTACATGCTTTCTATAATAACGTAGCAACTACTAAACCCGATGTACAATGTATGGCGATTTCAAAAAATATATATTAAGGGCTAATCCCTGACCGTGGGAATTTAAAATTGAACACACACATCCATATATTTCACTAATCCTATACATCGATCATACGTCACACAAAGGCCTAGAAATAACGTATCCATTGCGTGTTTTCTTCTGCGACATACATAATGACACTTACAAAAAGCGTAATGTTTCTATTTTTCATTGATTTGCCAAAAGTAGAGGTAGTAAGTAAGTTTACCCTTTAAGTCGAACACGAAATCAGTAAGTTTCGACCTTTGACAACAAAAAATTGTTTCCTTCATCTAAGGTTCCGACACTATTGTAGCAGGAATAAGTAAGGTGATTTTACCCAAACTCGGTCGAGACGTTGCAGAAATCTAACACCTAGTTAGATCTCATGATGTTGGTACCAAATATTAGCCTTATCTCGCATTTTACGAGATGCCTCACATTTCACAATAACGCAGCTCATCTATTTGTAGCAGTTCAAGTAATCTACTAACGCTACAAGAAATTAATTAAAATCGTAAATAGCAATATTACAATCATTTATCTTGTAAATATTATATTATGCAAGATTAAACGCTTCTCAGATGAACTTCAGTCCCCAGGTAGTACGCCTTGCCTAGCTGGGAAAATCTTCCTTTACCACATCCTTCTGTGACGTCATCAACCTCCACGGTTATGACGTCACTCTAACGTCCCTACAACGTACAACAGTATTTGGTACGCTGGTTTTACCACTCAGGTATTCAGTGGCATCAACCAACGCGCCTATATTTTTTACATATGAACGCATCGGTAATAAATACCACCAAGTAACTGGTCAAAGAATAAGGTGGGCAAAGTGAGCTGAAAGTTCCAACTTTCTCGTAGTTCACTTCCTAGTGACTGGTAAGTGGTGATCGTCATCACATTATTTTACCAACTTGCAAGGTTACAACTTCTCCTCGCATGAACCAAAACTGACTAATTTTTTATCTCATTTGTTAACAAATGCTTGTTTGCTAACTAATTATAACTGTTAACTAACTAAGCCATCTATCTGTCTAAATGGCTTTCCTGGTAGAAAGAGATACAATCGCCTATAGTACGGGATCCGAATATATGTTGCCCTTCTCACATCTGTTTACCGAATGAAACATTTTTGTTATTAAATTTAATACATAGACAAATACATCTTGCTTGTTTTGCCTATCAAAATATTATGTTCATAACAATCCTTAATTTAAAAAAATATTATTTTTTTTAGCAAGTTTCTCCCACTTGTTTGCCGATCAAATGTAAACCGGTAAGTAAATATAACGTAAACACGTAGGCAATACCTCACAGACTTATTCTATGTGTTTAAAACTTTTAGTAATTATCAATAATGTTTGATCGGTAAATAAGTGGGAGAAACTTTGTAAAAAAATATTATTTTTTTAATTAAGGATAGCTATATCCATATTTTGATAGGCAATACAAGCAAGACGTATTTGTCTATATACGGTATATAGTATAGAAATATTCAGTAAACAGGTGTATGAAGGTCAACTTTTATTCGGATCTTAGACCACTATAGCCACCAAAGACATTAATGGTGCTTTGCTATCCATGTGGCCGGGTGGCAATGCCACATGCAGAAGTGTAACGGCTACCTAACTGTCCAAGCCGGAACACGACGATAACAAACATTGACGCTGCTTCAGCAGGAATAGGTAAGGCGGCGGTACCATATACCAGGCGAGACATTGTCTACCACCAAGTTGTCAAGATGGCAGTAACTATTAAATGCCAATTGTTCGGCTTTTATGAACTGCCTGGCAGAATGGCAGATAGTATATTGTCCAAAATGGGGCCCGGTTCGACATGGCGGAGACGGCGACACGAGGAAATTAATATATTACCTATATGTAGACTGGCTTTTAAGATTTTCTTCGAATAAACCTCTTAATTTTGGAATGATTCGGAAATTAAGCCCGAAACTTTACGATATTAGTTAGCCTTACAGGTTATCAAAAAAAAAATAACAGTCAGTTTTTGCCTGCTTTAGCAATTAGCATTATTATAACCTTTATATGTCACGACGTAGAACATAAGCTATTGTCATTTGACCTCCGAATCCTTTAATAGTAATGTCAAAAACCTTGACGATCTTTATCAAATCCTTATCAAGTAAATATTGCACAATTTTAATACATTCACCTGAACTACTGCATATGTGTTTACTTGTATGTTTTTTTACATATTATAAACATCTTTAAACAAAATTGCTACTTATATTTACCTCGTATTAATCCTTGTCCCTTTTAAAGAATAAATTAATTAACTTACTGCTAACGGCTTTTCGAAAAGCCGAGAGAACCTCTAACTAGGTGGTAGAGTTATTTCTACAAAGTCTCGATGTGATTGGCACCACCACCTTACAATACACTCAAACAGTCATATCTTTTGATTTGAATTTGTTCACATCTGAGAGAGAACGTAGACCCAAGTATTTGGTATAAATTCTAACTTAATACCTTTACACGTTCTTCAGAAAAAGAATTTTAACAGACGGACATCAAAGTGATCCTATAAGGGTTCCGTTTTTCCTTTTCAGGCACGGAACCCTTAAAAAGAATGCGACGAATTGATAACCTCTTCCTTTTTGGATGTTGAAAAAACTACTTTTTTTTAAAATAAATTCAAGTCATGTCGATTTCCAGCTCTTATGTTTTGTCTAAAAAATACGTTGATGTTGAGGTGCTATTGCTAGAAAGTTCCTAAAATAAAACAACAAATTCACAAGTTTATGTTAGGGTACTTCCCAATTCCCATGAAGTATACTTGTATTATATGCTTACGGGAGCTTGAAGAATATAAAGGGGTAAATGTGATGATGAGCTTCACTTACTTAACAAGTAGATAATGTATTTAATATAGTTAGGCACTGCCCATTCCGCAAAGGATGAATAAGTTTTTTAATAACTAATGCAGAGGAAGAACACAAGAGGAGATTCGACACTTTTTTTAATCCAATTTTATATGTTATATATATTACTTTTCTTGGTATTATTTTGAAGCAATAAATAGCAAGAAATAAAAATAATAACAAAAACCTTTTAAGATGCTTATCAAGTTATCTTGTTTACCAGGCCATATAAAAACAAGACTTAATTGTCTATTTTGTAGCGAACTATGCCCTTAGTGAGATATAAAAAGTACAAAAATGTAATTAAAAATATTCCTGTAATTACTTACACTTTATTTACTTTAGCCTGCCTTTAATTACAAGAATAAAAATAAAACTGGATAATGTGACATTTACAGAGACTACAGTTTCTTTAACTGCATATTTCTTTGTGATTTCGCAAATAAATACCGCTGTCAAAGAAAACACCGATGCTATCATGTTACGGAATTACAGAAATAATAAAGAACACGGGTTTTATTTAACTGATATTCTACATTCCATGTCCGTCCTTCACCTTTAACCAAAGGAAAGGAATACGAACCCTGGCATCTCAAAACCAAAACACTATCGAACCTATCTCAATACTTGCAAAACTTTCCGAGTAAAGAGCTCGCGTTGAGACACCGCTTTTTGTGATTTCTTATCTAGAATCCTTCATGAAATATTACTCACGAACTAATTCTTTCATTTCGTCACTTGTATAATTATAATAAAGCTTATCAGTCCAGTAAAAACACTGCGAACGTAAACGACATTGAGTTTTTCTTTGTTCCCGTACTGATAGCCATTTATAAAGTTGTTATGATAGTTCTAACAAAGTAAATCGTAAAAACCAAAGCATAAATATTTAATCCTTGCTATTAATCTACGCTTAGTATGAAGCTGACCGAGCTGCATTACAACTAGATATATTTTTGTTGGCTCGCATGGACGGTGATCCGTTTATAATATATTATAGCTGCCTTTAAGCCTCGTTGCTATAATTAAATAAAAATCTTAAAAGATTAAGTACAGCTCACGATAGATTGAAGTATTCAGACATTTATAACGAACAAGCTACTTCTATCTCATGTATTCTTGTATTTTATTATAATGCAACTCAAACATCCTGCTTAAGATAAAATGTCTTTAGAAAACTATTCAGCAAGCTACAAACGAGGATTTGATTTAGAGAATTAAACTTTTGTAGAGTTCATTTAAATTATAACGTATGTTTTAAAAGCTGAACTATGCAGTTATAGCAAAAGTTTGTATCTATGTGTGTGTGTGTGTGTATGTGTGTGTGTGTGTGTATGTGCGTTTGTGCGTGTGTACGTGTATGTTTATTTTGTTTATTCACTCTGAAACAATTAGACGTATTTGGATTTAATTTGCCATTTTTTTATATCATAAGATAGCAAACAAACAGATGGGTTTTCTGATGAAAAAAGACAATAATGGACCTCTATAAAGACTAATAATGTTAATTGTGTATAGATATCCTGTTGGCGAGGTCCTAGCGCTATTTGCATAAGCTTATTTGTACCGGCTACTTTATCCACCAACCCGCAAAACGACAGTGACAAGCACTGAAAATATTACGGTAGGAATAGGTAAGTTGGTAGTAATAGACCCGGGCGAGTCAATACAGAACTCTACCACCTAGTAGACACAACAGCAGTGACTCGCATAGCCAATCATTCGCTGCTTACGAACTGCCTAGCAGAGGGTAGGTAGTCAAAGGAACCCAGACCAACATGGGGAAAAATAGAGGGTATATAGACTACTTTCTTCCGGAAAATGCAATGTGTTCCTGTAGGATTAACCAGAGTTTGAATTACACAATAAATAGGTGATGGATCGCTAGTAATTGAAATAAAACTGAATGTCAGTTGCCGAAAACTGAAAATTTAACTGTAATAGCTAAAAATTATGAATATAATTAGAACACTTCAAAAACTAGTGATCGCCTAGTGGTCGAAGTTCGACTGTAATTAAAATAAATAATATAAATAAATATCACTGGACAAATAACACAAATACATGTAGCCCCAAAGTAAGCAAAGAATTTGCTTATGTCATGGAATTTTGAATGATATATACATATTATATAATATTAGCTGACCCGGGAAACGTTGTTTTGCCATATAAATTATTTAATTAAAAAATAAGGGTTGGTGATAGAAGGGTAAAAATTTAGATTTGTATGTATTTCTATAAAATAAAAAAATATTTTAGGGGTGGACAACCCTTATCACTTAGGGGTATAAAAAAAATAGTAACCGATTCTCAGACTTACTGAATATTCATACGAAATTTCATCAAAATCGGTCTAGCCGTTTCGGAGGAGTACGGGAACGAACATTGTGACACAAGAATTTTATATATTCAAAAAAATACATATATAAATACTGAAATATATTTAATAAACATATAAACCCAGAAATACTAACATTTAACAAAATCAAATCAAATCAGTATTTGTGTTTATCATTATAATGCTAGGGGTACTAGTCACTCAACCAATGGAGCGGGCATAAAAATAAACCTATAGGTACTTTAACAGTGTCAAATGTTATACTTTGGTAAGCGACACTGACTTCACTATCAAAGAGGCACAGGTTCGATTTCCAAAATGTGAGGGTATTTGTGTGATGAGCATAGACGTTGGTATTTACGGGTTTGGATTTTTATCACATACATTTCAGTGTTTATGTTTTTCTAAGTTTTGGTTGATTAATATTCATAGTACAAGCAAATAATTTGCTTACTTTTGGTTTAGATCAATTTGTGCAATTAGTCCACCGATATTTATTTATTTATTTACATCTGTGTGCGTACAATATTCAAGAAAATTATTCTATTAACTATTAACATAGATTCTGCAACAGAAAATATGAAAGGGCGGAAACAGACATTGCGAGGCATGTGCCGCGCAAGCCTCGCAACGCAGCACGCTTCGAATGAATTTTCACATGCCTCGCCACGACTACGAACTTCACACATTGTGGAACATGCTATGAGCATTGAGCAACATGTGTTGTTCATGCCTCGCAAAGTCTGTATCCGTCCTTTCAGTGCGTCCGACCATACATTTAGTGAGATCATGCCTTTGCAATATAACATAATCTATTGATTACCGTATTAAAGTCAGGTTTTTTTTTTTATAGAAAAAAGGGGCAAACGAGCAGCAGGCTCACCTGATCGTAAGTGAATACCGCCGCCCATGGACAGCCACATCACCAGAGGTCTTGCAGCTGCGTTGCCGGCTTTTTAAGAAGGAGTATGCTCTTTTCTTGAAGGTGCCTAAGTCGTATCCGTTCGGAAACACCCCCGCCGGTAATTGATTCCACAGAGGAGTAGTGCGTGGTAAGAAGTGCCTAGAGAATCGCACAGTTGTGGATTTCCAGACATCGAGGTGATGAGGATGGAACTTTGAGTTTTGCCGCGATGTCCGATGATGAAATTCAACAGCAGGGATCAATCCAAACAGTTCGTCGGAACACTCTCCATGATAAATGCGGTAAAAAATGCTAAGCGAACTTACATCTCTGCGTAAAGCCAAGGAGTCAAGCCGATTGGAGATTGCTTGGTCGTCAACGATTCGAACCGCTCTACGCTGAATGCGATCAAGTGGAAGAAGCTGATACTGCGGAGCTCCCGCCCAGAGATGAGAACAGTACTCCATGTGCGGGCGAATTTGCGCTTTGTAAAGTTGCAAGCGATGAGAAGGCAGGAAGTACTGTCTCGCTCTACTGAGCACACCGAGCTTTTTTGAGGCTAATTTAGCCTTTTCTTCCAAATGATCACAGAACTGAACGTTGTTCGATATGTCAACGCCAAGAATTCCAATATTGGCTGAGGTTGTCAGGAGAGTGTTCTCAAAGCGAGGTGATACGACAAAGGCCGACTTTTTAGCGGTGAACGCACACAGCTGTGTCTTCCTGGGGTTGAATTGGATTAAGTTGAGTCGACCCCATTCCGAGATTTTTTCGAGCTGAGTCTCGATTTCAGACACTAGCTTGTCCCGATTCTCATTGACGTGGTCCCAAGAAATACCGCTATGACCGGAGTACAAAGCATCACCAGTACTGTCATCTGCATAGCAATGAATACTACTAATTCGCAACATGTCATTGATGTGCAGAATAAACAGTGTAGGCGATAGCACGCAGCCTCGCGGAACACCAGCATTGACAAATTTAAGGTCGGAGCACGCCCCGTCGACTACGACTTTGATGCTCCGATCAGCCAAAAAACTGGTGATCCACTTGCATAATTTCCCGGGAAGCCCATAAGAAGGAAGCTTTGAAAGAAGCGCTCTGTGCCAAACCCTATCAAAGGCCTTCGCTATGTCTAAACTAACAGCCAATGCCTCCCCCTTGGACTCAACTGCCTGCGCCCAGCGATGTGTAAGGTATACTAAAAGATCACCAGCCGATCGACCGCGACGGAAACCGTACTGGCGGTCATTAATCAGCTGGTGCTCCTCTAAATACTTCAAAAGCTGGCAGTTAATTATCTTCTCCATGATTTTGGAGAACAAGGAGGTAATGGCTATCGGCCGATAGTTTGACGGATTCGAGCGATCACCTTTTTTAGGTATAGGGTGCACTAAGGTCGTCTTCCACGATTTCGGTACTACGCCAAGTGAGTAGGAGAGCTGGAACAGACGCGTCAGTACCGGTGTCAACTCTGGAGCACATATTTTAAGCACTATCGGAGAGATGCCATCCGGCCCAGATGACTTATAGATGTCCAAGGAAAACAGTGCTTCGCGCACTGACGACTGATGGAATTTTATTTCAGACATATTGCTATCACACTGCGGGATGGTAGGCGGTGTGTTTCCTTGGTCATCCAGAGTCGAGTTAGCCGCAAAGAATGAGCCCAGGAGATCGGCCTTTTCCTTCGCGGTGTGGGCCAGAGAATCATCTTCTCTGTGCAGGGATGGAAGGGACGGCTGACAGAAATTCCCTAAGGTAGACTTGGCGAGAGACCAAAACGCACGGGTGCCCGAAGGAAGGCGAACTAATCTCTCACCAATTCTGCCAATGTGCTCCGATTTTGCCCTGGCGATGACTCTTTTGAAGGACCTCGAGGCGTTATTATACTCCTTTCTTAAAGCGCTGGTTTTTTCATCACACGATGCCGATGCAGCAGCCCAGGCCCGGTAGCACTCCTGCTTTCGGCGCGCAGCCGTCTTGCAGTGGCGACCAAACCAAGGCTGAGACTTGCCACCGATGGGAACCGCAGAGAACGGAATGTAAAGTTCCATACCCTGTAGCACCACATCAGCGACAGAATCAGCAACGACATCCGGATCATCCAACGAGAAGCATGTTCGCCTCCAAGGGTAGGATGCAAAGAAGGACCGCATCCCGTCCCAATCTGCTGACTTATAATGCCAAACGCGGCGGCAGCCCACAAAAGGAGGCCGTGACGGGCGCGCAACCGGCACTTTGGCCCGGATCAGGCAGTGGTCAGACGAACCGAGAGGAACGTCCACTGATACTCGATACTGATCCAGGTGAGAAGTCAGCAGAAGGTCCAACATTGAAGGTGCATGGTCATCGACATCTGGAATTCGCGTATGTGAAGTAACCAGTTGCGTAAGACCATACGCCAAAGCAAAATCGTGAAAAGACCTCCCCGCGTGATCGGTTGTACGTGAGCAGAGCCAGTCGGTGTGATGGGCGTTAAAATCACCTAGGATCACGATCTCTGCGGTAGGTGTCCTTTGAAGCACGGAATCTGCAGCTAATTGCAAATGCTCGACGAGCCGGTCGACTTCGGTATTCCCGCTATGGGACCTGTATAGGCACGCGTAGATGCGGGGGTGGTCGTCGCAGTCTACGCGTAACCAGAAGATGGATAGGTCCCGACCTTCAAGACTGCCGAGGCGCCGGTAGCAGATATCCTTTCTGGCGTATACGCACACACCAGCCCGCGGTACAAAGGAATGTTCCAATTTGTACCCCGGATAGGCGAGGTAGGAAGTATCCGCCGGAGAAGATATCTGAGTCTCGGTCAAGAAAAGCAAGGCCGGCTTAGCCGTCTCGAGGTGGTAATGGACGGCGTTAAGGTTTGAGTGAAGCCTCCTAATGTTGCAAAAATCCACGACAAGCGTGGTGGGGGATGCCTTAAGTTCCTTGCTTCGTTTGCCTCGTTTGCCTCGCAATCTTGCCCCCCCCCCCCCCCCCAGAGTACGCAGGGCAGCCTGAGCGTCCATGATTTGGCGGTTCAAGCAATCCAGAGCATGGACGCCCAGAGGGGGATTCTCCACCGCTAGTGCAAGTGGTACCCCCCTGGGGTAAAACACCTTTCAATTGCGCTTTCATGTATGCGGGGGAGGGGGAAGTAGGCCTCCGGGACTCTCACAAACCAGACGAAACGCAACAGCTACGCTGTTACTTCACGTCGGTGTTAAGTGAAAGAGTGGTATCTCCCCGGGGGTGCCGGCCTATTCCGCTGCAAGCACAGCATGGCACTACCACTAATCGACTGACTACACCGACAGAATAATTTTTGTAACAAAAATCATCCCTCCGGTGGGCGATGGGGTCGTCACATTCGATTCACGGATCGGACACAAATGTATTGGATTTTTTTTTTTGTGGAGGGGAAGCCCAAGTAGTTGCTTGATTTCTGATGGCGGTGTGTAAACAGCCCCGTGTCTCGGATCAGAGCGTGAAACTATTGGTCTCTATTATCGCCTAAAATCTAGCGGCAGTTCTTACAGACTGGTTATATCTCACAAATCGTATTAATCTGGTGACACCGCAAGTGATCCAGTTTGGAAACTTAAGTAGAAATCTTACCATCGCATCGTTATAATTAGTACAGATAAAGCTCACCATGTTTAAACATAGGGAGACATTTATTTGTCAGATTAAATTATTCAAACTATATTGCAAAGTATGTAGCCAGCTTAAGCTTTAAACATATCTCACGTTCGAATAAAAATTATGGATACAAGATTATTCTATAAGTACATGTACAAAGAACAATAAAGATTTTTGCACGCACACATTTTCATTTCAACTAAGACCAAGGCAAGACTGCACTGGCTATTTTATTACCTA
Source organism: Apodemia mormo (assembly GCA_036924255.1). Lineage (NCBI taxonomy): Eukaryota > Metazoa > Arthropoda > Insecta > Lepidoptera > Riodinidae > Apodemia > Apodemia mormo. The sequence goes on along the minus strand of JAUPFN010000009.1, from coordinate 17,158,732 downwards.
CTTCCTATAAAATATAAATCCTGATCTATGCTTACATACTTATAATAAATTTTCTTGTGCATACTAATGTTTACTATTCGTAGTCGGCTTAAATACTAATAATTTAGTACGAACGGCGTGTACAGGCGTATTTTATAAAACAGACTTTGTTCCTTTTAACAGCAACAAACATAAAATGTGACTATTAAGCTAAACAATGCTAGCATAAACAGGCTTTGTCTGTAACTTTGTATTGCAAGACTTACTCGCTTAAAATGTCTTCGTAAATTTACTAAATAATAAATAATCTAGTGAGTATTAACAGTTTTACTAAGTGTTGAAGACCACCTCGCCGGCTCTCAGCGGGGCGTCTTCAAACAAAACTTAGTGAAATCAATAACGTAATGAGAGAATTGCACAATAATCGAACTGTATTCACCGTTCAATGTTTATTACTTTCGGATGTACAAAAACAATGACGCAATAGGAAAAAGTGTAAACAAATCTTACATTTTATGGAGTGCCCACTTCTGTTTGATTGTTGTTTAATGTTATTCATTTCCATGTATACCAGTCTTAGCCGGACTCACACTAGAAAAGTTCTGCTCCACCATACAGTTAGGTGATGTTAGCTCTCCAACTCCTAGGTACGGTTCGGTACCATTTTCTATTACTTATTATTGTCGCAACAGAGTCAGTACTTGTCAATGCCTTTTTTCGGTATAAAGTGTGAGATTCCTGATAGAGTTATATCTGAGGCATATATGTATATAGTATATACGTCTTATATATGAATGTGGTATTTCAAACCTTAACCAAGTTGGTTACGAACCATAAATACCTAGGATATCTATAGGCTATGACTATCCATGAGGAGAGCAATCTGCTTTTTTATTATCCTGATATAAAAAAAGATTATTTCAAAAGCATAGAGTAAAAAAGAAGCAATTTCCTCTCATAATAAAATCTCATGTTTGCCTCTAGAGAAGAAAGAGATAACCCACTTCTAGAGAAACAAGAATGGTGAATAGTTATCCGTGTAATATGAATATAATGCTTCAAACCAAACTTTACTATATTCTACTGCGTTTTACGTACCTACTGAAACGTGACAACACAGACAGACACCTCTCACGGACACGATATCTCGGAATTTTTCGAGACAGCTTATTCCCGAATATTACTTGTATGTACAATGTTAGTCTCCAGTATTCTGTGGTGACAGCGACGAGCACCAGCGTTATCAAGGGAGTAAAGCAGTGGTATTTACCGTGGCAAGATGTAACCGAAACTTACCGCCCGGTAACCTTTGCTCGCTTTTTACAATGACTGGCTGGGAAAGCAGATGATATATTTTTCTAAAGGGACTCGGATCAAACCGGGAAATCTTTGTAGTTTTATCTTTATATATCAAAACATAGTAAAACATACGGTACCTTTTTTTCATCTTCACGCCAGATCCCTTACAGTAAACAGTAAACACCCTCCTCCCTCACCTGTAAACAGTAAACAAACCTTTATTTTATCTATATATATATATATATATATATATATATATATATATATATATATATATATATATATATATATATATATATATATATATATATATATATATATATTATTGATAGGTAAGCGCTTGACCTCGATCTGGCCTGATGGTAAGCTAAGATGAGGCCTAAGATGGAACGCGCTTCCCTAGAAAGTACCTCTGTTCACTCTTCTCTTGAAGATCCCCAGATTGTACTCGTCCGGGAACATAGACTCAGGGAGCATGTTCCAGTCTTTTGCGGTTCGAATGAAGAATGTTGAGTAGAACCGCTTTGTCCGGGTACGTGGAACGTCCACCATATAACTCGACGATCGATAGAAAAACGGGGATGGCGGAATTAAGTCGTGCATTTCCGCAGCGCACTCTCCCTACCAGATCATCGTCGTTTATGAGCCTCTTGGCACGTCTCTCTATCGCCTCAAGTGTCTCCAGCTGGTATTTAGCGGATCCATCCCAGAGGTGAGAGCAGTCTTCCATGTAAGGACAGGTTCATACGATCGATCATTGTCTCTCTGAGAGACCGGATCTGTGCCGTACTGGCCCGCGCACTGGATACGTAACTCTCCACAACAGTGCTATCATCTGCATACCCGAATCTATATACCGGGCTGCTGCTGAAGCCCGGTATCTATATACCGGGCTTCAGCAGATTGTTAATGTGTAGCAGGAATAGAGTTGCGGAGAGAACTGATCCCTAAGGGACTCCGGCATATATAGCCATTTGGTCGGATGAGCAGCCGTAGACGACTACTCTAATCGACCAGCCACTCAGAAAATCTGAGATCCAGGCGCAGAGACCAGTAGGCAGACCATAAGATGGAAGCTTGCCAATAAGACTATCGTTCCAGACCCTGTCAAAGGCCTTCGAGATATCAAGGGAGACAGCTAGTGCCTCACCATGCTTCTCGATGGCAGAGCTCAAAATGTAGATGGCATACGCTAGAAGATCCCCAGTGGACCGATTTCGGCGAAACCCGTATGGCAGTCACTCAGTAGAATAGATTTCAAAATAATAAGGTTTTTTTTCAAGAGCAGTGTGTTATTTACATCATACTAATACCTAAGCAACCATTTTTAAAATATCTCCCACCTGTCTGTCATTCTGTTGCACGAAGTAATCTCAGAAACGGCTGGACCGATTTTGATGGAACTTGCACTAAAATACAAAGGAGTTTATAGAGCAACACATAGGCTACTTTTTATCTGAGTGAGCAAAAGGAAGTAATGAATTTTAATCACGCTAACGAAGGGGTAATAGCTAGTTCAAATATATTATAAAGATAAGCGAATGAATAGTATTAATCAAGTTAGATTAGTGCTAAACTTTTTCTAATCTTTATATATCTTTTAGTTAAAATATCACAAGGCATGAAGGTAGAGGCTATCGTCATATCAAAAAAATGTATAAACGGTTGACCCTGCAGGCCATCCCTGAAACTTCCCGCTAAATCGAAATCGGGGCAAAACTAGTTACCTCCTTATCTACTTACATATGTAGCTGGAAGTTAAAAAATTGCGTTGTTTCCCATTCTTAAGTTCTAAAAAGTACCGTTCTTTGTAGTCACGGTGAGCCGTCACCATCCCTCGTCGCGTCTTGAAAAGCACTTAATGATCTCAAGGTAACTGAATGGAAATATTGCAATACTAATCAATGTTATCTTGTCGCAATAATCAAGTTGTGATGGAGCATTTCTTACTCACAGGTAACGTGACCATACGCCCCGTTTTGAAAGGGACTGTCCCGGTTTCAACTATCCTGCCCCGGCGTCCCACTATGGGCCGGAACCGCACGTACCGTCTCAAAAATCTGTAACTTTGTAGTTAATTGAAATAACGAAACGAAATTTGGTATATAGTATTTCTGGAATATAGACTATCAAATAATAATATTTGTTATAATGTCTTATTAATGTAGGTAGTACACCTTATTTCACATCATAGGATAGGAAGTTGATGTTTCTGAAGGAAAGAAAAACTCATGGATTATAAACACCATGAGTCCGCCGTAGCCATGCATTAATTCTTGTGGCCGTTAAGGTATACCAAATGCATAATTTTACCGGCTATCTTACCCTCCAAACGGGAAAACGACGGCGATAAGCACTGACATTATTGCGGCAGGAATAGATGGTATCAAAACTCTGTCGAGACGTTGCAGAACTCCACCACCTAGTTAATAGTCATATTAGCCTGTTCTCGCCTTACGAAATGTCTAGCAGTAAGGTGGATGTAGTTTTTAAAGGGGTGCGGACCAACATGAGGAAAACTTACACCTGTACTTTACAATGCGCCGCCTGCAACTTCAGCTGCTAGGATGAATTGTTTTTTTAAAACTTCCTCCACCCCCCGTGTTACCCCGTGTCTCTTTTGAAGAATAGAAAAACTGCCGTTCTGCCAGACAAGTCGTAAAAGGCAACCGATTGGCTATATATGTCACTCCCATCGTTACTACTAAGTGTTATAATTCCGCAACGTCACGCCCGAATATTTGATATCACCACCTTAGCTGTACCTGCCGAAACATCATCAATGCTTGTCATTATCGTGTTCTGGTTTTCGACATCGATTTGAATGAAATTTAGCAAGGAGGAAGATAAATACCCGATGTCAAACATAGACTACTGTTTTCAAAAATCAATCCACAAAAGGTTAAATAGGGGATAAAAGTTTGTACTCGTATAAAAAATTTTACTGATGACATGTAACACGTTACTCGATTCGTGTGCGAAGCTGCGCAGATCAGTGTAAGTTACTAAATATTTTGTTGTTCATAAAATTTGCCAAATATTTTTTTGTACTAAACAAATAAATTAGAATATTCAGCCTAATATATGACGTCATTATGAAAAATTACTTATTAAAATTACTTACACCGCAATGAGTGAGGTAGTGTTTGTTTCTCGTGAAGATGCTTCGAAGTGAAACGTGCTTGCATAAATTGTGTACTTTTGTCCTTGCTGCCGACTTGGGTGAAGGTGTGGTTGATATGGGTAGATAATTGTGCTGCTGGGATCTTCTGTTTGTCCGGACCATCGGTGAGCTTTATCCATATATTAAATCAGTGTCTTTCATTTCAGCGGCATCCCGGAAGTCACATAAAAGAGTTCGCTATTAACAAAACTATTCAAATATGTTGCTTATAAAAGTTTTGTTTTGTTGCTTAAAAAAAAAATATCATCACAAATTAATTTTCACACCGTTTTTTGCCATTAATTGCTGCCAATGTGAACTGAACTTTATAAAAAACACAACATTCCACATCTTTCTTTTAATCTTACCTTGAAGGTTTGGTGATAGGTTCATTGCGCCATATTATTATGCGGCTAAGTAATATATTCGCAGCTTGTTTTACATACAACTTAGACCTTGGACAATTCACTTTCTGAGCACATAAAATTCCATCACGAGAGAAAAATACTCCTAGCGGGCGTCCATTGTTAAATGATTAACGTTTATTAACAGTGAAAGTAATATTGTTTAGATCTTTTAATAGATTTAAACATGGCTCGTTTATTCTAACAACAATTAATGTATGAATATAAGCTAGCGATCTCTTGGTAGAAATTCGACCGTCTCTATTCTAAACAATGATAATGTTTTAATTTAATATTATTATATATACTTTAAAAGCTATAAAACTGCCTTCCTCAATTAGCCGTATTATTTTATGATTTCTCTTAATTCTTTAGGAACTCATCATCCTGACCCTATTTTAGGATAACATAAGTCCTACAAAATTATTCCAATTGGAAACTATATGCCAATTGCCATCAAAATGAAAAAGAATTCTCCAAATCAGTCCAGTTCCGAAGAAAAAAGTTCCGACGAACAGCTGTTAACCAATTTTTATTGCAGTCAGCTGATTATATTTCAATAGTCATTATAATTTTTTAAAAACAGGATTTTTTAAAAGTAGCGCAATCACTTTTTTATATTAAAAAAAAAATTAAACATTATATCAAACTTAAAATTAATTTGCGATTCGTAAAAGTTAATAATAAAATAAAATCTAAAATCATTATATATAAAAAACAAACAACAAAAAAAAAACAAGGCAATATCATTTCCACTATTTGAATGTTTGTACCTACCTATTTTGTGCGTTGTTAACGTTAATTTATTGCTTGCACTTGTTCAAACGATAAAGGCATACCTACCACATACGGCATAATACAATAACTTTGGCCCCAGTTACACTTTGATTAGTGCGAGTGCGAGTGTTTAATGCAGGTGCTGAGTATTAAGCAAAAAACACGTGTAGACAGCCGTTGATTAATTCGAGTGATTTGTTATCAGCGTAGTTAAAGTGAATAGACGCTGATTACTAATCACTTGCACTATGAACGGCTGTCTACGCGTGCTTGCGTGCTTGCGTGCTTCACACTACTCGAAATGTAACTGGGGCTTTAAGGACAATAGATGACGTGCGTGTCATTCCGACAAAAGGGCACGAGTAGATGTAGAGAGTATTTCTGAGGCAGCAACGCGTCGGATACCATTAAGTATATATTTTGTACAGGTTGAAAGAAAGAAAGAAATCATTTATTTGCCATAATATGGGAGTTACAAGTTATTAAAATTTGACTAAGTTAATACCAACATATTCTACCATGACAAATAAATGACAAATAATTATAATTTTAAAATATTTGCACACCATATGCAAATATTTTAAAATTATAATTATTTTGTCATTAAACTAAAAATGTTGTGAGTCGATTTTTTACAATTACTACAGGATCGGAACGCGGCCACGCACTGAGAAGATCCGGCGGAAGAAACTCGGCGGGCTTGTGCTTTTTTTAAATTGATGATACAATTACAAACATTATTTCACATCACAACTTATTTCTATAATTTACAAAATTCATTTTTTGTTTGATTAAAATATTGACATTTTACAAAGTTTAAAGACAGAAGAAAGATAATAGATAATTTGTAACAATTTAGTGAAGTTGTACAATTTATACTAGTAATAGATCGTACATATTGAATGATACGATAGTTTATGACCATATGTAACCAATAAAAATATAAATAAATAAAAAAAATTTACACCGACTTTCATATCTTTCAATTATAGGTACCTACCTTATCTCAAAAACTTTTAAACCAATTTTGATGAAACTTGGACGGTTCCCTGTTGGAATATACGTGATTTAAATTAAAAAGGATCATCTCGATATCTGTATTCCCCGTGTTGGTCCCGGGCTCCTTTAAAGAATAAGTCAACTGCCGTTCTGCAAGGAAAGTCGTAAAAGGAGACTGATTGGCTATACGACCAACTTCCGTCGTGGCTAATAGGTGGTAGAGTTGTACAATTTCACGCCCGGGTCTGGTACCACCGCCTTACCCACAGACCACATGAATACTAATAGACACGCCATTGGGAAGGAAACGTGTCGTTGCGCATATTAGCAAATGCTCTTATTACTATAAAAATTTAATACATTTTTAGGTTATATTACCTATATTGTGATAGGTCCGGTCTACTTTGAAGAATAGAGCAACTATCGTTCTGCCAGGTAGGTAGTAAAAAGCGATCATACGTGTTGGTATACGATTGGTCACACATGTCACCACCATCATACTACTAAGTGGTAGAATTGTACAACGTCTCGGTCGGATATTCGGTACCACCGCCTTACCTATTCCTGTCGCAATAGCGTCAATTATTGTCATTATCGTGTTCGTTTTGAAGGGTAGTGTAGCCAGTAGACTTATGCAGATGCCATTGCCATCACGGTTCACGGATAGCAACGTACCATTTATATCTTTGATGTCTTTAGGTGATGGTTTCTCATTCCACCAGGAAAGCCATCTGCTTATTTGCTATCTAATGATATAAAAAAGCCAAATTCAAAGGGGGCGGATACGATTCTACGCTTATATTTTTATCAAGTTTGAGATATATATTGTCTAGTGGTCTAGCGTTGGCGTCGACCACAGGAGGTCCCGGGTTCGATTCCCGGGTCGGGCACTTAAAAAAAAAAAATAATATATATATATATATATATATATATATATATATATATATATATATATATATATATATATATATATATATATATATATATATATATATATATATATATATATATATATATATATATATATATATTACGCCCTGTTAAGCACAAAAGATCCAACCAACATTTTATTACTTTTAAGTTAATGCAGTTTGAAGTTTGACAGAGAACAAAAGAATCATAGTACAAAGCACGAAGCTGTAAATATTCATCTAAAGTATTCAAAGTTTTGTTTCGTGCTTTATATTATGATTTTTTTATTCTCTGTCAAACTTTAAACTGCATTAACTTAAAAGTAATAAAATGTTGGTTGAATCTTTTCTGCTTAACAGACTCCAATATACATATATGCCAAATTTCGTTTAAATCTGTTCAGCCGTTTATGCGTAATTCAGTAACAAACATCCATCCATCAATTCAAACATCAAAACTTTCGCATTTATGATATTAATAATATAGATAACTAGCTGTTACCCGCGACTTCGTCTGCGTGGACTTCGTTTACTCCGCTCCTACAGGTCGTAGCGTGATAGTATATAGCCTATAGCCATCCTCGATAATTGGGCTATCTAACACTTTTAGTTTTTTCAAATCCGACTTGTGGTTTTAGAGATTTAGAGATAATATATATATATATATATATATATATATATATATATATATATATATATATATATATATATATATATATATATATATGTATATATGTATATATGTATATATGTATATATATGTATATATGTATATATATATATATATATATATATATATAATAGCGGGCTGTACACTACAGCTAATACTCGATATTTTCTGTTGTATCCTTTCCGGTAGTTGCAGACCCAAAATCCTTTATATATAGTTTTTATATCATTAAAACTACATTATATCCAAAATGCAAAGAAGAGTGACATATATTGGTTGAAAACTTTATTTTACTGGAGTGAACCGTGCACAGCCCGAAGCTAACGACAATTATAAATAAAGCATGAAATTTAAATAAACACAAAATAACAATACAAGGTTATAGACAAACAAAGAAAAACAAGTAACAAACGCCTACACAATCATATCCTATAAAGGAAATGCATAATGACCCGTATCGAATGACCAACCGAAACGGGATCGTTATCGAGATCAGATCCCGGATTTACGAGCTATCCCGCGGCTTCCGTTATCGGGACCATCGGATGGACTGGACATTTTATCTAGACTAGACTCTTGTTCTTAGGTTCTTTGGTCCTTTTATATAACACCTTATAGAAAGTAAATGTTTAAGTTTACATTGGAAAAAACTTGTTTTGATTGTTTATATTGTCATATAGCAAACGAGGATATGGCTTACTGATGGAAAGAACCAAACATCGCATATATGTTAATGGTGCGTTGCTATCTTTGAATCAGTTTACCGGCTACCTTACCCACCAAACCGAAACAAGACAATGACAAGAACTGAAGCTATTGATGCAGGAATAAGTAGGTATAGCGGTGGTATCAAATACTCGTTGCGGAAATCACGAATCCAATCGTTCACCTTTTACGAACTGCCTGACAGAATGGCAGGTGATCTATATTTCAAAGGGGGCCCGGACCAACAAAGGGTACAAATATAAGGGTATATATTAATAAGAAACAATACACATACGAGAATATTATAATCATTATATAATATTATATGAAATATATGAATATATATATATATATATATATATATATAATATACGAGAATGTTATATTCATCCATACTAATATTATAAATGCGAAAGTAACTCTGTCTGTCTGTCTGTCTGTCTGTTACGCTTTCACGGCCAAACCACTGAACCGATTTGGATAAAATTTGGTACAAATATAGTTTGAGACCCAAGAAAGGACATAGAATAGTTCTTATCCCGGAAATCCCACGGGAACGGGAACTATGCGGGTTTTTATTTTAGAATTTTTTCCACGCGAACGAAGTCGCGGGCACAGCTAGTTATATAATATTCTCGTATCTATACTGTTTCATAAGGACATTGCGTCAAAATTTTAAGTTCCAATCTCACCATCTCGTCGTCTGGAAATACACAACTGTGCGATTCTCTTTTCTGGAACTTTTAGCCTCGCATAACTCTAATGTGGAATCAGTTACCGGCAGGGGTGTATTCGAACGGATATGACTTAAGGACGTTAAAGAAAAGAGCTATCATATTCTTAAAATGCCGACAACGCAACTGCAAGACCTATGGTATTGCGGATGTCCATGGGCAGTGATGATCACTTACCATCAGGTGCACCTCCTCGTTTTTCCCGTCTTCTATAAAAAATTCAACTTAGGTATGTTATTCTGCTAAAGTCTATATGTCGATTTTTGGAACGATATAATTAGTTTTATTTTAATTTTCATTTACTTATTTCAACCTCCTATTAGCTGATACTTATAACTATGGAAGTAGCGATAGCCTTGGTATGGAGGGACGGGGACCCTAATATTAAGGTTCAAAAATGTACGAAAATTAACGAGTTTTACCCCGAACTTTTAACTGCTGCAGGAAATTATTTAACCCATAATATAAAAATAAGTCGGGTTTTCCTTCCTGCCGCTATAACTCCAGAACGCACGAACCGATTTCCACGGTTTTGCATTCGTTGGTCTCGGGCTCCGTGAGGTTTATAGAAAAGAAAATTTAAAAGCAAAGCAAAGCTATCTGGTGGCGAAACGGAGTTCGCCGGGTTTGCTAGTCTAATTATAGATATAAACACGGATATCCTATGATGGATTGAAATTCTAAATATCTTATAACTCCACGAATTAAAATATTTTCCTTAAAGATAAGGCTAGAGGACCTCTCTTTATATATGCCCATGCCAGTGACTTCTCTGTGTTAAAAGAAGGTATCATCACGCCTGTTTCCCTTGCGGAGTAGGCAGAGCAAACCGAACGTCTGTAGACTTTCCGGTTCACCGCGATTCACCGGTTTGTCGGTTGGCATTTACCAACATGTTAATGATTATCGACTATTTCTAGCAAAAACCGGGACCGACAACTTAACATGCTCATCCGAGGCACGGGATTGATAAAAACACCAACCTGCCAAACTCCGAGTTGCTATTGAGATGTTAATTAGATTTTTGAAAAAAACCTTGAAAAAACCTCAATAATACTCAGCCCGAGGATCGAACCCCGGACCCCATGATCTAAGCTTAGGTAATATGTTAGCCCTAGTCTACGAGCAACTATTAAAAGAATTTTATCAAAAATCAATTTTTGATAAAATTAATGGATACAGTAGAAAAAATATATTTTCTCTGTCTAGACTAATATTATAAAAACATAAGTTTTGTTTCGAAAAAGTATTAATAAATTGCTATAAGTATAGATTTTGTAATTGTTCTCCAATTTCTCATTCAAATTTTATGAAATTGTCACCTTTTGAACTGAAGCTTAATAGGCAAAGACATTTTGTTGTATCTAGGTTAATACATAATATAGCTATTTCATGCATTAGCCTAGATTGGTACAAGCATACCTGTTATTTCATAATAAAAACGATTTAAATTAGGAAGCATTAGTCCATAGAAAAGTTAAGTCTGGGGTTGCAAAATTTAGAGGACACAATTTTATTTATTATGCAACCGCCGACTTCCCATTTAAAATAGAACTTCAAGGAAATCATAATCTCCAAATCAAAAAAATTAAAATTAGTTCATAAGTGTGCAAGTATTAATAAATCATCATTTTCAAATATTATCCAATTCTAACAATATTACATTCATATATTTGACCGCCCCATTGGTCGAGTGGTTAGCGAACCTGACTACGCAATTGACAAGACGCGGCTCGAATTCAATCCCCAACGAAGACAAGCATTTGTGTGATGAGCATAAATGTTTTTACTTCCGGGTTTGGGTGTTTAATAAATATATTCTAGTATTTATATATGTATTTCTATTTCTAACATCCATAACACAAGCAAATAATTTTCTTATTTTGGGGTTAGATCAGTAAGTGTAATTTGTCCCGTGAATATTATTATTGTGTAGGTCAAATTGAAATTAAATATATCTATTTAATTAAAATTAAATATATCTATTTATTTATTTTCATATATCTATTTTTAACCTCCTTTGAAGTCGGTTAAAAATAGATATATTAATATACACACTACACAGTCTTGCTAATAAAGAAATTTAGTTAATTGATAAAACTGATACTCATTTTGCTTCAACTTTCGAACTTTGATCGTAGACTAAATAATAAAATATTTTTTAAGTTTGACAACAAGCTTTGGCCGTAAAGAAAATGAAATACAGTTGTGTGTATTATCATGTATACCTCATGAATGTAGTGTGTGTAATGTTTATTTTTATTAATTTAATGTATTTCTAATGCATATTATTTAACAATATTAGGTTACTCCATTCCTCCGCAATGTACCTATACTTTAACTGTGCCAAATTTCATACTGCACCGTTTGCGTAATTGTCTTAAAAAGGGGTACAAAGTTTTGAATTAATTTATTAATATATATGTGTTGTTTACTGCCTCTGAATAGATACGATAAAATGTGTGCTTATTTACTCAGTCAAACATGTTTTTAATAGGACTAATTATTAAAATATAAAAATTGTAGCAGATAGTATGCAGATTCTACCAGTTGACAAAATGTTTTAATTGGACATTATAGATATAGACAGCTATTAGTTTTTATAGCTCCTGTAATGTGGGCCATAATTTAATTTTAATTAGTTTTATAATAACTTAATCTATACTAATATTACAGAGCTAAAATTTGTAAATTTGTGAGTTTGACTCTGTGTTCTAGTGGTCCGGTATCGGTGCTGACCACTTGAAGTTCCCGGATTCGAACCCCGCATGTGACAATTCAAAAATGTGTTTTTTCAGTTTTCTGATAATAAAGAAGTTGCCCTGGATTGGAAAATGCCCGGTTGGCGTTAGGCTTGCCACCTATCATATTGTGGGACTAACGGCCGGTTTCCGAAACGCAAATTAATTTTAATAAGCAATTAACCTGTGTTTGACAGAACATTTGCTTGTAAAAATTATGCGTTTCGGAAACCGGCCGTAAGTATCTTCGACTAATCGTGGGTGCACTTGTACGTCTGCCTATCTCTTCGGGGAAACGGGCGTGAAGATACTTTATTGTGAATTTATTTATCTTTGTTTTGTGTGTTTTATCTCTAGTAACTATTAAACCGATTTTGACTATAAAACCGACAGAGTCAACTCTGTGTTCTAGTGGTCCGGTATCGGTGCTGACCACTTGAAGTTCCCGGATTCGATCCCCGGATGGGACAATTCAAAAATGTGTTTTTTTAGTTTTCTGATAATAAAGAAGTTGCCCTGGATTGGAAAATGCCCGGTTGGCGTTAGGCTTGCCACCTATCATATTGTGGGACTAACGGCCGGTTTCCGAAACGCAAATTAATTTTAATAAGCAATTAACCTGTGTTTGACAGAACATTTGCTTGTAAAAATTATGCGTTTCGGAAACCGGCCGTAAGTATCTTCGACTAATCGTGGGTGCACTTGTACGTCTGCCTATCTCTTCGGGGAAACGGGCGCGAAGATACTTTATTGTGAATTTATTTATCTTTGTTTTGTGTGTTTTATCTCTAGTAACTATTAAACCGATTTTCAAAATTCTGTCATCAGTAGCTAAAGAAATTTTTGATTAACATAAATTAGATTTTATCCCAATTTTCCCACGGGATCGGGACCTAAGCAGGTTACCTCGTGGAAAATCATAATAATATCATTTCAGAACGTGTTTCAGAAGATTTAAATATATGTATAAATATAAAGTAAGACAACCTCCACAAAATAATTGATACTTTTACAAAGATACCATTCGGACGTGTTCGTATATACAGTGTGCCCCAGAATGCCTATAAGAAGCTGGGGCGTAGCGGTCATGCGCATCGTGTAGCTGATGTAAAAAATATTTAAAAAATCAAAGTCGAAAATTTTTTTAAGCTATTGCATGGCTTCTGTCGCAGGCCTTGAGCGTGGAGACCGAATCCAGAAATTCCGTAACGAAAAAACCTAACACCCTCCACTCCGACCGGCACAGCGGTGATACTTTTTAGTTTTTCCATCTATCGATTAATACCAGAACTTTTAATGACTTTTTGAAATATCACGCTTGTCTCTTTAGTTCAGCAACCCGCCTTTAGGTGGCATTGGTTGTATTGGAAAACTACCGTAATCAGCTGTTTGTGAGAAAGTATATAGGTGTATAGGTATTTATCATCTACGTACAACAGTGAATATCTGTACTCGTATAATTTGTGTACAAAGTGTTTTAAATATGAATAAACAAAGAAAAAAAAATACTGCACAAATAAAATAAATATATAATTGTAATTGCATAAGTTGATAAAAAATGCTATGCAATAGCTTTACCGCGGCAGTCTCCGAGTGCCACACGTCTTTTTTTGTTTAATACAAAATTAAAAAAACATTATTAAATTTTAATAATGGACATAAACTGAATGAGTGAGATAGAAGTATAATCTTTGTTATGACGCCGTTCCAAAAATTAGGGTTGCTAATTAATACCGATAACATTTATTAACGTCTTTTCAATTTTGTATTACATAAAAATGATTTCAACTTGGATTTTTTTAATATTTTTTTATCGATTCTATTACAATAAAGACATCGATCACACCGCTCCAAGCATATTCCTCGTCCGGTCATTATTAATACTAATCTCTTTAACTAAACTAATTTTCATAAGCACCATAAAATGTTAGCTGCGTTTAAGAGCAAACAAATGTTCTTAGGACCTTTACAAATGAAATGTTAATTACACGTTGGAGCCCGAGTTTATACGGCGACTCGTAAATCACGGTCTAATTACATAGCTACCGAGATATCTTTATCACATCTACATTGATCTTAATTATGTAATATTGTCCAAGTAGTGACGCTTGAATATGAGCTATGTGAATGTGTTTATAGCAATAGGACATAATTTATGTACTATTGTGTTTGTGCAATGAAAAGCAGCTTCCTGATGTCTTGTATGCTATATAAATGTGTTATCTCGTTATGACATTTGTCATTTATAATAAATATGCTGATTCGCATAGCTTAGTCTGCGAGGAGAGAAAAATAACAAAACTGTAACATTTCATATAGAATTTTATTAACTATTTCAGCCCCTTAGAGTTTGTTTTTTAAGAAAATGTTATAAACTTAACGCCGGGCTTTCAATTATCTCCTTCGTTCCCTGACCTTCTATTACCTCCTTTAACCCTGGGCCTATAATTAATTCCTTTGATCCTGGTTCTTCAATTACCTCCTTACCAAATTTCATTAAAATCACAAAGCTTTATAAACATGAAAACGTTTTCACAATCCATTAAGCTTTCACAGTTAAACTGATATACTGAACAGACACAAAGACAGACTTTCGCATTTATTATATTTGTTTGTTTAAACAACGGCAAAGTTACATTCATTAGCTATTTTTTTTAAAATTAACCCCTAAAAGGCTATTGGGGATGAAAGATTGTATAAAATTTCCTACTTTGATAGCTCATTACTCTACTGACGAGACCACTTTTGTTCGACCTTGAATCGAACTCGAAACCTCATGATCAGGGCCGAAAAGACAAACTACTAATCATCAAAACAGTAAACTTCGAAATTTTAACTTTTACTTTTATAAGGTGTTATTTTATTCAAACATTATAATATATTGAGTTATAAATGAGGTATCACGTTTCCTTAATTTAGGATATCCTGTGACAAGAAGAAAGTGCGACGAAAAGAAAGAAAGTAATTAATTAGATTATTTATATACTGTCCGATAAAAATTAAGATATGAAATCATTAAATTTAATAATTTTGTGTCACTAATTATTAAAATCCAAGCTGTTTTAATACTTCTTAAATGAATTCAATTGAAAAAAGACGACATTTTTATTTTTATTAGTGAGTAGAATAGTGACTGTGTTAAGGTTCCGTTACCCATAAGTAAAAAATAGAACCCTCACAGGATCACTTCGTTGTCCGTATGTTCGTTTGTCAAGATCCTTTTTCCCAGGAACGCGAAGTGATATCAAGTTGACATTTATAAATAAATACTCGGGTCTACGGACCCTCTCAGCTGTGAAAACATTTATGTCACATATTTTGCGATTTTCAACAGAATCAGTAACCGTGTTGGTCGGGGCTCTTTTAAAGAAAAGACCAACTGCCGTTCTGTCAGGCAGGTCGTAAAAAGCGATTGATTGGCTATGCGAGTCACTACCGTCGTGGCTATTAGGTGATAGAGATCTGCATTGTCTCGCCCGGGTCTTACCTATTACTGCCGCAATAGCGCCAGTGCTTGTCACAGTCGTGTTCTGGTTTGGAGGGTAAGGTAGCCGGTAAACTTATGCACGTGGCATTAGAGCTCGTCACAAGATAGCTGCAACATTGACATCTTTGGTGTCTATAGGCGATGGTTGACTCTATACATCAGGAGACCCATCTGCTTGTTTGCTATTTTATGATATAAAAAGGACCTACAATGTGTAGCTAAGATTACCTATAAGTTTGTACGGAACCCTCGGTATGCGAGTCCAGTTCGCACTTGATCGGTTTCTTAATAAAGTCATCGACATAACTATTTGCCTATTTCCAGTCGGACAGGATTTATGCTACTCACAGAATTAATTTTGTTTAAAGTTGTTTAGTTTTGCTTGTGTTTCTGATTTTTAATCAGGAAAAATGTATTTTTTGTAATATTGTCTTACAAATATTACTAAGTGATAGGGATGAAAAATATAAATTCTGCGTTCACATGACTTACACACATGACTTCTTTTTACTGAATAGGGTCAAAAATATAGCATATGTTATCCAATGATGATAATATTAAATGTTGAGTCATTTATTCGACATGATCGTCCGGATAGGTATTAAATGTTGAACTGCATAAGTATTTTTTTTTTTTGCAGTGCTTGTGTAAAATATTGTAACTTGTACGTGTTAAATGTAAAATGATAATATCTTTAAAACTTAAAAAAAAATTTGACATGACAGGTGAACCTGCGACTTTCGTTCTGGCTAGTACGCTCTATCAACAGAGCTATATTGTACTGATCACTAGTTATTCATTTGTATAAATCGGTGATGCATACAATCATCGGAATCGATCACAAAGCAAAGTAGAATTCGGCACGTTAAACCACTCGACCGTAGCTCATTTGGTAAAACGTACCGGTAAGAGGCAAAGTCGCAGGTTCATATCCTGTCATGTTGAAATTTTTCAGTGTTAAGTTCTTAAAGTTTTCCCAAGCAAGGGATAAGTGCAAAACGCATATATAGATAATAATATCTACATTACTCTAGCAAGAAATCATAATGTAAAGTATGATTTAACATTCTGGGATCTTGTAATGAGCGGATGTCGGGAATAGATAGCGAAATACTGCACATACTTTACGCTGCAATAGAAAATACACAAGAAACTGAACCCTTCTTCGACATAACAGAGTTGATTTTAGAAATGTCTAATAATAATTTATTATAACGAAAAGGAGCTATAAAGTACAAAGTTGCATCAAAATGAGCCTTTATAAACCTCGGAATAAAAGCTGAATTTACATCTTCTTTACTCTGGGGTTTAATAAATATAAGTAATAGGAGCCGGCGCCAGCCGTTTTGACCGAAGCCTAGATAACATCGCTGGTCTAGGCGTCAACAGGCTACGGTTGTTGCAGATTATACTTAATAGCTGACATCTAATTTTAATTTGATACTTAAGTAGACATCTTTTTTATTGCTCTTGCATATTCAAGATCTTTTTGCATAGCACATTTTATGTTATAATTTATAAATAGTCGCGCCTATGACATTCTTTTGCCTTGACATTTAAGTTTCTTTATCAAACTACCGCATCGAACTCAGCCAAGGTTTAACAAATGATTTGGCTTGTTACCCAAAATAATCTATGCAACTGAATCGTAGATTCTTATTTGTTTAAAATTGAATTTAGAATTTCCGTAGTCTGTGTATGTATAACCCGCGTACTGCGTAGCTCACGACGCCGCGGGAAAAATGTATGTATGTTATATATTAACCAGCAATCAATCTGTGGTCGAAATTCGTCTATGGACTAAACAATAAAAAC
The DNA here is from genome assembly GCA_036924255.1 of Apodemia mormo. Lineage (NCBI taxonomy): Eukaryota > Metazoa > Arthropoda > Insecta > Lepidoptera > Riodinidae > Apodemia > Apodemia mormo. The sequence goes on along the minus strand of JAUPFN010000009.1, from coordinate 17,141,048 downwards.
TCTTTTAAGTTTTATAACATACTAAATAAAAGACATAAGCCATAAATAAACTAGTATACACAGCACATGTGTGTATATTATCATATACATGATAGTATATATGTAAGATCTTACTGTAGAACGAACTTCACTGCTGGTTAATTTATGAAAAGTATTTTATATCCAATTGAATATGTTTTGGCGTTGACCACATGAGGTTCCTGGTTCGATTCCCGGGTCAGGCACATAAAAAAGTGGTTTTTCAGTTTTCTGATAAACACAAAGTTGACCAGGATTGGAAAGTGCCCGGTTGGCGATAGGCTTGGCACCTATCACATTTGTGGGACCAAGTAGTGTTTGGCTAATCGTAGGTGCACTTATCGTACCTCTGCCTACTCCTCGGGCGTGAAGATACTTACTTAGTTACTTAAATATGTCAAAAATATATGGGTTGACTAATAAATTTCAGTCCAGAATATATATATATATATATATATATATATATATATATATATATATATATTCATATATATATATATATATATATTCAGCGATTTGGTTAGTAGTCGAATTCCATACCAAAGAGTTAAGCCTACCCAAGAGTTCTCACAGGAAAAAATAGTCAATGTAACGTTTACATGTTTTAATAGGCTTCATACTGTTGAATAGTATGAAATTTGTCTATTAACCAAACCAGTGATATTCTGGAATGAAATTTTTAGTCAACCCACTTGCAATATATTTGTTGGCATATTTTATTGAATACACAATACTTTTCATCTATTAACCAGCTCGATGAAGGTCGTTCTATAGTGGGATCCTCTACTAATATGTCACATAGATGTAGTGTGGTAATGCATTTTTTAATTGATTTTATGTATTTCTACTGCACATTATTTAAAAATATTAGGTTTACCCCAGTCCTCCGCAATGTAAGCTTTAACTGTTCCAAATTTAACACTCCACAGTTGGCGTAATTATCTTAAAAAGGGGTACAAAGTGTTTCCTTCAAGTATTAATTTCCCCGTGTTGGTCCCAGGCTTCCTTGAAGAATAGGCCAACTGCTGTTCTGCCAGGCAGGTCGTAAAACGCAATTGATTGGCTTTACGACTCACTACTATCGTGGCTACTAGGTGGTAGAGTTCTGCATTGTCTCGCCCGGGTCTGGTACGACCGCCTTACCTGTTCCTGCCGCAGTAGCGTTAGTGCTTGTCACTGCCGTGTTCCGCATTACAGGGTAGGGTAGCCGGTAAACTTATGCATGTGGCATTAGACCTCGCCACAAGATAGCAACGCACCATTAACACCTTTGGTGTCTATAGGCGATGGTTGACTCTTTCCATCAAGAGACCCATCTGCTTGTTTGCTATCTTATAATATAAAAAAATAATAATAATATATAGAAATAACATAGATACTAACTGACCTAGCAAATGTTCTGTCATATAAATTGTATAAATATTTTAGTTGTCCCGTTGGTCAAGTGATTAGCAACCCTGGGTACGCAATTGATAGGTTCCGGGTTCAAATCCTGGCAGGATCAAGTATGTATGCGATGAGCATAAATTTAATATTTTTTATGCGTTTGGCTCTTTGTCAAATATATTTCGGTATTTATTTATATTTCACACGCAGATCCGGCAAGCGTTGTTTTGCCGTACAAATTACTTGCGTTGAATATTTTAGTAGGGTACTTGAGAGGGGGAAGGAGGGAGGTTAAATGAGATAAAAACTATCTTTTAAGTATGGTCCAACAGTAGATATCCACAAAATTGCATTGAAATCAATTCAATATTTAGGAATCCATAGCGGACAAACAACGTGACACGTGATTTATATATATATATATATATATATATATATATATATATATATATATATATATATATATATATATATATATATATATATATATATATATATATATATATATATATAAATCACCACTAACCTCTCAACCTCACACCATTAATCTCTTTGGTGTCTATAGGCGAAGGTTTCTCTTTTCATTGGGAGAGTCATATACATAATTTCAATTTATGTTAGTATTATTCTTATTTTTTTTACAAATTCTTATTTTTCTAACTACATAATAAAATATTTGTATTAGAGCAGAGCTGGGTACCAAGTGTAAAGCAAAAATCGATGATCATCTTAATTGTTAATTATCATCATGTTAATTATGCGTCACGTTGTTTATCCGCTACGAATTCCTACAGAACCGATTTCAATTAAATGTTGTAGTTATCTACTATTTTGTCTAACTTAAAATATCGGACAGTTTTTATCTCAAAAAACTGCCCCCTCACAATACCCCACCAAAATATTTAATACAAATAATCATGGGCGTACCCTTGTTCTGGGATAGGGGGCGGGCAAGACTATATTTTTATCTCATTACTAGCTGACCCGGCAAACGTTGTTCTGCCTTTTTAACTACTCTTATTTTTTTTCTATATTTTCTCGCCTTTTAAACCTTCCCTGGACTTCAACAATTAATTCAAAACCAAAATTAGCCAAATCGGTTCAGCCGTTCTCGAGTTTTAGTGAGACTAACGAACAGCAATTGATTTGTATACATATATATAAGACAGATATTTTTATCTACAACAATAGATAGTAAAGACGTAAATAAATTCGAGGAGAGGGGGGCAGCTGCCCCTCCCTGCCCCCCTCCCCTCGGTACGCCTATGCAAATAAATTATATGACAAAATAACGTTTGCTGAGTAAGCTAGTAAGTCTATATATACCGTGGTCCCACAAATAATTTTTTTTTTTTGATTAATAACAAGCTGAATTTTTGTAAACAGCTTCGTTTTGATGAGACAATGATCTTTTCTATTAATTTTCATACGCTTATCTTGATCACACGCATCAAAGCACTGATTGTAATCTTATAATCAACAATTATGTTTCAAGTCAATAACAGCTTGAAGTGTTAAGTAGTAGGATTAGCAAAAAAACGTATATCTATACTATTAAATAAATCTGTGGATCTGTTTGTACATTTCATAATTTTGTCAAATTTCGTGGTAAACACTTATTTGTTTTATGCACAAAAATATATCTCGACTAAGTAACCCACACAGCTTTGCCCAAAGTAGATTAGAATGCCATGCATGTACATTGCCGATGGAAATTATAGCTATTCTTATATCGCTATCACGTAATGATGTTATTTGTTTTTCGTCACTGTTACATCACGGGTGATAAATCACGACCGTTATATTTTATAAGTGACGATTACTGGCGCAGTGGGCGCATTTTATTCCGTATGTTATATCGACGCGCTGTGATTACTATTTTAAGTGATTAGTAAAGTAAAATAACATATTAAACATATTCTCTTTTCTAGCTGGTGACACGGTGTTGCTCAAATGTTGTTGCTTTGTCTCTTTCGTACGATGGATTTCCTCGAATTATAAGCATAAGTCTTCGCCTGCGTGAAATTAAATCACGCTTGCGTTGTATATAAAGGACGGTTTCGATGCATATAACTGGTGTGACACGTGAATTGTTTTATAACGAACTAGCTGTTGCCAGCGACTTCGTCAGCGCGGACTTCGTTTACTCCGCATTGCTCCTCCTCCGTAGGTGATAGCGTGATAATATGTACTTTTTAAGTTTACCCCAGACATACATTGACTTTCCTACAATTTTATTATATGTATAGATGATATAACCAGTAATGCGTGAAATGTGCCGCCATGCCTAAATGTACATTATATACGAATTTTTCATTCCCAATTAGAGCACCATAGGGGTCGATTTTTGAAATAAATAGCGTATGTTTGATCCCAGCTCTTCAACAACGTCCAAGTCAAATTCGCGTCGAAATCGATTCAGCGGTTAAGGCGTGAAAGCGTAACAGACAAACAGATATACAGATGGATAGGCAGCCAGGCAGACTTTCACATTGATGGATTATATTATATATATTAGTATGGATATATAATATTTCTGTGGTATTAGGACTCATTAACATCAATTGTACCATTTTGTCCTGTTATAACATAAGAAATTCATCCCCGTGTTGGTCCCGGGCTCCTTTGAAGTATAGGCCAACTGCTGTTCTGTCAGGCAGGTCATAAAAGGCGACCGATTGGTTATATGAGTCACTACCATTGTGGCTACTAGGTGGTAGAGTTCTGCATTGTCTCACCGCCTTACCTATTCCTGCCGCAATAGCGTCAGTGCTTGTCACTGTCGTGTTCCGATTTGGAGGGTAAGATAGCCGGTAAACTTATGCATGTGGCCATAGACCTCGCCACATGATAGCAACGCACCATTAACACCTTTGGTGTGTATAGGCGATTTAACAAAAACGGACAAATCCACGTAATGTTGTTAAAGTACAATAATTATTATAAGCAAAGTATGAATGTTTTTTTAACTTTTATGGCGTGATATTGTTAAGTATGTACAGTATAAGAAAGGCTTTACGAAGCGAAACATTTTTATGATAATTATTTAAACATTTTTTTTTCATTTACAATTAAGACGGAAGTACGAGAAAATTTTGTTAGTTAACAAACGTTTAACTTGTTGAAAAATTAATTTTAAGTAAAATTTCCAACTTATTCAATACACTAAATAAATTAATTTATGTGTCGTACTCGCTTTTGAGGCCGTGCGCGCAACCTAAAAATATCGTGCGGAGACCTATTTTCAGCGTTAAATTAAAATTATAAATAATGGAGATATAGTTCCGGGATCCACAAGATTCTTTGGAAATTTCCTTCTCTTTCCGAAACTTTTTTATAATTTCTTAAATATTAATAGTTTATGAAATATTGGCAAAAAACGAAATGCCATTTTTTTCTCATCTTTAATTGTTTATAACTTTTGCAATTTTTTATGTGCTAATATACGCTTTTAGCACATTTTTAGGCGTCATTTCGGATCCAATGAGCTATCGCACATAATTTTAAGAACAATATCTCTATTTTAAACACTTTTCAACTTGTCGTGCAGACTAAGACTGACATACCTGTAAGGGTAAAATGCCCCTTTACATAAAAACACAATATTAAAAAAACTGAGCTTTATACTTTAGTGAAATTGAGGCACTATTTTATACACCTTTGTTATCTGTTACGTACCAAAGTAACCGTCATCCCAATTTCATATTACCTGATCGTTCTTACCTAGGTTGAGGACCTTACTATACTATCATGCGCAAAAAACTTTCATTTTAAACGCAGACTTTTACTCTATAAAACTAGTAACGAATTAAACCTATTTAAACATGCGTGTATTTTAGCACTCATTCTGTCACATTAACTATGGACATAACGTATCTCTAGTCACTACGTGATAATGAACGAGACAGAGTAGACCCAACTCCTCCTATAGCTTCCAGATATTCAGTATCTTCACGCCCGTATCCTTGAAGAGGTAGGCAGACGTACAACAAGTCCACCCATGATTAGCTGAAGATACTTAGTCCTATAATGTGATAGTTGGCCAGCCTAATCCCAAGCGGACATTCATCCAACCCGGGCAATGTTGTTTTTATCCGAAAACTGAAAAAAACACATATTTGAATTGCCTGACCCGGGAATCGAGACCTCATGTGGTCAACACCGACACCGTACCACTAGAATAATACCAGATATTCAGTTTGCTGCAGTTTAGTTGCTCTTAAATTACACTACATTTTACATATTATATTCTCGTCTTTCAGTAATAAGTAAAAAGCTTATGTCACTTTATTTCAAACAACATATTTTGTTTAAACATGTTCAATGTGAACTTCGCCTTGTATGTTTTTTTCTCAGAATAAAATATCAGACGCATAACATTAAAGCATTAAGAAGTTAAATATGCAATGCAAATAAAGATCTCGACTACGGGTTTGTTTTAAAGTCAAGGTTAAAACGAGACTGATTTTCTTTGTGAAGCAAATGAGAGTTCAACTTTTTTCTCTGACAAAGAAACTGGAGTTATGGGAAATAAAGATTGTTGGTAATTTGCAAGAACGACTTTAACAAAGTTCAAGCTTTCTTAGAGTCTAAACTTATTACTTCGTTGCCATTCAATTTTTCATAAATCTGTCAAGAACGTGCGGACTACATTTTAAATCAATAAGCATTTGTATTACAGCTTTTCTTAACGAATTAAAAATTTAGATTCGCAATGTATTTTCAACTGACTTATAAACAAAAAGTGATTCTTAATCTCACTAAGCTTTATTATATAGAGTATCCTACATCTCTGGCAAGGAGATGTCCATAAATTACGTGAGGTGTTTTTTTTTAATTTTCTGTCCCCTGAGTGTATTTATTACATGAAATGTAAGACGTTGTGTACTATAACATCCAGTGAAGTTTCAAAATCAAATCTTCGCAATTATCTCTACTATCTCTCTATAATTACCTATTCATATAATTACTATACACTTTCTTTGACCGTTGTTTCAAAATAATGACATAATGTTTTGTTGCTTCCAATTATAATGCAATCAACATCAATTATAAAAAATTAAGCATAACGTATTTTTAATTACTTTTGATAGGTAATAAGTACCACAAACGAAATAATTATTAAGAAAATAAGAGGAATGCTTATTTAAGTCCTACAGTGTTATAATATGTTCTCTACGTTTTTATCCTAAACAGGTTGTCGGATTAGCATGTTTTTTTACATGCTATCGTATATTTTCTTTATAAAGACATGCAAGACAATGTCTGCATACCGAAAAATAAAAAAGTATGTATGTATATAGCTCGATGCACAGCATAGCATGATGTAACTTGGGAAACCTCAGTTCTGGCAAAAAATCAGTTTGTCAGTAACCAAGCCTAGGGTTTTTTAGACTAACAAAAATTAATGTGATCTTTTTAATTACTCCTTAATTTAACAATGTGTTTCGTTATAGCATTTTGAGTTGCACGATATTTTTACATAATTTTGAGAACCATATTTATAACGATAGCATCCCTTGTCCCTCAAACTTAAAATTTTTGTACTAATCTCCCTTATAAACAGTGGAATATTGGGCACATACTTGTCGAAATTATAATTTTTCTTTGCATCTTGTGTCTGATTCCTAGCAAAAAGTTATTTATAACTATATGTCGCCCCTACTGTGCAAAAGCTATCAACTGTTTCATCTTGTACTAACTGTTCCCTGCGGCTTTGTTTACAAATGATGTACAAACATTACTCCCTGCTACTGAATCAGGTAAAAATAGTCCATATTACTCATTGATAATGTATCCTTACATTATTTAAAGAATTTTTAAAATCGGTCTCGTAATTGTTGAGTTTATACATTAAACACAAACAAATCTTATGAATTTATAATATTAGTACAAATTATGCCTAAAACATTTTGCGTATCTCCTTTGGCTATTTCAAAGCGGAAAATAGGAGCAGTTGCAGTTATTCCAATACTTCGCGATTTGTTTATTTTGAGGTTAGATTACTTAGTTAGATATTTTGTGCAATACATCCATATAATATTATATACCTAAGTATAGATGTTATATTAAATTATGTCCACTTACCCGTTAAACAATGAAGATGACTATTAAATAATCCACAAATCACTATCAATATCTCATCAAGTAATTTTACTTCAAGAATTTTACTTTCTCCTGTGAGTACCTATACACCTCCCATTGCGACTTTTCATTCAAGTATTAGACAGGTGATCATTGATTAGTGATTACTCATTCGTCTGCGGGCTCCATTAGTATTTAATTTGATATTATTATGATACCACACTGTCATGTTGTACAATAGAACATATATCGTTCGTGCGTAGGTAGGCGTGCCTAAATTATTATTTTGTGCCGCATGAATTTCTTATTGAAAACTGCAAGAAATAATTTTGAAAAGAAATAGCCGGGAAACATAAAGGAAAGAAACTACAATTTCTATACAATTTCCTCCTTCTCCTCCCGAAATGTTTTTTTCGCATGTTTCATATTTTTTATCTACTATTGCTAGTAGTCAATTATCTCTTATTAATAACAGATATAAAGCTACATTTGTAAAGTACTGGTTACTCTTACAACAAAGCCGGAACACGTCAGTTGCAAGCGTTGCCGTTTTTGTCTTTTGAACTACTTTGGAACTACTTACTGTATTGATTTTGAAAATTCTTTAATTAACAGGCCAGATTTAAAACACATTGTTGCGTATTACGCACCAAGCATTCTGTTTTACAATGTACGAGTTTGCCACTGATTCTGAGTATTACCAGTTCTCGAATATTTCCTCAAACCTCAAAATCTAATCATATTTTTACTTTTACTAAAAGTATTGATTTAAAGATATGTAGATTGCGTTTTAAATATAATTCCATGAATAATTGATTTTTTTAACTTCCCGCTACGTGCGTAAATAAGAAAGTTGCTGATTTTACCCCGATTTTCGAAAATCGAGTTTTCACCAGATATCTACGTTTTGAAGTTCTAAAAACCTTTTCCAAATGTTTTACGACGGCGTCATTATGTCTATATGTATGTGTGTGTGCGCGTGTGTGCGTATGTAAACATCTCATAACCTTTGAACGGCTTGACTGATTAAATCATGGTTGGCATTCGATTAGGTGCCGCTTAACATAGATTGCCAGAAAATCTGAACCAATTTGGCCGTAGAGTATTTGAGATATTTTTAAAAAACTTAAATAACCGTTTTATTATTCCAGGTACTAATTCAGAATAAAATTCAATCAGTTCTATTCCTTCATTACACAAGAAAGCTTCATTATTCCTAAGTAATAGAGGTTATATTTAAATATAACCTCTATTACTAACCTCTATAACTAATATACTAAAATATAACCTATATTAAAATATAACAAGGTTAAGAAACTGAAATTTGATTATGAAATTTTAATATAACCTTATCATAGGGATAGATTCTATTTTTTTACAAAAAGCATATAGTTCAAAATATTTGCCCCATTTTATTACATTTCCTGTCATTTATATTCCGCTGACAGAGATTGCTTGGAACGATAGTACTGTCAATTGTGTATATTTTTATTGCTTTAAGTTAAATTGTATAAACTTTCTTGTACAATGAAGACATAATACATGTAAAAAATATAAACAAAACGAGAATGTTTATAAAAACGTATAAAAGTCAAGGTTATTAATATTTTATTTTAAATGACTTTAATATATATTCGTATCAGTTACAAATTATGCTTCTAGAAATTTGAAACATGAGTAAGATGGCGAACTGTAAGAGTTTTGCCAATGGAAAGTGTAAATAAAAATGCTAATTTGATTATTATTCTGGAATTTAATGATTATAACACGAATTTTATGCAAATAATATGCAAAACCTTTGTTTCAATAGCTTAACCTTGACAGTGGAAAAAACACTTGTATTTTTATTTGAATAATTTCACCAATAACATAAAATTAAGATAATGGCTAGATAACAAATTTATAAAAATTAACAGATCCGAGTATATATCATGCGCATGTTTGTTTTTAGACTTTTATTAACTTTCCCTTTTCATTTAAAGAAGAAATGTGGGGATTATGTATTGTTAACATTTTTAATGAAATTCAAGCCTAGGCATTATGTTTCGATCGTGTCGTATTTAACACACACACATACACACACGCACGCACGCATACTTGCACACACACACGCACGCACGGAATCACGCACGCGTGCACGCTCGCACGCACGCACACACGTATATGCATGCCTAATCAGGAAACCAAATACGGAAACTGGTCATTGCGGTCAGCCTTAATTTGGACCTAATAATACAATAAGGATATTAAGTTCTGCCATCTGTGCATAGGATATTGAAGTTCATTGTTAACAAACAGTGATTTATACATAGAACCGCTTCCCATGAAAAGCTTACAATATCTAATTTTTTTCGAAATCAAGATATATACAAAAATGCTTAGCACCGCCGATTCTCCTTAATAGAGTCTGATAAGCCTACTTCCGAAAATCACCGCTAAGGGAACTAATGTTTAGTTTTAAATTGGCGCGATTTTCATCCTTTTCGCACAAAGACGTTACAATCTTTAGTTGTAATAAAAATTTTGTGGTCTATGCTGTATTTCTCTTAAAAAGTTTACAAAAATGTAATTACGACTTAAAGGTTACTTTTGATTGTCTTAAACACTGTATAAGTTCAAATTCAAAAGTGTAAAATTACAGTTTTTTTTGATTCTGTGATTTCATAATAAAATTTTTATATATTTATATTTGTTTTATTAAAAAAAAAAACTATTCATTGTGATTTTTCAATTAAGAAAACTAACAAATATCCAAATTTTGATTAATTTTATTCAAAAAAGGATCTAAAGTCAAAACAGGTTTTTATTTTTATTATTAGGTAACTTTGCTTTTAAAAACAAAAATGTTATTTTTAAAAATAAATGGATTCGAGTAGCTTAATACAAAAATGTAACCACTAAACTTATAAATAATGGATAATAGAAACTTTATAATAACTTATGAACAGTTGAAATTTCAAAACGCTCTCCTGTAAAGTTAGCTAGTTCTAAGATAGTACACTTTTAATGAGAAGCGGCGGTACAAATCAAGGCACGCGCCTCCTGGATGGTGACTATTTTTTTAACAATAATACACTAATTTCGTTGGGGTTTACTATGAAGTTAAGTAATATTCTCTTTTTATTACATTTTTATTGGCTATATTATATAGCCATTGATCATCTCATGTATATACTTGACCGATCTTATGACAATTTATATACAGTGAATACATTTGATTGCGCAAATGATAAGCCATAATATAGTTTTCTTTTCAATGAATTTGCACCTTTACTAGGTGGTAGAGTTCTGCATTATCTCGCCCGGTTCCGGTACCACCACGTTACCTATTCCTGCCGCAATAACATCAGGCTTGTCACTATCGTGTTCCAGTTAGAAGGGTAAGGTAGGCGGTAAACTTATGCATGTGGCATTAGACCTCACAACAAGATTCACTTTAAACAAGACAACAAGAAAGAAGAACGCACTCTTTCCATCAGGAGACCGATCTGCTTGTTTGCTATCTAATGATATAAAAAAACTTGTGAAGTGGGTGTTAGCTATTTAAGATAAAGTCCTACCTACGGCGAAACAAAGTAACGAGTTATTACTAATAACAGAAATATGACAAAGCATATGCTACGGACAAGGTGCGTGTAAGGGCATGCTGTGGTTTACGTGGCTGTTTGATACAATTGACCACAAGATCACATTCAGTAGTGTCAATTTATAGTGCGCCCTTCACCATCTATTCTAGCAATCGAGTATAATATTACCTTCTTACATGTGATATTGTACCTGCTCAATCCCTTATTTATGAACATGTGTGAGTGATATACGTACTGCTTCGCATTTTAACTCATCCGTGTGCTTTATACACTCAAGAGTTTACGAAATCCGTAACAAAGCAGAAATAAGGTTATTAAATTAAAGTTGCATATTTAAAGCGTCAAGTACGACCATCCGCAGGTTCTCTTGTGGAGTAGGCAATGTAAACGGAACATCTAAAGACTTTTCGGTTCACCACGGTTTACCAATTTATCGGTTAACGAGATAAGTGGTGATCCCCATCCCGCATTTTATTGACCTGATAACAAATATCGACATTTCTAACAAATACCAAAACTGACGACTTTACGTGCTCGTCCGAGGCACGGAGTGGTAACACATCACTCGCCAGACTCCGAGCTATTACTGATTTTTTTTCAAGATACCTCAAAAAAACTCAATGACACTTTTGTTCAACCCGGAATCCGGTACCTTTTGATAAGAACCGAATAGGTTATCCCCTAGTGGTAGGTGACACCTAAGTTAAGTTGTTTTTACTAAGTTGTTTTTACGAGAAAACTGAAAAAACACATTTTTAAATTGCCCAACCCGGGAATTGAACCAGGGAGCTTATGTGATCAACACCAACACTGGACCACTAGACCACAGAGGCGACTTTTTAAATTATTAATATACATGACAATATTTACACGTAAATACCACATTTTATCGACTTAGAAACTACAACCAACAATCTACTAAAGTATAATGTAAAGCAACATTACATATTTCAGAGATAATTATCAAAAAGCGTCTCTCAAGTTCAAGTCATGCATGAACTTCACTCATTCAAGACAAATGCGAGCAATTAGATGACACTAGTAATCGTTTAATCTGTAGATGAAAGTAGGTGATAGAAGTAATATCTTCCGCATCAGTGCATAGCACGAACACTGAGATAATCTACATGTCACATTCCTGTCACTGCAGCAATATATTGCATCTGATTCTTATTTATGTTGTTATATATTCTGTGCACTTCCTAAAATAACTTTTACTTTCATATGGGATTTTGTATTTTCCTTATATTTTGCACGCCGATGACAAGAAAGTTAAATTATTTACATAGGGTTTAATAAAAACTATCCAGTTGATGATCTAATGTGTGCTCTTTTTCTTCTATCATAAGCTAGCAACAATCTCTTGATGGAATTGATTTTCCTGATGAAAAATCGGTTCTCCTGATGGAAAGAGGCAATCATGGCCTATAAACACCAAATATTTGTCAAATGTAAATATTTGTATCAACAGCTATATAAGTCCTTTGCTAATCGCCTTACCTATTCCTGCCACTATTGCGGCAGGAATAAGAAATGCAGAACTCTGCCAATCGGTCGCCTTTTACGACCTGTCTGGCAGAGCGGCAGTTGGGCTATTCTTCTTCAAAAGAGCTCGGGCAAGGGCGAGATACAGAAGGGGAGGGGGGCATAACCTAAACGGGGTTCTAAATATGGATTTATTGAAAACAAATAAGGATTAGAGGTAAGGATAGAGCTAGGGACCAACACGGGGAAAAACAACGTTGCTGTTCAGTTTTCTAGTAAAAACCACATAGGCTAGCCACCTATCACATTATGGGACTGAGTATCTTCGGTAATACGGGCGTGAAGATACTTTTAAATTGATGATTGATTGATGAAATCTTCATCAATCAATCATCAGTATCTATATCTGCTAGTGATTTATATTATCACGTGTAAGCGGAAAATACGTAAAACTCTTGATACCAGTTATCGCTAATAACAAACAATAACTATTATTAATAATAATAATACATAGGTGGACAAATTCATTTAACTCTAAGGGAAGGAAATTCTATGCTTGTGATTTGGGTGTTACTCAACGATAGAGATATATAATTTGGTACTGATACATATTTACGCAGAAACACAAACATCTATGTCATCTTACAATGTTTGACCCTGTCGGGAATAGAACCTGAACCGCATTGATTGCGTGGTTAAGACCGTTTGGAAACTAAAGTCGGGCTAAATACTCGACTAAAAGATAAAGTTGGTAATTGCGGCTTTGGGGATAACCACCGTTTTTGCTAGGCAATAAGCTGCTAAACCGAGTGGCTTTAGATATTAATGCTCACTGCCTACCCCACAAGGAAAACTACGTGATAATATTTATTAGTTTACCTTTATAAAAATATTTTAGCCCCGCGATTAAAAATATGGTGTATTGATCGAAATCTCTATCTCTAAATCAAAGATGTTTATTTAAGCCAGAGAAAATCAGAAAGTCTTATATTAATATATTTGTACGTACAAGTAATATTTTATTCATGTTTATAACATCTTTACTTCCGCACAAAGTTTATTAAGGCGAAAGTGTGTATGTTTATTTGTGTATACCACTTTCTATATCTAAATTATCCATACATATCTCCACATTTGCATACATGTGTTCATATATTATTTAGAAATTAGATTATAAGGATAATATGCAGTTTGTGAGCTATGTAATGTACGTAATAATAATATAAATCTATATATTATATTATTCTATAAAAGGCAAAAGTGACTGACTGATGTATCAACGCACAGGCCAAACCCTTAGGGCTAGAAACTTAAAATTTCGCACACACATTTCTTTTATAATGTAAGCATCCACTAAGACAAGAATTTTCAAAATTCAACCCCAAAGAAGGTGAAATAGGGGAAAAAAGTTTCTATGATATTTTTTATTCCCTGGACATATTTGCACGAAATTCCGTATAAATTGAGTACAAAAAAAATAATGAATTACGTGTTTAAGCGTTTCTCAAAATTTGATCCCAAAGAGGGTAAAACAGGGGATGAATTTTTTATATGTATAACCGCACAGGCAATTGAAATTTGAAACCATTTAAATTACACTTGAAATTTTGCACACGTATCCCTCTTATGACGTAGACATCCAATAAGGATAGTTAAAAATTTGACACTCAAAGGTGTGAAATAGGGCATAAAAGTTTTAAACATTTTATTCCTTGGACATTCCTTGGACATATAAGCATAACATTTCGTATGAATTGAGTAAGGCAAAAATAATTAATTATATTTTTCAGCGTTTTTCAAAATCCAGCCCTTTAGAGGATAAAATTGGTCATGAAAGTTTTATACATATAAACACACAGGTTGAACCTATAGGGCTGGGACACTTGAAATTTCGTACAAGTATTCCTCTTACGACGTAAGCATCCACTAAGGAATGATTTTTCGAAATTCAACCACCGAGAGGGAGAAATAGAGGATTAAATATTTGTATAAAACATATTATTCCTTGTACATATTTGCATGATATTTCATATGAATTATATACAGTAACAATAATGAGTTATGTATTTTGAGTGTTTTTCAAAATTCAACGCCAAAATAACGAACGAAAATTTTATATAAATGCACAGGCCAAACCCTTAGGTCAAGAAACTTAAAATTTTGAACACATATTCCTCCTACGACGTACGCATCCACAAAGGAAGGATTATTCAAAATTAAACCTCAAGGGAGTATGTAATAGGGGGTGAAATTTCTCTGAAACTTTATATTCCTTGGAGATACTTGCATAAAATTTCGTGTTTTCCAAAATTCAACCCTTAGGGGACGAAAGGTATATAAGGTATAAGGATATAAACATACAGGCCAAACCCTTAGGGCTAGAAACTTGAAACTTCGCACACGTATTCTTCTTATGACGTAAGCATCCACTAAGAAATTATTTTTAAAATTCAACCTCCAAAGGGAGGAAATAGAGGAAAAATTTTTTGTATCTAACTTTTTATTTCTTGGACATATTTGCATGAAATTTCATTTATAACAAATTTAAGATTTTTGAACTCTGAATAAATTATTTGCTTACGTATAGTTTTTGTTCCTTTGAGCTTAAAATACCTCAATTTAGCGGGAAGTTTTTGGCCTGCAGGGTCAACCGATTTACAGATTTTTAACTTCCCGCTACGTATGTAAATCAGGAAGCTACTGATTTTACCCCAATTTTCGAAAATCGAGTTTTCGCCGAATCTCCACGTTTTGAGGTCATAGGAACCTTTTCCGACTATTTTCACGATGATGTCAGTATATCTGTATGTATGTATCTGTGTGCGTATGTGTGTATAAAAACATCTCATAATTTTGCGACGGCTTGACCGATTCGAACGATTCGAAATTTTGCGAAACCACACATAAATGTTTAATGAAACAGTATTTTTTTAATATAACTTACAGATTTGTTTGTACCTACCGATTGAGTTCAAAATCTAATCAATTCTTTTCCTCGAAATAATCGGTTTATCCGTTCGGGAGTTATCGTTGACAAACTATTTGAAAAAATTGTTTTTCGACAAAATTTCGAAATTTTTCAAGCAATAAGCTTTTGATCTTCTACGTTATAAATGGTATTTCACGTTGTTTTTTAGAACTAAAACTTAAAAAAAAACGTCAAATACCATTTCAAAAATTAAAATCTATACACATTTTCAAAAATAATAGCTTTTCACATATTAAAATTACGCTGTTTACAGGAAACTTTATTCGTATTTTTAAAATAACTTTCAGGCAAAACAGAATATATCGATTTATTTTAAAATCTGATCAGCTCTTCTACTTAAAAGGCTGCGTCAAACACCGTAAATTGGATTAATCAGTTAAAAAAGTTTTTATAAAAAGTTTTTTTTACTTTATTTACCTAATAAAACAATTTAGAGCTCAAAAATTGTGTTGAATGTTATTCGAAAAATCAAAGTTAGTCATCATTTTGAAAATATATACATCTTTTCGAACATTGTATATCTAAATACCTATCATCTGAAAAAAACTTTAGATTTTTGAACTCTTCGAACTTAATACTCTATGCTTAGGCATAGTTTTTTTTTTCTTTGAGCTTAAAAATATTTCAATTGAGTTTCAGGGATGACCTGCAGGGTCAACCGGCTTACAGATTGTTTAATACAGTTACGTTGGCAGGTTAGAGGTGTTACACACATAGCAATCCTAATAGATAGATATAATTCATTTAGGTTTGTAATATAGTTCAGTACATTGATATAAAAAACCCAAGATGCACAGTCTCGAACAAAACTGACATTTAAGTGTCCCTAATTTCATTTAAATAGTTATAGATAAGGCAAAAACATATATTTTTGCATATCCAACATTGAGCGCAAGACTTATAGTTGTTTTTACAAAGCAATGTACAAAAAGAAATAAAATTGACAGTGTCGCGACCGACGCGATTCTATTTGAAATTTTTGGAGGACGTTTTTGAGACACTGATTGTGTATCTTGGGTTTTTTATATCAATTGTTCGGTATATATAATATTATTGTCATAGGTAGTTTTAGGTTAGGTATTACCTTTTAATTACAAGTTTCTTTTATAATTAAGTACGTTAGTTTGTTTGACAGGTATGTTACCAATAGGTATTATAATCTTACGTGTTTTACTTAAATTTGGATAATAAAAATATCGTATATAAGTAACAAAGATGAATATGTAAATATTATTTTTTATACAATACTAGCGGCCCGCCCGACCATGGAAGATAGAGAACAAGGGGAAGTGAAGAGTGGGCGTGCCGCGTGCTCCACTATTATGCGCTTTTACTCTAAATTGCCTTAGTGATACTTACCATATCATTAGGAGATAGTCGTCGTGCGAAAATCTATTATACACTGAATTATGCCGTATTGTGCCATCCTTGAATGCAGAAATGATAGTAGAATACAGATGATTAAGAATGGAGATATTTCATATCATCCGAAAGTACAATTTTCATTTTATTTTAATTAAATTCCTGATTTAATATAATCTCTAATGATATAATAGAAAGTCAAGCTAAAATCAGCCGTACACCTTACATATAAAGTTCATTTTAGGTTGACCTAATTTTTCTAGAAAGTAATACGTAATGACAGTCATTACGTATATCGTTCTAGAAAGTTCTCTACTCAAATATGATCAACTGAAAACTACGGAAAAATCAATACTGCCATATTGTAGAATAGCGAAACTATTAAGATCTTAAGTTTCACTATTGTACACATAGATGAGTCTATTTTGAATAGACTACAAAAGGACGTAAATACTCTTTTTTTTTTTGTAGCAAAATAAAATTTATTGTAACGCAGTTTGGTATATTTTTAAATGTTCTGTTTGTGTGTTTCGGATTATTGTTGTTTAAAATGAAAACGACCAATGAAACAATGTTTGCATTAGTAGTTTATATGCAATAATGCTTATTTTATGTGTGAGTATGCCGATCACGGTCCTGATACAAATGTTTGTACTTGCCAATTCCGCTTGTTCTCTATCTTCCATGCGCCCGACTATATCGAGATTTTTAATAAAGTAGCTTATAAAGAAAAGTTAAATAAGTTAAGGTAAAAATATGCGCGAGCGAAGCCGCGGGTAACAGCTAGTAAATAATAAATAAAAATTCACGGGACAAATTACACTTACTGATCTAACCCCAAAGTATGCAAATTATTTGCTTGTGTTGTGGGTGTTAGTCAACGATACTAATACATAGAAATACATATATAAATACTATAATATTTAATTTTCATTCATTGTCTAGAGGTTTTTCTAAAAAAGTAACAAAATTAAAGCAAATACACAAAATAAGCCATGTTTGCGCCACATACCGCGCAAAATAAACGACTGTTTCGAGAGTACCGTGGGCGCTACGAGTCGGAGCAATGTACGCTTTACATTGCGTGCCGTGAAAATCATAAATCGCAAGTTTTGCATTTCCCACAAAAAAGGAATTCTCATCATGACTGTAATGTAAAAATGGCATGTTTTCTTAATTTTTCGATTGTCCGTCCCTTACACGCTGTATACGTCTTTTGATTTCTTGTCGATCAGAAATCAGAAATCAGAAGTACTTTATTCAATAAAACTTTTTACAAGTTATTTTGACGCGTCAACATATTTTTTAAAACTACTGCCGGATCGGAAACGCGGCCACACACTGAGAAGATCCGGCGGAAGAAAATTCAGCGGGCCTGTCTTTTTTTTCATATGATTGATTTTTTTACATTATCACAATATTACAAAAAATATATATGAGATCGGTATGAGGAGCAATTAATCCCAG
Source organism: Apodemia mormo (assembly GCA_036924255.1). Taxonomy (NCBI): domain Eukaryota; kingdom Metazoa; phylum Arthropoda; class Insecta; order Lepidoptera; family Riodinidae; genus Apodemia; species Apodemia mormo. The sequence continues at coordinate 17,122,670 of JAUPFN010000009.1, read as the reverse complement.
GCTTTTTTGTCTTCTAAATAATCTGAGATCTTGTAGACATCAACTATTTTTGATTTCTTGTCGGTTTATCTGTGAGTCTCTTTCTCAGAAAAAAGTTATTTTCAATTATAGATATCCTTGCAAAATAAGCAGGGTGAGTCGAAATTTCAGTACCACACTTCGCGTACTTTTATTTTCCATCGTTGACACTGAGTCAAGCATCCTTATGATTATTTGAATAAAACTCACTTGTTTTTGAATAAGTCGGAAATAATTTAATTAGTAACTTTTTTTTCAATTTTTATGTTGCGTCATCATTTTTTAACTAATACTGACAACGCTGATAGTACATAATCTAATTCTGTTGTTAGATGCCTTGATAATCTTGATAGTTAATAAAAACGTAAATTTTACCTACTTGATAATCTTACGTTATGATATGAAAAAGGTTTTCTCTGAGACATAACTTACGTAAGAGAGATATTAATAATTGAAAGAAAAATTCTAATATTGTATGATGCATATCTTTGTGTCTGTAGATCATTTAAGCATGGCTTGCCTTCGGCAAAATGCCATGTAGTTATGATATGAATCCTGCCTGATTGCATCTAAATGCTTTCACCAATCAATACTCATTCATTACATTCTATAATTGATGCTAAATTTGCGAATACAAAGGTTACATGCATGTTCTTGACCTTTGATTGAATAAGAGCCTGTCTGTTACTATTTTACATCAGTGATTGTTATTTTGTTAATACTATAACATAATTGTTATTAATTGGAATATTGATAAGTGTTGAAATGTTGATATTTAACATTGTAAGAAACGTTTCACATTAAAAAGATATAGTCATCGTTTGTAACTGACTTGAAAAAAAGAGAGGATTTTCTACTGGTCAGTATATTTTTATACTTCAAAGACGATAATTCAAAGACGCCTGGACTGATTCGAAATATTTCTTCTTTTGTTTGGGAGAGCATTCTTTACATTTGATTTCATATTTTGCGAAGATTCGATCCAGATTGCCTAAGATACAGAAGATTGGAAGTCGGCTGTTGAATTTTTACTACGTTCCAATCATATTTTTAACTTCCCGCTAAGTAGTACGTAGTGTATAGGAAGTTACTGAATTTGCCCCGATTTCCAAAAATCAAGTTTTCACCAGATCTTTACGTTTTGAGGTCCTAGGCATCTTTTCTATTTTCGCGATGACGTCAGTATGTCTGTATGTATGTATGTGTGTGTATGTGTGTATGTAAACATCGCACAACTTTTGAAAGGCTGGACCGATCGAAACGCGGTTGCTGGCATTCGATAGGATTCTACTCAATTTAGATTTCCTGAAAATTTGAACCAAGTCGGCCTAGGAGATTTTGAGAAATTTGGAAAAAACGCAAAAAAATGGTTGGGAAAAATAGTATTTTTTAACATAACTTCCAGATTAATGTACCGATTGAGTACAAAAACTAATAAGCTCTATTCCTCAAAAAATTACATCTAATGCATAAATTGCATCAAAATCGGTTTATCCGTTTGAGAGCAATCGTTGACGAAAAATTAAAAAAAGGGTTTTTTCGACGTAACTTCGAAATTTTTCAACCAACCATTTTTTGGTATACTACGATATTTTAGTACTAAAAAAATTACGTCAGATGGCATTTCAAGAATCAAAATCGAATCTAATTTTCAAAAGTTACAGCTTTTCAAATATTAAAATTACGTCATTTTTAGCAAATTTACTATAGATTTTTAAAATAATTTTCAGGCTAATACACCGATGGACTTAAATATCTTATCAGATTTTTTCCTTTAAAAACTTAGTCAAATACCGTTAACTGGATCAGAATCGGTCTATTTGTTTAGGATTTATTAATGATGAAAATATTTGAAAAAATGTATTTTTGACATTGCTACGAAATTTTTCAACCAATCGATTGATAAAGCAATATTTGAGATCTCAAAAATTGAGTTGAATGTCATTCGAAAGATCAAATTCAATTAGCGTTTCCAAAATATACAACTTTTCAAAAATCAATATACTGCCATTTTAACAAAATAGATGTTTGAACTGAAAAAATCTATGTTTATAGTTTTTACTATTTTGAGCTTAAAATACCGTTAGCGGGAAGTTTCAGGGATGGTCTGTAGGGTCAACCGCTTACACATTTTTTTTCCAAATATATTATTATTATAGTTTTAACTGTTTATTTTCGGGCTGATACCTTTTTTGTAATAGACTTAAAAAATTGAAACATTATAGGAACGATACGTTCAACACACCGCCCTTCTCTGTACTCCTACTGATATTTACACGAAGGAACTTCAGATTATTTTTGTCTGTTCCAGGTATGAAACTATACCTTTATAATATGAACATTATAGAATAGGCACTGGAACAAGATACAATTGTAAACTGAACAATTAGGGAAAGCAAAAATGATGAACTAGAAAATGAATAATAACAGAAGCAATGTATTAAATCCATTTACTTCGTATTTATTCGGCTTCTTATAACAGCAAGCTGCTCACCACTATAATACCACCACCACCTAAAAACTTACGATAACGTTGATCACCAGGTAGTACAACTCTTGTGACTGTGAGATTATTCAGTGAGATATTTCTGATGCGATCTGTATTTGCGGACATTAAGGTCCAGTATTATACGGTCAGAGTTCTGCGCTAGAGGAAGTCCACCCGGCGTGGTTAGACAAATATTCAGTCAGGTATTTCTAGTGTTATCAGTACTACGCTCCACTGTGCTGCTACTGAGTTCTGCGCTAGTGAAAGTCAGCCCCTCGAGGTCTGGGTACTATTGTACTAGTTCTGATAATACCTCTGTGCCTCTGCCGCCTCTGTGGTCTAGTGGTCCAGTGTTGGCGTTGACCACATGAGGTCCCGGGTGCGATTCCCAGGTCGGGCTCATAAAAAAAAAGTGTTTTTTCAGTTTTCTGATAAACTCAAAGTTGCCCGGGATTGGAAAGTGCCCGGTTGGCGATAGGCTTGCCACCTATCACATTTGTGGGACCAAGTATCTTCGGCTAATCGTGGATACACTTTTACCTCTGCCTACCCCTTCGGAGATACAGGCATGAAGATACTTTTTTTCTGATAATACCTATACTCACCGACGTTAAGACGCTGAACACATTGCGGATGGTTTAAAACCATGCGGTGAGACATTATTGTCATTGAAAGTCAAACCTGTATCAAACTATTCAGGTTTGACTTACAATACATAATGTATAATATAAACATGATCTGACTTTTTATTAATAATAATAATAATAACTTTTTACTGTACGCCATACTCAAAACTACAATACATTAATATGCTTACACGAAAGATGTACAAATGGCGGTCTTATCGCTTATGAGCGATTTCTGCCAGACAACCAACAAGGCTATAGAAATTTTGTAAATTAGTAACTCGGGTGCACGATTGTTGTTTAAACTGAAACCTAATATGTCTATCTATGTATCTATCATATCTATGTATCATTGAGCTAAATAATTCTGGTGCTAACTGTACTTGCTAACGTTACTGCTAGGTGTTGCACACAGCAAGAAGTCTAGAATGTCACCACCAACACCAATCTAAGAGAACTACTACATTTTTTCTCAAAAAACCTCTGACTCCTTCCTGGCACCTTGTCACAATCGGAGCCGAATAGGTTAACCAATAAATGAAGCGGCTATCAAAATAAAAGCGAGACTGGTTTTATTTAAAAATACACCGTTATAATAAAAATCAGTTATTTAAAAATTAAAATATTATGACGGTGGTTTCTTAACGGGACAGGAAGAGTAGACCGAAGTCAACAGATAGTATAAATTTTGCTGCCGTTTGTTGGCGCAATCGGTGATTATCCCTATCGCCATATTTTTGCGGTCTCAAATCGAATATCATTTGTTTCTTGCAATAACATGATAGTCTAACTCTAATCAGTCTCAGAAGTTTAACAGTCGGTTTACACGTTAAACAAAACAGACCAACCAAAGCAAACCTCGGCAAGTATGTTAATCAGCTGTTTTTATTGTTAAAGTTATGTAACATTAAATAATGACATCTATCACATTACCTAAGTTGCTGCACATATAGTCAACCACTTTGTGTCACACGGTGACGACCACCGATCGTTGCCGTCCACCGCGACCGCTAACTATAACAATTTAAAGATATTATATCCTCAAGTTGATAGCCCGATCGAGCTCACGCGTAAGAGTGTACGTCATTGCGGTGGTTGTGTTCATGCCTTATTTTATTCGATCATTTAAATTGCTGTAGTAGCAATAAAAATTATAATTATTATTATATTAATATAAGTATAAGATTAGATATCTGATTGTTTGGGTTTAATATCTAAAAATAAAGCCTACTGCTAATTGCTACTTTAAATATTTTACTTTTTTCTACCGAATTAATACAGAGGCTTTATATACGATGAAAGAGTGCATGAGGTACGTGTTGTAGGAGATTTTGGTATGTTATGTAAGATAATCAGTTTTTATAGTATTCTTACTTACCTGTATCTAGTATATATAGTACCTACCTGAAAATTGGCCGTCGGCTCAAGCTAGCAGGTTTGCATGCGTTCACTACACAAACTAACACTACTCTATTGTCTAGTCAGACAATAACAAATGTTTAATCAGAAAATAAATTAGGACTGGGATCTTCAACTGCTTCTTCGGAAAATGCAGCTGTCAACACGCGTCAGCAGCACCCGCCGACAAATTGGCGGTAGTTGTCAACCTCTATAGTCTGGTTCACATGTACTATTTTTGTAATTTTTTATATAGTCTCCGAAAATTACGACCAAAGTGTCATTCGATTCGTATTGTCACGTAGAAAGGTTAAGGAAAAGCGCTGGAAAAAATAACAGTTATAAACAAATAAGCGAAAAAAAAGTGAAGATTTGGTTTTTTTTAAACTTAATATTCAAAACTTTTCAAATTTTTAAAAAGATCCAAAAAGATCATCAAATTTGCTAAAAAAAGGAAACTAGCGACGCTTGCAGTAATAGCGTGCCGCTTTCTCGGTTTGGTCGTTCGACTGCAAATAGTCCCATAGTGTGCACACGTCTCGGATTATAATAACAAGCAAGATAGTTCTGTTCGGCTAAAATGCTTTTCCCGGATATGGTATCTTAGCGAGATATACAATTTTTCAGAAAAGCTATTAACTCGTCTAAAGATATTCGAAAATAATTTGAAAATTGTTGCTGGTTTCTTCCCAAAAGTGACTACAGTGTATAAAATCCTATCCTATAATATATGCTTTTATTTTTCCATTCCATATCCATTTTGCAACTGACTCATATACAAAGAGAACCGCTGCCTTGGTGTTCGAAGTTGACTCGTCGACGCGTGTCGATGGCTGCAGTTGTTTCTACCGTTGGCAACGTGCTGCTCGTGAGTTAAAGCTTTAATAAGGAGGAAACGTTTGTATTCATAACTTTTCTAGCTATAACTTTAATTATTTTGAATGCGCAGCATCTATTAATAAATCGAATGTCGCGTTGCCTAATTGACGAATATCTTAAACTTAATTTTCCTTCTTTTGATATTAAATAATTTTTAACGCAGTAAAACTACAGCAGCCAGCTTCCTATTTCCTATATCTTCAGAACTCTACATCGGATCATTACCAAATTACTCTCACTCAAACAAAAAAAAAAAATTAAAATCCGTTCACAATTGACCGAGTTCCGAGGTAAAAAACAAAAAAAAAACATACAGCGGAATGGATAACCTCCTCTTTTGGGAAGTAAGGAAAAAACTTAAACAAGCGTATAAAAATATACACAAAATGACGTACATACAAAAGCGGCTACTAGTATCACATAAACGTATCACAAATTCGTCGAGCGACAAACATTAGATATGACCTAAATGATCCTGTAAAAAAGACTAAACAACGTGTCCATCTACGGCAAGTAGCAAGTAACCATCAGTAGCAGGTATGTCATATAATCCAGAAATAGATTATAAGATCAATAATAGTGTAGCTTTTCCCCCGTGTTGGTCAGGGCTATTTTGAAGAATAGACTAACTGCCGTTCTACCAGGGAGGTCGTAAAAGACGACCGAATACCTATTACTTGTCACTACCATTGTTACTAATGGTAGAGTTCTGCAATGTCTCGCCTGAGTATTTGGTACCATCTCCTTATCTATTCCTGTCGCAATAGCGTCAATACTAGTCATCGTCGTGTTCCAATTTGGAGGGTAAGGTTTGGAGGCCGGTAGACTTATGCATGTGGCATTGCAATCCCGCCACACGGAACGCACTATTAAAGCAATGCACTATTAACATCTTTAATATCTATAGGCGATGGTTTCTCTTTTCACCAGGAGAGCCGTCTGCTTGTTTGCTATCTAATGATATAAAAAAAGTCTTTAGGTACTCTGCTCTATTGATGCAAGTTCTGATAAGCCCTAAATGAAAAAGAAGTAGGTTTTGGAATATGCTGTAGCGCTGGTAAACTTCAACTTCCATCCATTGAACTTCCTTAAAGTCTACATGTTGACATGTACCCAAAGCAACCTATTTTATAGATTTTATTCGAAAGTACAAATGGCCGATTCCAAATAACTGCATTTGTTGCAGATTATACTAATAAAATTAGTATAATCTGCAACTATAACTATAAAATCTATTTCAACTATTTTTTATTCCAATGTATAAATAAAATATAAATATAATAAAATAAAGTTCAGCAAATTTTGTGTTTTATTTTATTTATATTTAGATTACTTGCAATATCCCGCCATAACTAGCAAAGAAATTGAAACAGCAAAATCGTGTAGACCACGCGAGCGACGCCGCTCGTTTAACTAGTTAAACTTAATTGTTGTGTCTTCAAAACATTCCTTTGTTCTTTAATTACCAGAAATGAGGATTCGAATACATGCGGATATTTAGCTTTTGAAAGTTTATCTTTATAACGTTCCCGTAACCTACACAAATAAAATTTGCCACTTGTTTTATTACCAGACATTTCTAGTTATGGAGTGAGAAAGTCTTGTTTCTAATGCCTATGAAAATAAGAATATATATGTACACTTATTACTCTAATAGAAATGAACAGATTTTTTTAATTATTTCATAACAAAGAATCAGATGGGTCTCCTGATGGAAAGAGTCAACCCTCGCCTATAGACACTAAAGTTGTTAATGTGCGTTGCTATCTTGAGGCGAGGTCTAATGCCACATGCATAAGTTTACCGGCTACCTTACCCTCCAAACTGAAACACGACATTGACAAGCACTGACGCTATTGCGGTAGGAATAGGTGAGGCGGTGATACCAGACCCGGGCGAGAACGCAAAACTCCACCACCTATTAGCCACGATGGTAGTGTCTCTTATAGCCAATAGGTCGTGTTTTACGACCTGCCTAGCAGAACGGCAGTTGGCCTATTCTTCAAAGGAGCCCAGGACCAACACGGGGGATTTTATTTGAACACCATATTATAATAGTAGATAAAGCTGATACCTTTATACTAGGAGGTAGATTTCTGCAACGTCTCGAGTGGTTTTTTTTGGTACCGCCTATTCCTGCCATTATAGCGTCCGTAGTTTTTACAGTTATGTTCTGCTTTAGAAAGTAAGGTAGCCGGTAAACTTATGGATGTAACATTTCAAACCCGCTTTACACATAGCGACGCACCATTTACAACTTTGGTGTCTCTCTTTTCATTAGAAGACCCATCTGCTTGTTTGCTTTCTTATGATATAAAAATAATTAAAATAAAAATAGAAAAGTGTATAGTAGTGTATTATTTACTTATGCTATGGGTATTAGTCAACAATACTAATACAATACAATAAAGAAATAAATAAATATATATATATATATTTGACTGCCCCGTTGATCGAGTGGCTAGCGACTCTGACTACGCAATCGACGGGGCTCGAGTTCTATCCCGATGGGGACAAGTGGACAAGTATTTGTGTGATGAGCACAAATGTTTGTTTTTCCACACAAAGGTTTGGGTGTTTATTAAATATATTCTAGTATTTATATGTATTAGTATCGTTGACTAACTAGGGAACTATTTTTTGATATCGATTAAAAAATACAACGTCGTCTGAGTAGAGCTGTGTGCTTATTGATATCAATGTTATTCCAGTAGCAATAAAAGCGCCAATCGGCTGATGTCATCGAAGATAATAACAATTATTACCGCACAAACATTATATCAGCTGTTAAATAGACTACGACAAGTATGTTTTGCTCTTTGAAGTCAATATATTAGATAAGTTTACAAGATAATTTTTAATATTTGCAATCCTCTTGATAGTATTTTATCATTTGGGATTATTGTCGTTAAGGCTTTGATAAGTAAATAAACATTGTGAAATCTTTTTGGGGGAAATATCGTTTATTTGATTGGCTTACGCACATAAAGCTCCGCTTTAGTCTTTTCTTATATAATAAGATAGCAAACAAGTAGCTAGGTCTCCTGATGGAATGAGTCAGCCATCGCCTATAGACACCAAAGTTAATGGTGCGTTGCTATCTTGTGGCGAGGTCTAATGCTACATGCATAAGTTTACCAGCTACCTTACCCTCCAAACTGGAACCCGTGACTACCACTGAGGCCATTGCGGCAGGAATAGGTAAGGCGGTGGTACCAGACCCGGGTAAGCCAATGCAGAACTCTACCACCTAGTAATTAAATTGTTCAACGAGTTCAACAAAAGTACGGGCTGCCTTTGTTATACTATGCGCCTATTGTTCATCCCAGCAAGTGGGACATTTTTAAATATTTGTTTTACTCGAGGAGGGGGTTATCTGTCATGGAAATCTAAGTGGTAGTGCCGGACTCGTGCCGGCTAAAACCCTCCCCTCTCTTCCACCCACGAGTATACTTGTCATGTGACCTAAAGCACTGGTAATTATTTGTTCTATTCTTCGTTTCTTGGTTGGGTACTCCTTTCCTTTTCCTCTTTTTCCTTCATAATTTTTTTTCTGTAAATCTAATATAAAATATTATTAGCATTATGCTAAAAACATAATGCTAATAATATTTTCTTTTTCGATCTTCAATTTAAGTTAGTTTTCCATTTCTTCTCTATCCTCTTGCCACTCAGGGCATATAAAATGTTCTGCGTCATCTACGTCATCACAGTACATGCAACCATCATCGTTTCACTTAGCTATTTTATATAAGTATTTCATAAATACACCATTTTCAGACAGGCACTGAGTAATACGATAGCTTATTTCTCCATGTTTCCTCAGTATCCATCTAGCAAGTGTAACCTCAGTATCCATATAAAACAAAAGGAAATTACGCCGCTTGCCATGAATGCTTTAACTCTCATAGAGTGAAGTGCTATTCGGATCTTCTGAAAATGCTTCGGTAACGAAGTGAAACGTGCGCTGAGTAAAGAAACTGGGTTTTTGTTTGTATTACTAACATCGAAGGACGTGTAGTGAATATGGGTAGAATTTTGTGCCGCTGGGGTCTTCTTTAATTTTCATCGACGTTGAAAGACCGTCGCGTCGGTAAGTTTATTCCATTCTTTTCACTATACGTTTTGCTTCTGTGGCATTAAGAGGTTACATAGCATATTTGGTAGAAAGTTATTGTAGCAAATTTTTCTATCTTAGTACCAATCTGGAGAGGATTTCAAATGTCAAAAAAACAAGTCAAACGTCACGCAAATAATAATTAGCGATATACATTAAAGCCAAACTTATTTCGACTGTTAAGTAAATAGAAACATGGGATTTATTATTTTTTTTTTTTAAGGGCAATGGGCCCACCTCTCGTTCCCACCACTGTAACTTCTGTAAACCAGAATCAACAGTGGCAACCTTCCTGATAACCTCTGAGTTGCAAGCTCAGGGTGCCCTGGGGGAAAAGCTAAGCTGTCTTGGAACCCGCATCGAATTTAATCAGAAGAGTATAGGAGGAGTAGGAAAATACATCCAGTTTCCCTCCCTTTACAGCAGGAGACAGCGTAAGATAAAGCAAAAACTGCTAAGAAATGAGACGTTTACAATCAGGTTAAGCCTGATTGCTATTGCACCACGGTAGTTTAGGTATTTGAGGACCTACGAAAATGGCCTACTTAATTCTGCTTCCAGTAGTATGTATGACAAAATCGCTTGAAGGCACGGAAATTCCCACGTGTTGCTACAAGGTCGGAATAGTAGATTACCCCGGATATACATCGTATACTATCAAGCATTTGGCTACGTTCATTTTGCCAGAGATTACACTCCCAAAGAATATGATGTGCAGTTTGTTCATATTTACAGTTTATGGTGGAACATTCGCAAAATGGAGAAGGAACTAATTTGAACGAGAATAATTTAGCTTTAAAATTACCATGACTAGTAAGGAACTGTGCAACACAATGATCTATTTCTATCCACGTTTTACTTAATCGTTCCCGGACGCAGGGGAAAAAGTTATATAAATGCCGTCCTTTAGGTGAGCAGCACCAACGCGACTGCCATTCATTTATTAATTCATTAGTAACATCCATCACGGGATTAAAGAGGCGACGTATTTTTGTTTGAGCTTGCGGATTAATAAATTCTGGGCTAGTAAAGTTTTTAGAATTATAGTACATTGAGGACCGACGCTGAATTTCTAAATCTAATGGAAATACACCTGATAAAACGGGTAAAGCTTCAGAGCTTACAGTGCGATATGCTTTACACAGAAATATTAAAGCCAAACGCTGATTTTGAAGTAATTTACGCCGGGTCGCGCCGCTTGTAACTTTATCAGCCCATGCTGAACATGCATAAGTAATACAACCTAAATAAGTTGCGTTATAAATTATCTTTAAAGTGTTAAAGGTTAAACCCCACGTTGAGGTAGATATGCCGGCAAAAGACAAGTAATTCCGTTTAGCTTTTTCACTGATATAGTTAATATGATTTATAAAAGTATAATTTTTCTCTAAAACTAAACCTAAATATGTTACGGACTCCTTTCTCTTTACTGTGCTATTATTTAATTTTATGCTAGGAGACGATAGAAGCGAACCTTTTAGTATTAAGTAGAACGTTTTATGAGGCGCAAATTTTAAATGATTTCTGAATCCCCAGTTGGATATTAAATTAAGACTAGTATAAGCCAGTGACTCTATCTGTGCTCGTGTGTTTGCTTGTATTATTAAAGCAACGTCGTCCGCATAACCTATAAGTGAGCATCCTTCAGGCAAGGCTAGTGAAAATAAATCATCAAATCCTAAGTTCCATAGATATGGCGAAAGTACTGATCCCTGTGGGCAGCCCAGAGTAAGGCGTTTAGATGCAGCGTAATGCCCTAGCTGTAATTTCAAGTGACCGTTTTCTAAATACGATTTAATTAGTTGATATATATTAGAATAGCATCCCCTTATTTTTAGTTTTAATAATAACATCGGCCACCACGCGTTATCAAAAGCACCTGAAATATCCAAAAAGATACCCACAACATAATTATTTCGTGATAGTTCTACCGTTTTTCTCATGGTTAGCACTGCATCTACAGTGGATTTTCCGGCGGTAAATCCAAATTGTTGTTTATTGAATGTGGGCCCTTGCGGTAAGAGTCGAGGAACTACTAATCTTTCTAGCAGTTTACCAAGAGAAGGTAGAAGTGTAATTGGGCGATATGATTTAGGGTCATCCGGAGGCTTGTCACCAGATTTTGGAATAATTTTGAGATATCCTTGGCGCCATATTTTAGGGAAAACACCTTCCGCAATGCAACGATTTATTACTTTTAGAATAGAGTCTGGGGCTGCTATACACGCTTGTTTTATCATATAATTTGAGATTTTATCCTCTCCGGGCGCTTTTTTCAATGGTAAATTATTAACGGTATTTAACAATTCATCTAAGGATACCAGACTCGATATGGGGGACACAGGTGTCACGTCAACTTGTGATCTAATTTCACGATGATATTCGTTATCCCGCTCTAGATTATCGTCTGGAATTAGCGTCTCCAAAAGAGCGTTTGTTGTTTCTTCTAAACTAAGCGTATACGTATCGTTAAGTTTTATGTTATTATAAAAAGAAAAGTTATTTCTCGTACGATTTTTAATTTCGTGATACAAAGAAGACCAAGGGCCTTCTTTCTCTAATCTATCCGTTATTTTTTGCAGAAATTTTCTCTTTGCTAACGTAGTAGCGGCTCGATAGTGTGACCGGATCCTTCTTAAATCAGCAAGAGCTTTAACGTATTCATCACCTTCTGAACGACGGCGCTTAATTTTATTAAGATGGCGCCTAGCTTTCCTGAAGTCTCGTCGTTTTTTGACTAAACTATCATTCCACCACTCACATTTTTGAGATTTTATTTTTGAATGTCGACCTATAGCAATATCTGCGCAGTATGTAAAAGCATCAGACATCATTTCTGACTGTTCTGACACTGTTAAAGAATGGCGAGTGAAATCTTTGGCATGTGCAGCAAATATGTATCGGAAAAGATTCCAGTTAGCGAATTTAGCGTCATATATATAATCAGTAGTACTAGATTCCGATCTCCCAGGCAACAATGAGTCATACTCGAACACAATCAAACGATGGTCACTACAAGACGCATCTGGAATTACGCGCCAGTTATTCAAACGAACGTACGCACTTGAAAGTGTGACGTCAATAGATGATTCACCCATTGGGCTACTGTATGTAGGTGGTGCGTCGGGGGTGTTATGGATGGTAAGATTTAGTTCAGCAATGAACTCTCCTACCGCAGATCTACGCTCCCTGTCATTGGACCGTAGTTTACCGTACCAAAGGGGGGATGAGGCATTGGCGTCAACGCCAATAATAATCTTTTGTCCGGCAAGAGATCGTAGGACGTATCGGAGGTGATGCAAGTGAGTGGCAACAGGATTGGAGTACTGGAAATAGCAACTAATAAGGTAAATTCTAAATTTGGAACAGGACACCTCCGCTACGGCACAATGTTGAGAAGAAAGATTTGCAATAGCCGTTACTGTATAAATAGAGCGCGTGACGTATATACCTGCGCGTGCTTTTGTGTTGTGTTGTAGTACGTTATTACGAAGTTGGGTACTTTGGTATTGTTCTTGAATCAGTACTACATCAATTTTGTATTCAGTAACGAGTCTATTCAGCTCCGACGTAGCTGTCTTATCGTTGTGGAGATTTAATTGTCCTATTACCAACCTATCCATAATTAGTTGTTAAAATTAGCTGTTCCATCTTTGCCTTAAAGGTTGGACAGTCAGGAGAACCAGTCGCGTGGTCACTGGGTTTTTTATAGCGTTTGCAACTGCCGCAGGTCGGTGTAAAATCACTGCGGTCTTTGTTTTGACAGTCCCTAGTTTGATGTGTGCCGGTACAATGTGCGCAACAAGGAGTTTTCTCGCGACAGAACTTATAGACATGACCGTATTGTTGACACTGAGTGCGCCGAACTAACTCCACGTCATCGACAAACCTACAGGTAGCCCAATCGATAAATAATTTTTCTTTGGATTTAATTAAATGTTTGCGAATAGCAGGCTCTAATTCAATACCTATCCACTTACGGTTATTTTGATCAAAATTACGACGTCTAACTATTTTAATAGACTTGAGGAATTGATCTTCTGACATATTCATTTCTTCCTTAATATTTTGCCTATATAAACAGGTTAAAAACGCCTCGTCGGATAAGTTTTGGGGGACATCTTTGACCAAAATACGTAGACGACGACCGGTCGGAGTTTCTAGACGTAGCCCTGCCGTTTTTATTGCATTAACGGATTTTAATTTTTGAACCTGGCGTTCATTTGTTACCCTAAGTACAACACCAGACTTTGCAGTTTTCTTAACACCTACGATCTGAAAGCCGTCATCGGATGGTTTAATAGTTTTCATTAACACCTCTTTGGTTTCATTTGAGGTTTTTATAACGTTTGAGTTTTCCTCCGACGGGTAAGCAATTACGCAAGGTAGTGGAACGCGCGTTTGAACCGGCGGGATAGTTTTTGACAGCTTTAAATGTACGGCATCAGAATATGAAGACGGGGCATTATTATTGTTTTTGTACGTAACAACGTCTTGTTCTGCTAAGGCCAGTTTGGTCTCAAGTGATGATGACCGCAAGGCTAACAACGAGACAATAGCGGTGACTCGTTGGGTCATGTCCATAACGCCGGATTTGTTAGCGACATTCATACGCGAGCCTTGTTCATTGACTAATTCGTTTATTTTCGCTAAATATGAAGACGCTTCGCGGACTAATTCATAGTAATTTGGCGCCTCTTGCGAAGAAGAAATGTTGAAAATGGTGGTGTTATTATCCTCATTCGTGGCGACACAACTACGTTTGCCATCGGGTGTTAATTGAGATGGTGAAATATCACTAATGCACCGTTTGTTTGAGACATTAGTAGGGGATCGCGGAGTCATCTGACTTTTAGCGAAAGGATTTTTATTACATTCCGCCGGAATATTATCCCGATTTGACATTATGCCTAAGTAAAAAGCGAAACTATAACGAAAGAAACAATACAACCCGGCCGCAGGCCGCGGCGGCGGCCGGTAACGTGGGTACTTAAAAAATAAATAAAAGTTGTACTTACTGAACACGACGAAACAATCAATTTAATTATTTACTGCGTAATTTATGCGATAAAAACTTACGGTTTAGATGGCCTATACCTTTATTAAAACTTTTATACACACACAACACCAAAACTACGCACTTAAACAATTAAACTTAATTTATAACACAGAGCGCGCGGAAACAAGTGATGTACCGAGCGAAGGGAGGGAGGGGATGGGATTTATTAGCGTAGGCTTCCCGACATTAGTTTTATATTTTCACAAAAAAATTACTTGCGCTTATCTGTCTCATTTTCCTTAATTTACATGTTTACCTAGAAATAAAATAGATAAAAAAATACATAATAAAATTAATTTTCGTTTTAAAAGTATTCGCGTTATTTCGGGCCTTTTGTGAAGATAGGTCGTCTGCCACTCTGTCAAAAGCCAAACAATTGGCTTTAAAATACCTTTGTGACTACTACTATAAATAAATAGGCACTAGAGTTCCGTAATATCTCGGAAGGGCTTAGCTCTACCATCTTACTTATTTCTGGCGCAATACTATCAATGTTAGTCACTGTAGTGTTCCGGTTTAGAGGTTAGGGTTAATAAGTAATTAATATATGTTGCATTAACATACCGCCACACGGGTAGCAACACACCATTAACATATTTGGGCGATGGTTTCTATCCGGCAGCCTTCTGCTTGTTTGCTATCTTATAAAAAACTACAAATCGTCAAAACTAGTCGAGACATGTCCGGAAATTCTGGACTTCTCATTAAACTTTATTGAATAGCTTCCTTTTGAATAAAACAAATTTTTTTTCGAAAAGCCTTTCTTGGTCCTGGATTTATTTATATTTACGAAGTGGTAACCCTAACTTTATCAAACTCAAAATATATAGTTACAATCTCTCAGCCCGGAAGACAATATGCTGAACGAGTTTCCTTCCGGCACTGTACTGACAAGATTACAATATAATACAAAAATGTAATGTCATTGTGTAACAATTGTTTATTAAATTTACCATTAAAATGATTTCTTAGCTGTATCAGTAAATGTCATTGCTTGCTTTATATTTATCAGGGTCAATATGAAATAGTAAATGAGGGTGCGTTTTAGGGAAATAGCGCTGTGTGTTTATGTGTATAACAGTGTAGGTATCACCTGTGAATCCGGTAGACCCTGTAAGCCATTCCTAAAACTTTCCGCTAAATTGAGATATTTTAAGCTCAAAGCAGCAAAAATTATGGGGAACACTAAAACGATAAACATATTTTGAAGCAATTTACGGCACTAGACGCATTCTTTAGAGAAATAGGCTGATTAGATTTTATAATCAATCGAAACATTAGGCTCAGTGACCCGAAGTGAGTCTAGGCCTGTGAAACCAGAGGTCTTCCTCACACGATCTTGCGCAATATCCCGCCAATTGTTGCCTTGGATATCACACAAGTCTGCTTCCACCGCATTACTCCAGCAGTACCTGGGGCGACCCACTGGTCTCCGCCCAGTAGGTCGACCCATTTACGCTCTCTTGACTGCCCGATCTTCCCTTATGCGTTCGACGTGGCTGAACCATCACAGTCAATGATAATTAGCTCAAACAATAGATCTTTAATTTCAGCATTCGTTTTTATTCTCCAGCTGCCATCCTCCTTTTAGTTAGTCCCAGAATCTTACAGTAGATTTTACTTTCCGTGACCTGGAGCTTGTTCTCCAATTTGATTGTAAATGTCCAAGCTTTTGCAATGGTACATCAAGATTGGACGAATAATGGTTCTGTGAATGGTAATTTTAGTATTCCCACTTAGAAGGTTGGACACTAAGACCTTATGTAGGGCTGCACTGCACCGCAAGGTGTTTTGTATAGGTATCTGTATTTCTTCGTTACGTGTATTTGTATTGGTTACTTTGTGCAGCCAAGGTACTTGAATTTGGACACTCCCCTGTATGTAGTCCTTCCAACATGGAGGTCTTGTCTTGCTTAAAAATCTCTGTGTCGATGAAATTACTTTTATGGTTCTTTCAAAATTTCTCAAAATTCTAGGACCGAACGATTCAAATTTTCAGGTAGTCTGGGTTTGGTGGAACCCAATCGAATCCCATCAACCACGTCGGTCAAGTTGTACACCCACACCCATAAACAAACATAAAGAAAGACGAAAATAATTGAAAATGATTCCTAGGAAGACCTGATAAAAACTTGATTTTCGGGGCGAAATCAATAACTTCTTTTACTGGTAACGTAGCAGGAAGTTAAAAAATACACCCAATTGGAGTAACGAGATTTTCCAAGTCTGAGGTACCGTGATTAAATTGATGAAATGTTGTCAAAAGCTACTCTACATTTACGTGAGAAGTTTTTTCAAAACTCTTCAGAGTGCTCAGAATTAATATTTGAATTGTATGAATATTTAAAAACAATATTGCGTTTTTATTTTACATTATCTTCAAGGCTATCTTTGGACGGAGTCTTGAGTGGATTCATCGATAAAGTGCATGTGCAAGCTCGCTATAATTTATTAAAAACTTTAAATCGCTCCCTCTCATACATTGTACCACACAACACGTGAATGACCGGAACATTGGCGCCACTAATACGATCGTGGAATTCGATTTATTAGCCATATCTGAACATGGCATACACTTGTATACAATTCAATGGCAGCACAAGAAACATCATATTTATAGAGCTTGCGTAACTCCATTTCTAAATATTTATATCCTAAGACACTCTACTACAAAATAGTATCAACGTGATCTTGAACTTGTTAGAGCAAATTGCCGGTAGCAAATTTACCGCTTCTAATAAAATCGAGGCTTGAACACTATCATTTTCATATTGCGAAACCGCACGCTAAATTTGCACCTGTCTGAGACTTTCACATGCAGACTAGTACCGTCACATTCGGTTTATAGTTAGACACTATCGGTGGATCGGTGCCGAGTGGGTGTGGGTGCTTTGAGGCTAACAGAATCTAGTCGTTCAAAACTCTCACTGTCTATTGACCAATCTGATTAAAATTATGAAGATAACAGCCCACTGACACTCCATGTAATACAACTAGAGGCGTTATACCTCCTGGTTATACTCAATGAATAATAAACAATTAAATCCATGAGCTGTGTTGAAATAAGGTTCTTAATAGCAAATGTAGGTCCCTAGTATACGAATATAATCCTAAAAACAAAACTCGTGTAAAGCTTCTTTATGTCTTTGCTTCATTGATATAAAAACACAAGATACAAAATCAGTGTCTCAAAAATGTCCTCTAAAAATGAGCGCAATATTTTAAATTGTGCGCTCATTTCAAAACTGTCAATTTTATTACTTTTCGTACATTGCTATGTAAAAACATATATAAGTCTTGCGCTTAAGGTTGGATATGCAAAAACATATATTTTTGCCATATCTATAAAATAAATATTAAAAAATAAAAAAAAAATAAGGTAAAATTAGGGACAGTTTTGAGTGTCAGTTTTGTTCGAGACTGTGCATCTTGGATTTTTTATATCAATGCCTTCTTTATAAGAGGACTAGCTGTTGCCTGCGACTTCGTCCGCGCGGACTTCGTTTACTCCGCACTGCTCCTCCCCCGTAGGTGATAGCGTGATGATATGTAGTTAGCCTATATGTTGTAGTAGATAGCCTATATGTTGACCCGACCTGTTCGTAATATTCATGCAAAATTTGAAGTAAATCCATGCAGTACATTTTGAGTTCACCCCGGACATACATACAGACAAACAGACATACAGAGAAACAGACAAATTCTAAAAACTATATTTTTGGCTTCGATATCGATTATAGATCACGCCCCAAGTATTTTTAAAAAAAAATATTAAATGCACAGTTTTGACTTTCCTACGATTTTATTATATGTATAGATAACAGCAATGAATTGAAGTTACGTCTGCAGAAGATCATCCAAATATTAATAGTGAAGGAAAAACTTTTCCCCCATTTTACGACAACTACATGAACAGTAGAGACAGAAATTTGGCACAAATAAAGTTTACATTACGCATTAGAAATATATTAAATTAATAAAAATAAACGTTACACACACTGCATTCATGTGACATGCGTAATAATATACACACATGTATAATTTTTCTTTGCCTCTAAAGTCTGTTGTCACACTTAAATGAGATTTTATTGTTTAGTCTATGGTCGCCAGTAACCATGGATTTGGAAGAGTATTGTTGATGTACCTACAAGGACGATGGTTATAATTGGTTATAATGGTTATAATTTTCCATCAGGAGAATAATTTATTTGTTATAGTTATATGTGAATATTCTAATTATTTAATTTATCCATACTAATATTATAAATGCGAAAGTAACTCTGTGTGTCTGTCTGTCTGTCTCTTCTTCACGCCTAAACCAATGAACTGATTTCGATGAAATTTGATACAAAAATAGTTTGAGACCCGAGAAAGGTCATAGGATAGTTTTATCGCGGAAATCCTACGGGAACAGAAACTATGTGGGTAGAACCCCGAGACTTTTATTTTAGACTTTTTCACGCCAACGAAGTCTACAACTAGATAATATAAATAATGATATATAAAATCTTGAATGATAAATTTGAATCCTATGCAAATTTAATGTCTATTTAGGTTATTGTAATGTAAAATTATCACTTTCTTTCTTCACCAACAGCTCAAACAAATATTTTATTAATTAGTGATTTGATTAACCGTTATATAATTTTATTAAATCTGTAGCTATGAGATGCATATTGGATAATAATCAATCAATTTACATATCACGCTATTACGTCACTTTATAGCTAATGCTTATATGTCCAAATTAAATATATTCTTATGTACATAACGAAGGACTAGTTTTAGACTAATAGCTTCCTAACGAATAGGACTTGCTATATATCTTGCAAACAGCTTTTGAAATATCACTGATACATTTGTCGAAGTACCAAATTAGTTTTTTCTCTTTGAGACATTTTAGTCTGAACAAATAAAACTGTAATAACCCTAATGCACCAAAACTACATCAATAGGTCATCGGAATGAAAAACAAATCTTGAAATAAGTTTATAAGTTTACCTACACAACGTAATTTAACAAACTATTTACTCCAATTTTTTTATTTACAATCTCTTTTTTACATGTGATTTGATTTGCTAATAACAATCAAACAAATTTACTGACTCAATATTAAACTATATAAATTATTCAAGTACAGAAACGAAACAAAAACTTATATATGTAATTAGTTCCATCAAAACATGACTTCTAACGAATGTTTGTTTGTGTCGGGCGCTTACGCACTTCAGTACTCGCTTCTGATACCAAATATATTAAAAAAATATTAGTTAGTTTATGTACGTAACATAAACTTTGACCAAATTATCCAAGAAAAATGTAAATCAAAAAGTCTGAAAATTGTAAGTAAACAATGAATTTCGATATCTATGCGCGGGTGCCTTTAGTAAAGACGGAAAATGTCGAAATTAATTTTTCAAAAAACAGCGATTTTCGGAACTTGTGATCAGAGGAATTGTCTGCACATTGATAGGTACATTGCTGCAAAAATGCAGCACATTTGTGACATAACATGAATTTTAAAGATGGGTTTACTATTTTTTGAGTTTATTTGTTACAAACATACAAATACAAAAACGTTTTCTCTTTATAAGTAATGACATAGATAATAAGTTTATTATCCCAATATCAAAATACAATAATACTTACCTTATAATTTACGGTCCTTCTAAAATATATCACCAGAAACAAGTCGTGTAGCTACTCAACAATTGCGCCAAAAGTCGTTGGTAGACTTGTTTATCAAACTTGGAAGTATTGCACTGTTTTAGTGTCCACTTGCAGCTTGTTAGTGTCCGTTTTGAAAGATCTATTGGGTACTATCTGGGGCGTGGTGGGTTTGCTTGGGGCGGTAATCTAAGGGCGATGCAGGTCAGGTACTTGGCCTATATCATTTACATATATTTCTTTAGACTGAAAATAATTAGAATAGAAAAGATAATTAGAAATGAAATAATTTACCTGAAATCTTTCAAAACAAATGCAAAATATCTTTTGTGTTATGAATTAGCAAAAAAGCTAATGATTCTCGTGATAGTTAAATCTTGAATAAAAGAGAGGAAAAAAATTATCTTTTATAAGTAAAAATGAATCACTAACCGTGTTGCTAAGCACAAAACTCGTAAATGGTTAAACCTGGAAACCCGGAGATTTTTATTAAGAAAAAAAAATTGAAAAATTGCGATGAAAATAATAAAAACAACACTTTTACTTTCCTATAAAAACAGTTTCTAGCTGTCAAACACAACGATTTAAAATCTGTTCTAAGGCGTTACGAATTTCACCGGTTGTGAAATAATTGTTGGAAGCGTCTCGTGGACAAAAATAAGAGTCTATGAGACAGTTTAATTTCCGGGTAATAAGCATTTCTATGAAAATTAGAATTTTTAATTTGAAATTTAGAGTAATCTTTAAAATTTTCGCCGTGTTGGTCCCGGCCTCCTTTGAAGAATAGGCCAACTGCCGTTCTGCCAGGCAGGTCGTAAAAAGCGACCGATTGGTTATCGAGTCACTACCATCTTGGCTACTAGGTGGCAGAGTTCTGCATTGTCTCGCTCGGGTACTGGTACCACCGCCTTAACCTTTTCTGCCGCAATAGCTTCAGTGCTTGTCGCTGTCGTGTTCCGGTTTGGAGGGTAAGGTAGCCGGTAAACTTATGCATGTGGCATTAGACCTCGCCACAAGATAGCAACGCACCATTAGCATCTTTGGTGTCTATAGGCGATGGTTGACTCTTTCTGCTTGATTTCTCTGATCTGCTTGTTTGCTATCTTATGATATAAAAAAAAATTTTTTTTGAAATGTCAAAAACTTTATTCAGCTACCGGATCGAAAACGCGACCACACATTTATATCTTTTTATAATCACTTTTTATATCTTAAAGAAAATCTCAAGTTGAGATCTTCACTTCCGGGAAGATTTCCTTACAACTATGTTGCTAATTTCTAAACTAATTTGTATTGGAATATCCTGTAGTTAACATTTCCGGCGCTAGTAAATAGTCATTTCTAAAATGGTTCGTACCAACATTCACGCATATCGCACTACGATATCACCATCCAACCTACAATTGCACATCATTGACTTCCTTTATCGGGTAGTTAAAAACTGGAATAGTACGCAAATTAATTTTTTAATTATTTAGTGTGATGTAATTAATATGCAGTGATTTAATTAAACTGGCAATCGCCCTCTGATCGAAATTTGACCATAATTTTATGATTCCATTTGATCATAGACTAAACATTGAAATATTTTCTAAGTTTATAATTATATATAACCCCCGTTATGGTTTCGGACTTATGATATAAAAAAAAGTTTGATAACAGACTTTATTCATAAACAAAATAGTACACGTGTGTATATTACATAATATGTCAAATAAATGTCAGTGTTTATGTTAAATGCATCAGAAATACATTAAATTAATTAAACACAACACAAGTAAAATAATTTACTTACTTTGGGGTTAGATCAGTCAGTGTAATTTGTCCCGTGAATATTTATTATTTATTTATTTATTTATAATAAAAATGTATTTCTGATGCATGTTATATAAAAATATTAGCTTTCAGCACTTCTACACTATGTAAACTGTAACTGTGCCAAATTTTACACTGCTCCATTCGCGTAATTGTTTTAAAAAGTCGTACAAAGATATCACATCACGTATTAATACATAAATATTCCATAATCTTATAAAATCAGTAGCTAATTTATGTATATTGAATATTAATTAATGAGTTTTCAAATCATCCTATTATGTCACTTTACAACTTATGAGTATGTTTATACTTCTAAATTAATTATATTCTTACCGATATAAATTATTATTAGTAAGTGTCGCGGGTGAAATTTTGTCATCGATAAAAATGTTAACTTTTTCGACTGTATTAATAAACTAATAATAATAATATTTTATGAATAACTATAAAATATAAGTTGGATGGTGATAATTTAGTTAAGTAACAAACAAAAAACCGGTCAAGTGTGATTTGGACTGGCATATCGAGGGTTCCGTATAAACTTGTTGGTAATCTTAGATACACATGAATTTCATGATTCTAAGTCAACGGGAAAAATCTCATAGGTTTTGATTCCCTTGAAAAATTGTAAAACATGCAATGTAACCGGTCATACCTTTTAATCACGTTTTTTTCGTGATGTAACTAAAAATTCTAGTTTTCGGTTCTTTTACTTTAAATGTGCTGTGAGACATTGCTTTTTGCCAAATTTCATGTCAGCGGGAAGATTTTGATTTCCATTTTTACATCACGAAAATTCGCAAAATATGCGACATAAATGGTTCATATCTTTCAATTGTGTTGACAATTTTGATTTTTTCACAGCTGAATAAAACGTAGAATCGAGAATTTGGTATAAAATTCAATTTGATACCTCTACGTGTTCCTAAGAAATAAAATCTAGATAACGCACAGACGGACTAACAGATGGAAACCAAAACCATCCTAGGGTTTCGTATTTTCCTTTTTTATATAATAAGATAACAAACAAGCAGATAGCTCTCCTGATGGAAAGAGAAGCCATTACCTAAAGACACCAAAGTTATTAATGTTGCGATACTATCAGTGTAGCGGGATGGTAAAACCTTATGGGATACGGTACCCTAAAAGTTAAATTAAGTGCGTTATTATTGATTGAAAGAAAATGTATTGAAAAGAAAATACTTAGGCAAATTCAATCACTCCTATATACTACTATATAATAATACACCCATTTTACATAAAAAGTATAGTTACAAAGAGGAATTTTTCACTTTAATTTTTAACTTTTTACTAGATTATAAATAAACCTCTTTGAAGATATATGTAGTATTTACGGACATAAAATATTGTGTGTTTGTATAGTATTCATGTGGTCTGTGGTTTGTATACACAATTTAAATGGATTGGTTTGGTCAATTCAGTTTTAATAAAGCATAACTACACTACACTATCCCTGACTCACAAACGAGGTGTTATTATTTTAACTTGAGTGTCTGCGTATCTGTCTGTTTGTGGAAGCTACGGCTCCCAGACCTTAATAGGTTGCAGATTTTTTAAGATGGTTTTTAGCTGTATTTGGTGGAAATAGGGTTGCCAGGATATTCAGCTTTTTGGCTCTATCTCAGTAACATCCCCCATTGGTCCAGGCTCGTTTAATAAATAGATAATTGCTGTTCTGTAGGCAGATCGTAAGAGGCGACCGATTGGCTATTACATGTCATTATCATCGTGACTACTAGGTGGTAAAGTTCCGCAACGTCTCGCCCGGGCATTTTGTGCCACCGCCTTACCTATTCCTGCCGCATTAACGCCAATGTTTGTCATTGTCGTGTTCCGGTTTGGAGGATAAGGAAACATATGCAAATAGCATTAGCACTCGCCACACGGATAGTAACGCAATATTAACATCTATGTCGTCTATGAGCGATGGTTGTCTGCTCCCATCAGGAGAGCCATTTGCTTGTTTGCTATCCTATGATATAAAAAAAGTCTGTAAACTATTGTCTATTACCATTAAAAGAGTGAGTGGCCAAAATCTCTTATTTCGGATAAGGAATTCGAAGTTTTACTATCATTTTAACATGAAACAGTCAAATCTGTAAGGCTGGCTTGGGATTGGGCTTGCTTACAAACGTCATTTCATTTTCAATTATATAATCCCTCTTTAGTCCAGTGGTCCGGTTTTGGTGTTGACCGCCTGAGCTCCTGGGTTCAATTTCCGGGTCGGGCAATTCAAAATGTGTTTTTTTCAATTTTCTTTAAAAAACAGTGTTGCCCGGTATTGAATAATTACCTGTTTGGAGATAGGCCTGCCACTTATCACATAATGGGACTAAGTATCTTCCGCATACGCTGGTGCACTTGTTGTACCTTTGTCTACATCTTCAGGGTTACAGGCGTGAAGATACCCTTATCTCTCTTTTTCTTTATTCGGTCTCTTATTGCTGAGGGATATATTTGCTCGAACAATGTGCTTTCATTCATTGATTACAAATTATGCTCTCCTTCACGGCTTCATAACAATAAGTGATATCTTTTATATAATCAAAAAATCGAGATGGTGATCAGCCTAGGATCTAAATAAATATAAAAAATCTGTGTCCATAAATTGACATCGCAGTGTACAACATGGTACTATGGTATAATGTCGGCTAACCACGGGTACCCTTCACCACAAGCTACCTGTTCAGGGACATGGGCGTTACGGAATTTATCTTAGTAGTAGTAGTATCTTCACGCCCGTATCCCCGAAAAGGTAGGCAGAGGTACAAAGAGTGCATCTACAATTAGCCGAAAATACTTGGTCCCACAATGTGATAGGTGGCAAACCTATCGCCAACCGGGCACTTTGCAATCCCTGGCAAAGTTGTTTTTATCAGAAAACTGAAAAAACACAATTTTTAATTGCCCGACCCAGAAATCGAACCCGGAACCTCATGTGGTCAATCCGACACTGGACCACTAGACCACAGAGACGACAATACCATTTGATTATCTTAAACATATAAATTACGTTGATTGATTTGATTCTGGTTTACAGAAGTTACAGTGGTGAGAACGAGAGGTGGGCCCATTGCCCTTTATATAAATTACGTGTCACGTTGTTTGTCCGCTATGGATTCCTAAACTACTGAACAGATTTCAATGAAATGTTGTAAAATTCTACTGTTTGTACCAAATTAAAAGGTAGGATAGTTTTTATCTCAACGAACCCCCTCCCCCCTTTACCCCTCTCAAGTACCCTACTAAAATATTCACTTTACACACCCCTCACACAAGACGAGATAGTTATCCATTAGATGGTTAGGTGGTTATCCGCATGGTCGCAATTTACCAAACCTTTACCTATTTCAGAGTTTGAAAAATGTTATAGATGATGGATTTTATGAATTTTCTCTTCGATGTCATGAATAAAACAACAAAATATAATATATATATACTGTATATTAAGCTCCATTTAAACATTTAAAATAGCACAAATTAATAATATATAACCTAATATTTACAAAAATATAATGCTTATAATTTCTCCTATTATATTGCGAGGTTGATAATAATGCTAAACAATATTTACAATTATTTACAAATTCTTCTTTTACGCTAAGGTTTTGAGGCACTTTATCTCAATCAAATGTATTATTAGATATAAGTAGAGATCAAACCGCTTAAAAATAAAAGGTACTTGAGTAATTTATAAATGTTTGCTTCGAATATATTTTTTAATATATTTTACAATAGGCTTAATTGAACCAATTCAATTCATCAATTGGAATAAATTTTGCCAAGATTTAAAACATAAGTTTGATTCAAATCGTGGCAAATATTTTATCAGTCGTTCGGGCCAAAAATTAAAGCAAGGCATTAAGGACACAAATATTTTTACCGACTACAAAAATAAAATCGTCGTTTCAATTCCCTTGATGAGGTCTCATACGGGCGTTAACAACACACCTAGGCCGTTATGTACTAAAATATTTTGTTATGTTGAAATAATCTATAAATATTATTTTATTTTTCAATTTACAAGGTACAACAATTTTACCTAGGCCTCTAAATACTCGCTGAATAGAATAATCTAAATACAAACGAAAGAAACACTTTGTATTACAGTTTTTCAAAAATTGTCTTATGTAAATAATTCTAAGAAGTTTGAATAAAAAATACAAAATCGGATATTTTTACTATATAAAAAGACAAACATCTCATTTTGATATTGATAATAATAAATATCGTTATAATATTGTATCGATTTTATACGCTTATATCGCTATAAATTTATTCGGCTGTATGCCATCATTACTATCATAACATGTTCTACATGTTCATACTTATGAAGCAAAATTTAATTACTCCTCAATGCCTTTAAATGTGATCACACGAACGACTATTTGAAAAAAACTATATTTATATAACTTAAAGGTTTAAATTTACATAGATAAATATACAATTCCACGTGATCTAATCTGAAGATATTAAGTTTCTTTGTGGTTATCTTTAAAGAGCGTAAAATCTAATGTAACTAAAAGAACATAATCATTAATACATAGATCTCGGTAATCAATATTTTATACCCGACATTTTTTCCCAACATGATATTATCATTTATGATATATTTATTGACTTAAATGGATTTCATCTCCAGTTAATTAACATCAGTTAATAATTAAATCCGGATTGTCGTCTTTCAATATAAACACAAACTTAACTTTCAAATTAATAAACAGAACAAAATAACCAAAAATAAACTGCAGTCAGTTCCGTAAAAAATATATATGTTTTACAATTTTCAAACGAATCAAATTTTAAAACTTGTTACTAAATAACTGCAAATATAATGACATTAAAAAATAAAGCTAAATATTAAATTTCAGACCCTAATTCGAATGAAATAAACTTTAAATTTATGCGAAACAATTGAACAACGAAACACATCACTAATTTGAATAAAAACCTAAGGTTCGTGACAAATATAGCTAGAAATTTAAGCACCCAAATTTGATAATATCTTAATCTGAATTTAATTAATATATTTTAAATCTCATGTCTAAATATAAAAAAAAAAACGAGCAATAAATTTGGTGAAATCTAATCTAGATTTTTTTCAGATTAGAAAGAATTGTCGTATTTATATTATTATTGTCGTATTAAACTCTTATTGTCGTAACCAAATATTTCAATTAATTACCGAGACCTATCTTCACAATAATTACCTAATCTTACAAATTATTTAAATACTAAGTGAGGGTCGTTTCTTCCGAACACTCTTACTGTTTTTCCCAAATATTGTACCAATTACCTGTAAAGAAAAATTACACAATTATTATTTTGTAAAAAGAAATATGAAGTGATTATAATCCTTACGAAAATACTTTATAGCTTCAAAAGAAAAATAAACCACAGCCTTTAGCCCAGAGCTTGTTGGTTGGATCACATACTAGGTACGCCCCTGTTATTAATAATTGAAAGAGGCGTACTTATATACCAAAAAAATTAATTTACGCTATTAAGAAAATAATGATAGTGGAGGTAGCGTACTCGACTATTAAATGTTATACTATACAATTATGTTGCCTGTCTTTTGGTCTAGTAGCAGCCTGTTTGGCTTAGATCATGCCGTTTCGTTTTTATAGGAGTTTTTAAGGAAGTTACTGATTTTGCCCCGATTTTCGAAAATCGAGTTTTCACCAGATCTCCACGTTTTGAGGTCCTAGGAACCTTTTCCGACTATTTTCGCGATAACGTCAGTATGTCTGTATGTATGTGTGTGTGTGTGTGTGTGCGTGCGTGCGTGCGTGCGTGCGTGCGTGCGTGCGTGCGTGCGTGCGTGTGTGCGTGCGTGCATGCGTGCGTGTGTGTGTGTGTGTGTGTGTGTGTGTGTGTGTGTGTGTGTGTGTGTGTGTAAAAACACCTCATAACTTTTGAACGGCTGGACCAATCGAAACGAGGTTGATAGCATTCGATTTGATTCTACTCAACTTAGACTTCTTGAAAATTTAAACCAAGTCGGGCCAGAAGATTTTCAGAAATTTTGAAAAAAAAACCCAAAAAAATATATTTTAGTGGAACAGTATTTTTTTAATACAACTTCTAGATTAATGTACCGATTGAGTACAAAAACTAATCAGCTCTATTCCTCAAAAAACTACGTGTAATGCATAAATTGCATTAAAATCGGTTTGTCCGTTTGGGAGTAATCGTTTACGAAAAATTTTGAACAATTTTTTTTTCAACACAACTTCGAATTTTTCAACCAATCATTTTTTGGTATTCTACGATACAGTACTAAAAAAATTACGTCGAATGCCGTTTCAAAAATTAAATTGGATCTAATTTTCAAAAGTTAAAGCTTTTCAAATATTAAAATTATGTTGTTTTTAGCAAACTTACTTAATATTTTTGAAATTACTTTGAGCCCTATACACTGATTGACTTTAAACTTTCATCAGCTTTCTCCCTTAAAAACTGCGTCAAATATCGTTAATTAGATCAAAATCGGTCAAGTTGTTTGGGATATATATTGATATATCCCGAATATTTTTGAAAAAAATTTTTTTGACATTCATCGAATTTTTCAACCAATCGCTTATTTAGCTAAAATAATATTTTAGATCTCAAAAATTAAGTTGAATGCCATGAGAAAGATCAAAATCGATCATCTTTTCCAAAATATACAGCATTTCAAAAATTAAAATACTGCCATTTTTAACAAAATAGATGTTTGAACTATAAAAAATCTATGCTTATAGGTTTTACTCTTTTGGGCTTAAAATACCTCAATCAAGTTTCAGGGATGGCCTGCAGGGTCAAACGTCTTACAATTTTTTCCTTAAATATATTTGTAACACACGGGTACTGATGGTGAAGTGTTTGCGAACCCATATCTATACATACAAATAAATAAATTTAGAGTGTCTATTTGTAATCTTAAAATAACCTCTTTTTAATAAATGCATATGGAATATGGATGTATATCCCAAAATAATATTTTTTAAATTTTTGTCTCTCTGTCTGTTTTTCCAGCTAATCTCTGAAACGGCTGGCCCGATTATGACGGAACTTTCACTGACAGAAGCTGATGTAATAAGGAGAAACGTAGGCTACTTTTATTTTAAAAATGTTACACACACAGCTAGTCTCAAATAAACACATAAGGTTGTCGATTATTTATTTCAAAGAACATGTCGTTAAAAGTTCATCTAAAATTGGGAGCCATGTTGATTAGTTCATCGCCCAGAGTTGTACATCGTACATGATGAATTGGATAGCTATTCACCATGATGCTATGGCGGAGTTTTGTTAACACATACATGAATTTCATTATATTTTATACTAGCTGTTGCCCACGACTTTGTCCGCGCGAACTTCGTTTACTCCGCACAGCACCTCCCCCGTAGGTGATAGCGTAATAATATATAGCCTATATGTTGACCAGACCTATTAGTAATATTCATGCAAAATTTGAAGTAAATCCATGCAGTACTTTTTGAGTTTACCCTGGACATACATACAGACAAACAGACAAACAAATAAAAATTCTAAAAACTATATTTTTGGCTTTGATATCGATTGTAGATCACGTCCCAAGTATTCTTTTAAAAAAATATTCAATGTACAGTTTTGACTTTCCTACGATATTATTATATGTAGTATAGATAAGTTTGGTTTCGAAGATTTTGTAATTGTTCTCCAATTTCTCATTTAAATTTTATGAAATTGCCACCTTTTAACTGAAGCTAATAGGCAAAGACATTTTGTTGTATCTAGGTTAATACCAATGATATTATATAATTAATACATAATATAGCTATTTCATGCATGATAATATGTAGCCTATATGTTGACCCGACTTATTAGTAATATTCATGCAAAATTTGAAGTAAATCCATGCAGTACTTTTTAAGTTTACCCCGGACATACATACAGACAAACAGACAAAAATTCTAAAAACTTTATTTTTGGCTTTGATATCGATTGTAGATCACGGCCCAAATATTCTTTTAAAAAATATTCAATGTACAGTTTTGACTTTCCTACGATTTTATTATATGTATAGATTATTTTATAGGATAGTAAATAAGCAGATGGTTCTCCTGATGGAAAGAGATAACTATCGCCTAGAGACACCAAAGAAGTTAATGATGCAATATTATCCGTAAAGCGGGGTTGGAATACCACATGCATAAATTTACCGGCTACCTTCCCCCCAAAACCGAAACACGTTAATGACAAACATTTACGCTATCGCATCAGAAATAGGTAGGGCGGTGGTACCTAATACCCGGGCGAGACGTTGCGGAACTCTACCACCTAGTACCTACCTAGTCACAATAGGAGTGAAACGTATAGTCAATCTTTCGACTTTTACGTACTGCCTGGCGGAATTACAAATGGTCTATTCTTCAAAACTGACATGGACCTACACAGGCCCTAATACCCTATTAAAAAGAAAAAATATTTAAAATATGTTATATTAACACTAAAATAATATTCCAAATCTATAATATTAATAAGAAAATAATATTTGAAGTCAATAGACAGAATTCTAAGAATGTTTGTCTATTAATAAACAACTTAACGTATATGACAAACGATCAATGCTTACACTTGTTAACAAATGCCGGACGGTATAAATCAATAAAGAAATAAAAGTACAAGCATTCGAAGAGTGTTCTCGTAATATAAATAGAAGGAACAGTCACATATCTCGGACGCTTCGAGTCGACATGGTGGGAATGTGAGGTAGCCAGCCCGCTTATGGTCCGGTCGTGACACTACGCGATGTGCCTACGTTTTATTTGTGCGGAAGTCTACGTTTCTAAATGTTTTAAGATGGGTGTAATTATAATTAACATACTATATATTTTAATAATCTACATACATAACGACCTACGGCAGTTGTTGTAACTTAAAAAATGCGATTTATGTTTTACTTATGAACATGAATCCACTTTTATAGATATTTTAACAACACGAAGAATAAAAATGAAATTTCTATTAAAAGTTGGATGCTTCTAATAGAAACTTCAGTTTTATCCTTCGTGTTATCAAAAAATCGATAAAATTGCAGTTATTTTCATAACTAAAACAAAAATGCATTTTTTAAGTTACAACAACTTACGTCGGACCCGTCGATAAATAAAATCGAAGTGTCTGTTTGTAATGTCAAAATAATAGCTATTTACTTATTGCATATAAGCGCCTTATCGCCTCTGTGGTCTAGTGGTCCAGCGTTGACTTTGACCACATGAGGTCTCGGGTTCGATTCCCGGGTCGGGCACTTAAAAAAGTGGTTTTTAAGTTTTCTGATAAACACAAAGTTGCCCGGGATTGGAAAGTGCCCGGTTGGCGATAGGCTTGCCACCTATCACATTTGTGGGACCAAGTATCTTCGGCTAATCGTGGGTGCACTTGTTGTACCTCTGCCTACCCCCTTCGGGGATACGGGCGTGAAGATTTTAATACCATAAAATCTGATATTTTATGTGTCTGTCTATCTGACTGTTTGTTCCAGCTAATCTCCGAAATGGCTAGACCGATTTGGGATTTGATTGACAAAAAATTAATTTTATAAGGAGAAGCAAATTAGTTTCAGCTACGTCTACGTGCTAAAAAAATAAAACTCAGATCTAAATCCATGCGGACGAAGACGCGGGCACAACTAGTTCTTATATAAAAATTTGTGTGGATATACTAATACTAGTCGATACGATTAAAATAAAATATTGTAAATGTTACTGTAAAAGTAAAAAATGCAAATGTCTAAAATCAAATAATCCATACTATACTAATATTATAAATGCGAAAGTAACTCTGTCTGTCTGTCTGTCTGTCTGTCTGTCTGTTACGCTTTCACGGCCAAACCACTGAACCGATTTGGATAAAATTTGGTACAAATATAGTTTGAGACCCAAGAAAGGACATAGGATAGTTCTTATCCCGAAAATCCCACGGGAACGGGAACTATGCGGGTTTTTATTTTAGAATTTTTTCCACGAGAACGAAGTCGCGGGCACAGCTAGTATAAATATAATTGCTAAATGAATTGTAAATACGATAATTATAAGAATGTTGTAACCGCATGTGCGCATAGTGGTGCGAAACCACAAAAAAAAAGAATTAGAATGAATAGAAATAATAAAAAATTGAATAAAAGTTGCTGCATAAACCATAGCAGCAGTGCATGCGGTATTATAAATAAGCGTCCCAGTGTACCCAAGAGTATTTCCAGGATGTGAAAATGTCCCGTTTATGGAAATACAAATACACAGTACACTAATACAATATAAATACACAGCCACAACGTAAAAAAAATTATACCACCTTGTCGGGAATCTTTTTTTTATATCATAAGATAGCAAATAAGCAGATGGGTCTCCTGATGGAAAGAGTCAATCATCGCCTATAGACACCAAAGGTGTTACTGATGCGTTGCTATCTTGTGGCGAGGTCTAATTCCAAATGCTTAAGTTTACCGGCTACCTTACCCTCCAAACCAGAACACGACAGTGCCCAGCAGTTACGCTATTGCGGCAGGAATAGATAAGGCGGTGGTACCAGACCCGGGCGAGACAATGCAGAACTCTACAGCCTAGTAGCCACGATGGTAGTGACTCGCATAGCCAATCGGTCGCCTTTTACGACCCGCCTGGCAGAACGGTAGTTTATTATTAGTCTTTAAAGGAGCCCGTGCCAACACAGGGAAAATCTAGTTAGATGATTATTTACTCAAACACAAACCTAACACAAAAATCATGCTTAAAATGTTTAGTGTTGTTCATTTTATTGTATTTCAAAATGTTTAAACTTTTCGTAGACATTTATATTTAACTAGCTGTTGCCAGCGACTTCGTCCGCGCGGAGTTCGTTTACTCCGCACAGTCCCGCCCCTGTAGGTGATAGCGTGATAATATGTAGCCTTTATGTTGACTCGACCTATTAGTAATATTCATACAAAATTTGAAGTAAATCCAAGCAGTACTTTTTGAGTTTACCCCGGACATACATACAGATAAACAGACAAACAGACAAAAATTCTAAAAACCATATTTTTGGCTTCGATATCGGTTGTAGATCACGCCCCAAGTATTACGATTTTCCTTACGGAAATAGATACACTCTATAGACATTATTGCTATTATTTATTGCTATTAATTATTGTGTATTTCACATTAAGCTCATGTCCCGTTTTAAGATAAAAACAATATAGGCAGCATGTGTATATAGAAATGCTGGAATAAATATTTTGAATACAGATATCACTTCACACAAAACTTTAAGGAGATTTATTGACTAACTTCAT
Organism: Apodemia mormo; assembly: GCA_036924255.1. NCBI lineage: Eukaryota > Metazoa > Arthropoda > Insecta > Lepidoptera > Riodinidae > Apodemia > Apodemia mormo. The sequence goes on along the minus strand of JAUPFN010000009.1, from coordinate 17,089,280 downwards.
ACAGTAAATTTCGTGTCGCGGTGCATATGCACCATAAGGATTCATTATCATTTTTCCTACTTCCTTTTTCTTATTTAAGCAATGTATTGGAGTACAATTGACAATTACTTAAAAAGTTAAAATAAAAAATAAATTAACAAATTAATTCTTGGTTATAAAAGCATAATTCTAGTAATGGATAAATTTCAAAATAAGTGTTTTTATACCCTAGGAGAGCATACAAACAAATCCGGGTAGAAAAAGATAACTATTGCCCATAGACACCAAAGATGTTATTGGAGCGTAAGGTACTCTCCGTGTAACGATTCAAACCTGGTTATATCTATTATATACAGAGTAGAATTTTAGCCTATATATAATCTAAGATTATTTGAACAATAAATCTGAAAACTCATAATCATAGAAAAAGCATCTTCTGTTTCACTTTACAATTACACTCTATTTTTTCTTACACCTTTTATAATCATTGTTTTAAAATAAGATTAATTCGCGTGTAACTCGAATTTATTACCTTAGAAACGGAGTAGGCGGCGAGTTTGCGACGCGGTGCTGGAAGCAATAGCGCCAAAGCGCGCGCTTCTCTGAGTAGTGCATGGAATGCTAACGCAGCGCCAGCGCATGATTCTGCAGCAGACACCTCGTAGAATTGACACCCGAATCGTAGCGACAGCTCTTGACCTTCTTCTGCATGGACCTCCCTAATAAAATCATAAATAAATAAATACCGGCACACCCACATATCTGAAGAGGTACACGGAGGTGCAACTATCGCACTCAAGATAAATCTACGCTATTAAGTCCCATGATAACAGTAGGTTACCGATGTATCGACAAAACAGGGTGTTTCTTTTTTAATTTCATTGGAGAGTATTTGCTCTCCAATGAAATTAAAAAAAAACAGCAGATGGTTCTCATAATGGAAAGAGTAAAAATCACCTACAGGCGCCAAAGATGTTAATGGTGCGCAACTATCCATAGGTAGGGTCGTAATGCCACTTACATTAGTTTATTGACTACCTTACCCTCATATCCATTATTTATTTATTATTATTTAAAATTAGGTGTAATTTGTTCGCGAGTCCAACATGTCGCGCGATTATCATAGGAGCCCACCAAATAATAATGGTAATAATAATATCAAAATATATAATTTATAATAATAATAAGAGTTTATTTTTCACCAATTTTCAGTTACAAGTTCTATTTTAAAATTTCAACTAGTATTACAGTTGATGGTGGACTGGAGCCTAAACTAGGTAAAACCAGTATTTCAGGACTCCAGGTCTCGACTATTCCGTGAAATCTTAATAATGATAAATGTATATTACAGGTATGACATGACTGTTTACGTGTATTGGTGTAACTGTGTGTGAATTTATATGTGAGTTTGTATGAGTGTATATGGTTAATTTTAAGTACATTATTTTTGGGAAAATTTAACGTCTACGAAGACATCATTGGACTATTGATTGGACTAACATAAGGTCCCTCTTATGCCTATATACTAAAATCTCGATAACTGTTGAGGCTCTCCACCAAATATAAAGCCGATCATCTAGGACAATAAAAAACTAAATTCCGATAACTTCGGCTTGTGGAAAGTTTCAGATTGTTTTTTCTTCCATAACTTCCTCTAAAATAAAAGAAAATTCAGACGCGCTCGAGAATGTCAAAACAAGGTTTTTTTTTTTTGCAATTTTGTGACCCTTCCACTCCTTTACGCTACACTTTAATCTGATGCGGTTCCGTGTTTCCATGTCGTATTTTTTATCTGTAGATTTTTTTCTCACCATTGAAAAACATTACATACCTAACTTTTATTTTTCCTATAATTTAATCTAAAAAATCCAACAAGTCCCTACAATAAATACCCATTTAGCATCTTGGGCTCCCCTACTCTAAAACTTTAAGAAATTTATAAATCTGAAATTTTCAGGACATAAAACCGCAATGAACTCATTTCTTGACCCGGAAAACCCAGAACTTGTAGTTTTAATCAAAATGAATGTTGTATATATATTGATTTGCCAATATTCTTCAAGTCATGAGGTCATGCTTTCGATACCCTGGTCAGGTGAAATGTTTTTTTTAATATTATTAGATTAGACAGCAAACCAAAAAATGCCTCTCTTGGTGGAAAGAAATAACCATCGCCTAACAATATGTTAAAGGTACTGTGTCACCTTTTTATCCTTTTTTTTCAAATTACTTTGATATTTTAAATTTGACTAAAATAATTAAATTTAAAATATCAAATATATAATTAAATTTAATAATTTAAAAAGTTTTAACACCTAATAGAAAAAGAAAAGCTAAAAGACGCTATTGCGACAATAGATGTTGCGGAACTCTACCAAACTCTACTACTCTATATCACCTTTTTACCGGCTTTTTTTAAAGAAGGCGCGGACTAACATTATCCAGATTGTAAAAAACTTAAGCTAAGGAGCCAAAAATAGATAAGATTCTAAAATTTGTTACGCAAGGTCTGCCAAATGAGGTTTTTCGACGATGAAAACAACCTGCTAGTTTGTTCTTATTATATAAAAATATATTAAGGTTTGATTTGTATTTTATACTATATGTTAATATTAATATGACGGATTATCAAATTTAAGGATAAAATTTCGTATATAAAATCTGTAAACTGCTTAATGGCTTGCAAGAGCCATCCCTGAAAGTAAACGCTATGTTGAGACATCTTCCTTTATCTGGAAGTTAAAAATTGAAATAGTATGCAAATTAAATGTTTAATTATTCAATTTTTTTATGGAAGAGGGGGCAAACGAGCAGGAGGTGCACCTAATCTTGAGGGATCACCGCTGCCCATGGACATCCGCAATACCAGAGGTCTTGCAGTTGTGTTCTCGCCCTTTAAAAAATAAATAAGCTCTTTTCTTGAACGTCCCCATATCGCATCTGTTCGGAAAAACCCCTCCCGGTAATTGATTCCACAAAAGAGTAGTGTGAGGCAAAAAGTGCCGGGAGAACCGCGTGGTTTGGATTTCCAGACATCGAGATGGTAAGGGTGGAAGTTCAATTTTTGACGCGATGTCCGATGATGGAATTTATCAGCAGGAATTAATCCAAACAAATCGTCGGAACACTCTCCATGATAGATACGATAAAAGACGCAGAGCGAGCTAAAATATGTTGTAATAAATGGTAATTTTATTAAACATTACATAATCTTATAAAATCAGTAGCTAATTAATGAATATTGGAAAATAATATAATTAACGAGTTGTTAAATCATCCTATTATGTCATTTTACAACTTATGAGTATGTTTATACTTCTGAATTATTAATATTAATAATTTATATGTCTATAAATTATTAATATGTTTTCCGGGTGAAATTTTATGTCATCGATAAAAAAAGCGTTATATTATTAAAATGGTAATTTTCCCCAGAGTATCAATTAACTAATCATAAAATTATTTTATGACTAACCATAAAACGTCGTGTTATATAATTTAGTTACGTAATTAATCATATTTTACATTATAGAATAAGATACAATGATATGGTTATCCTGGTGGAAACAAATTACACATGTTAATAGTGCCTTGCTATCCGTATGGCAAGGATGAAACGACACAAGCGTAAGTTTATCGATTTCTGTACCCTCCAAACCAGTGACAAGATCGCTATTGCGGCAGGAACAAATAAGTCGGTGGCATCAGACCTGGGGCTTAGACAAGATAACATCGATTCGTAACAAAACGATTCGTTTTCTCCGTGTTGGTCCCAAGCTTGTTTGAAGAATAGGCCAACTGCCGCTCTGCCAGGCAGGTCGTAAAAGGCGATCGATTGACTATGTAAGTCACTACCATCGTGCCTACTAGGTGGTAGAGTTCGTATTGTCTCGCCCGGGTCTGGTACCACCATCTTGCCTATTCCTTTCGCAATAGCGTCAGTGCTTATCGCTGTCGTGTTGCGGTTTGAAGGATAAGATAGCCGGTAAACTTATGTATGTTGCATTAGACCTCGCCACAAGATAGCAACGCACCATTAACATCTTTGGTGTCTATAAGCGATGGTTGACTTTTTCCATCAGGAGACTCATCTGCTGGTTTGCTATCTTATGATATAAAGAAGGAAAAAATAAATAAATTCCACGTCGTCTTTGAGATAACGAAAACAACTTTGACCGCCCTGTTGGTCGAGTGGTTAGCGACTCTGACTACGCAATCGACAGAGCTCGGGTTCGATCCCCGACGTGGACAAGCATTTATGTGATGAGCATATATGTTTGTATTTCCGGGTTTGGGTGTTTATTAAATATATTCTAGTATTTATATATGTATTTCTATGTATTAGTATCGTTGACTAACACCATAACACAAGCAAATAATTTGCTTACTTTGGGGTTAGATCAGTAAGTGTAATTTGTCCCGGGAATTTATTATTATTTATTTAATTTCTTAGCTGCGGTGAAACTTTTACCGTGACCGTTGTGTCGAATCGCTTTTCCCAAATAAAGCCAATTTGACTACCAACCAAAATCTAAGCAATGAAATTACGTGTTTAGTTAATTAAATCGTTATTTTATGGTTTCATTACAAATTATAATATTATCTATTATAATAATACTATCCAACTTGTGATTACGATGACGATTGGCCACGTGATTTAGCGCGTGCTTTTCCAGCTTCGTTATCGTTTTTAGGGTTTTGTGCATCATAAAGAAAAAATGGAGTCCTTTAGGATCACTTCGTTGTCCGTCTGTCCGTCTGTTATATTATTACTAAGCGCCCTGTTGTTTTTTCGCAAAACTTTAACACTAAGTAATCACGATGGTACTAAAAGGGTTGGTTATTCTTTGATCTTTTACAGACTGCCCGGCAGTACGGCTAATGGTCTTTTTTTTCTCGAAAGTGGCATGAACCAACACAAAGAACCTAATTGTAATTTGGTCAAACTCAAATACCTACCTAATGTGTTGCAATAAATGCTAAGAGATTCCTGACCTACATGACCTAGAGCAAAAGACATTCCTGGCCTACCTGGTGTTCGAAGTCTCATACGTTGCCCAAAATGATGATAAAAGTAAATCTGAGCTCTGTGGTCAACATTAAACGAAGGAGCAGTTTGGCAACACTAGGCAATATTATTCACATATATTTGAAAATCAAACACACCTGGCGTGTTCGAGGTCTCGTTTATTGCCCAAAAGGGTGATGGCAGCACAGCTGGGCAGTCTGGTCCGCTCCAGCAGCGACAGCAGCTCAGCAGCCGCCAAGAACGAACGTCGCTCGCATACAGAATACACCACCGCGAAGGCGTCTCCCCACCTCACATGTTCGATTAAACATCCACGAATCTGTTACAACAAATAATTTTTTTAACACGAATAAAATACTAATTCTATATGGTCTATACATAAACCTATTAGATACCGTCGGTGATTGTAAAACTCCTCAGAGTAACAGTGTACAAAAAGAAAATCCTCAATCAACCAATGCTGTATCTATATTGATGTTCGGCTGTGGATTTTTAGTTGAAATAAGTAAATCATTACATAGTATAAAACAATGTCGCTTTCTCTGTCTGTCCCTATGTCCTTATGTCCCTATGTATGCTTAAATCTTTAAAACTACGCAACGGATTTTGATGCAGTTTTTTTAATAGATAGATTGATTCTTGAGGAAGGTTTAAGTGTATAAACCTTTCCGATATTCCCACGGGAACAAAAGCTGCGCGGGTGAAACCGCGGGCAGATCGCTAGTAAAATATAAAATAAAAAGAGACTACCATCACCTATGTACAATAGAGATATTAATGATAATGTTGTTGCTGTCCGTGTATCAGGGATGTAAAGGCAGATTTAGAAGTTAAATGAAATGAGGTTAGGGCTGAAATAAAGTGGTTATGGCAAAATGAGAATGAGCATGTTTTATTGATTAGGAGTTTGGATATATAGGAAGAATGGCATATGAAATAAATAAATCATCACACCGATTCCCTTATGTAGCAAGAAGAGTGAACTAATCGTCTATACACCAATAAGTATTGGGTGGAGATCCTCGTTTGCGAAAGCAAAAACTCTCACTCGTTATTAGCAACATCTGAGAACAATAGATTAATGTGTTTTTTCCGTGGCACAAGGTGTAAATTCACCATCAGATTTGTGGGAATATAATAACTACAAGAGAGTTAGAGAGTTTAAATATCATGTAAAGTTCGTCTATGAATATCATGCGATTAAAAATAAGGACATGTATATTTTATAATTTTTTTTTCTTTTATAATCTTTTATAATCATCGGTAAATTGAAGCGAATTTTGTTAGGCGTTGCTGTGTCAATAATTCCCTGTTTTTTTTTCGTTAGCTAGATAAGCCAAGACCGATTTCACCCCAATTTTTCTGACACAAACAACATGTATATACATTTACGAAATTTAATACATACGCTTGAACACCTAAACAGCACACAAAAACATACTCAAATATGATCCAGTCCCAAAAATTACATACATGCATGTATATTATGTCAACTGATAACCTCCGTTTTTTCGTCGGCTGAAAATAATTGTGTTTTATCGTGTTTTAAAGCGGAAACAAGCTGCTACTAAAATCTATCTATGATAAAAATATTTAATAAGTCACATTGAATAAAAATCGATGAAAGCATAAGAACGAGGATAAAATGGCCATGGGTTATAAGTACAATTATAAATCAGCGGAAAAAAGGTGACTACAATTTACCCGTCATAAGACTGTTACTGAACGACAATATTCCATAGAAATAGATATGAATACTAAAATAAATTTATAAACATCTAATAAAATGCTTGTGGCTATCGGGAAACGAATTCGAGCCCCATCATTTGCGTTGTCAGCGTCAATAAGAGTCTAAGAAGCAATCTGAATTATACTAACTAGATAAAAATATTATTTTATCTAGTTAGCATAATTCAGATTAACTAGATATTTGTAACTATTTGGCCCTTGATATATTACTAGGTATATACACGCTTTTAAATAACTCGTAGGTATACAACATTGTTATTAAGTTGCTTTAATTTATGATCCACTAATTTTCAACTCCGGCAGCCAAAAGCCAAGGTGTTGTAACTATAATTTAGGGCAGAGCTGTCCAACGCACGGCACGCGGGTTGTGTGCAGCCCGCGACACGTGATTGTGCGGCCCGCGAAGTGTTTTTAATTCACCGCAACATACTTAAAAAACTGTCTTCTTCGTGTGCGTAAGATGTAGGAAATCTTACTACAAGATAAGCTTGCCTTTTACAGTACTATAATTTATTTAATAATTTTCCTTAACTGTATTTGAATTTATGTGTTTTCCTATTTGAAAAGTGAGTTGCCTTTGCTGCCCCCCAATCTTTTTGGTAATTCATATTAGCCCAGGATGGTATCTGGGTTAGACAGCCCTGATTTAGGGTCTTATAAATAAGAATGCCGCAGTCTAATGATCATAGACACTCCAGCTAAATGCTATTGCCCAATTTCTCATACAAAATGCACTGAGTACTGTCGCTTACGAGTTGCAACAGATTATTACGATCCTCCGAAAGGATCTTTTACTTAGGTGGAATATGTGTTTAACAATTATTCATATTTTGTTTACCCTGTGTTGGTCCGGGCTCCTTTAAGGAATAGACCAACTGCCATTCTGTTAGGCAGATCGTAAAAACGATGGATTAGCTATATGTATCACTGCCATCGTGACTACTAGGTGGTAAAATTCAACAACGTCTTGCCCGGGTATTTAGTACTACAGCCTTTTTTATTCCTGCCACAATAGCGCTAAATCTTGTCATTGACGTGTTCTGGTTTGGAGGATAAGGTAGCCAGTTGGATTATTCATGTGGCAATGCTATCCCATCACACGGACAGCAACACACCATTAACATCCTTGGTGTCTATAGCCGATGATTTCGCTTTTCATCAGAAGAGCCATCTGCTCGGTTTGTTTTATGATTTAAAAAATACTAAATCAATATTTTAGATATCTTTCACCACTTCCAACAGTTCACTAACACTATCACGCTACATTTGTCTTAGTCGCCGACCCTGAACTTAACTTTTGGCTTACACATTATGTGTTTTAATCGTTTAATTGTTTTTCGTATATTAGTATTACTCTTAACATGCGGAATATTTATTAGACGTGAGGTGTTAAAGAACATATCGCGCAATGTAATAAATTTCATGTAATTAAATCGTTCGCCGTTCATCATGGTACGCTGCGGGCCGAAGCTGTCAGATTAATATCTTCATTGTTCGCCGTTTAATTAAGTTTTGTCCCATCTATCTTTTGCTTCACTTCCTAATAGAGCGAATAATGTTAATGACGTAATAACTAATGGAGATGTTGGAACAGTTGGTGTTTTGTAATCGTTGAAATTGAAATTTTATACAGGTTCCTATCGATTACTTTCTATGTTTATAGTTTAGAGGAAAATCGCTCACGTTCAAATTCGAAATGCGATGATTGCATATGCCTATTTATACTAAACGAGCTCGCGATGAATTCATTAGCATGTGGCTTTTCTTTTGCTTTTCGAAGTTCAGAATTAAAATAACAGATTTGTAATATTAAAATTAAGCACTTTCTTTTTATGCACTATTTGTGTATACTTTCTGTTGTTTGTTATTTCTGTCCCTTTTGAATTACATTGTTTTTACAACTGTCTGATTTCCAACCAATTTAAATTATACATTTTCGCAAACCAAATCGCAAAAAAATCATCACTATAAGTTATAATCTATCCTAATCCTACAAATTTCCTCACTCAGTCAACAAATAAAGGAAAAAATTGAGCAGAAGCTCATCATTGCTCCAAAAGTAAGGCAAATAAGCACTCCAGCAAAATTGTAGTCAATTCATGTCAATGTTAAAAACACAGTGAAATAAATCTTCTTCTAAATAAAGCAAGAAGTTGGGACACGAAGTTTAAATTGTTTTTTTTTAATTGAATGATTCGCACTAATTTAACTCGCACTGTACTTTTTATTTTGTGGTCTGTAAAACAAACTATGTACCAAAAGCCTACTACATATTTTAGGATTTGTCGATTCGCACACCAATAAATTAACTTTGTGCTAATCTCCTTCAGAAAAAATAATTTTATTAAAAGATGTCGATTCGCACATTTCGTGCGAGTCAAATTTGTGCGAATCATCCGATAACCTAAAAAAGGATGTCTTTGCTAGGTTGAAAAAGAAGTTGGGACACGAAGGTTAAATTTGTTTTTTTTTAAGTTCATTTTTAAATTCGTTTATTTAAGCAAATTTCCAATTTTTTTGCCTTGCAGACGGCAACAATTTCGGTGAGTATTGTATACAACTAGCGGTAACATCTTATTAATAAGAGTAGTGTTTGCTTGTTTATCAATTTTATGCTTTGATAATCATATCTATTACTAACATAATTTTATGAAAAAACTATTGCTACATTATAAAAGTTTTTGACAAATCCCGCGAGATCACCTAATTTTTCCGGGATAAAATGTAGTCTATGTGTTATTCTAGGTCATCATCTACCTGTGTACTAGATTTTATTCAAATCTATTCAGTAGTTTTTGCGTGATTGAGTAACAAACATCCATTCATCCATACATCCAAACATCAATTCGCATTTATAATATTAATATCTAGATGTAAACTTACCGCGCAATTTGATGTGTCTAAAATTTCTACTTCTGAGACCGCGCCATCGAACGCTACTCTGTGCTGATAGAGAAAATCTGTAACAAAAAAAATCCTTAAACATTTTATCTGAAATAAACTACATAATATGTTTCTTTTCAATCATTACTTGTTGGAAAATTGAATTATGCATGTAATATATTTCTGCTACAAGGATAGCAATGCCTCATTTTTTAAATATAAGGAGAATTATTGGCTTGTTTGCTATCTTATGATATAAAAAAGGGGGTTATTGAATGATTCGCACTAATTTAACTCGCACTGTACTTTTTATTTTGTGGTCTGTAAAACAAACTATGTACCAAAAGCCTACTACATATTTCAGGAGTTGTCGATTCGCACACCAGTAAATTAAATTTGTGCTAATCGGCTTCAGAAAAAATAATTTTATTAAAAGATGTCGATTCCCACATTTCGTGCGAGTCAAATTCATGCGAATCATGCAATAACCTAAAAAAGGATGTCTTTGCTAGGTTAATAAAGCAAATTAAACTAGTGGTGTAATATTTTTCATTACATTATCGCTGTAAACATTTACACGGTAGTTTTTAATCATGCCCTGCTTCTTGGATAACAAACAAGCTGATGGTTCTTCAAATGAAAGGAGACAATGATCGGTTGTTACTCTCCAGTCACACAACATGACCGTAAAAAGTACCTACTGAAGCTATTACTGCAGAAACAGATAAAGTGATTGTACCAAAACCAGTTAAAACATTCAAGAACTATACCATCTAGTAGTCACTATGTTAGTCACACGCTCAGCCAATCTCAGGCTCTTAGGCTGGTTTTACTGTCATGCTAACCGCACGCTGACGGTGGGCGCTGTATGTAGCCTACGGTCGTCAGCGCTGAGCGGTCAGCGCGAATCAAAAACGTTACCTATCACTACATACATATGGACCCATCAGCGCCAACCGTTAGCGTATGGTCAGCGTGACACTAAAACCAGCTTTACGCACTACCAGGCAGTAAGGCAGATGAGCTATTCTTACAGAAACTTAAGCCATTTTACGTATAAACAAGTTTGTTTATACAGGTTGATTACAAAAGGCTTTAAGAAAAAAAATGAGCGTAATCGGTAAGTGAAATAGGAAACTTTTTTATGATTATTTTGATTTTTTAAAATGCTTTAAAAACCACAAAAACAAGTTGATTACTAATAAAATCGAAAATTATTTCTGTGGGGTTTTTGATACTTTATGAAAACTCAAAATAATCAATAAAATTCTATTTAAATTACTTTCATTTTTTCTTCAACCCTTTAAAATTACACATCATTATAAATAATACAATTTTATTTTAGAACATGTTTTACATTAAAATACTAAAAACGAGCTAGTGACTTCGCTCACCTGACGCAAATCATTACTTCCTATTGTTTGATCGGGTAAAAAGTGCCTATATTGCTTAAGAATAGTGAAGCTATCTACTGGTAGAAGAAGTTTTAGGATCCATACAGTTGCTTTTGAGTTTATCCGTTACAAACATACAAATATATATAATATATTATTTTATATAAATTTAGCATCCGCTTTTAATTTCCTCAATTAAACTCAAAACTAGCCATTGGATTAACTTAATAGTTGTTCACAGCTTATACTTATACCACTTATTCTGAAGTTTCAAAAGAATTAAATATGCGACTGAGCCACTTGGTTGGTCAGCTAGTTAATTATATAAAATGTTTTAAAAATTCTAAGAAAAAGCTTGGCGACACACCTGTAAAATGTGTGACGAAAATTCCGCCATGTTATGTAACTTAATGCACTCTCTCAGACACTCTCGTATTACCTGATGGCGCCGCTTCTATAATATTATGCTATAAAAACCTTAAAGTGAAAATCTGAAATATAATATATTTTTATACTGTCTACACTCTACAGTCTTATTCATTACATTGTTATAATATAGAGCAATAACTCTCTGGAAGGTGACAAATATTATTAACGACAGGTTTGTCTGAAAATAAAAATAAACATTTAACCACCAACCCACCAAAACGCCAAATACTAACACACCTAAATAAAATAACATAACATTCCTTTGTTATTATGTATATTAGACACACACGTATACTAATTAATTATTTATATGTCTCAAGACTTTTCAAACTAAGAAGAGATTTTATTGTTGTCAATGGTCAATAGTTGTCAATGGTCGAATTTTAACCACAGAGCGATCACTAGTAAATAGAATTTCATGAAAATTATGAACATTACGTTCATTCATGAACATTAACGTTACATTTTAAGGAAAATAAAGGACATATAGAAATATTTTTTGATTTGAAAATCATAACCAAGGGCATTAGCACGGATACCGCCATCAGTAACGAAATTTCCAGCTTGGACACGATTATTTTGAAAATCATCGTATAATAGCACTATCTTAGTATTCTAAATATGGTATATAGCGAAACATATATAAATCTACCGAAAAGAAGTTCGGCAACAACATATTCTAGCCAGCAATGAGAAACTTCAGTCTGATTTTAGTTTCACATGGTCATATAGGTCACTTGTTATATGTTGTACACAAACATTGTTTGTTAACTTCGCGCTACGTAGTACGTAGTGTACGTAGATAGGAAGTTACTGAATTTGCCCCGATTTTCGAAAATCGAGTTTTCACCGGATCTCCACGTTTTGAGGTCCTAGGAATCTTTTCCGACTATTTTCGCGATGACGTCAGTATGTCTGTATGTATCTATGTATGTATGTATGTATGTGTGTGTGTATGTGTGTATGTGTGTATGTAAATTGTAAACATCGCATAACTTTTGAATGGCTGGACCGATCGAAACGCAGTTGGTGGCATTCAATTGGATTCTGCTCAACTTAGACTTCCTGAAAATTTAAACCAAGTCGGACTAGGAGATTTTGAGAAATTTTGAAAAAACCCCAAAAAAATTTTGGCGAAACAGTATTTTTTTTAACATAACTTCCAGATTAATGTACCGATTGAGTTCGAAAACTAATCAGCTCTACTCCTCATAAAACTACATCTAATGCATAAATTGCATCAAAATCGGTTTGTCCATTTGGGAGAAATCGTTGACGAAAAATTAAAAAAAAAGTGTTTTTTCGACGTAACTTCGAAATTTTTCAACCAATAATTTTTTGGTATTCTACGACATTTTAGTACTAAAAAAATTACGTGAGATGGCATTTCAAATAATTTTCAAAAGTTACAGCTTTTCAAATATTATAATTACGTCATTTTAAGCAAATTTACTTTATATTTTTAAAATAATTTTCAGGCTAATACACCGATGGACTTAAAAATCTTATCAGCTTTTCTCCTTTAAAAACTGCGTCAAATACCGTTAATTGGATAAAAATTGATCAGTTTGTTTAGGATTTATTAATGATAAAAATATTTGAAAAAAAAAATGTTTTTTTGACATTGCTACGAAATTTTTCAACCTATCGATTATTTAGCTAAAGCAATATTATAGATGTCAAAAATTTAATTGAATGTCATTCTAAAGATCAAATTCAATCAGCGTTTCCAAAATATACAACTTTTCAAAAATCAATACACTGCCATTTTAACAAAATAGATGTTTGAACTAAAAAAAATCTATGTTTATAGTTTTTACTCTTTTGAGCTTAAAATACCATAATTTAGCGGAAAGTTGACCTGTAGGGTCAACCACTTACACATTTTTTACATCATAAGGTAGCACACAAGAAGATGGGTCTCCTGATGGAAACAGTCAACCGTCGCCTGCAGACACCAAAGATGTTAATGGTGTATTGCTATCTTGTGGCGAGGTCTAATGCCACATGCATAAGTTTACCGGCTACCTTACCCTCTAAACCGGAACATGCCAGTATAGTAGCTCCTTTGGAGACACGTTATAGGTGTCACCCCTATCGTTGCTACTAGATGATAGAGTTCCGCAACGTCTCTTCCGGGTTTGGTACCACCGCCCTATATATTCCTGCCGCAAAAGCATCAATGCTTGTCATTGTCGTGTTCTGATTTGGAGGGTAAGGTAGCCGGTGAACTTATACGTGTAGCAATGCCACCCCGCCACATGGATAGCAGCCATTATTGTCTTTGACACCATCCAACTGATATGCCCCAAACCGGTTTCATTTAAAATGTATTAATTTGAGGATGGTTTTAGATCACCATAGGCTACTTCATACCCTAGTCGGGCACGAAAATCAAAAGGAAGTAATATTCTTTCGTCATGCGAACGAAGTTATGGGCAACAGCTAGTTACATATTATATAATCTACAATTTGTTTAACATAAACGCATATTTAATAACGTGGAAATACAAAGGCTACGTTTAATGTAAATAATGGCGTACCAAACTTATGCGTCAACAAGATTAAAACGCACTGAAAAATATATTCTCCGTGAATAAACATGTTTTGAGACTTTTAAATAACTTAGAAATATTTTTTTATATTTTGTGGTGTGACGAGTGTGAGAGTGCCTTCAACTCTCGCCTGCGTTTGGTACCACTGCTTTGCCTATTCCTTCCGCAATAGCGTCAATATTTGTCACTGTCGAATTCCAGTTTGGAGAATAAGGTAGCCGGTAAACTTATGTATGTGGTATTAGCACTCCGCTACACGGATAGCAATACACCATAAACTTTGCGGTCTAAATGCGGTGGTCTTTCCCTCAAGCTGGCCATCTGCTTGTTTGCTATCTTATAAAAAAAAGCTATCGACCAAAGACGCGGTATGTAAAGAAAGCAGCTTACCTCCAGTCGAGCTGTACTCTCCAATATATCGTTTTGTGAGATATCGCACCACAACAGCTGAAACAAAAAAAACGCGGGTTAAATACCGTTAATCAGCACAGACAACACAATCTATTTAGGTGTTTTTAACTCTTGCCTTTTCACACAAGTGAGAGGCGAAGATAATCAAATATGGTAATGTTTTAGCTTCGGATAATATGTGATAAAAATACTTTGCTACTGGCCTCAATTTTAATAGGTGTCGTCTAAATTTAATTTTACTTTTTTATAAATTATATTAATCATGGATCCGGTTAAGTCAAACGTAAGCACGTTCATTATCAAAAAGGGATTTTCAATGTTTCCTTATTGTCAATCGTAGTGATCCACTATATGTTTAATTTATTGCTATTTTTCTCCCAAAAACATTGAAAGAAGTGGCGGGAAATATTCTGTTAAATTAATAATTATGTCTGAACTGGTGTGGATATATATCACGCATGGAATAAAACTATACTCGTATATTAGAATACGAACGACTATGATCATCTTAAAGATCTAGCTATGAAGGCACTCCATGTATACTCCATGTATAAAAGAAACAAGCGACCCTTACAGTAGTAGCATATAATAATATGCAACACCTGACATCATGGGCCTTAGCACATGGCGTATTTTAAACGCGCGTTTCAGAAACGCGCGTTTTCACGAATTCGAACGCGCGTAAAACAAGATGCAAATGCGAGTGTAAAGCGTGTTCGAAACTCGTTTTATCAGTGTACAAAGAGCTGGAGGAGGAGTGGAGGGGAGGCACGCGCTCAAGCCACCTCAGACGTAATGATATTTTGAATTTTCCTGTGTAGCGTGTGTATGCACGTCATCTTTGCGTTTAAAATACACCATGTGTTAGGGCCCTATGTGATTAAATAGGTCTAATCTAAAGACCAACTCTACCATCGCGCGCGCTTATTTGTTATTTCAAATAGCGCGCGCATCCTTATCATCCTATTACAGACTTCCTTTGAATTTCACGAAATCACTTCCATAAACTACAGGAAAGCAAGAGGAAACATGTTATACATCAATAAAAAATACAAATGTTTTCTTATTATAATTTCTATTTATTAGTATAGACTAGCTGACCCGCGCAGCTTCGCCCACAGGTAAATTAACATGTCATCAATGTGAGAAATTTTGTACCATATTTCACCCCCAATTTCATCATGTTAAATTTAGCCTTCTTAGTCCAAAGGCTTGGACTGAGCGTAAATATGTCAGTGAGTCAGGACAATTTTTTTCATATATATACAGATTACTGCAAAACAAACAAAACTAAATACAAACAAATACACAAAATATTCAGATTTATTGTATCGATATTGATCGAAATATAAATCTGAATATTTTGTTGGAACATCAATATGTTCCATATTTATCCTTCTACATCCTAATCCTATTAATTACTATGAACCTTTCTCTCAGTAATCAAAAATTATAATACCAACAATGGCCGCAAGGCTGCACCTATTCATTATGAGAACTTCAATCACAATGTCATCAATGGGTCATTACTCCGAACTTTCTACTGGTTTGATTAGTCTTTTTCTCTACTCCTGGAATTCCTTTCAGAGATATACAAATAGTTATCAACGCGGATGACAAAGCAGTTACGTGAGCGGCGGCTACCGACAAAATAATGTAGACTGTAGAGAATCCTGGCAGTCTATCAAAGGGGCGTTGTATTCACAAAAGGTGATTATAGTAAGTACAATTGTGATTTAGACGTCGATTGAGTGAGGGAATATTATGGCTTTTTCTGCTAATGACTCATATTAGAGAAATGTTGCTGGGATACATAATTGTATTTTACTTATGAATAATGTTTTTTTTGCATATTTTCTAGTAAGCTCCCGAAACCTTATGATTGACAGCTCAACCGACTATACGCTAGACGAACAAATGTTGACTACTAAATTTATACACACATCATTTTTTATGCCGTTATAATTTTTATGCTTTTAAACTATTAAAACCAAATCTTTTGACCTTTACAAACTAACCATTACCAATTAAATAGGGTTCATAAAGATTATTTTTAACATATCGTAAATAAATATTGATAGTGATTCATTTAAAATAAGATAAAGATATAAAACAATTATCTTAATGTTTATTTACAGCTATCTACGTGATTCGATGTGCTGTACGGATAAAAAAAACGCGATTACTATTTTGTCCCAATATTTCAATCCTACCTCTTTTACATCATTTGTGTACACTTTAAAAACAACAAAGAAAAATATCGACACGCGGGGATTGAACCTGCGTCCGTCTCCCTAAAGCCGGGACGCTCTACCACTGAGCTAGTGTCGACAGGCTCGACATAGCGAAATTCTTCTTTGCTGTATGATCGATTACGTCGATTCTACTGATCGCTAGGTATACATACGTATAAATAGTTAAATGAGTTCATCGTTACAGATGAAATTCACATTTAAAATTTTGATCAATACTTGTTTCTCATTATTTTTATGTTATAGCACTCACCCCGTGCTTAGGAAAACTTGAAAATCTTCAGATCCCCCGTGTTGTTTCAGATTCCCTTTAAGGAATAGGCAACTGCAATTCTGCGAGGCGGTTTGTAAAAGACGAACGATTTGCCAAACTTTTAACTACCACCGTAAATACTAGGTGGTAGAGTTCTGCAGTGGCTTGTCAGGGTCTGGTACCACCGCTTTGCCTATTCCTCCCGCAATAGCGTCAGTGCTTGTCGTTTTTGGTTTTAGAGGGTAGTGTAGCCGGTATATTTATGAATGTGATATTAAGACCCCGCCACAAAGACAGTAACGCAACATTAATATGTTTGGACTATGGTGTCTATAGGCGAAGTCATTCTCTTTTCATCAGGAGAACAATCTACTTCTTATGACGTAAAGGCGTCCTTAATTTTTTCAGTCGGATAAAAAATATATGTGTCACTCCTGAATAGTCTAGCTTTCTAACGGCAAAATAATTTTTAAGGTCGGTCCAGTAGTTTTTAAGTTCATTCGTTACAAATAAAAAAATATATAGTCAAATGTTTTCTCTTTATAAGTACAGATATTTCCACGTGTTGGTTCCGCGCTTCTTTGAAGAATAGGCCTACTGCCGTTCTTACAGGCAGGTCGTAAAAGGGACCGATAGGCTATGCGAGTCACTAACATCGTGGCTACTAGGTGGTAGAGTTCTGCATTGTCTCGCCCGGGTCTGGTTTACCACCGCTTTACCTATTCCTGCCGCAACAGCGTCAGTGCTTGTTACTGTCGTGCTTCGGTTTGGAGGGTAAGATAGCCGGTAGACTTATACATGTGGCATTAGACCTCGCTATAACTTAGCTACGCACCATTAACATCCTTGGTTTCTATAGGCGATGGTTGACTCTTTCCATCAGGAGATCCATCTGCTTATTTGCTATCTTATGATATATAAAAAATAAGATAAAAGACAATCTTACTATACATTAATTTCGTGTCACGTTGTTTGTCCACAATGGATTCTTAAACTACTGAAACGATTTCAATAAAATTTTGTAGCTAAACTAAGCTAAGCTAGCTTTTGCAACTAAAAAGACAAATTTTTTTTTAATCTTAAAATATTCAATACAAGTAATATGTATGCCAGAACAACATTTGCCGAGTCAGCTAGTTGTTATATATATTACCATCAGAAGAATGACCTGTTGCCCGCGACTTCGTCCGCGCGGACTTTATTTACTCCGCTCCTACCAGTTGTATCATGATGGTATATAGCCTATAACCTTCCTCGATAAACAGGCTATCCAATTCAAAAAGAATTATTCAAATCGGTTCAGTAGTTTTCGAGATTACCGCGTACTACCAAACAAACAAAGAAACAAACTCTACAATTTTATAATATTAGTATAGATTTAAAAAAAAACTTATTTCAAAATGTAATGCCTGGCTAGTTATTTTTAATTCCTGTCGTAAGTTTAATCTGCGCCAAAGTTCATTTCCTGTGGGTGTAGTTCTTGATAATTCGATTCAGGTTGACGGAACGAGTCATGAGCTAAATCTGTTTCATAACAAATAAGTGGATTGTTGCGTAATCTGTGGTCTAGTATAGCATGACAATGGACTTGAAATGCATTCCACAGTCCACACGTATTCCAGTTAAGGCTTTAATAGATTGCTAATGCAGTTACTGAAAACGTGAAAACATTCTATACTCTATTATGTATTGAATGAGATTTTGATTATACCAACTGCACAAGGAATGTTTCTTTTTACATTAGCAACAATAGCATCTCTTACTATCAGGAAATTCAAAAAGCAGATAAATATCTTGATAGTAAGAGACAATATTACGAGTATCTTGATATATAAAAATTACGTGTCGCGTTGTTAGTCCGCGATGAACATCAAAAACATATTTTAAGTATAAAAACATTATTCGTGTGTAATTTTTGAAGAAATTGGTATTGTTAGACACTATAAAAATGCATAATATGTACTAGTATTCTATTTCAAACTTATATTTTTTTTGAGCTCATTACTTGCTGGTTTAATTTTTTGGTACTTATAAAGAATTGAAATGAAAGGACATGTACAATTTAAATTGTCTTTTTTATACCATAGAATAACAAACAAACAGATGGATTTCCTGGTGGAAAGAGAAACCGGCGCCTATAGGCACCAAAGATGTTAACAGTGCTTTGCTCCTCGTGTGGTGGCTACCTTACCCTGGAAACAGTACAATGTGACATGATAAGCAATGACGCTATTGCGACATGAATAGACAAGGTGGTGATACCAGGTCCGGGCAAAAAGTTACAGAACTCTACCACCTAAGAATCAAGGTAATAGCACAATATACTGGAGACTAACAGTAGTCAATCTACATACATGTAATATTCGAGCAACGCACACATAGACGCCTCTCACTCAGTAGCGTAGCTAAGTGGGCAAGGGCCCCGGTGCATAGAGAAAGAATCGGGCCTGGCGAGTTGGCTGATTCGCTCTTTTCAAAGCTTAGGTTAATGGGCAAAGGGCCCCCGAGGTCCGGGGCCCTAGTGCACTGCACCACCGGGCCCTACGATAGCTACACCACTGCTCTCACGGACGCGATATCTCGGAATGGTTCGGGACAGTCCGAGATACCGAGTCCGTGAGAGATGTCTATGTGTGCTATGCTCGAATATTACTTGTATGTAACTTCTGTTAGTCTCTAAGTATTCTGTGGTAACAGTGACACGTTAAAGATTGCCTTTAATAAACTACCCGATGGAATGGCAGATGCTCTTTTCCTCAAAGAAGCCTGAAGTAACAAAGTAACATGTGGAACAGTGGTGAAATTTCAGCATGTGCCGACGATGAAATTACTACCCACTCACCCAGCCAAGGCTTAATTTCTAGTGCCTAGCGATTAAAATTCACATTCAATATCTCATCACATAGTAAAAACAAATCACAAAGTAAAAAAGCATAAACCATGACAGGTACGATGCAAAAGTGAGGCCGCGCTTTTTTAATTTACATAGTACGTATGTTCAATGACATATTTGTCACTTTGTTAATATTTTAAAGAATAAACCATCTGCCGTGTTGGTCCCGAGCTCCTATGAAGATTAGGCCAACTGCCGTTCCGCCAGGCAGGCCGTAAAAAGCGACCGATTGGTAATACGAGTCACTACCATCGTGGCTACTAGATGGTGGAGTTCAGCATTGTCTCGTCCGGATCTGATACCAATATATACCTTACGCTTTTCTGCCGCAATATCGTCAGTGCTTGTCACTGTCGCGTTCCGGTTTGGAGGATAAGATAGCCGGTAAATTTATGCATGTGGCATTAGACCTCGCTACAAGATAGTAACGCACCATTAACATCTTTGGTGTCTATAGGCGATGGTTGACTCTTTCCATCAGGAAACTCATCTGCTTGTTTACTATCTTATGAATAAAAAAAACTGCCAGCCTGCCAGATAGTTCACAAAAGATAAGCGAAGCCAAATCATGATACCACAAAATTGTAACTACTACATGGCTCTACCATGCATTTTGCAACATCTCGCCTAGAGTTGGTATCACCGTATTTCCTTTTCCTGTCGTAATAGCGTCAACGCTTGTCATTACCATGTTCTTGTTCGGAGAGTAAGGTGAGTTAAGATGATTAACCATAGACATTTGAAGAATAGACAAACTGTCGTTCTGCCAAGCAGATCAAAAAATTCGACCGACTGGCTATACTAGTCACTACCATATAGTGGCGGGTAGGCGGTAGAATTCCACAATCGCCTAACCAATTCTTGCCACAATAGCATAAATTCGTATCAAAAGGATAAAGAAGCCGGTAGACTTATTCATGTGGCATTGCCACCCCACCACACTTATAGACACTAAAGTTGTTAATGGTACGTTAGGCGATGGTTTTCCTTTTTCATCAGGAGAGCCAACTGTATATTTGCTGTCTAATGATATTAAAAAATTAACACCTATGGTGTCTATAGACAATAATTGTCCCTTTTCACCAGGAAAATCATTTAATTGTTTGCTATCTTATAACTTAAAAAGATATGTCGTGTTTTGGTTTTGAGGACAAGGCAACGTGTTAGTTAAGCGTCATACGAGTAGCAACACTATTAAATATTATCGAGCGTTACTTTGTTATTTTATTGGTTAAAAATTTAAAGGACCTCGGTCTATACAGCCTATATCTATTTAATACAGAAAATATCAAAAGTATTAAAGTTATTGGAGTTCGATACAAGGTTAACTTAATATTTTAAAAACTTAATAACTTAATATTAATAACTTAATATTTTAAATATTAAAACTTAATATTTTAATTGGGACAACCATCGCAATACTTTTTATCCAAAAAATAATACTCTCCAGAGCCCAGACCATTTCCGCCCGATAAGATACTACGTTACAGCATACGAGGATTGCGCACAATCATTTTAATTACACCATTGGCACTCCAATTTGTGTACCTATGGTTATTTAATACAGAAAATATCAAAAGTATTAAAGTTATTGAAGTTCGATACAAGGTTAACTTAATATTTTAAAAACTTAATATTAATAACTTAATATTTTAAATATTAAAAACTTAATATTTTAATTGGGACAACCATCGCAATACTTTTTATCCAAAAAATAATACTCTCCAGAGCCTAGACCATTTCCGCCCGATAATATACTACGTTACAGCATACGAGGATGGCGCACAATGATCTTAATTATACCATTTGCACTCCAATTTGTGTACGGTTATATCATTATCCAATACTAATAAGCACGAGTGAAAATCATTTTTTGGAATTTCTCCAATTTGTGTAATTCGACGTAGGTAAATATTAACACGCGAAATCGCGGGTGCACTGAGTTGTTTTATAATGACACATAATTGTACAATGTACTTATTTGTATTGGGGATATTTTTTTTACGCGATAGTCATTGTTAATATGTAAACACGCATTTCTGGCATGGAATTTATGAACAAAATGTAGGTAACTTTGCTGGTTATTTCTTCAAACAAAACTAAACATGTCACAATATGGAAGTATTGTTAATCATTTGATTAATATATTGATGCTCATTATTATATAAAAAAAATATATTTCAAATAAAACAACAAATTATGAATAATCATGACTCATGAGATATATATAGCAATGGTTCTAAATCTTTTAATGATCTTGGATCACTTTACAAAATATCGGCCTTGCCATTGACCACCAACTGTTGAAGGTAAAATACTTGTGTAAAGAATGAATAAATTGTTGTTCTATAGCTATAAATAAAACACTACCACCGAACCACTTCGGATGTTCCTAGGGACCACCACTAGCCCGCGGACCGCCGGTTAAAAACCAGAAAGGGCATGAAAGTAGAATTAATGTGGTCGAGATGAGATCGCTACGAAAAATATATGGTATTACTATAGTAATGGTATAACAATCGCGGACCGGGTTCGTAATATGGAAGTGAGAGAGAGGTTAGGCTTGAAATATAGTGTCGGTGTAAAGATGAGAAAGGGCATTTTCCGTTGGTTCGGACATGTAAAAAGAATGGTAGATGAAAGGTTAACAAAACAGATATACAACGCGAATGTGGAAGGATGTAGGTATCGGGGAAGACCAATGCTGACATACCATGATCAGATTGATCGAGTACTGACCGAAGATGATGCCAAGAGTCAACCGGCGTGTGTGTATGAAAAGAGTTATGAATGTGGAGGAAACTAGACAAGCCTGCAAGGATCGTGATATATAGCACTCAGTTCTCTCTGCCTACCCTGTAAAGGATCTGGCGTGAAGATATGTATGTATGTAAAAATATCCCACTAGATTCATGAATTGGATGCACCGAGTCGTGTAAATCGGCCTCCGGGCGGTGTGTGCGGGGTGCGGGGGAGCGAGCCGCGCTCAACATTTTTGCGTAATTGAAATTATGTCCATGCGTTGTGTTTTCTGTGTCGGATAAAAATGAAATTTTGATTTTTTTTAATTTTTTTTATTACGTAAATCGAAATTATTATCGATTCTGAACAGCTTTTGAAAATTTGGCCTTTTTAAGTCAACCTTTAAAAGTAACCCTGTATATCACAGTCCGCCTACCCCATGATGAATTTAAAAAATGTTGTCTAACACAAACTTTGTAATAGCTGAACTTACTTCAAGTTAGTACACGATAAGATCTTTCACTCAAAAAATACCAGAAACTATATTTTTATATGTAAAGAAAATTTATAAAGATATAAACAAATAAATGTTTTATAATTAAGCTAATCGTAATGTAAACAATTTGCATTGAAATTATTTTAGTGATGTGCTAAAAGCCTTGTTTCACGTGATACATCATCGTTAACAACAAAAAGGTGAAAAAGGAATCCGTTTTATAAGAATCGAGCAATAAATTCACATTGAAGCTCTTATCTGTTAAATAAAGATTAAATACTTGTTAATTATCTGTTTATGTAGTATTAAAACTACATTAACAAGTCTTGAGTTTTAAATATCCACACACGGTGGTTATTTATGAAATGTATACACAGTACATTAAAATATTGTTATCTTTTTTCCGCTTTCATAAGGATGTATTAAATTATGGGCCTTTTTACTTTCTCTGTAATCCGATTACACATTCTCTTAAGTATTATCGATAAAATTCATGTAACATGAAATAGTTTCGTTGAAAGCTCATGTCGGAGACTACACTACATGTTTATGTAACCAGGACACCAAAGTCAGTTAAGATCGAGTCAAAGTCATGGAATCAGGATACCGTATAAAACTTTTACTCAGTAGTTTTATATAAGAACTCTAATCTTATTACTAAACTCAATTTTAAAAATCTTATATCGATAATAGTTATTAAAATTTTGAAATAAGTTAAATACAATAATATAATCCACACTAACATTATGAAGAAACATGATTGTTTATTTGCAATGGATAAACTCAAAAATTGCTGGACTGATGGAAAAATACATTAAGAGTAACAAACTACGTTTTACCCGAACAAGCAAGAGGAAGTAATGTTTTTGGACCTCGCGAACGAAGTCGTGAGTAACAGCTAGTGTTATATTAAGGCGAGGCATCGCGACAAACGGGAAAAAACTGGTTTATTTAATCACGTTTTCTTATTGTTAAACTAGCTGTGCCCGCGACTTCGTTCGCGTGGAAAAAATTCTAAAATAAAAACCCGCATAGTACCCGTTCCCATGAGATTTCCGGGATAAGAACTATCCTATGTCCTTTCTTGGGTCTCAAACTATATTTGTACCAAATTTTATCCAAATCGGTTTTGTGGTTTGGCCGTGAAATCGTAACAGACAGACAGACAGACAGAGTTACTTTCGCATTTATAATATTAGTATGGATAACAATTTTACAAAAATTACACGATATACCTGAAGATATTATCTAAAGAATGTGCTAACTTATTACATGATAGAATGACTTTACTCGATCATATACAATTCCGGAAACAGGCTAAAAAAATCTCTATAACAAATAATTTATAATAATATTTCTGATCTTTCACATTATTTTTATATGGTGATATTTAGTTGTAAATACAAAAAAGAATGTGCTAAATTTTAGTTTTCAGCTGATGTCCTATATTTATTTATCCGAAAATTAACACGTTTCCCAGCGGTTTCAGAACATACCGCGCCACCCATTTTCTATAGAATTGACGCGCGTCGAAATACCTCGCCTTAAATGGTATCAGAAAACAAGATTCCGTTGGTCAGATGCGTCATTTGCTAAAATTATTATGTAGATTAGTGATCATAAAAAAATTTATTTAATAGAATTTTGTAACCTGAATCCACTCTCTCTCTCTCTAACGGGCTTTTCCGTGACTTAAATAGTCTTTTTTGGCTCTAGCGCGGATTTATGTCACAAAAGCTATAAAATAATATACGATACGTTTGACTGAATTTGCCTTAAAACAACTTGCTATTATAGTACATACATACATACATACATACGTTAATCACTAAGTTAGTTTTAAATTAGAAATAGTCTCTCTGTACCGTTCTATTGTTACTAATAATTTCATGTGAAGGAATAACACATACACACACGCGAACTTTTCCGTTTATAACATAGTCCTACTTTTTTCATACACACACACACACACACACACACGCGCGCGCGCTAGCGCGCGCGCGAACTTTCCATTTATAACATACTCCTACTTTTTTTCGACATCACTTAATTTAATTTAATTTAAAACCATAGTATAGCATAACCTAAAATGTCAAAAAAATTACCCGAAAAGGTTCGTTAATATAATTTTAGAGCAACGGAATCTTAAGAAATAAATCAATAATAAACTTTACGATCATCGAAGCATATAAGACAAATAGTTACAATCAAACGACATGGCATCACGTAGATTGAAGGATGATAGGCTTTAAAGAGAAACAATAGGTGTTGTATCATCCATCGACATGGATCCATGGTAATTAATAATTAATAGCCAACATCAATCAACTTCGGCCCGGCAATGACTGATGATATTTTAAAATAGCCCTTAGTTTACCGCACATAATTTAAAAGTTCGATTGTTACGACAGAAATAAAGGCGTAACCTAATAATGTTCCACATTGTTGACTTGCTGCCAAACTGATAACACATATTGTACTATTAAACGAGGAAAATATTAATATACGAGTAGATTCTTGTAAATAGTTTGTAAAATCTACGGCTCAAAAATTTGTTTTTTGTAATCTATACATATAATAAAATTGTAAGAAAGTCAATGTATGTCCGGGGTAAACTCAAAAAGTACTGCATGGATTTACTTCAAATTTTGCATGAATATTACTAACAGGTCGAGTCAACATATAGGCTACATATTATCACGCTATCACCTACGGGGGAGGAGTTGTGCGGAGTAAACAAAGTCCGCGCGAACGAAGTTGCGGAAAACAGCTAGTTATCTTTATATGTGAGATTCAATTTTTTAATTGAAGAAACAGCCAAACAGTCCTGATTTAAACAGCTGAATACAAAATTAAAATAAGTTGACTGCTTCTACTTTACGCATGTATGTGGCTGGCTGTTTGTTAAAAGATATGTGCGTTAAAATATGTGGATAGATTTTTGGACCAGATTTTTTTAGTTTTATTTTAATTATAAGTACTTTAAAGACACCGAATTACACATTCATTTGCAGTAGGAAACAGCGCACTGTAATTCTGAAGCTTATAAAAAATATCTCGATATTTCATATTTTGCGACCATTGTTGTGCCAGATCCACACAGGCATCCAAACGGGCTCGAAATGTTTCCTCAATCATTTATTTACACTTAATAGGTACAATAATAAATTGTCTTTAAAAATATCAAACACGTTAAAACAAGCGGTTTTTTTTTTCTTGACAAACAAAAATTTATATTATTTCTGAAGTGCAATATGAATAAAAATATAGACATTTTACTTCAAAAAGTTACTTGATTTGGTAAGACGAGAGTAGAGCATTATCTCGTTTCACAGAGGTGTGCAATTCATTTATATATAAACTGCAACCCGTAGCCCTCTGCGTGATTATAGTATTTTAGGTAAGTGATACCTAGATTGCCATTGACGGCACACTATCTAGTCGACGACCCGGTGGCAGGCATCTAACACACGCTTATACCTACCGCGATAAGCACCTACAGCGCGCGACAACGCGGCGTTGCAAATCAGTCGGGGCCGCCCCACAGAGTACTTTGTAATAGATGTACCTAAAGCCCCGTGCTTATGAGTACACGCGTACTATACATATCGACAGGCCGTCGATCATCGTCGCAACGTAAGGTTTATTACTGTAGATACTCCTATAAAATAGGGAAACGTAATACAAATAATTGCTGTGTAGATGGCTGTCGCAATAAACAGAACGATTCAAAGTTTTCATTTTTTACTCTACCGAAAGATTCTGAAAGGTAAGAAATATTTAGGTTTTGTTTAGTTTACTCGTAATTTTTATAAGTAGATTTTAAGTACTATAGGTAAGAATTGCGTAGATTTATCGTGCCCCAGTATTACAACTTGAAATGCGCCACAAATTATATTTTAAATTAATTAATTATTAACAATATACATTTTCCCCGTGTTGCCTGCCGCCTGCCGCTATGCCAGGCAAGTTGTAAAAGGCGACCGATTGGCTATACGTGTCACTACCACTGTGACTAAAAGGTAGTAGAGTTCCTCATCGTCTCACCCGGATTTATGGTACCACTGCTATACCTATTTCGGCCGCAATAGCGTCAATGCTTGTCATTATTGTATTCCGTTTTAGGGGTTAAAGTTGGGTGGTACACCTATGTATATAGCATTGCCATCCCACTGCACAGGTAGAAACGCATAATTAACATCTTTGGTGTCTATAGGCGATAGAGAATATTTGAGACAACCCTGATTTCATTAGAAAATATAGAATTACGCCATAGAAAGAGATGCCACTTCTAGGTAAATATAACCATAGGTAATCAAGCGCAGTGCGATCTGAATTCAACTTAATTGTATCGTAGCAAGAGTCCCTATTTCTTTAAACGAATTTCCGAAGTGTCTCTTCTGTACTTGTACTATTATGTTTCTTTTTTTACAGTCGATAGGGAAGCGCTTGACCACGATCTGGCCTGATGGTAAGCTAAGATGCGGCCTAAGATGGAACGCGCTTCCCTAGAAGGTACCTGTTCACTCTACTCTTGAAGATCCCCAGGTTGTACCCATCGGGGAACACAGACTCAGGAAGCATATTCCAGTCCCTTGCGGTTCGGATCAAGAATGTCGAGTCATACCGCTTTGTTCGGGTACGTGGAACATTCACAATATGACGATGCCTAGTATCTACGCGCCTCGACCATCGATAAAAAACGGGGATGGCGGAGTTAAGCCGTGCAATTCCGCAGCGCTCTCGCCAAAATGTATCCTATAAAAGATCGGTAAACTAGCCACTCTGCGGCGATGAGCGAGGCTCTGGAGTTTTTTACCTACCAGATCATCGTCGTATATGAGCCTCTTGGCTCGCCTCTCTATCGCCTCAAGCATCTCCAGCTGGTATATGGCGGATCCATCCCAGAGATGAGAGCAGTATTCCATGCACGAACGGACTTGCGCTTGATAAAGATTGAGCAACTGTCCCGGGCTGAAATACTGTCTCACTCTCACTGTCTCACTGTATTCTGTGCCGGTGGTATAGTTCTGCAACTTGTCAATCGGGTTTGCTATTACCACTTTACCAATTAATTTTTTAATAACGTCAGTGCTTGTAACTATCGTGTTCCGGTTTGGAGGGTAAGGTAGCCGATAAACATAAGTTTGGCGGTATTCTTACACATCACACAGTTATCGGCACACTATTTACATTTCTGGTTATCTCTTTCTATCGGGAGAACAATCTGTTTGTCTAATATCAAATAAATATATATAAGTACAAACATAATGATGAGCGTAAATATCGCAGAAATGCTTTTTCCATCTACTTGTTTACTATATGAAATACAATTACTATATAAATATAATAATAAATATTCACGGGACAAATTACATTTACTGATCTAACCCCAAAGTAAGCAAATTATTTACTTGTGTTATGGGTGTTATTCAACGATACCAATACATAGAAATACATATATAAATACTGGAATATATTAAATTAACACCCGAACCCGGAAATATAAACATTTATGCTCATCACACAAATGCATGTCACCGTCAGGGATCGAACCCGAGCCCCGTCGATTACGTAGTCAGCGTCGCTAACCACTCGATCAACGAGGCGGTCAAAGTGAATAATAGTATACATGACGGCTGTCCTGTTATAAAAAATCTCATAACAAAACTTAAGTTCTCAATTGAATAATAGCCGTCCCACTTCTCGGTAATTAAGTAAGGATTAAAACTGACAGTAGACAGATGCATTATATTTTCAATCTTAAGTGGCCTGTATACACACTAACCACAGGGTAAAGATACGTATCATTTCATATAGACGTCACATGGTGGGCATGTGACCCAAATCTTGTAGACAACGATATTTTTATGCATGGTGAAACCTTATAACCCCATTTAATCTAACGGTATAATACTAAACGTTGTGCTGTTATCCTTTTTTATAAGATCGAAAACAAACAGATAACTCTGCTGATGGAAAGACACAACCATTAATAATAAACAATATATAGACATATATTTAATATAGTAACAACTACAATACCTAATAATAATTTAATTTTAAATAACATTAATTTGAATGTTTTTATGAGTCGCCCCCTCTCCTTTTATGAGTTGCCTTATTATGTTATCACCTGTAACATTACGGAATATGCAATAAAATTGAAATTGAAATAGATACCAGAGATGTCGATATGAACTTACGTTGAAAATCCGTGTGGCGTGATGGTAATGCAACATATATAATTTTACTGGCTACTTTGCCCTCCAAAACAGAACACGACAGTTACCAGCGTTATCGCTAGGTGGCAGGAATAGGTAAAGCTTTGGTACCAAATACGAGACATTGCGGAATTATAATAATAACAATAATCACGGGACAAATTACACTTACTGATCTAACCCCAAAGTAAGCAAATTATTTGCTTGTGTTATGGGTGTTAGTCAACGATACTAATAAATAGCAATACGTATATAAATACTAGAAAACATTTAATAAACACCCAAACCCAGAAATACATACATTTACGCTCATCACACAAATACTTGTCCTAGTCGGGAATCGAGCCCGAGCTCCGTCGATGGCGTAGTCAAGGTCGTTAACCACTCGACCAAAGGAGCGGTCAATATACCACCTAGTTATCACTATGGCAGTGACACGATGTCTGAAAATCCACAACTGTGCGTTTCTCTCGGCACATTTTGCCTCACACTACTCTGTTGTGGAATCAATTACCGGCAGGGGTGTTTCCAAGCGGATACGACTTGGGGGCCTTCAAAAAAAGAGCTTACTCATACTAAAAGGCCGGCAACGCAACTGCAAGACTTCTGGTATTGCGGATGTCCATGGACGGCGGTGATCATTTACCATCAGGTGCACCTCCTGCTCGTTTGCCCTCTCTTCTATATAAAAAAGTATTGCCCATCGTTCACCTTTTACGAAATACCTCTCAGAATGACAGATGGTCTATTCTTCAAAGTAAGGGAAAAGCTACCATCAACGACGCTACTCAACAGGAATACGAGTACCAAACACGAGACGTTGAGTTAGTAGTAGTAGTCACGGTGGTAGCGATACGTTTAGCCAATTTTTTGCCTTTCACGAATTCAAAATGGGTCCGAACAAACACGGAGCAAACACATTCTTTTTAGGGTTTCATACCTAAAACGTGAAAACGGAACCCTATTACAAGCCTCCGCTGTCTGTCCGTCTGTCTGTCACCAGGCTGTATCTCATAAACCGTGATAGCTAGAAAGCTGGAAATTTCAAAAATTATTTATTTCCTTTGCCGCTATAACAACAAATACCAAAAATTAAAAAAAAATATTAAGGGGGGTCTCCATACAACAAACGTAATTTTTTGCCGTTTTTTTATAGATGATGGTACGAAACCCTTCATGCGCGAATCCGACTCGCACTTGGCTGGTTTTTTTAATCATAATATAGCAAACAAGCAGATGTGTCTCCTGATGGAAAAAATAACCATTGCCTATACATACCAAAGGTGTTAATGATACGTTGCTATCCTTGTGATGTTAATGCCATTTGCATAAATTTACCGGCTACCTTACCCTTCAAACCGCAACACGACAATGACAAGCATTGACGTACATACCAGAGCCGGGCAAAACAACGCAGAACTCTACCAGTTACCACCCGAAGTCCTTTCAAGAATAGAGTCATTACAATCGTGGATACTGATTGTAATGACTCTATTCTTGAAAGGAGCTCGGACTAAAATTGCGAAGTTTTTAACCCGACTACGCATAAGAAAAAAAGTTTTTGGGTCATATGAACGAAGTCGTAGGCATCAGGCATTACACATATGTGTAAGTGGGATAATCCAATTTCGACATCTTTTCGTTAACAGAAATCACATAATGGTTCGATTTCATGATGTTTATTGCCAAGATATCGTGTTATAAATTATCCCTTGTAAAAATCAGAAATGGAATTTTATGTTCCTCGTTATTCAACTTTTTTAATTAAGTTAATGTCTTATTTCATATCTCAAATTCGATACCTCGCGTCATTTTTACGTCACATAACTTTCGCTTGCAACTTCAAGGGCAATGACCAGTTCCAATATATCGGTCGCATCTTGTTACTAAGAAGAAAAGGGACATCAGAATTTTATCTTCTTTATTGCTTCAAATCTTATATTTACTTATATCTGTTGGTCGAATTGTTAGTTCAATTCCCAATAGATGAGGGCATTTGTGTGATGAGCATATATGTTGGTATTTCTAGGTTTAGGTGTTTATTACATATATCAGCATTTTAATATGTATTTCTATGTATAAGTCTTTTACTAACACACATATTACAAGCAAATAATAATTAGCTTACTTTGGCTTAAAATCAATTTGTGTAATTAATTCAGCGATATCATTATAATTATCTCTATTCTAATCTAATAGTTCTTTTGATAGCCTTAGATAACCGTCGACAATATATATATATATATATATATATATATATATATATATATATATATATATATATATATATATATATATATATATATATATATATATATATATATATATATATATATATATATATATATATATATATAAATACATATTAAAATGCTGATATGTGTAAATGTAAATTGTGTGTTCGTGCACACTATTGCTATAGTGAGGATTCCGAAGAATCGTTCACATTAATTCCACCACAGGTTTTCATCATCGGAGGAAATTCACCACTATACAATGTTCGAAGCACTTTTAACAGCGTACTACTCCCCTGTGAAACTAATTGTCGAAAAAGATATTTCTAAAACGATACGACTTAATAGCGTTTAAAAATTGAGCTAAATCATTCTTAAAAGGCTGGCAAACGACTACAAATCTTTTTGTAGTACAATTATTAACAATAGATGATAGTGATCTTATAATTCGATAAGCCTTGTCCCCATTTGCTCAAATCTACAAAAGACCAGTACAGGTTAGCTGTTATACCATACGAAAATGAGTATTATAGAACTCTACCCTAGTAAACTTTACTACAAACTAAAAAAATGTAACGATCATATTTAGAAATCGAAGTTTATCGGTTTTACTCAGCCGCATCAGTTCTACCTTATAGGTAGACAGGATCTACTTAAAAAACAATTTCGCATGTCTGATCCATGTCCGATCTATGTCTGACTGTAATGAATTGCAGACACATGCATCTTGAGGCCAGTCTTTATATAGTATTATTCATAGAGTCTGCGCGTCGAGTCGCTGATTGGATTAATGAGAATAGAAAATGAGATAGTACTACAGTCACGTTTGAATAAATGTATTATTAATAGTGTATACCCTTGCCACGAACAAATTAGAATATTTTATTGAACAAGATTAGGACATTAGATTTTAAGCTTTCGTTTTCCCGACTCATTTAGTAACGTCTTAACTTAAAGGTTGCATATGTCTGAAATTCATGTATAGTTATTTCTATTTATATGACTACCGCAGTGGCCTTGTTTTGGACCATATAGCTCATATAATGCTGTTCCTGTACGATTCCCGGATCGAATAGTGTTATTGGGTTTGCCTTTATAAAAAAATCGCATTAGTAGCCTAGAGTTTGATAATGGCATGTCAACACTCCACCAGTAGCTTTATATGTCACAAAAAATTACTTAATGCCGGTTATCGTAGATAATAAGTAACAGTGGTTAATTTCGCCAACCATTAAATTGGCAAATTTGGATAAATCTATGCACATTTGCGCAGTTAGCTCATGCCACTTATCTCGCAGCTAATTGATATTAATTAATTAAAAAAAAAAAGTAAAATGACATATTTATTTGTAAAGATGGCTTCAACAAAAGTAATAAACTTAAGAAATGGCAATTTTAAATAAATTATTTTAAAATAAGAAAAATTATCATTTGTATATTTTTATTCTGATAGGTTT
The DNA here is from genome assembly GCA_036924255.1 of Apodemia mormo. Lineage (NCBI taxonomy): Eukaryota > Metazoa > Arthropoda > Insecta > Lepidoptera > Riodinidae > Apodemia > Apodemia mormo. Next base: position 17,056,300 of record JAUPFN010000009.1, on the reverse strand, counting down.
CATGTAGTTAAAAAAAGGCACAAGAAAGCCAGACGTATCACTACCATTGTGATTTATTGGCAGTAGAATTCTACAACAGGTCGCCCGTATTTTGTGCCTTATATTTTCCTGAAGCAATAGTATCAGTGTCAGTTTACTTATTATATTACATTTTCACATTTCGCAAAAAACAATCTGCTTGTTTTTTAGCCTACTGTATGAGAAAATCGTACTTTTGTACGCACTACACATATACGAGCACACTCTATATTTATATATGCTCTAAGGTCCTGCCCGTCAGCCGAGTGCAATTAGGGCGGTGCAATTACCAGTCAGCTACTCGGGCGGTAGGTCAAGCGATTTCCCGACGGTACGAGCGCGACGCCTGGCGCCAAGTGCTTGTGCAACGTCGCGCTAACCGGCGTTAACCGTCCTCGAGGTCGATGATCTATATGTTTATGTATTTCGCGGATTGTTGCGTGTCGCAGTGCAGAGTCCATTCACTGTATTACACGTGGTAATGTACACTCATACATCGCTGTAAGTTGGATACGGATAAGACTATACCCTTAAGATCGTCAAAAAATGTTTTTAAATAATTGGATAGCAAACAAGCACATGGCTTTTCTGATGGAAAGAGACATCCATCGCTTTTAGATACCAAATATGTTAATGAAATGTTGCTATCCGTGGAGCAGGATGGTAATGCCAGTATCTATGTAGTCTGCGGTAATGCCGTATGCATACGTTGACTTCCAAACCAAAACACGACAGTGACAAACACCAGCGCTCTGTATATCATAGCAAAGAAGCAGTTGGCTCATATGGTAGTAAGAAACAATCATCTCCTATAAACACCAAAGATGTTAATGGTGTATGACAATCCGTTTGGCGGGGTAGTAATGCCACTTACTTAATCTACCGACTGCCTTACTCTCCAAAGCACTCGGCACGGATAGCAACACAGCATTAACATCTTTGGTGTCTGCTCAGGGCGTAGCTATCAGAGGGCTAGACGGGGCAATGCACTGGGGCCCTCAACTCACAGGGTCCTCAGTCTCCATGCTACGTTCACAATAAATATCTATTAGCGATCCCACATAAGTACAAAATATGTGACTTCTGTTTTTTTTTTATAATGTACATATCAATAAGAATCTGATGATAAAATAGTTTTGCACCTTGAGACTATTAAGGAGTTTAAATGGCACCACAGTTTTATATTTGACAGTGCTTGCATAGCTACGCCACTGTAGTTGTTTGCTTGCTTACTGTCAGGAGAGCCATTTGCTTGTTTGCTATGTAATGATATAAAAAACGGAGTTTAAGCAAGTGCCGACGACGAAGAGTATAAAATACATTGGAACTTAAATCCCTGTAAATAGAAGGAATTAATAAAATATATGCCGATGGCGTGAACCCCAGAAAGTAATTTTCCGTGATAAACTACAGCGTAATTCAGTAACGCAGTGCTAGTTCATGATATAGTACGCAGTAACCCATTGCCCCCGGTGCTTCCAATTATGATAAGGTAATGCGCCGTTCGTAAACTGGGCTGAACTGAACCTAAGCATTCGAGCCAATTATGATAAAGTATCAGTTAGATAAATTACATTTGTTTACAAATTCACAAACATTCAACAGCCTTCGTTGAAACTCTTAAATTATATTCTTCATTTAAACTGACTGAAAAATATTTACTACTAGCGACCTGCCCGAGGTTTTACCCGCGCAGCTTTTGTTCCCGTGGGAATATCGGAAAGGTTTATACACTTAAACTTTCCTCAAGAATCAATCTATCTATTAAAAAACCGTATCAAAATCCGTTGCGTAGTTTTAAAGATTTAAGCATACATAGGGACATAAGGACATAGGGACAGACAGAGAAAGCGACTTTGTTTTCTACTATGTAATGATTTAAAAAATATATCTATGACGATGGATGGATTGTTAACATTTTCTTTAAAAGCTATTTTCTATCCTATGGCAAATAAATAGCTATATATAATAAATATATTAATAACTATATAAAATGTTAATATATTTATAACTATAGAATATACGTAAATTTGTATCATTTACAATTAATACATTATTATAATATTCTGGAACTTCGTTCGCCTGACCCACACACAATACTTCCTTTTACTCATTCGGGTAAAAAGTAGTCTATGTTACTCAGTGATAACCTACCTTTATATTGGTGTCAATATTTTTAAAATCACTCAAGTAGTTTTTGAGTTCATGTTCATTGCAAAAAAACAAGCAAATCATTTTATAATATTAGTAGGTACAAAATAGAATACACATATTATTTTAATGATATATAATTAACACATTTACAATTATATTATATAGAGAATTTTCATATTTTTTCAATAATGCCATTTATAAATATTCGTATTTTGCGTTCCCAAAATCAAGAAACCACATATTGCGTATGATGAAAGTCAAATCAAATGCTTCATTCAATCACATGTGGATTTATAGTACAGTACAATTAAAATATCATTGAGTACAATACAAACACTGATTTGGAGCGAACTGAAGCCTGCCTAATACTTTTATATACATTGTATTACCTAGATATTTATTGAAATTAAATTACTGTGTTGGTCATGGTTAAAGAATGTGACCTGTCAGTGTTAAAAATTTGTGTCAGGGACATTTCTTATCACATTGTTCATTCGGATTAATGTATACTGACAAAAAGCGCGGCTTTATAAGGCCTCGTACATTTTATAAGCGTTAGTAAACGTTCTAGAAATTTGAGATGTCTTCCCTAAGAAATTTTTTACCAAATAGTACGAGTGACTATGTTAGTATTACGTCATTCATGTATTATTCACCGTAATTTTATTTTCTGTAATATATTTAAAAATTAAACTTTTGAATATATATTCAAAAGTTTAATTTTTTAATATATTACAGGTATTTGATATTTTTTTTTATATATCAGGTATTTCGGGTTTGATCAATTAATTAGTAATTGTGTTCATTTTTAGCGATATTTATTTATTTTATGCTATTTGTAAGTAGTAAGTCCCTGATAATCAAGACATGAAATATGATCTTCCGATTTCTCACTGAAAAAAGGATAAAGCATTTATTTTGAACATAGTTAATGCTTAATCATGGGAAGAGAGGAAAAAGAATTACAAATTCATCCATGTTTGTAATAATTTTTCTTCTCATTTTCCAGCTAGCGAGATAGGTTATCTTTATCGCCTAATTTTCCGAGCATAACAGCAATGGCTTGCTTGCTTTTTATTGTATATATAATAGAAAGTATTCTATTACAGAGACAGGGAAAGCTTTACATGCCCTTCGATGCACTTTTGTCTTAATATACCATTTTCGAGATTCTAAACTCGTAAGGAGACACTTTCAATTCTATTGCTTCTATTAAAGCTCCAATAACAATTTGGTATGACCTGAGAATCGAACCCTAGTCAATAGAGATATTTGTTTACATTAAATAAATACAATTAGCAGTAAGTAAACAGGTAGTGAAGTGACCTGAAACAATTTGAGTTACTCCTGAATATCTTAGAATATATTTGTTACAATGTAACATATAACTGCATCATATTTATGTTGGTAGCATTCCAGCCAAGTTATCTCTGAACTGACACTGAGGAATGCCCTCAAAAGGCATGTAATGATAAGACGCACAAAACCAATATTTGCACATATTAACCGAGAAACAATGGAAATTCCTTACAATAAACTCGTAGAGTTTATAATTTTAATATCTATATAAACAAAGTATCTTTCGACTCTATTCACATTATTTACCAATGAAACGTAATATATTACCTATTTAAAGAAAACATGATTTTTAAGAACAAAAAAAATAATTTAATTAAATTTTAAGGCAATTAATCGAAAGAAGGGAAAATCTTGTATTTTACTCCGTGTCGCCTTTGTTCTTCTAAAAATAAGACCATGTACTTGGTGCCAGGCTCCTGGTCCAAAGGTTACTAGTTTCAGTAGCATTGCAAATACTACGTTATAAAATATTTGTGACGGTACGCTTGAGTAAGTTTAGTCAGTCATTACCTGCCACTATTATGTCGAAGGTAAGGTAGCAGTAAACTTGCGCACGCAGAATGCGATACATCTAATGATTCTAGGTTCTCTGTGAACTTAACAGACTTGTTGAGGAATATCTCCTATTTATTTACTATCGTAAGTTACAAAAAATATGTATTTGGGAAATTCAATTTCCGACAATCATGGACCTAACATACATATATTAACAAGAATAGAAGTAGCACGTAGGACTCTACTAAAATTATACAAAAAAAGATTTATTTCATTATTTATTGGTAATATAAGTTCTAAATCTTGTAGGACGTTTAAAAAAATCTTTTACCTATATCAAGTAGAAGATACAGACCAAACAGACTATATAGGTACCTACTTTTGTTTATACGCTGTAAATTCGCACCCAGGATTTAGAAAAAAATATTGAAAGATATCCAATCTCGTCTTTAATTCGATCTCTAGGATTCTAAACCGAAATCTTAGCACTTAAGCACTACGCTTTCAGCGCAAATAAAGATGCGGTTATCAGCTAGGCTATGAGATATCTAAACAACAACTTGGACAGTTATAAAACAACTTATTCGTATTACAAATTAAGTAACAATTTTTACAATGTAGCGTTATATTTGCATAACAGGTTTAGTAAATCACAAGAAACAAATACGAATTTCTCTTTCCATCCATTATTCAAATACATATATTAATTAAATTATGAAATCTAAACAAGTTTCGTAATACTGAAAGACACCAAATACTTCTATTTACAAGTGTACATGTTTATAAACGACAGTGGTAATGAAACCTATAAAAAAATATATTTATTATCCGAATCTATCTTACACGATTTTTTTGTATCTATCGATCAACTTTTTACATGTAATAAAATTATAAACATTTACAATAGCAGACAATAATACAACATCCACTTATCAAGAAATCAATAAATTTATTAATTTTGTAAATTCTTGATAGCTAGTTGCATAATAAAATTCAGATTTTTAACGTGTTTTTTAACAAAGTTAAAATAATTGTAAAAACGACTAGATTTAAGATCACAATATTTAGGTATTTACACTATTGAATTATTTTTTGCTTGAAATAAAATAAGAAAATAAATAATATGCAGTTGTTTGATTCCCTAAACTAAAATATTCTACAAATGCTACGAGATTGCCTGTTGTATTTTTAAAAACAATAATTTTAAAATATTACGAGATGAATTCAAAGGTGTGATTAATGCACCCACGATTAGCTAGTGATATTAAGTCATGGGCAAGGCCAAATCAACGATATTAATAATTTACCCAAATAATACTTAATAGTAAAGTTCAATACATGTAGAAATGCTGGCGACTTTTGTTACGTTACGCTAAAGCTCAACAGAGCTAAAGCTAAAAAATATAAAAACTCGCATGAAGATGCCAATGATTGTACATCGACTCAAATATTATTAATTGATTCAGGCAAGTTGTAAGCGAGTTTGATTACTTCAAAATTTAAATTTATATCGCACATTAATATCATTTTGATAATTAAATAAATGTATTAGTTGTTGTATTATACTTTTTCACGTATCGAAAATTACTTACTAATTTTGTTAATTTACGAAAATTAAAATGATTTTGTTAATTTTATTTAACTCACATCTCTTACATTATATTGGTATATTTACATAACGGAGTTAGTTTAACATCGGCTATTGATTAAAAAACAATCATCCAAGTTGATAATAATTTTTGAATCAAGCCATACGCGAGATCCAACAATTTATAATATTTTTTTTTTCAAAATTTTTAAAAAACTACTTTTAACAACAAATTAATAAAGAAGTCACATATAAATTGTAAAAAACATTATATTGGTCTCTGACAATACAAAATAATCAGTGACCCTGACACATAGTCCAAGAGGCTAGTGCTTGATCTCCGACAAGGACAACCATTAGAGTGATAAACATCAATGTTCTAGGTGTTAAATTTAATTTGAAATTTAAATGTCCATATAACTTTATTCATTAAAATTAATAATATAATCGTTAACCCTACTTAAGGATCGAATCAATACTTAAGGTAGTAAAATTTATCCCATAACATTTATTCATTTAAAAATCGAATCGAAATCATTAATTATAAATACACATAAATACAAAATCTACTCAATTAGGTAGTGCAAATTATCCAATAACATTTATTCATTTAAAAGTCGAATAAATTATTAATTATACACCAAAATCGAATCAATTAGGTAGTGCAATTTATTCAATAAGATTTATCCGATCCGGTAGTCTTTTTTATATTGTCGTTAAAAGTGCCTATTAAATGTTTACTATTTTAATTATTTTTTATTTTGATTTATTTAAAAATCGAAAAAAATAATTAAAAAGGATATTAATTTTGATGTCATATATTTCTCATAAAATTATTTTTTCATTTTCATTCATTTAAAAAAAATAGAAAATAAAGATTTATTATATATATAGCAGTTGAAGTGGTTTGTAAAATTGCACTACACTTACCTGATTTTCCACTCCTAGGACTCCCGAGCACTACCACCCTTATACGATTTACAGTCATCTTCATTTGTGCAGTTTTTATTTTCACACTCTAGAATAAATCGGTCATAGCATTGTTACACAGTTCACTTGCACAATTAAGTCGATATCGTATCGTAAATGCGTTCGAGAGGCAAGTCCGATATGAGGCGAGTGCACCGTCTTGTCGACTGTCTGCCTGAGCGTTGCCAGAGCGACTGCCGGCGTCTGCACGCCAACTTACATCAAAACCGCGTGCGCAGCCTCCGATTATACTGGCTATAGAGTACAGCCTCCGTTCTAGTTTTATGTATGCGCATACCGCATACTGTGGAATGCCTCCATCATTATCTCATATTCATATTATTATCTCCATCAGACTTCTTAATCATTACCACACAAATGATGTTTATCTATAATTTGTCTCGACGCTTTGAGCAATAATTTTAATTGATTATTTTTTTATCAATAAATTATTTTCCGACTAGCTGCACCCTGCATTCGGCTACATTATAAAATATTTTTATTAATCCCACAAGAACAACATAACTTTCCGGGATAAAAACTATCCCATGTCCTATTCCAGATCATCATCTACCTGCGTGTTAAAATTCATCTAAATCAGTTCAACCGTTTTTGCGTGTTTGAGTAACAACTCTTAACTCACACACAAACTTTCAAATTTATAATTTATAATATGTACGATATATTATACTGATATCATCTAAATTCACGATTATATTATAGAGAGGCAAAAAAGTATTTGTGTATGTTTGTTTGCAATGAACATTCACATTCTATTAGGAGGTAGAGTTCTGCATTGTCTCGCCCAAGCCTGTTGCTACCACCGGATGTATTCCTGTTACATTAGTGTTCCTCTTACATTTGACAGATATTATAAAACTTTTTAATAAGGTAAATACCATATTAACTTATATATGTATTCAACTTACACGCCAAAAGGATGAGATTATTTATAATAGCTGTGCTCGCGACTTCGTCCGCATGGAAAAATGTCTAAAATAAAAGTCCCGGCTTTTACCCGCATAGTTCCCGTTTTTTCCGGGATAATAACTATCATATGTCCTTTAACAGGTCTCGAACTATCTTAGTACCAAATATCATCCAAATCGGTTCAGTGGTTTAGTCATGAAGAAGAGACAGACAGACAGACAGAGTTACTAGCGCATATATATAATATTAGTATGGATTTCAATTAAGCACTCGGCTACATATAAAATCGATCTAGTTTTATTTTAACAGAAAAAATGTATTTGAACTTTGAAGGTATAAGTAATTACCATTACATTGCCCTTTTTTGTTTGTCTCGCCCGGTTCTGGTACCAGCATATTACCTATTTCTGCCGCAATAGCGTCAGTGTTTGTCACTGTCGTGTTCCGGTTTGGAGGGTAATGTAGCCGGTAAACTTATGCATGTGGCGTTAGGCCTCGCCACAAGATAGCAACTCACCATTAACACCTTTAGTGTCTATAGGCGATGGTTGACCCATCTGCTTGGTTTCTATCTTACGATATAAAAAAAATACATAACTCTTTAGAAACGCTTCTATATGTTGAATCAGGTTGTGTTTGCCCATTTTAAAGCAGCAGCTGGAATCCGGCGTCTGGTGTGTTACTACTCCCATTCCTCGGGTGAGCACATAAAGCCACTGGTCCCGATTATCGATATCGATATTATATAAAAATAGTCTGCAATTGTTATCAAGTCGGTAAAATACGGCGATAAAGATCACCACTCGCCAACCGACAAACCGGTGAATCGTCGTGAACTCGAAGGTCTATAGACGTTCGATTTACACTTACCCCGTGAAGAAACCGAGTGTTATGATATCTTATATTATAGTGAACTAGCTGTTGCCAGCGACTTCGTCCGCGCGGACTTCGTTTACTCCGCACAGCATCTGGCCGCTAGGTGATAGCGTGATAATATGTAGCCTATATGTTGATCCGACCTGTTAGTAATGTTCATGCAAAATTTGAAGTAAATCCATGCAGTACTTTTTGAGTTTACCCCGGACATACATACAGACAAACAGGCGAACAGATAAACAGACAAACAGACAAAAAATCTAAAAACTATATTTTTTTCTTCGATATCGATTGTAGATCACGCCCCATGTATTCTTTTAAAAAAATATTCAATGTACAGTTTTGACTTTCTTACGATTTTATTATATGTATAGATTATAAAAACAATAGTTAGTTTAAACTTTAAACCCAGAAAAATGTTTGACCTCGACATGTTAACAGTAGAGCACTGAGGGAGTGCATTTTTTAATGAGGCGTGCAAAACACAAAGTTCTTTAATTTTATACCTTCATCATTGAAAATACAAACAAAGTTGACTTAGTTTCTAGTTTTCGTAATATCAGTTAATTCAAGACTGTTCAACACCTTGAGTAATGAATAGCCGCAAGAAATACCTCAAAGGCTTATCCTTTAAGGTTGTAAACCTGTACTAGTCTGAATATCCGGTGTAGATTGGGCGCGTCTGCGACATGTCAAGGTGAGAGCGACGCGGAGGCGCCTGCCGCTAATTTATTTGCACTTGACGTGATTGTGACCGCCCCGTCTAGAATTCCCGATAAACCTACGCTAGTCATAAAAACATTAGATTTTCTTATCCCACTTATAAATGCGAAAGTTTGCGTGTGTCTGTGAATGTGTGTATATTTTTTTACACCGTCCCGTTGGGCGAATGGTTAGCGACCCTCATTATGCAATCGACGGGGCTCGGGTTCGATTCCCGACAGGGACAAGCATTTGTATGATGAGCATAAATGTTTGTATTTCTGGGTTTGGGTGTTTATTATGTATGTAACAGTATTTATTAGGTTAGGTAATAAAAGAGCCGCGACAATTGCGTAGTCAGGGTCACTAACCACTCGACCAACGGGGCGGTCAAATAGATGGAGTGATTCAAGAGGTTTATATTTATAATAATTCATACAGCAAAACAACGTTTGCCGGGTCAGCTCGTGAATTATAAAGTTCACAGGCTAAAAAATCACATGATTTTTATATGGTGATATTTATTTGTAAATACAAAAAAGAATGTGCTGAATTTTAGTTTTCAGCTGAATATTTATTTATCCGAAAATTAACACGTTTCCCAGCGGTTTCAGAACATACCGCGCCACCCACTTTCTATAGAATTGACGCGTGTCGAAATATCTCGCTTTAAGAGAGCTACGTATTATGTTCTTATTTCTATTACCTAAAGTATATTTTTCGTAAGTTTATTTTATATAAGAAGAGGTAAACGAGCAGGAAGCTAATCTGATGTTAAATAATTTCCACCATCTATAGACAGTTGCACCACCAGAGGTTTTGTAATTGTTGTGAATTGCGTGTCTATATAGTTTTTTCAGAACGAGTTTTTTCTTCTTTTCATTCAAATTTATCCACACATTTTCAATAGAAATAAATTTAATGGCTATATTTGTTTATAGTCATAGTCAAGTGTATAAAAACTATTTTCAGTTATCTTTTAGTTTAAAAGCCATCTGCTTAGTTGTTATCCTATGAAATAATTTGAAAAAAATTTAAGCATACTTAAGACGTTTTAATTATAATATTAAGATACGCTTTAATACAGTAATTATCTCATTAGTTGTTTATAATACCAGTCTGGAATAAAAACAGGAATGTGCAGTGTGCGATAGCAAGACACTACGAGTTCAACTCGTTCACTTATCCGTCTCTAATGCCGTGTTCCTATAATCAACGATCCGTGACTCGTAAAAGTAACAATAATAACGAGGCGTTCTACAACTTGTTTGAACATTTAGTAATTTGACATTAATAGGGACGGATTTAGCTCCCGCCTCGTAGAAAATTTAGTACTCGTAACCAAAACGAGTCGTTTCACTGATATTGGAACCGGGCATAACTCATATAATTTAATCGCAGTATAACCGCAACAACCAACTTGCCATTTCCTGTATCTAGAACTCTGCATCAGATCTTCATCAAACAAGACCACAAGAAAAGTATATCCTGCCAAAGTAACAAAAAAATCGGTTCATAAATGATCGAGTTTTTTATATATGAGAAAAAGAAAGAAAGAAACAACAACAACCTATAAATACTAAAGATGTTGATGGTGCGTTGCTATCCGCGTGGCGCGGGCGGGGCGGTAATGCGATATGCATAAGTATTGACGACTTGATCCACCACTTTGGATGAAAAGTGCTAAAATCTGTTTTTTTTTTTCAATGTTGAGGTTTTTAAAAGTGTTGAGGTATTATCCTCTACACTAAAAACTTAACTTACGACTAAAAACGTTCAATGCATACGTCAAGAAAAATATCACACACTTTTTGTTTTAACATTTTTTTCACACATACCATACAAGATGAAAATTTGTTTATTTTATTTTTATTTTTTGTATCTATTTCTAGCTAAGACATTTTCACACTACCATGAATGACATATTTTTTTATTTGTGTTTTTCCTGGCGAAGCCTAATTCGCCATTTCACAGATTCGCGATTTTTAAAACGAAACACGATCAACAGCATTTGATAGGGTTGCACCAAACTTAGACTTCCTAAACCAAAAAGAACCGAAACCAAAAACTGAACCGATTTGGCACAATAGATTTTGAGCAATTTTAAAAAATCTCATAAAAGTCATCGATAGTATGTTATTTTTAAATAGCTGCAGATTAAGGTACCTATGGTTTCAAAATCTAATCAGCTCTTTTTTTTCAAAACTGTGTTGAATGCCGTAAACTTCATTAAAGTCGATTCATTCTTTCGGGAGTTATAAGTTGGCGAAAAATTTTTCCTTTTTCACATATCTTGGACAGTTTTAAACTAATCGATTTTGTAAATACAATAACATTTTAAGAATTCAAAAAACTGGTTAAGTTTTTAAATTTAAGTTAAGCTTTTCATTGAAAATGAAAATGAAAAATGAAAAAATATTTATTTGCAAGAATATGGGTGTCACAAGTTATTAAAATAAATTAAATTACCATCATATTCTACCATAATATGGCGTGCAAACATTTTAATTTAGGTCGATTTCTTTATAATTACTTAAATAGCATAATAATTAATTTAAATAGCATAGTTTTCAATACGCTTAAGATTTTGAACTGATTTGAGATTAAAATATCTCAACTTAGCGAAGAGATTTGACCTACAGTATCAACCGGCTTACAGATTATTTTCTCATTTTTGACGATTCGGTTTGGTTGATTTTGATGAGTTCGTTAGAGTTCTCATTTTTGACGATTCGGTTTGGTTGATTTTGATGAGTACGTTAGAGTTCTCATTTTTGACGATTCGGTTTGGTTGATTTTGATGAGTTCGTTAGAGTTTTCTTCCTAGACGTCATCTTTTAAACTTTTTAACTCTTGACTGTATCCAAAAAAAACAACCTTCCGTTTATATTGTGTCACCTTCTTTCTCACTCGTGATGAAAGTTTCTGCTGTATACTCATACAATTTACCATCACTAAATCCGCACATAATGTAGTACTTCAACCCAGCTTTTCTGTAGTCCTATGCTCCACCACTTTCTATTTTGTGTTTGCTTTCAAACTATTCACAGAATACAGTCTTCCAGCATGTTTTACTTTCCCAGGTTTGCAAAAGCATATTTTGGATGTACAATTACTGAGGTTATTTTTTTCAAAATGTTCACATATTCGCAATTGCCTCGTTTCTCCGCGATTTTCAATCAGTTCCTATAATTTGTCAACATAGTACGTGTTCAATCTAAGTGAAGTTTGGGCTCCCAAGTATAATTGTTACGTACAGCTTATTCTGTGTACAGATTGTCTGATGATTCTTCTATGATTTGTAATCAGTTGTAGCTTTAGCTGTAGAAATTTTGCAGATCACAGCCAATTACTATAATACAAATAAGGTAGCATGTGGCATGGCACAACGTAGTCTTATCATAATTATCATCATATCATCTTGCTTATTTGGTATTATTAGGGTAGTTTAGATTAAGAGCTAATTATAATATTAATTTTTATATTAATTGCAACAATTTTCCATAATTTTATTAGACTGCCTCGTTGTTGTCCTAAATCTAATAAAATTCTATAAAAAAATAAAATATCACCTAAAGTTTACAAACCTTTTTTCACATACATACACATATAGAGTCTTAAACATGACGAAAAAAAGCCGACATCACGGCTTTACTAGCTGACGAGTTTTTAGCTTGTAATATGTATCGATGTTTATTGTCTACTGCGCAAGAGAACAGGATAGATGATTATTATTACTGACTAGAATAAAAGCATACTTTAGCTGTATATATATAGTTGCTCCACAATACCTTAGTTGAAAAGTAACACAAATACGCGTCTCAAATAAAGAAAATACATTTGCATAAACATAGAGCCAAATACTCGGTTTCACTACTCATTAAGGAAAGTTGAATTAGAAAAAAGCGCCTCGGTGGCGGCTTCCCGGCGCATAACGCTGTTACCTCTCCTGCCTAGTATAGCTATTAAGGCGAAATTACATTGTGAAACTAGTGGTGTATAAATTGGCTAATAGTTTATTATATGCTGGTAAGTTAATTCAGGCTTATTACGTTTATATTAGTGTTACGTACTCGGGTTCGCAATTGTAAGAAAACACCACTTATATTAAATCCGTGTATTTACACAACACAACACAACGTAATACTAAAATACACTTTACACCCTAGTCACTCGCTGTACTATCACTGAACTTAGTACACTACACAATAAAACACTTCTCGCTTCGCACTGGTCACTTGATGTATCGCTCTCGATCGCTTGATAAAAACTGCCTTGTGTTTGTCAACACCTCTGTATTTATAGGCAGGGTAAAGTCCTAGCTGGATCCAGAAAAATCTAAATGTATCGGGAAACAATGAATCACTTCTTATCGTAAACATGTTATGAGTCATAAATCCTAGCACACGCTACTTTCAACCTTATGCCATATCCCACAAAGTCCATTATGGCATAGCCCCGGTCAAATATTTGTTTGTCAATAGGAGTAGCTATCACTTTCTTTTATTTCTAGATAATTAGCGCGCGCGCGCTCCAACTCTACACGCTTCTAGATTATTCGTAACATTAGTATAAACATGGCAAACAATAATAATAATCAAGTTAACGTCGCTTAGAACCAGAAGTTTAAAGTATATTAAAACATCAGCAACACAAAGCTAGATGTTTGCAAAGGAATTCAACTTGACATAAGTACAATTTACTGGTAAACTTACCTTCCACGTTGTTCCACTGTCCTTATTAATAAGCAGTAATTACGGACTTTGGTGACTCACACAATAATCTACCAAAACTTTTTAAGCCTTCTAAATTGCCACAACTTCGCAATAGAAGAATAAATAAATGTATTCAACATCTGTAACGGTAAATGTTCTTTAAGCTAATTTCAGGTAAAACCAAAAATATGCAAACTGGTTGACCCTGCAGGCCATCCTTAAAAGTTCCCGATAAATTAAGGTATCTTCAACTCAAGAAACAATAACTATTCATAAACATAGATTTTTGAGCTCAAAGAAGTCCAAAATGTAAACTTTGTAAAAACGTAAGTATTTAAAGTTTTGAAAAGATAATATCTGTATATTTTCAAAATCGATCATCATTTTGAAAATATACAGATATTATCTTTCAAACGGCATTCAACGCAATTTTAGAACTCTAAATTGTTTTATTACCTCAAAATCGCTAGGTTGAAAAATGTCGAAAAAATATAAAAAAAACTTGTGTCAAAAATTCTCGCCATTGATAATCTCGAACATATCCACCGATTTTGGTCTGATTTACGGTATTTGACACAGTTTTTTGAGTAGAAGAGCTGAATAAATTTTGCAATCAATCAGTACATTACTCTGAAATTTATTTCAAAAATATGAAGTAAGTTTGCTGTACACGACATAATTCTAATATTTGAAAAGCTGTATCGACATTCGTGGCAGTTTTTTAAACACTAAAATGTTATATGAGGCAAAAAAATGAAAATTTTCGAAGTTACTTATGTCGAAAAACACTTTTTTCAAAATTTTTCGACAACAATAACTCCCGAACGGATAAAGCGATTTTGATTTGGCAGCACTGGATTTGACATTGGAGTTTTGTAAAGAAAATACATTATTAGATATGATTTTGTACTCAATTGTTACATTAATCTAGGAGTTATTTTAAAAATATTGAGATTTTATTATAACATATCTCAAAATCTCCTGGGCCAAATCATTTCAGATTTTCAGGAAATCTAAGTTTGGCGAAACCCAATCAAATGCCATTAACAGCTCTTTCGTGAGATGTTAATGGCATTTGATTGGGATTGATATATATATATATATATATATATATATATATATATGTATATATATATATATATATATATATATATATATATATATATATATATATATTTCTATGTATTAGTATCGTTAGCTGACACACACAGTTATAACACAAGCAAATAATTTGCTTACTTTGGGGTTAGATCAGTAAGTGTAATTTTCCCGTGATTATTATTATTATTATATCTTGTGGCGGGGTCAAAAAGATGACAAATGATGCCTTGGGAATAATTTTTAGACCGTACCTAAAAAAATAACTGAAGAACCCCAACTGTTTGGACACAAGATAATTTTTTCGATCTTATAATTACAACACACCTGTATATTCCGTTTATTAAACGTTGCCATTTCTTTTCAATCCGTTAATAACAACCTAATACTACGGCGTAGTCAATGATATTTCTTTTGCTTACAGTCTGGTACTACGCCGCCCAAAACAATGTTATCGTAAATGATAACGTAATGAGTGTAGTGGCATTTAATATTAGTAAACAAGTATTGCAAATTTGTTTCAAGTTTTATATGAAATAACAATGAATCGGTTTGTTTGAAATTTTATTTAATTAGATTTGAGTAAAAACAATTAATTTAGCTAGAGGCACCGTGCGAACATTTCACACGGTGGCCCTAGCGTTTTCCAAGTATAAAACTCTATTAAGATGTTTGATGTATCACCCACAGATAGCGCTCCGGTCGATTGTTCTAAAAATTACATTTAAATAATTTTTTATTAACGAAAAGTTTTTTTTCGAATTTTTTCATATTTTTCGTCCAAAGTAGAAAACATAAGCTTTAACTGGGTATTTTTTTTCTTTTTTTATTGAAGTAGTTAAAGAGATCGCCACTCCAGGAAAAAACACCTTTTAGAAATCTATACATATAATAAAATTGTAGGAAAGTCAAAACTGTACATTGAATATTTTTTTTAAATAATACTTGGGGCGTGATCTACAATCGATACCGAAGCCAAAAATATACTTTTTAGAATTTTTGTCTGTCTGTTTATCTGTTTGTCTGTCTGTATGTATGTCCTGGGTAAACTCAAAAAGTACTGCATGGATTTACTTCAAATTTTGCATGAATATTAGTAACAGATCGAGTCAACATATAGGCTACATATTATCACGCTATCACCTACAGGGGAGGAGCAGTGCGAAGTAAACGAAGCGCGGACGAAGCCGCAGGCAACAGCTAGTAATATAATATATGATTATGATACGAATTATTTATATGGGTTATTGAAAGTCGTGTACAAAATTAAACTGAGATTGTCGCTTTGTACATAAATAGTTTTATAGTCTAAATTCGTCTTAAGCTACCATGTACTAGTGTAAATTGTATAGTATTTATGCAACTGGCGGCTAGTGATGTGACTGCTTTTTGTTGCGCCTATTTATATCACTGGAAGCTTTTATATTTTTATTGTAGTTGCAATAAGAAGTGATTTAGAGCATCACAATGCTTGTTTATATCATGTAGATGAAGCTGAATTAACTGCTACAGCTGATGAAAGTATAATACATTATCCAGAAATGTAAATAAGCACCAATGATCAAAACTAAAACAAAATATAAAAGCACCACTTGTGAATATCTAAAACAGCGACTTTGTTTTTAAATTTGTGAAAAGCTAAATAAGAGTTTTAAGATAACAAAATTAGTGCATAAAATTTGTCGCGGAATAATATTAGAAAAAATTTGGACGATAATAACTGTCCGGTCTAAAACATACACCAACTATAATTTGCGATTCACCGTTTCGCCAGCTAAAGAGATGTCTGATCCGTCGTCACACCTGCCATTACTTAAGTTGTTACATTTACATTACTTGTTATTTACGCACAACTGCGTCTAAAAAGCACAGGAATGTTAATACGACATTTTTTTTAGACTTCGGGCCGCTACTGATTTTTTTCTAGACTTCTTTTTGAATATAATCGTGCATTGCTATCCGTGTAGCGGGATGTTATTGCTAGACGCATTGGTTTACCTGCTACTTTAATCATTACCCTGCAAACCGTAACACGGCAAAGACAAACATTGATGCTATTATAATAAACCCGAGATATAAATCTACCACCGAGTACTTAATATGGTAAGATGGTAGTGACTCGTATAGCCAATCGTTTTCCTTATATAAACTGCTTTTCAGAATGACAAATAGTCTATTTTTCATAAGGAGCCCAAAACAACATGGGGGAAACAACCGGTTTGAAAATTATACTTCCCTAATCGAAAACCGGCGAAAATAAGATATGATTTCTCACATCAAGCATATTATGTACTTATAACATAATAATTATAAAAATTTGCATTTTTAGGGTTCCATACCTAAAAGGTAAAACGGAACCGTATTACTAAGTCTCCGCTGTCTGTCTGTCCGTCCGTCTGTCTGTCACCAGGCTGCATTTTATAAACCGTGATAACTACAAAGCTGAAATTTTCAAAAATTATGTATTTCCGTTGCCGCTATAACAACAAATACTAAAAATAAAAAATATTAAGGAGGGTCCCCATACAATAAACGTGTATTTTTTTCGTTTTTTTCTTGGTATAATTATAGGGAACCCTTTGTGCGCGAGTCTGACTCGCACTTGGCTGGTTTTTTTATATCACAATATCAAACAAGCTGATGTCTTTCTTGGTGTAAAGGGATTATTATCCGTGTGGCAGGGATGTACGAACATACGAAATATAGATGTAGTTAGGCATTTATAAGCACTAGCGATCGCCAGTGGTCGAAATTCTACCATAGACTAAACAATAAAACTCTTTAAGTTTGTCAACTGAGTTTAGTCGTAAAAAAAATAGCTTATTACACATGTGTGTATATTGTCATGTATGTCACATGAATGTAGTGTGTGTAATGTAATAGCACTAGCGATCGCCAGTGGTCGAAATTCTACCATAGACTAAACAATAAAACTCTTTAAGTTTGTCAACTGAGTTTAGTCGTAAAGAAAATAGCTTATTACACATGTGTGTATATTGTCATGTATGTCACATGAATGTAGTGTGTGTAATGTTTATTTTTACTAATTTATTGTATTTATAATGTATATTATTCAAAAATATTAGGTTACTGCACTCCTCCGCAATGTAAACTTTAACTGTGCCAAATTGCATACTCCACCGTTCGCGTTATTGTCTTAAAAAGGGGTCTAAAGTTTTTCCATCACGTATTAATATATAGATAACAAATCCATGAAGACATGATATGTGGAACTGTTCATGTATCAATTATCCTGAGCCTAGAATCATGGCAACTCGTTTTATTTCAAAAAGTTTAACTTAAACTTTAATGTTCCACGACTGAACAGTTTTTTTTTAATATTCTTCATAAGACAGCAAATAATTTTTTTTTTCATAAGACAGCAAATAAGCTAGATCTACACTGTACTCACTGAAAGACTAGATCTACTGCTTCTTACAATGATTCATAAAATGAAAAATGTTTAAATAGTGAGGGATATACTTAGCTAAAATATGATGTCTATATACTAATACGTTAGGCAAAAACTTTGTACTAGTCTTAAGACAATTACGCAAACGGAGGAGAATCATATTTGACACAGTTAAAATTTACAAGGTAAAGGAGTGCAGAAGGCTCATATATAATTTTAAATAGTGTGCAATAAAATTTACTTTAATAAAAATTAGTCGTCTCTCTGGTATAGTGGTACAGCGTTGACGTTGACCACATGAGGTCCCGGGTTCGATTCCCGGGTCGGGCACATAAAAAAAGTGTTTTTTCAGTTTTCTGATAAACACAAAGTTGCCCTGGATTAGAACATGCCCGGTAGTCTTGCTACCTACCTTCCGCTATCTTCGCCTAATCGTGGGTGCACTTGTTGTACCTCTGCCTACCCCTTCGGGAATACGAGCGTGAAGATACTTTTCTTTTTTTTAATAAAAATAAATATTACGCACACTACCTATGCATTTGACACACGCCATTATATACACATACATAATATACAGCGTGTGTGGGACGCGACGGTCTACCGAAAAATTAAGAAAACGTGCCATTTTTACGTTTTAATCATGACGGCAATTCCTTTTTGCCTGAGTTTGCGTTAAATTATAATAAAAAAAAACTTTTTATGATTTTTTCTTATTTTCGCGCCACGCAATATGCACGCAATGTAAAGCGTAATTGCTCCGACTAGTCGCCAGTCGCCGCACAAAATAAACCATCTGTTTATTTTGGGCGGTACGTGGTGCATTGCTTATTTTTTGTATTTCCTTAAGTTTTACTATTTTTTAAGAATAAGCACTGCAGAGTGTAGACCATTGAAATAAATCAAATTTCACAATGTTAAAGTAAAAAATTCGTCCAAAAATCAGAAATGTCCTATGATTGAAATCTCTTGTCAACCTTAAAAGAGATTTTACCTATGTTCCATGGATTTTACTGTTTAGTCTATGGTCAAATTTCGACCATAACGCAATCGTTAGTACCAAATAGGTATATCATGAATAATGTTCTTGTTTATGTATCAGAATACACAATATTTAATATTAATTTTTTAGGACACACAAATTATTTGTAGTCATTGCTCTCATTACATTCATCTCTTACCTACTTCATGCCTGTAATTTAAAATGTCATAAAAACCGTTTTACATATTATTCGCGACAATATATTAACGTCTCAGCAAATGATAAAAATTATTATTTTCTTGTATAATGTCTTAATAATAGCGACATTAAGTCAAAAAACAAGTATAACTGTCAATTAAAATATTCATTTTTGTTTTTAATTAGCCCTTTTAATTATTGCCACACGATATTTACATTGAGATATAAAAAACTTTTAGCAATGTCATAGTGAAAATCAATTTTAAATTGATTACAACAGAGTATAGATTTCGTATGTTCATTATTCAATTTAAATTGTAATTCAATTACTTATCAACAACTTGAGTAACAGTGTTAATAAGCGCCTATTTATTTTAGTCGTGAGCAAGACATTTCGTAAACGGTATCGCGTGTCAAAACTCGTTCATTTGCTTCAACAATAGCGCTGTTCACACTCGCCCATTAAACATTACATATCTATCCATCTCTTCGCCTTTTAAGGGCCTTTTGTTTAGCTAGAAAATGTTTTGTCACATTACAAAAATGCCCTTTAACAAAACATTTAGCTGCAAGTTGCAACTTACAACTGCCTGGACTGGCTGGCATATAAATTTAGATTTTCAACATCGTTGCTTTATGTCCTTAAAAGTTAATTTACATTTTTTTTTATAGTCCAGTAAGTAATAGGACGCATTTTCATTTCATTCGTGTGCTTGTTCTATTTACATTAAATTCCAATACCCTGATGATACAAAACATTTATTTTTATTTTTTCGGGATTTTTGCTATTTAAGATAGATCTAACTCTGTGTAAATTTCATCTAAATCCAGTTAGACATTCTGATGTGATTCGTCGAAATTTCACATATGTAATATAAGTAAGATTATTTACAACTGTGGTTTACAACTTCTAACAGTGAAGCAACAATTTGATAAAATACGGCTTAGAGCCATTCAACTTGCCAACAATCTAGCACTTTGCACAAACATTTTCTGTATGTATTATGTTCTACCTTTTATATGATGATGAATGGTCTGTAGATTTTTTGCACTTAATTCCAGCAATTCCGTTTTTCCCGATTTCATCTTCACTCTACACAACTGGTTGACAATTTTCGCTAGTCATGCACGCTTATCACCAGAAAGGTAAATATTTGTAAAGATCTCCCACACAATATAGTGTTCCTAAAACACTGTAACATAGAACTATTAAGAGAGAATTAAGTTTCTTCAAAAGTCTCATTGATTTGGCATATTGGCAAGTATTTCCTAATGTAATCGTTATCTATGCTCAATGGTATCTACATTGTTTCCATATTAATCTGATTTGTTTTGAAGAACACTCCATATGCCTTTCTGTCACGTAGTTCTAAAAGTAAACAACTAGCTAAACGCATCACTATTATGACTCGGGCGATTGAGTTCTGCAGCGTCTTGCCTGGAGTGATGGGTAATTTTCGGAAAAATTTCAAACCTTGGAAATTTTTCCTTTTATTTTTCAGAAAAATAAAAAATTGGAAAAATAATGGAAAAATATTGTTTACTGTAAAATATGTATTACTATAAAATTTAAAATATTGTTCTGATATTACTTATCGTAAACACGTTTGATTATACGTACACGTTTGATGCATATGATTCAAATAACTGCCAAACTTTTTTTTATAAACTCTTTTACTATAGATTTATATAACATTTACATCATTTTCAACTGGAATGTAGATATGTAATGTAGGAATGTTGGATAATTAATCTGAATCATCACTTTCAAACAGTAGATCATTTTCTGTATTTTGTGCTGCATCTATAAATAATATTTTTATTAGTCTTTAATTAGTGTGTTTTCATCATATCATCTTGACATTTTTTCATTTCATAATATTCTTCATCAATGTGTGACGTTAAAGTTTTTCTAGTAGGTAACTGATATGATGGTGCCAAAGCAGCAAAAACTTTCTTACATAATGGATGTTCTACCCAAGAAATAGGGGTTCCGGATACTGCAGTAGTTAAAGCTATTAATTTATTTATGCCTTTTTTTCATTTACCATACAAGCTGCTGGAACTGACAGACACAATGAAGTAGAAGGCAAACTATCCGTAGAATCGGTTCCTTTCGGATCTAACATAATTTTCACATCTCGTGGACTTTTATCACAACCTGCAATGTGTGACCGCATACGGGTTACGTTAGCGTATCGAAATATTTTCGTACAATACCTACATTATACACCATTATTTCGTTTTTCAAACAGATTCCACGTGTTTTTATCTTTATTACGACTCATCATTTCATCATCATTACACTAGGCCACTTTCTATGCACTTTTGTGGTACATTTTACTGAAAAAATATCGCATTTTTAGGTTTGAGCTTCGACGTGGTAGTTTATATTCATGTCTAGATTTGTTATCTACAATAAAAATGCCATTTTATAAAAATAAAAAAATTATTACAAGTACAATTTGTATTAGAATCTTATTACTACTATCGCCATCTCTTATTAAATTAACGAATTAAAATTGATAGAAGATACATTTTCTATTAGAATTTTTGAACTTATTAGAGACTATCTACTTCATGAATTGTTTCTTCATATTTGACTGGCGGCGCGCGGTTATCGTGCCCTCGTATAAAGGCAAGGTTCAAGTATAAACTGCAATAGCTATAGGGCCATCAGTTTGATCAGTTTGGCATAGAAGGTGTATGATAAAATCATTGAAAGGAGAATGCAAGGGAAGTTCGAAGTAATATTGTGGGAGGCACAAGGAGAATTTAGGTCTAGAGCAGGGATGTTTGCTGGGAACAGAGTAAATAGAGCGTTAGAGAGTTTCACAATAAGCTTATTGAGAAACAGTACAAATGTAATAATTGAGATCAATTCCCAATCTTAGCCCGAGGGCGAGGGTAAAAAGCTAAAAAAAGGTATATTTACGCCCGTATCCCCGAAGAGGTAGGCAGAAGTACAACGTGTGCATCCACGGTGAGCTGAAGATACTTAAGTCCCACAATGTGATAGGTGGCCAGCCTATCGCCAATAGGGCACTTTTCCAATCCCGGACAAAGTTGTTTTATCAGAAAACTGAATAAACACATTTTTTCATTTGCCTGACTCTGGAATCGAACTCCGAGGATTTTTCTGACAGAAAAATTCGAAAAATGTATTCGCTGAGTGTCTACCGTCAATTCTTCGTGCCTGCGTAGTCCAAAAATTTTGAAGGTTTATTTAAATAAAACATTTTTTGATTTTGATTTCGTAAATCGACGTAAAACCAGGAACTTCTTGATTTTAGAAAAAAAAACAGTTATTTCAGCAAAATGTCAAAAATGTGTTTTTTATAAGATCAACCTACATTTTTAATACATGTTTTTCCTTGAAAATACCAACAAACAAAAACCAAATATTCCTAGTCCAAAGCCTGACGACGCGGGCCTTTGATGCAAATGTAATGTTTAGGTGAAAATACGCAGAGTTTTTTAGGTTAGATAATTATAAATAAGGTCCATACATTAAAAGATGTAATTCTCATAAAAATACTTTTATAACAAGGGTGTACGGTAAAATTCGTAAGAATTTATGTTTACACTCTTGTATGCATGTTTTATTGTATTTGTTTTTGTGTGGAAATAAATAAATAAATAAATAAAAATAACAATATTACTAGATAGTGTAACTTTGCGAGCCCTTACAAAGCTCTGCCTTTTGCTAGTTATACTGTTTTAATAAAACTGATAAAGAAAAAACACCACTTGCATGAAACGTAAGTATACACTGTAGAGAATTTGCACGCCAATTGAGTTAAAAATTACGTAGCTAGTATTTAAAAGGTCTTGCGGGAAATCCCCGAGACATTTGTAGCAACTAGTACAAAATGTTTTAGTGTTGCCAAATAATAGAAGACGTATTTATTAATCGATTGTTCGAATATATTTAAATAATAATCTAAAATAGCGGTTAAGTATCGTTGTTATTCAGCGTGATGAAATAAGTACCCTAACCTTCTAGTGGGGCGCAGTGAGGTCATAGAAAAAATATGTCTAGTAATATCTTCACAATTTAGGAATAGATAATTACGGTAATTAATCAATAGTTTAAATTATTTAGACATATAATCCATTATTTGACAACAATAGAATATCTACATTGTACTAAATATCATACTTTATTTATCATTTTAACATTTATCTTGAAGTGAATCACTTATGTATTTGATATTTTTTATGTATTAGATTGGTTTAAAGTAGTGGATGCGTGTCTGTGTTAAAAACGGAACTCGTTAATATATTTATATTAATGTTGCCGATTATCGATACTGCAAAATTATCTATTCACGGGGATTCCCCATAAACATATTATGTTATAAATTATTTTATAACGAGGAAGCCCCGTGATCTTGGTTCACTTGTTTTATCGTGTTTGTGATACTAAATATAATATAATATACAACAATATTTGTTCCGTTCGAAATTGAGCTCACCAATATGAGTCCAATGATATTATATGTATGAGTCTATGTAAGTATAACAAGTAAAATGTTATATTTTTTCTTTCATTATAACTAGCCGTGCTGAAAACTATGAAAATGTGTTGCATATGTGGATATTATTGTTATTTTAGCAAAAAAAAGGAAATTTTCACAAGACTGTCTCGAAGCAGAAGAATTTGAATTGTCGCAGATTTGGGAGGGAAAATGGAAAAAAAAGCGGAAATAATGAAGAATGCACAAATACCTCGCCGTTCTACGAAATCGAAGAAAAAGATCAACCAAGTCCAGTCAAATCACAGTCAGCTACAAAAGAGAGCAAAAGTGATTCTGATAAGATTTACAACTATGATTGCCTTGATTGTACACAGAAACAAGAGAACTCTTTACTATTGGAAGAATTACTATATGTAGCTCCATGTATGAGAAACTTACTTTATCGTCATATTTTAAAATTTGTAGATGGATTTAAAGGAAAACACATCAATGTAGATGAAGTGACAGTTTTGTGTCCTCCAGTTACCTCAGTCTGATCAAAATTGAGTGTTTACATAGAGCGAACTGTTATTTCTTTTACCGTTGTAAGAATAGTGCTTTCATATACTTAAATAAAACAGTAGCAATAAATATTCAATGTCGTAATTATTTTATTTACAATCCAAGTTTAGTGGAAAAATATTGGAAAAGAAATGGAAAAATATCGGAAAAATATTTTTTTTCTTTTCTTTTCCATCCGAAATTTTTCCATTGCCCATCACTACTGCCTGGGACGATTTTATGAGTAATAATTAATACCGTCGTAATGACGTCAGTGTACATTACCTATCGACGATCGATAGAAAAATGGGGATGGCGGAATTAAGTCGTGCAAATGAAAATGAAAAATGGGTTATTAAACAATAGTTTATTACTATAAAACATTAATCAATGTCTAAAGCAACAGAAGCCATCAGAACGTCCTCTTAATTCAATTTTCCCTTTTAATGAATGATGTTATGCAAAATATTAAAACGTATCTCAAAACTGATATCGTGACTAACGCGATGTATGTTGCAGAGTACTCGTGTAATAAAAACTTAATGTAAAGTTCAGAGGGTCGCGTCAGCATAACAGCTTCGTTGTTTTAAAACGAAGGCAATGCAGATTGGGTCATTCGATAACTACCGCATTATTTATTTGCTCTCCTTGGACACTCGCGAATTAACTCAAGTTCATGAAATTACATATTATTAAACAAAGGCAAGGTAAAGTTCATTAACTTAAAATTCGATTTCCCCTTTATAATTGGATCGATATTTCGATTATTATAAGGTATCCATTAATTATAATTATAAAGACTTGTTTCTAATTCAGTTCTTTTCTTTAATAATTCTATCATGCCTGATTATAATATATGTTTTTTTTTATATATCATAAGATAGCAAACAAGTAGATGGGTCTCCTAATGGAAAGGTCAAACATCGCCTATAGACACCGAAGGTGTTAATGGCGATCTTGTGGCGAGGTCTAATGCCACATGTATAAGTATACCGGCTACCTTACCCTCCAAACCGGAACGCGACAGTGACAAGCACTGACGCTATTGCGGCAGGAATAGGTAAGGCGGTGGTACCAGACCCGGGCGAGACAACGCAGAACTCTACCACCTAGTAGTCACAATGGTAGTGACTCGCATAGCCAATCGGTCGCCTTTTATGACCTGCCTGGTAGAACTGTAGTTGATCTATTCTTCATAGGAGCCCGGAACCAACACGGGGAAAACTTTAGGCGCACGGGCTCCAATTTACCACTTATTCTTATTTATAACGCTTCCGAATACAACGTATTTGTTGACAATTTAAGTTCTTAGGCCTGATGAGTGATGATGCAGTAAAATGTGAAACCGGTTGGCTATTTAAATAAAAATAAATATATATAGTTGGTGAATTGCGAAACAGTGCAAATGTTAAATTTAAAATAATAATTATGACGGAGTTCCACCAAGTGCCGACGATGGAGAGTGCGACGATTTATTTATTAGCTATTACTCGCAACTTCGTTCGCGTTATTGAAAATCATTAGTTTCTTTAGCTTACTCGGGTAAAAAATAACATGTGTCCTACCCTATGAACTCCTCTATCTTTCAGTGAAGTTTCATCAAAATTGGTCCAGCCGTTCTAGAGATTACCTCATACAAGCAGAATGACAAACAGAAATTTTAAAATAGGTTGTTTGGGCATTATAATCGTAAAAACAACGCACTGCACTTTGATAGAATCTAGTTATTTTAAAATCACATATACTTTAATTTTATTGAAACGAAGTTCCTTACGGCAGGCTTGGAGGGGATAGGGATTTTGCTGCGCGACCGAACTGAAAAAAATGTGATAGTAAAACCGTAAGAAAAATGCGTGGAATAAAAGCGTTAAATGAGACGTGCGCATGCGCGACAGTCGCGTACACAAGCGAGTAGTGCCGTTTAGCCGAAGGAAGTTCGTTCCTACCTGGTGTCCCGCGACACCACATCATTTTTTTTAATTTATATTTATAGATTATAGATTGTCTTTTAGAAAGCCTGTTTTAGATTTTTTGACCAACTCGAGACTATATGATCTTAGCTGAATAATTTGATCAATATACTATAAAATAGTCGATCGAATGGACTTTATTTTACATATTAAAAGATAGCTTATATACTCCTCATATATCAACTCATCAGCTTATATCAGTATAAAATATTCCTTTCTACAATAATTCTACGTGCCAATACTTTATATTTCATACTTTACATTACCAATAATATAACATTATAATACATTTATAATAATATAACGTTATTGTATGTATATACTTATACACATATGTATTAATTACACACACATTAAAATCTATTTTTATAATTAGCAATGCGAAAATTTGGATGTATGGATGGATGTAACTCAATCACACCAAAACTACAGAACGGATTGAGATGAAATTTGGCATTAAGGTAGACGATAACCATGAATAACACAAAGCCTACTTTTTATCCCGAAAAAATGTGTTATTCCCACGGAATTCACCAAATACTTTTGTTATGCAGCTGGCTGCATTTTTTTTTTTTTATATCATAAGATAGCAAACAAGCAGATGGGTCTCCTGATGGAAAGAGTCAACCATCGCCTATAGACACCAAAGATGTTAATGGTGCGTTGCTATCTTGTGTCGAGGTCTAATGCCACATGCATAAGTTTACCGGCTACCTTACCCTCCAAACCGGAACACGACAGCGACAAGCACTGACGCTATTGCGACAGGAATAGGCAAGGCGGTGGTACCTGACCCGGGCGAGACAATGCAGAACTCTACCACCTAGTAGCCACGATGGTAGTGACTCGATAGCCATTCGGTCGCCTTTTACGACCAGCCTGGCAGAACGGCAGTTGGCCTATTCTACAAAGTTAGGCATTCAAACGCCTAAAATTACCATCGGATGAAAACTTGTGAAACAAAATTTAATCAACAAACAGATAGTCAATGTCAGTTTCTATGCTTTACTATCTTAACCCACACTGTGTCCCGTCGGCTAAGAAAAACATGGTGCAAGTACCCAGCAGAAACGGGCGCGATTGTAGGCGTCGCGTTGTCTTAATCTCAGATACCGTCCGGCATCGACAATTGAGGTCGATGATACCGAAATTATCAAATTTATCGGTCAATACGAATGTTTATCTGTGGCATATATTTTAGCGACGAAGTGTTAAATTGGCACGTTGTTCGGCGTAACCCAAAATGGCCATTGTCATAACGTTTCACACGCAGGTTTAAATTGGTAATGAAATTAAAACGATTATGCAAATAAATTCCTTTTTATGAATACTTAAGCAAGATGTACCAATGTATTATTTATGGAGGCAAAATCCTTAATAAATACAGATTAATTTAAAAATCGTCACTAGTAAATTATCATTTATGATGGTCGCGAAATCATTGCGGTTTCGTTATGGACAGTTATTGCATAAAATATGAACGTAACATATTTTTAGTGTTTTTGTTATGGGTTTTTGTAATTCATGTACAGTCAGCTTTTTTATTGACTGACTTTCAATATTAAAAAGGTTCTCTCAACTCAAAAAATTAATTTGTACTATGTATTTGAGAAGGTCGTTATTCCTTGGCTCGGTGTTCAATTTAGAGCGCAATCACTGATACTGAAAACACAAATACACATACGCAAAATCATACGTATGTACATACATATACACACCATTAGCCAATATGTTAAGTACATAATGCAACGAACAGTATATTGTATATTGAAAAATTATACTTTTTCCGGAAAAAATAAAAAACTTATTTAGAACAGAATGCTCGGCCGGGACTCGAACACAAAACTTTTGTATTTTGCTAAACAAAACTAACCATAGGTTCGTTACGTCATCGTGCATCATGTAGCTGATAAACTGCAGAAGGCCCAATTTCACTACCTTGGCTGCGCAACTTCTGAACCAATCCTTTGATTTCATTTTATCAGACATAAATTACAGAAAGTGTTGTCTTGATGTCAAAAAATAGATATCGAGATAGAGAAAGTACCGTAGACTCCTAAAAAGAGATGATATGCATAGTAAACGTAAAAATTATAAAAATCATTACTTTATAATTAACCTAGAGAGTTTATAATTTGATTGTTAGTAGTTTTATTATAAAGTGACTAAGGTAGATATTAACCGAATCAGATTTACACTTCACGGATCTCTATCCGGCAAGCGTTAAAACTAGCTACTCTAACTTATATATACTTTACTTGTATGTATGTGTCTAATTTTTCCTCATGTTGTTTTAATCTCCATTTGCAAAACAAACCCTCCCTTTTCCTCTATCTCTTTTAGGCAACTCATAAAACGCGAACTAAACATGGCTCTATCATAGTGACTACTTGATGGCTAAATTCTACACCTTGCGAGCTTTGAAACTATTGCCATATCTATTCCTGTAAAAGCGTCAATATTTGTCAATGTCGTGAACTTATACATAAAACATACCTACAACATTTAAGTGACAACTTTGACCGCTCTGACAAGAGCAAACTGAACGAAAAGAAAGTTACGCACGTGGCATTCCCACCACACAATTCTGCATAATTGTGGGTTTTATTTATTAAACATTACTTAATATTTTAGTACAGGACAGTTGCGGAATTGCCCCTTCAAATATAATTATTATCAGTGCGACACGCACGCATTGGTACTCGTATTTGGTAGGTATGAATATGACGGTCGAGACTCAAGTGTAATGAGTGTTAGCAGGTACTGGTAAAAAGGTGCTCGAATTTTATTAAAACCGGACGGGAATATTATTGTAGGTATTCTTATTTACCATATTATGAAAAATAAAATTAAAATGATGTTTACAATAGAAAAGGTAATTACTAAGTTAAAATAAGTTTTATTTCTATTTGACTTCTTACCTGTTGCATGCCTTAATAGGCCAACTACTTGAGCCTTCAATATTAATATTAGACTAGATCTTCATGTACCATATTTGATGCAATAAATGAATAATTATTGTTATTATATTGTTACCAATTATAAAACTAGCATAAGTATCACACAGTAGGCACAGTGCAGACAGAGATAGATTTTTTCCGGCCTCCTTTTAAGAATAGACCACCTGCCGTTCTACCAGGCAGGTCGTAAAAGGCGACCGATTAGCTATGCGAGTCACTATCATCGTGACTTCTAGGTGGTAGATTTCTGCATTGTCTCACCCGAGTACAACCGCCTTACCTATTCCTGCCGCAATAGCGTCAGTGTTGGTCACTATCGTATTACGGTTTGGAAGATAAGGTAGCCGGTAAACTTATGCATGTGGCATTTGACCTCGCCACAAGATAGAAACGCAACATTAACATCTTTGGTGCCTATAGCGATGGTTGACCTTTTCCATCAGGAGACTCATCTGCTTCTTTGCTATTTTATGATATAAAAAACTATAGGACCGGACGCCTTATCTTTCGGGTCGACTCGGCTAGACTACGAACTATCGGGGCTACTTAGGAACGCTACGAACATAAAGTAGCACAAGAAAGATACCGATGAATATAAAACACTTTATAATGTATTCAAACTTATTTTCTAGCATCTTTTCCATCTTCTAGTCTCTTTTTATGTATGCATTCCATTTCATTGTCTCGCAAGCTAAATCCTACAGATGTTTGCGTTTAGTTACTATTTCATTTTATCGAGTTTCAATTTTCTTTATTTTGAAGACGTTTTCACTTCAAAAAATTAACCTTTTATTAATGCAGAGTATGCTAGCTACGTGCGTCGTGGTCAGAACATTTAAGATATTTAACCTCCGACCACAATTGACGGATATGCCCGTCGCATTTATTGAACGGATAAATCCGTTTCGAATTTAATTATGTAATCAGCCAACCAAATTATTAGCTGAGTTTATTATTAAACACATGCATAATTTTGACAAGCTTTGTTTCATACATGCATTCAAAGTTGTA
Source organism: Apodemia mormo (assembly GCA_036924255.1). Lineage (NCBI taxonomy): Eukaryota > Metazoa > Arthropoda > Insecta > Lepidoptera > Riodinidae > Apodemia > Apodemia mormo. Next base: position 17,025,845 of record JAUPFN010000009.1, on the reverse strand, counting down.
ACATCTTTACGGATGTGAATGAGAATAGAAAGCAGTTATCATCGCGTATGGCCGAGTGCAATATAGTTCGCCAATGCGATGCTATTGCTATGTTTGCCTGTTCGTATAAAAGAGTTGCGAAAAATTAACCAGTGACTAAAGGATGGTGTGGATGGAATCTCTAACTACTACATCGTACTGAATAAGACGCCAAACCTAAAAAATACCCCTGCAGTGCTTTTATTTCGTCAGTAAGTACTATTTGTATGGAAGTGAGAGTTGGGTATGTCAGAAAGGGCATGAAAGTAGAATCAAATCGGTCGAGGTGAGGTCGCTAAGAAAAATATGTGGTGTGACCGAGTGTCACACCACACACCGGACCGGGTTCGTAATGTCGAGTGAGTGTAAGTGAGAGAGAGGTTAGGTTTGAAAGAAAGTGTCGGTGTAAAGATGAGAAAAGGCATGCTCCGTTGGTTCGGACATGTAGAAAGAATGGTAGATGAGAGGTTAACAAAACAGATATACAACGCGAATGTGGAAGGATGTAGGTATCGGGGAAGACCAAGACTGACATACCACGATCAGATTGATCGAGTACTGTCCGAAGGTGGTGTCAAGAGTCTTCGCAACCGGCGTGTGTGTATGAAGAGAGTGATGAATGTGGAGGAAGCGAGACAAGCCTGCAAGGATCGTGATGTATGGCACTCGGTTCTCTCTGCCTACCCCGTAAGGGATCTGGCGTGAAGATGTGTGAGAGTAAGTACTACAAATCTGTATTTTTGGGTGTAATTGCAAGCTACATTGAAAATCTCAGAAATCGCCTTGAAAGGCTTATCCATTTAATCCGTGAGTACAAACATTTTAGATTGTAAGCTGTCTTTTATTATTTAAAAAAAAAAACTATCTGTCGTCATGCCCCGTATTGATTTGGGGCCCTTTTGAAGAATAGGTCAACTACCTCACTGCTAGAAGGATATCGAAGTGAGAGAAAACATATACGATTGTGTCACTAACATCGTGACTTTTCACTACGAGTAGGTTGTAGAGTTCGATGACGTCTGGCACTACCTTATCTGTGCCTGCCACAATAGCATCCATGCTTGCCGTTGTCGTGTTCCGGCTTGGTGGAAAATGTTATCCTTAAAATCATGTATGTAGCATTTTATACCTGCCACAAGTATAGCAAGTGGCAACGCATCATTAACATATTTTTTTGGTCTATAAGTCTGCTTCTTTACTATCGTATATTATAAAAAATATGCGGACAATTAGGCATATAACCAATTTTCTATACGTATTCTATACGTATTTTGGGATATTCTCCCCGTGTTGGTCCTAGGCTCTTTTAAAGAATAGGCCAACTGCCGTTCTGCCAGGCAGATTCGTGGCTATTAGGTGGTAGAGTTCTACGTCGTCTCGCCCGGGTCTGGTATCACCGCCTTACCTATTCCTGCCGTAATAGCGTCAGTGCTTGTCACTGTCGTGTTCCGGTGTTCCGGGTAAGGCAGCCGGTAAACTTATGCATGTGGCATTAGACCTCGCCACAAGATAGCAACGCACCATTAACACCTTTGATGTCTATAGGCGATGGTTGACTCTTTCCATCAGAAGACCCATCTGCTTGTTTGCTATCTTATGATATAAAAAAGCGTACATGCTTGTAATACGACGGCATAACGTTAATGCAGGCAATCATTTTTATCGTCAGCAAAAGTAACTCCGTATTGGTCCGAGCCTCTTTTGAAGAATAGACCATCTCGCTTTCTGCCAGTTCGTAAAAGGCGAGTCATGCGCCAAACGTTTTTTTTTTTTTTTATATCATAAGATAGCAAACAAGCAGATGGGTCTCCTGATGGAAAGAGTCAACCATCGCCTATAGACACCAAAGATGTTAATGGTGCGTTGCTATCTTGTGGCGAGGTCTCATGCCACATGCATAAGTTTACCGGCTACCTTACCCTCCAAACCGGAACACGACAGCGACAAGCACTGACGCTATTGCGGCAGGAATAAGTATTACCACAGAATACTGTAGTCTCCAGTATTCTGTGGTATAATTACTCCCATCGTGACTACTAGGTAGTTAAGTTTTACAATCACTCTCCCGAGTTTGTTACGCCGCCTTAATTATTCCTGTCAAAATAGCGTCAATGTTAGTCATTGTCGTGTTTCAGTGGTAAGATAGCTAATAAACTTATGTACATCCGCCACGTGAATGACAACGCACCTTTTAAATATTAAGAGTTTATAGACGATCGATATCACTTTCAAACAGTTCCTCATAAAATCAACAAATATCATCAATCAAAAAAGTTTTATTTATACTACGGATTTTTCGCTCGCTTTTTACGAGTCTAGCAAGAAGGTCCATTATCCAAAAGATGAATAACTAAAAATCCCCTATTTTAGTTCAGGCTCTTATGATGTACAAAAATACAGTTTTACCCTTAAACGTTAAATCCACAAACTACTAAAATCACTAAGTGGATTATTAGGTCTTTGACCTGAAAACCATACGAATTAGCAATCGCGAATCGTATAAAGTCCCGTAATGTGACGGTTAGCCAACCAAATATAAGAAATACGTATTGTTTCAGTCAAAAGCAACTAATATTAAAGTAAGTTAAAGCAAAACTGAAAAAATCAAAAGAATTTTTAAAGATGGGGCTAATCAAAAAAAAATACAAATATGTGCGGTTTTAGTAGTACGACATAAGTTATCATTGTCGACAAAGTGATGAAGGCATAAGACACGACTGAAATACTTGATATAGAAAAAGCCCAATAACACTTTATGCGTCTAAATACCACATTATCGAATGAATGCCACAAAATCAAACAAGGCAAATAAGCCTTAAAGAGCCAAGTATGCATAATTCGGAAATATCTAGGTATATAAAAATGTCTCTAAAATGCAATCTAGTCATTCTTAACCCTTTTTATCAATCTTTAGGCATATTTTATTACAGAAAGCCAGGTGATAACCTTACCACACATTGCCGACATAAAGACTACCAGTACAAAAGACTGCCAGATGTTAATCTTGAACAATGGGAAATTAGCGCTCCTACACAATGATAATAATAAAAACAATTTATAGTCGTGTTTGCAATGGTAGCTGCTGCACTAGGTGTGACATCTGTTTCCGCAGGTTCAGTTTGTTTTAACCGACTTATTAAGAAATAGACGGTTCTCAATTCTTCTGAATCTTTTTTTTTATGTATGGTCCCAATTACTCAAAGACATCTAGACTAGCATACATTTTTTTCTTTTCTTTTTTTGGGAGTAAGGTGCAAGTATGGGTATACTTACTTCATTTTGATTGGTTATTTATAATTTTTTATTATTTTTCTGTTTGATTGGTTAGATATAAATTTGGTTAACGTTTGAACCAGGGTTCCAGAGATGGAGTATCGGTTATTGCTTATTAGACTTTTATTGTGATTAATTTTTATTTTTTAAAAGCTTTTATTTAACTTGCAATGTATGTATGTATGTTTGTTCGAGTGGAATCTTTGAACTCAATTTTGAAGTAGATATCTTCAATCGATTGAGCTGAAATTTTGTGTACAAGTTTAGTTTGGATGACAATGCATGATAAGGTACGTGACGTCAAATTCAATATGGCGGACCATCCAAGATGGCGGAATAGTTATTTTTAATGCACTTCTACGATATGGGTATCAAATGAAAGGGCTCGTTGATAGCAACTCCAAAAATAATGTGACGTCATTCTGAATCCAACATGGCGGACCATCCACGATGGCGGAATATTTATTTTTGATGCACTTCTACAATATGGGTATCAATGAAAGGGCTTGCCGAAAATAATTTTAGATCTTTTATTTAACTTGCAATATATATGTATGTATGTTTGTTCGGGTGGAATTGTTGACCTCAATTTTGAAGTAGATATCTTCAACCGATCGAGTTCAATTTTGTATACACGTTTAGTTTAGATGGCAATGCACGGTAAGGTATGTGACGTCATTCTAAATCCAATACCGCGGACTATCCAAGATGGCGGAATAGTTATTTTTAAAGCAAATCTACAATCGGACATCCGCAATACTAGAGGTCTTGCAGTTGCGTTGCCGGCTCTTTAAGAATGAGTAAGCTCTTTTCTTGAAAGTCTCCAAGTCGAATCCATTCAGGAACACACTTGCTGGTTTCACAACAGAGTAGTGCGAGGCAAGAAGTGCCGAAAGTGAAAAAAGAAAAGAGCAACACACAGTTGCAGATTTCAAGACATTGGGATTCTGAAGATTGGACTTCAAATTTTGACGCGATGATGGAATTCAGCAGAAGAAATCAATCAGAACAACTCGTTGGAACACTCTCCATGATAAAGACGATAAAAGATGCAGAGCGAACCTTCCACAATGTCCCTTACCATCAGACGAGTCGTCTACTTCTTTGCTATTCTATACTAAATAAAACTTGCTCACATTCAATATTACACTGAAACCGGTTATTTTTATGGCGTATTTTATTACGGGTGGGTCTCATTGCGAAAAGGGCTATCTTTCCATTTATCTGTTAGTAAAATAAATACCTTTGACCCAAAAGCGTCAGGCCGTGCACGAAACCACTCTGTAACCTGAAGGCTGTACCCAATATTCGGTCGTATTGACCAATTTCTCCAGCAAATGATCCATTAAAACGCTCGCTACGTATATTTTGTTGTTTAGTATCATGGATTACGGACCACACAACAATATAACAGTAATTCGCTTTACATGGTACGAAAGCATCTCGGATTTCTTACCTTTTCAAGTTCATAGAATGATTACGTTTTTTACTAATAGTAACTGTGGTTTGAGGAAAATGTTGATGCTTTACTATGAATAATATTATTATCTATTAATAGTAAAACAATAAGTACAAATTTAATACAACTTTCATGAGTTTTTATATTTTACTAGCGATCGCCTGCTCATCGAAATTCGACTATGATGATGATCATAGACTATATTAAAATCTTTTCTAAGTTTAACCACAGACTCTAACCATAGTATACGTGTGTGTATGTATATTAAGATCAATGACGTGTATAATATTACCATATTATACAGGTCATTGATTAAGATGTACATATGTCAAATTACCATTAGTGTGAGTAATGTTTATTGTTATTAATGTGTTTGTAATGTAATGTGCATTAGAAACACATTAATAACAATAAATATAATAAATATAATAATAATAATATAAATATAAAAATATTAGGTTTCTCCTCCTTAGGTTTCTCCAGTCCTCCGCAATACAAACTTTAACTGCCAAATTTTATAATTTACTATTCGCTTGATTGTCCTAAAATTGGTATCTACAAAATTTTTGCTTCACGTACTAATATAGATAAATGGGACAACTAACCGTTGTAAACAGAAACTAACCGATGGAAAGATACAACCATAGCCCATAAACACTAGATACCTATGTATGTTGTTAGTGCGTTGCATTCCTCATGGCAGGAATGTGATGCTAAATGCTACACCCATAGATTTATCGTCTACCTTACCTTCCAGTCCAGAATACGACAGTGATCAAGCACTGATATTTTGCGGTACGAAAAGCGATGTAACGTGTCCTTCTAAACCCGATCGAAATATTGCAGAATTCTTGACATCCAGTAGTCCTAATAGTTATGATAACTGCTAAGCCTTTATACGCCTATAACAACTTGTCTTAAATACTTATATTAACAGATTAAATACTATTATTTGCGTTTGTTGAACCCCACCTGTACTCGCAAACAGAAAGGGTTGATTTATGGATTCCGTCTCGACTCTCGACTGTACCACTTGACCGTGGTATCTTGTAAACAATAGATCGTGACCGATCACACCTCCTGAAAGTGTAGTCCACGAGAAACGGGACGTGACCTTAATATTTATGGTACATTGTCATCATTGTTCATGAAATACAATATTGACTTTATAGTTTAACTTTCACATAAACGTTTATGATGCTAGTGGATTGAAAAGTATTCGGCCTAACCAAGAAAATAAACACATACTAAATCAGTTATATTTTTTATTTTTCTACATAATCACCATCAAGTTCGATGCACTTTTACCATCTCCCATTCAAAGCATTTAGACCATTGAAAAAAAACGGGCTGTGGCTGTGTTATGGACACAGCCGTGCATCTTTTACGTGAATACGTTTACGTCACTGGTAATATCTTGCGATGGTAACATTTTTCATTCGTCGTTCCAATCACAATGTTCCTCATCAAATCAGCCTACGGACCCAGACCACGTCCATCTTGTGGATAGCGAAGTAGAGCGTACAAAGGCGCTATTACCAGAGGATGATGCGCTATTTCCCATCGACAGCGAATAAGTAGGTGAAATAATCACAAATCTGCACATTAAAAAGGCTCCGGGGAAGGATAAAATCACAAATAGTGTAGTTATGGGAAGCCGAATAGGAGCACCCAACAGACTCGTACTCATCATACGAGAGTACCTAACCAACCGCCGATTTTAATTCCGTATAATGGGTTCATACTCCACTCATAGGCCGATTACAGCAGGTGTCCCGCACTCGTGTCACTTAGACACAAACTGACACTTTATAAGATTTGCGAGGCCTATTCTATCATACGCCTGCGTAGCGTTTGTTCGTCTCCCCCATACAGATTTGCATCCGTTGCAAGTAGTACAGAACAAATACTAGCGTATTGTCACGGGTTTACCGTGGTATACTGTGGTATACATTGACCTTCATAAATATCTCGAATTGCCGAGCTTAGCTAGGCATTTCAAGATATTTCCATAAGATATTTCAATCGTACCAACTCACACCCTAACCCACTGGTGTTAGCCGCGGCAGACTACATCCCAGATCCTAATCCCGATCCCAAATTACGTAGGCCCCGCCAAGTTCTCACCGATCCCGACGACGTGATAATTATAGCCAACGAAATATACCAAAACATTACACACCTACACACTGGAAAATGCCGCTAACCCTCTTATCGCAAATCACGACGCCACCGCTAAAATTCGTTTGCAAGTTTTTGAGTAGTAGTCGACCAACTTATGAAATGTACTTAGAGAAGTTTTTATAGCCAATGAACCTGTGGTGTGGATTATATTTATCATTGACGTTGAATAGCTTAAATGTGCATAGTATCTATACATATAATAAAATCGTAGGAAAGTCAAAACTGTACATTGAATATTTTTTTAAAAGAATACTTGGGGCGTGATCTACAATCGATATCGAAGCCAAAAATATATTTTTTTAGAATTTTTGTCTGTTTGTTTATCTGTTTGTCTGTACGTATGTCCGGGGTAAACTCAAAAAGTACTGCATGGATTTACTTCAAATTTTGCGAAAATATTACTTACAGGTCGGGTCAACATATAGGCTACATATTATCACGCTATCACCTACGGGGGAGGAGCAGTGCGGAGTAAACGAAGTCCGCGCGGACGAAGTCGCTGGAAACAGCTAGTAAAACTATAAAAGCCATCTTCGTAGTCCGCATTATTGTGATGGGCAACTTCGGAACGCTACATTGCGCGTAGCCCGACACGCACTTTACCAATTTTTTATGTCTTGCGCCACTCAAATTTACTCCATCTTCAAATCTATAAACGAATAACTAAATAAAATCAATTCATTCAATAGTTACGAAGAAAAAATCAGCGAAAAAAATTATTATGTACATAATCCTGTTTTATTTATAAAGAAGGTAAAACACATGCCCTATAAAACAGGCTTTCTCGTGTCCACAAAACTATGTAAGAAAATAAGAACATATGAAAACACGATAACGATTCCCCTGATTAATTACCATCAACAACGATTAAATAATATTGACGTTTGCACAAAGAGAAATGCATATTAATTTTAAATGCCTTCCGGTAGAAAGTGGGTGAACTCAAATATACTGCGAGAATCGTTTTAATATTCCAAATACCTAAATATCGCAAAAAAGTAATCGAATTCGCACTGAAACTGCTGCAATTGTACCATTGTTTTATTCGGATTTAACGCTGTCACAGTGTAATTAAGTTTCGAATTTCAATTTTACTCTAGTGCTAATAAATCTACTATACATTTTATTAAATATCATCACGTTGACTTAATTGCGCAGTAGACAGAGTAGAATGAATGTGTACTAATTATACACTGTTTTACTACGATAAACCAGTTCGACTTTCGGAATAATTTACTCATAATGATCCAAGAGCTGGCGACGAATTTTGGGAAGGTCCTTTTAGCAGACTGGAATTGCGAAAATATATAATTTCGTCAAATAGCGATACCGGGCCTGCGAGTCTGGCAGAATGTTAGCGGTTATTTCACTACTGCGCAGTGTATCCTACTGCATTTGCAAAAAAAATTCGCAAAAAAGGTTTTTTTAGCAACTTGATTTTTATTTCATCTTTTAGTAAGGTTTTTAGTATTCGAAAAAAATATGCCAGACATTTTTGTCGGTTTTAAAGTACTTCTAGACACCTTTAAACTCATTTTAGGAAAGTTACTAATAAATTTATTTTATATTTATTTAACATTTAAATTGCACACAACAAAATATATAATAAATAAATAAATATCCCCCGTGTTGGTCCGGGCTCCTTTGAAGAATAGACCAAGTGCTGTTCTGCCAGGTAGGTCGTAAAAGGCGACCGATTGGCTATATGTGTTACTATCATCGTAACTACTTGGCAATAGAGTTCGGTAATGTCTCGCCCGGGTATTTGGTAACACCGCCTTACCTAATTCTGCCGCAATAGCGTCAATGCTTGCCATTGTCATGTTTCGGTTTGGAGGACAAGGAAACCGGTAGACTTATGCATTTGGCATTGCCATCCCACCACAGGGATAGCATCGCACCATTAATATCTTTAGTATCTACAGGCGATGGTTTCTCTTTCCATCACGAAATCCATTTACTTGTTTGCTTTCTCATGGTGAAAAACCTGCAAGCTTTTCTTTTACTATATTTTTATATTATTGGATAGCAAGCAAGCTATAAACTAGATAGCAAACAAAGATGTTAATGGTACGTTGCTATCCATGTAGCGGGATAGCGCGTAAGTTTACCGACTACCTTATTTTCCCAATCAGAATACGACAATGGCAAACATTAACTCTATTCCGACAGGAACAGGTAAGGCGACGGTACCAAATACCTGGACAAGTCGTTGCAGAACTTTGTCGCCTACTGGTCACGATGATTAAGTCACTTACAGCCAATCGGTCGCATTTTACGACCTGCCTGGCAAAACAGCAGTTAGCCTATTCTTCAAAAGAGCCCGAACCTACACGAGGAATAAGTATTTATTTATTTATTATATATTTTATTGTGTACAATTTAAATGTTAAATAAATAAATATAAAATAAATTTATTGGTAACTTTCGTAAAATGAGTTTGAAGGTGTCTGGAAGTACTTTAAAACCAATAAAAATACCTGGCATATTTTTTTTTTCGAATTCTAAAAAAACCTCATTAAAAGATGAAATAAAAATCAAGTTGCCAAAAATACCTTTTTTGGGAATTTTTTTTGCAAATGCAGTAGTGAAATAACCGCTAACGCCCTGCCAGATTCGCAGGCCCAGTATCGCCATTTGATGAAATTATATATTTTCGCAATTCCAATCTGCTAAAAGGACATTGCCGAAATTCGTCGCCAGCTCCCAGTCTATAATTGTTGTTGCCAATTCTAACCATTATCACTTATTATTTGCGATAAATTCACAGCATCGCATGCTCTCCGAACAAGGCATCGGCGCAAGTTATGTACTTGCGCGTTTTGTAAAGGTTAGTTAGCTCACGGATTAAATGGATACGCCTTTCAAGACAATTTATTAGTTTGTCAGTGTAACTTGCATTTACACACAGAAATACAGAGTTGTACTGCTTACAAATGAAATAAAATTACTTGAAAGGTAATTTCTAAACCTTGTCATCTCATTTGAAACGATAAAACAGTGCAACACGGATTATTTCTATTTTTTACGATATAATTCAATGCTAGGAGCATTTGCTCATATGCGCGGCGACACTTTTTCTTCTAATAGTATTCATGTGGCATGTCTAATAGTATTCATGTGGTTTGTGGTTTAGCTCTACCTTAACCTCAAAAATACAGGTTTCTTAATAGAGCAAAATTGTGATTAAATTAATAAACCGGTTTATATTTTTTTAACTCTTTCTTTGATATTTACCGCTCCGTATTTTGTCAGGCGTCCGCACTGTGTAGGTACCAATGGTACCTACACAGTGCGGACAATAGGGCTTGAAACCGGTTTATGGTACCGTACCATTCGTGGGTTTTGCCCTAAAAACCGGTTAATTCAGGTTTCATCTCAGATGTGCTCCATGTAAAGCCTTTTATAAAAACCGTTAAAAGCTTCTGTTAACCAGTTTTTTTAATCGGTTTCAAGCTGTACAAGCTATTAATTCTTACTACGATCTAGATATTCTAATTAAGATTTTCTGTGTTAATCAGTGTCTTTTAAGAAGAATAGATCAACTGCCTTACTGCTAAGCATCTCGTTAAAGGCGAAGAAAGGCTAAAAGGGACATGTCACTAGTGTCGTAACTACTAACTAGGTAATAAGTTCAGTAAAGTTTCGACCAAGCTCATTACCACCACCTTACCTATTTCTGCTGCAAAAGCGTCAGTACCTGTCGCTGTTGTGAGTGATCCCATTTGGGGGGCAAGGAAGCCAATAAGCTTATGCATGTGGCATTTCAACTCAGCTACACGAATAGCAACGCAGATTTAACACTGTGAAACCCGGAATTCGAACTCTGAACCTCAAGGTCTCAATTCACGACTGACATATTGGACTTTCGATAAAAAAGTTCCTTTCTCTGTTTTACTTTAAACTACTTCTAATATTACGAAGGAACTAATTTTTGATTTTGAACATTAATGTTATCATAAAAGTTTAAATCAATTTGTGATTATGACAGCCGATTTTACAGATTAAAAAAAATACGGATAGCATCAACTTGTTTCTCAACACTAATGCTGTACAAGATTTAACAATAATTAAACCTGATTTGTGATTATGACAGCTGATGTTATTATGTTTTTTGTGCAGTGTCAAAATTTTAAAACGAAAGGAATGCAACAAAGAAAACGTAAGGGTAATGAAAGACAGGTTGACAACATTATATAATCATTATTTAAATAATTTATTAATCATTAACACAGAATCTCCAAATATCGGGTTTGACTGTCCAGTTCTTAAAAAATTTATCTTTCACTCTTAACCAGTTTTCCTTATACCTAACCGATTTCTGTTTCATTTCATTATATGAGATTGTCTTAATATTGTCTTCACCACATATACTATATTTCAATTCATGACACTTGTCCAGCACTTCTATAAATTGTTTATATACATTGTATTTACTTATGCACAAACCTTTACATAAATTTGCTTTTTTCTTGGTCACACCAAGTTTTGTACCTTGTACAGCCACTTCTGACAACCTAAAAATAACAAAATATAATAAAAAAAACCTATGTTCTTTCATGATTTAACATCCAGTTTATTTGAGTATGTTCTGCCTCAGGTCATTTTCCCAACTGACAAAATACACTTTAATAAATCTTTTGGAAGATCAGATAAAAAAAGAACTGAATGCCAGTAGACATTGTCCACCACAATCAGCTTTTTTACTCTGGTGATACAAATAATTGTTCTACTAACAACAAATATTGCTTATCTATATTTAATTGTATATTTGTTGTACTCACTTGAAATATTGATATAGTGAAATTAATTAAATTTGCTATTATACCTCACTTGTGTAGTGTTCGTTTCTCCCGAAAATGCTTCGGTTTCGAAGTGAAACATGTGTTGAGTGCATACATAAATTGTGTGCTTTTGTGATTGGTGCCGGTGTGGACGTGGGTGTAAAGGTGTGGTGAATGGGGGTGGATAGTTGTGCCACTGGGGTCTACTTTTTGTCCGAACCATCGGTGAGTCTTATCCATTTATCAAACCGACGTCTTTCTTTTCTGTATCATCGCGAAGGATACATAGAATAGTTCAAATAATAGCAAATTTAATTAATTTCACCTGTTTAATAATGGATTTCCGCAAAACAGAATAATGCCTGAATCAACAAACTATTGATATGGTATCATAATGGTAAGTTTAATTTGCCTACCAATTATTGTATTTTTTAGCAGTTATAAATTGATCAAGATTTTTGACTGCCATTTTTTTACTATGACAAAATTTATCATTCATCAATGTCATGTTTTAAGATTTATATGTAAGCTGGATTTCATTAGAAATTATACTACCCTTACATTGTACACATAGTTATTATTATTTTTTTATTTAACCAGATAAACAGCTCATTAAGACATATTATGTTTGATTAGATTTATGTCTTAAGTCACATACAAACATAGCTTTACCCCATGTTGATACCATCCTCTTATAAATAAATAGTCCATCTGTTTACCTGGTGGGTGCTATTAAGCGACAATCACAAACCATCATCAACAAAGCATTGGCAACCATCCTTGGAGTTATTTTTTTTTATTTTCTAGTAAATAAATTGTAAAATTAAAGTATATACAAATAAACTAGTTAAAAACTATCTACAAGAAACTGATACCTTACGAATTCATCAATTCCTAATGGCACAAAGTCAATTTTATTCATAATATCCCACTTGAATGGTAAAGATTCACAATCAAAAGATAGCAGAACACTACTTGTCATAAGAAACATGTTAGAGTATTGCAATAAAGGACTTAATTTTGGTAGTACCACCTTACCTATTCTAGCTGTAAAAACAACAGTGCTTGTGTTCCAGTATGGAGGTTAAGTCTGCTACTATATTTTATTCTTGCCAGGTAGATTGCAATGTACCATTAACACATTATTTTTTTAAATGTTATTTTTATAGAGGTTTGTCGCTCTACTTCAGGTAAACTGTTTGTTTCCAATCATATCTAATTTATACAAATAGATAAAATAGTGTTTGTAAAATTAAAATAACTGCTCATACATTGTACATATATATGTAACCAAAAAGTATTTTTTACCATTTTTGTCTGTCTGTCTGTTTCTTCTGGCTAATCTCTGAAACGACTGAACCGATTTTAATGGGACTTTCACTGGCAGATAGCAGTAATAAGGAGTAACTTAGACTACTTTTATTTTAGATTTTTTCCATGTGAGCGAAATTATTACGGACACAGCTAGTCTAAGCTAATTATTATTGAGAGAAAACATTTGTATTTTTCAATATTTGTATTTTTATATATTTTTAACAAATAAACTCACAAAGTAATGAACCAACCTTAAAAATTCCTTTACCATTAGAAAGTTACACTATTCAGGAATGACACACGCTACATTTTACCTAACTGAGCAAAAAGTAGTAATGATTTTGGGTCACTTGAAAGAAGTTGCGAGCAACAGCTAGTATGTATATAATAAAAGAAATGTATTAACATTTTTGTCAGAGATTCTCTATCTCTTACCATTAGGAAAGCTGCTCCCCTTTTTGCAATCATTTATCATAAAATAATAAAGTTCAACTGATAATCTGCAAATAAATAATAACCATATTCTACACTTTTTATCGTCGGCACTTGGTGAAACTCCATTTTAACACAATATTTGTTAGCTGATAACACTTGTACTGTTTTACAATAACTTATTGTGAAACAGTACAAGTGTTATCAGCTAACAAATATTGTGTTAAAAAATAACCACCTAAACAAATATGAATCATCATGTTTGTTTAGATCTTTATTATTTTTTTTTACTCCGTGTTGGTTCCGGGCTCCTTTGAAGAATAGACCTACTGCCGTTCTGCCAGGCAGGTCGTAAAAGGCGACCGATTGGCTATGCGAGTCACTACCATCGTGGCTACTAGGTGGTAGAGTTCTGCATTGTCTCACCCGGGTCAGGTACCACCACCTTACCTATTCCTGCCGCAATAGCATCAATGCTTGTCGCTGCCGTGTTCCGGTTTGGAGGGTAAGGTAGCTGGTAAACTTATGCATGTGGCATTAGACCTCGCCACAAGATAGCAACGCACCATTAACACCTTTGGTGTCTATAGGCGATGGTTGACTCTTTCCATCAGGAGACCCATCTGCTTGTTTGCTATCTTATGATATAAAAAAAAATATATCAACTTGGTTACTTTCACTATACCCTTTGAAAAAATACCAAAATTGACCTACAATATAATTATAAATTCAATAATAATTATTTTACAATAACAAAAATAATATAGACACTTTGTTAAAATGCTGAAGTTTGCTTTTTTTATTAAGATGTGTCAAACTGTGTCTACCAGATTTATTTTAAGTTTTACTTTCTTAACCTGTTGTTTAAAAAAATATATTAACTTTACTAGTACACCTGTGGAAAGACCTTGTCCTAAATATCTTGCTAATCATTTATCAAATATAATTAAGGTAACGCTTACCTTGGAGATACATTAATCCAAATAATACTCCCAGAAGCTGGTCGAATTCGAAAATTATCTCTTAAATGGACAAATTTTATAGATGAATTATATAATACTGGTACACATTTTGGAATTACTTCATCATTGTTTCTGTTATAAAATGCCCTTTTTAGTGTATCCTCCGAATAAGGTGAGCCTGCACCAAATATGAAATACTTAATATAAATTGGTTCAAGCAAAAGTAAATCCAAAAGTGCTCCCTGTAGACCCACATGAATCCATCTTGCTATTTTATCACTACACGAAACTGATAATGTTCTTTCTCCTCTTCCAGGCTTAGTCCTCACCTGACCTAGAACATGGTAATCTTTTCCTGATAACTTAGGATCTTGATCAGAATTTGGCAAGCATTTGGCACCAGTTCTGTGTACGTCTTCATCAATTTTTACCTTTTTTCCATCAATATCACATGCAGGATCGAGTTTACGCTTTTTGTTACAAAGCACATCACCAATACTCCCATCCTCCTGATCTTTAGGCATTATAGAAGCATCACCGCAAGGCATTTGCGAAGAATAAAATAAAAATTGTATTTCCTCTTTAAGAACAAAGTTTTCTTTGTCCCGCCTGAATATTGATTCATTATTACTATTATAAGAAAATAATTTCAGGATATTTCGATATAAATATAACAAAAAACCTCGACGAGCAAGAACTTCAGCATGACTATCATTTAAAATGTAACCTTCAGGAGACATTTTCGAAGCCCCGATACATTTAGACCCAGTACCCAAAGACACAATTTCATATTGTGTCGTTTTTTTATTATATTGAATGATACACGATAACACGGTCCATTCGCAATCACTAGGTTTTCCAGATTTTGGCAAGTTTAAATATAGATTTATACATTTTTGGACTATTTCATCAAGTATTATGGATGAGAGGTTATAATTGTTATGCATCATAACTATACTAAGAACAGTTATTTTATAAACATTGAAACGTCTTGTAAATCACATTACATAATTTTTAATTCTAAACATTAACAAAATGTATATTATAATATATAATCTTTACGGAAAAATTCGAACTCAAACCGCAAGCTCAAAACAAACCAAACTCAAATGAATAAACTTGACAAATGACAATTGACCGCTGACACTAGACAATGACGTTGACATTTATTCCTTGCAGCGGCGTGAACGTTGCATTGACCTCTAAATATATGGACATGAAATAGCTACAGAAAAAGCGTGTCATTTATGCACATAAAATGGCTGCCGTGTTGACATTATTAAGGATGTCCGGAAAGTAACATTTATATTTTATCGATATTAAAGGATGTTTCCTGATTTACGTATTTCCAACCAAAAAAATGTTATTAGATATTACAAGTGATCTTTGATGTATAAAAACAAAATCTAAACATAATTGATTAGTACCTATATTGATGATGGTTAAAACATTCCCCAAACATATTGAAACTGATAATAGGCCCCTACTAAAAGGTTTATAGTAAACAAAATTTTAATTTAATTAAACTTTACTAAAGCGATTTTGTTAAAACACAATAAGCTACACTATAAAATAAATTAAAGTCTTTTTTACTAATAATTAGAGTTAATTTTTAGACTAAAACTTTAGCTGACTAATTTTGAGGTTCTAGGAAACTTTTCCGACATTTTCACAACGACGTCAGTATGTCTCTGCATTGTGTGATTATATTCGCACCAGCACCTGATTGGTTGTAGTGTCACCTAGGCTAGGTACCAATTTAAAACACCAATAAAAACGATCTCTGGACTCACTCAAACGAATATTAAATTGATGAAGAGAGATAGCGACGAGTTAACAATTCAAAATATCAACGTAAATTCGTTACACACGATCACAAATAAACAGATTCAAGATCACGGCTTTAAAAGTGGCTAGTAAAATAAGAACACAAAAAAATATGTGGTGCTATTTTGTTCAATCACAGCCAACGTACGCATGCGTCATATCACGAAAACGTCTTAACTTATAGGCGAATATTCTAAGGGCCTTATATTACTTTGCGAATTCTCGTTGATAAAGCGGAGCAATAATAGCAATAGTATTAAATCATAGCGTAAAAATTAAGGTTGATTAGTATTACACTACTTTTATGACGTTCTAATATTTTTTGTTTCTGTTTAATATATCATTCTCAAGCCATTTTCTTGAAATGAGTTTGTAGGCAACGTTAAATCTCATTATTTTTATCGAAGTAAACAAAGGGAAATGTGTAATAAAATGAGTTGTAATTTGAGTTTTTAATAATTAAAACTAATTCGTACACTTCAAGGATTGGTGCGGCTGAAATTATAATTACCACCAATATATGTGACTATATTTAAGTCGATTTAGCTTGAATCATTATATTGTGGTCTGTAGTTTAGCATATTATCGATGATAAATAATCATATCAACAATGCCCAGGACCATGCTTGTAAGCCTATATTAGTATTGGGTCTACTAAATCGTTACTTACTTTTAAATTAAAATATTTACTTACTCTTTGCCCTCGTGTTGGTCAGACTCCGTTGAAGAGTAGGCCAACTGCCGTTCTGCTAGGCAGGTCGTAAAAGGCGACCGATTGGTTATGCAAGTCATTACCATTATGGCTACGAGGTGGTAGAGTTCTGCATTATCTCACCTAAGTCTGGTGCCACCGCCTTTCCTATTTCTGCCGCAATAGCGTTAGCGCTTGATACTATCATGTTCCGGTTTGAAGGATAAACTTATGTATGTGGCATTAGACCTCGCCACAAGATAGTAACGCATTTTAGCACTTTAACATTTTTGGTGTCTATAGGTGATGGCTGACTCCATCGGGAGACCCTTCTGCTTGTTTGCTATCTTATGAAATAGAAAAAAAATAGGATGTAATACTCAATTGGCTAATAGGTAGGTGGGTAGCGTGCTGAAATATGGTAGGGTGCAAGAAAATGTGATAATAAATAACAAACATTGTTTTTAATATGTTTAATAATTTAGTTATTTATTACTCGTGAATAAAGATAACACAATAAAAATAGTCATGTCCAAAATAATAACTGTTTAGATTTGAATAAATTTTCCATGCGAATATGTCAACACTAACTTTCAGTTTGTCTAAAACTTTCTTATATACTACAGATGAAATTAGTTACATTGTGGACTAGCTGATGCCCGCGACTTAGCCAGCGTTGGCTATTGAAAGATTTCATAGTTTTACCTTTGGGCAGAACCCTTTTTTCTAAAATCAACGTAATTTTAGTGACTCCTTGTAATTTCGACTATCTAACAGTAAACGTACCATCAAAATGGTTTCGCCTCGGTATATCGAACAGACAGGCAAAAAGTATCAAAAATTCAATTTTTGTTGCATGTGCCTATGCAATTATCACATGCGCTTATTTAAAAGCCATTATTTTGATGTTACAAACAGACCTTTAATTTTATTTATTTTGTACACATAAATTATTGAGATCTGCATATTACTGTTGACAAAATATGAACAACGATATGTATTTCTAACAAATAAGAGAACTTAATTTAGTTATAGTAATAGAAAGATTATTTTTTAGGATTTTTGTTTAACTTATTGCACATTTGCCCTAGATGCTATATATTTAATTATTTGTATTGAAATACTCAAAGAATAACATAAGTTTCTGTGCAGTATTAAAATAATTTAAAAAATCAATCAGAATTTAACCCGCCATTGGTGACGCATATATCTGGAAGGCCGTAAGATTCGAAAGATTCGAATAACTTTTTCGCCAGCCGTCGATTTGTCCCACACCGTTAGCACTGCTCATAACTTCACCACGGATGCACGTTACTGAGTTTTTGCGCCAAGCCAGTCCGCGTCACCAAACATGTAAGAAAAATATTTATAATCTGTATTAATGTTATAAATACGAAAATTTGGTTGTATGGATATTTGTTAATCACGCAAAAACGATTAAACCGTTTTTGGACGAAATTTGGCACACATATTAAAGACGATGAACTAAAATAACACATAAAATACTTTTATCCCGGAAAAAAGTTGTTCCTGTGGGATTAACGAAAAACTTTTATAAGGCAGCCTGCAGGGTACAGCTAGTATTATAAGTGCGAAAGTTTGGAGGTTTGAATAGATGGATGTTTGAATCACGCAAAAACTACTGAACGTTTTGAAGTGAGTTGTTCAGCAGGTCGTCATCTGACTGTGTGCCGAATTTCATTCAAATCCGTTCAGTAGTTTTGGCGTAATTGAGTAACAAACATCCATCAATCCAAACATCCAAACTTTCGCATTTATAATATTATGTACAAACATATGTAGATGGGTAAAACATATTGTTTTTTAGTGTCGTGAGTACAATTGTGATTGAATATTGTTAACTATACCCATATCTCAAAAACCACTAAACTGATTTCGATGAAGTTTCGGCTGTTCTCTAATTTGGAATATACTTAATTTAAATCAAAATGAATTATTTCGATATGACTTTTGGTTCCCGAGAAATTCTTGGACAGACATACATACACTTAATTTAATACATGTGCTTAGACGCTTGAATAAATCATTAGTTAATTATACTCAAATATCCAATTCCAACAATATTACATACATACATGTCAAACTGATAACCTTCGTTTTTTCTTCGGTTGATAAAATACAAATGATAATACAACAAAAATTTACTTCTTTATCAAAAGTTCAGGCACCTCTGCTACTTCTGCCCAAATTATAAATGTCAAATAATTTGCTAAATTATATGAAGTATATAATTTCGAAACAATACCAGTTCAATATATTGCCTTCGTGACACTTTATCATAAATTGGACGCCCATAATAACTATATTTCAAATCAATAAAAACCTTAACTACACTTTTTAAATAGTATGTATGTGTAGAATTATGAACAGGCTGAGAAGCTAACTGACATACTTTGACCACATTATAAATATATATAGATAATATATTTTCGGCTTAAGTTTGTTAACAAAATGTAATTTTAAGAATTCTTCAGTTTTCTTATTATATTAATTACTTTATTTGATGCATATTTGAGACCTCCTCAGGATTTCATATTTATCAAACTAATAATGTTTTCTTGTCCAATCAACAAAGATATGCATACATCATAATGAATAGTTTACATAATTTTTTTGTTTCAATTTTGCAATATACTCGAACACAGTTTGTTTATATGCCTAAAGTTAAAACCTCCCTTATCTAGGCTCTAGTGGCAGCGAAAAAAAACTCAATATGGTCCTATTACTTTATAATATAGTGGTATATATTTTAATATTGAAATACTTCCTGTTTTAATCCAGATTTACAATTTGCATGCTGATGCCTACCTACACGAAGTTCTATTACGTGGCAAACACGTATTTTAGCTCTGTCTTATAAAATTATAAGTTCAAGGCGACAAAAATGTAAGGTTAAAACATTTTTTTTAATTCTTGAAAATATTTTTATGTTATTGGTAATGGTTTAGACTTAGCAACTTACTTTTTCAGGTCTTTTGGCCCTGCACACTCTCCTGATAAAACAATATGTTCTTCAGTGACTGGGTTTTTCTCTTTTAAGTCTTGCAATATATTGTTTAACTTATCATTTTTTTTGTTTCGCCTACGAACCTTTTCATTCAAGCGTTTGGTTTTTAGACGTTGCTGATTACATATATTCATTAGATATTTTATTTTTTCTGTCTGAACCTGTAACAATTTTTTTGTATGAGTGATGATATTTTAACTAACACCATGACAGGTAAAAATTAAAATCTATGTTATCAGTACAATTGAAGTCGGATATATAGATACAACATAGTGTAAAGGTGTTACACCATAATCTCAATTTGTGCCATCATAGCGTGGTAATGATTACCACTATACCAGTTTTTAATTAAAAAAAGCAGAAATACAGTAGCAAAACCATAAGACATATGTATTTCTATATTATGTCACTACCACTGGGATCATTAACTAAGTGGTAGACTTTTATAATAATTCATCTAGAGTGGTATTATCTACCTCAACTATCTTACCATCATAATATTTTATGTACTTAAAGATGTGTGCTGGTTTTAAATCGGTTGTAGTTGGAGGTTTGTCTTTTGAGCAGGCGCTCTCACCATCAGGCGATGTCACTTCTTTAGGTTTCAAAGAAAAAATCTACCTGCCTGCCTAAAATAATCTTAATGAAATTCTATAGTATATCCAAAACTATATTCTTGTGATTAAATGAAACAAGAACAACTTATAAATCTCCTATCATTAAGCATGAATAGAATATGTGTTCAAAGTGTAAAACAAAATTTATTAGTCGGGGTTTTTGATTAAGCAAGTGTATGGGAGAGGCATATTAATTTTTTTGCTTGAAGCAGGTATATTTTGATATGTTTCCACCTATTGAACAAAATACAATACTCCATATAAATTGCAAAATATGAATTAGATATAGGTAATGTAAATCAGAAAAAAAACGAAAATGTCAATTTTGTGAGTAAAATTGCCTTGACTAAATTACAATAATAACAAAAAAGATGATCAAAGTCTTGACAGCTCTGCTTGTGTTAAATATTATTGTACATGTACTTACACAACATTACCACTATGTATAACATTACCCTGACATTACTGTACATGTTCTGTGCTAAACATAACACTAATAACAATACCGAATGTAATAGCATTGTACTTTATTCCTAATAAATGCATATTGCAAACATAATATGTTAATAGAAAGAAAATAGACATAATATATATGATATAAATAATCATACATGCATGGGCGTACCCAGGTTCTGGGCAACCGTAACATTTTAAGACTATTTTTATCTTAATATCTGCAGCAGTAGATAGATAGTAGAGAGGTAAACAAATTCCAGGGGGGCAGCTGTCCCTCCTTGCCCCCCCCTCGGTACGCCCATGCATACATGTATACATACAATCATGAACACAAATATGTTGTAATATTCGACATAAAATATTCGACAGAAAAAATGATATAAAAATAAACTGATTCTAATCAAAATACCAGTACGATATATGAAAGTTAAGCCCTATCCTACGACTTATCTTTATCTAATAATTATCAGTTCTCTTTGAAGAAGAGACCATTTGCTGTTCTGTCAGGCAGTTCATAAGAGACGAGCGATTAGCTATGCAAGTCACTAGTATCTTTGCTACTAGGTGGTAGAATTCTGCATTGTCCCGCCTGGGTCTGGTTCTACCACCTTGCCTATTCCTACCATGTTCTGGTTTGGAGGATAAGATATACGGTACAATTAGAAACTCGACACAAGGATAGCAATGCATCATTAACATGTTTGGTGTCTATGGGCGATGGTTATCTCTTCATCAGGAGGGTCATCTGCTTGTATGCTATCTTATAATAAAAAAAGGTAAAATAAATGAGTAACTAGCAATGCAGGACTTATATCTCAATTGAAGTTAATATTTTGTAAATTCTCATGTCTGTCTGCCCGCATTTGAAGAACAGATCAACTGTTTTTCTGTCAGCTTATTAAACACATATTATCTGAGTCTTGCAAATACTGTATTAAAATTGTCTATTTTTACTGCCATAATATTTACTATATGGTTAAAGAATTTACTTATTTCCATTAAAATTAATAATATAAAAATTCACATATTTAGATAATAACTTACATTTCAAGTTTTAGGTATCACCTAACTTTTTATATTCAATTAAATAAATCAAGTAGTATTTTAACTATTTAAGTACAACGTTACAACCAACAAAGTCCCCAATCATCATCAATGTACGTATTAGTTTCATATAATCACCATTTATTAATCTAATTTAACATTAAAATTATTAAAAGTTTAATTTTAAACTTATTTTTACTTACATATTCCTTTATCATAGGAACATGAGTGCCCAGTTAAAGCCCAAGTTGATTCCTGTATATTCTGTATAAAACATCCATTTTCTACATATTCACGGGCTAAAACAAATATTTATGTATGCATTATTGTCTAAAAACTAAAAGTATAATTAGAACTCCTAAAAATGTTTAAATAACATGATCAATTTGTATAATTCCTAAATTTTAGGCACTTAGCAATAAAAATAAACTAAATAAAAACCAAGTCATCGGTAAAACTTAAAGATACAATCACTTTTGCGTGTAGGGTTATACAGGTGACAAACATCATATTATATGGGGTAAAAGGAAGTTGTGCTTCCTGACGACTGGAGACAGGTAAAAGACTCATATCATGAAAATGTAAAAAATTAACATTTTTACCAGATAAATTGATGGAATGACTTTGTCACATATTCTGATCACATCAAGTGTTATATTACAATTACTTTTTTGTAATAAATGAAGTGAGCAGATGAAACAATTCTTAAGACAGGGATTGATATATTCGATGTCAATGGCACCGATCCATTTCCTATTCACAAATGTTCATTTCTGGGGACCAATAATTGAAATATATAAAATATCGACAAATCTAAATACCCATCACTAGTGGAATTTTGTAGGAATTAAAAAATTATATATACAGAGAAATCGTTAAATAAAAGAGCATGTTTTAACATTCAATATAAACAAACAACAATTTAGAATGGATATTGTTTAAAATTAGCACGTTTTATCATAGGAGATTACGACATACCTGTGAACACTTAGCAAAGATCGATTTTCGTCTTTTTTGATACGCACTGCATAATACAACACAAAGGCATGTTTAGCAAAAGTATAATAACTTTCGCGGAGAATATGGCACGCAAAGAATTGAAATTTACTTAGAAAATCACATTTTTCCGAAATTAATTTACTCTTTGACATCTTATGTACCATTAATTTATGAACATAATATGGCGTCGATGACACGTTTATGGATTGTCAATTACTTAACTTTAAAATTATACGAAAGAGGGCATAGACAAAATATCGTTGTCTTTTTTTGCATATGTAATATCACCATTTGTTAAAAAGAGATAAAGTAATGTTGCTTAGTTCAATGTCGATTCTATCAATATTTGTATAACTAAAGTAGCTATAGAATGTTATTGCGCTTCTATAGATATATTTCTACGGAACGTTGCCACAAAGTACTTTATAAATAGGCTCAACGTTGCCTATATATGATTTTGCGAGCTCTTACAAAGCTCTGCTTTTTGCTAGTCTATCTATCCATCTATGTTAAAAATATGTTGGTCTGGTTCCTTTGAAGAATAGATCATCTGTCGTTCTGCTAGGCAGTTCGTAAAAGACGAAAGTTTTTTGTTTATATATATATATCATAAGATAGCAAACAAGCAGACGGGTCTCCTGATGAAAGGAGTCAACCGTCGCGTATAGACACTAAAGGTGTTAATGGTGCGTTGCTATCTTGTGGCGAGGTCTAATGCCACATGCATAAGTCTACCGGCTACCTTACCCTCCAAACCGGAACACGACAGTGACAAGCACTGACGCTATTGCGGCAGGAATAGGTAAGGCGGTGATACCAGACCCGGGCGAGACAACGCAGAACTCTACCACCTAGTAGCCACGATGTTAGTGACTTGCGTAGCCAATCAGTCGCCTTAGATTGGCTATACGAGTCACTATCATCGTGGCTACTCGGTGGTAGAGTTTGTCTCACCTGGCTCTGGTACCACCATACCACTTTATCCATTCACCATTCCTGTCACAATAGCACCAATATATATATATATATATATATATATATATATATATATATATATATATATATATATATATATATATATATATATATACAGGGTATAACAAAAATAAGCACTAACTTTCAAGGGTATACGTGTACATGAACTAAACAAACACCTGGTAAAATATTATACCAAAAGGCACACATTTTTTGTTTCATATAAATTTAGTAAAATAAGAAATTAAAGTTTATTTTCACACCCCTACCTTGAAGATGGAAGTGATGTGACGTCAGCAACACGTTGAATGAATAGCGTGACGCACACATAGACATGAAGAATACCGCGTACTTGTACTTACACACATTTAATAAGCAATTTTTTACATATCACTTTCGTCACTGATTAATTATTATACATTAATCCAAATTCACTATTTACAGGCAATAATAAAACAACACTGTCTTCAAATTAATTTATAAGTAAGGTTCAAAATGACCACCACCCTTCTCAATGCAAAGAGCAGTTCTGCGTAACATTGATAACCTTACATTATGCAACATATGTGGGGTTATGGACCTAAATGCTGCATTAATTTTACCTTCCATCTCTTCACGTGTATGACATTCCACAGAGTAAACTTTATTTTTCACATAACCCCATAAAAAGTAGTCTAGGCACGTGAGATCTGGAGAACGAGGTGGCCAAGGCACCGGGCCACTTCGACCTATCCACTCTGCAAATCGATCGTTTAAATAATCACGCACAGGGCGTGCAAAGTGAGCGGGTGCTCCATCGTGCTGAAAAATTATATTACGGTATACATTCAGTGGAAGATTTTCCAGATGTTCTTCTAAATCCTCTCTCAGGTGTTGTAGGTACCTTTGAGCGTTAAGACCCTGAGGTAAAATAGTCGGCCCCAAAACATAGTCCCCAACGATGCCTGCCCAGACATTAATTCTCCACTGGTGCTGAAAGCTACTTTCACTCGAGGCATGCGGGTTATTATGTGCCCACACATGCTCGTTGTGCAAATTGAGCACACCATTTCTTGTGAAAGAAGCCTCATCTGTCCATAAAATATTAAAAGCAAATTCGGGATTTGCTTCAGCACGGTTCTGGTACCACCTACAAAAGTCCATTCTGGGCATATGGTCTGCAAGTCCTATCTCCTGAGTCCTTGAAAAATGGTAGGGATGTCGTCCATCATCCTGCAGAGTACGCCACACCACCATATGGTTTACATTTAACATAGCACTGCATCGGCGTGTGCTGGTCCGAGGATTCTCGTCAAAATGATTTAAAATTCGAGTCTCAATAGCAGTACCTACTCTTGAATTAGGACGTCCAACGTTTCGTTCGCGGTGGAAGGAACCAGTACGCTGAAGTCGTAAACACATGTTACGGAATACTGAGTACGGAGGTAAATGACGTTGTTCTGCTGGTGGCCTTCCATCAATAAACCGTTGTCGGTAAATCTCCCTCGCTTCATTAATGCTACCATTCCTAGCAGCACCAACACATAGCATCATTTCGTAAAATTCACTATTAGTGTAAAGGTGACGGTCATTATTATTTCTACGTGGCATTTTTAAAATCGCGATTTCCAATCAATGGGTATTAAGATTCATAAAAAATCGGCAATAATAGCAATAGTTACGCTCTCCAAAGACAAACGGCAACTGAATAAAAAAATAAAAATTCCTTTACAATTATCTAGGTACTTTTCCGAACTAATTAGGGTTCAGTGAAACAAATTTAAAAATAATCTTCTTCATCTTAGAGTTTATTCCGGTTATTCTCCACGCTTGCGCTAGGAACGAGTTTGAGTTTGCCGTAGCGACTGTCGTCTAACCTCCGAACCTCTCTGGAGGAAGCCGGTGCCAGGACCTCTTTCATTGTACAGCAGTCAGGTTGTCTTGGGTCCCGAAGGTGGTGGTGGGACCCCTTGCACCATAAATAAAAAAAAATCATTTCCCGTGTTAGTTTGAGTGCCTTAAGAAGAATTACCCTCCATTCTACCAGGCGAACTGAGAATCGAACCCAGTACCTTACGAAGAAACGCCTAAACCGGCATCACTCTTATCATAAAAGTGACAAAAATGTTGACTAAAACTATACGGAACTACATATTAGTATGATTTTACATAAAAACAAAATGGCAGAAAAAAGGGAGTGTCTTGTCTCTTTCCGAAAGTGGTCTTTTCGCCAATCAAAGCGTTTCGTTGCACTTTGTATAAGCCGCAAAACACGTGTAAGTTCTAAAGGCCTGTACAAACGACCGGCGGCGGCTTTAAAGTTAACTTAATACTTTTTCATTTCCAGTATGATAAACAATATTTTGATGAAAAAGATTAATTTTTCTGAATGAATGAACAGGTTGATATGTAATCCCGGCAATCGCTAAAATTAGCAATAGTTTTCGTTGGTTTCGCTTGCGTGGTTTATTTTTGACATTCACAAAAAACTCTAACCACGCGTGCGAAGCCGCGAGCAACGGCTAGTATTTTATAAAATCTTTGATCTAAAATGTAATCAAAAAAACGTAGTCAAAAATTATCTTTTTCCTGAAATAACTACTACTTAGAAAGGTCTTGCCAATTTCTCCCGTGAAACAGCTTTGCTGTGTTTCGGAGAGAAGGGCAAGACAGGCACTGTAATTACTGGCACCGAGACTTAACATCTTATGTCTCAGGATCTTAACATCTTATGTCTCTAACACATGAATGGAATACCTGGGCTAGTTCCAGCCCAGGTATACCATTTTTGTTCATTAGCGACGTCGACCACTTACCATCAGGTGGCACGTCTGCTAGTTTGCCTATCTCAATAACATAAAAAAAGGTAAGAAGAGGCGCACCTAAAACAAACTTTAGGTAGGTACTAAGTTCCATCAGCCATGTAGTGATAGTGACAAACGAGCCTATCAACTCACCGGGAACATTCCGATTCTTGACATTTTTTTAGCAGTGCTAGCCATGTCAAATTTCATATGTAACGAAAATTAATTTGCGCAATTAAAATTCCCGCGGAAAATATTCAGTAGTGTGTGTGAGCAAGGCCTTAAGTCGGCCGCGTTGAGACGCCTAGCGCGATGTCGGTAATACTTCAAATCAAAGGACTTCTAGGCTAATCAATGCGTAGGTTTATTTGTCAAAAATGCTTATAAAAGGTTGTGTTGTGTCTTAATTCTTAATGATAATGCATATTTATTTTGCGAAGTGTCGTGTTATCAACGAGAAAGTTTTACTAAGTTTTTAGAATTGTGTGTAAAAAAAGTGATAATAGCTATGATTTACCTGCTCAAAAACTAATTACCTATTTAGACACCTTGTTATGTGAAGTTAGAAGCAAACAGGGTAGGTACTAGAGGTAAGTATTATGCCATTAAAACAGTTTGTAAGTTGAAACCATGCCAGATAATACATTGTAAAATGCCTATGAATCACGGAATAGATTTAGGTACCTACACTGAAAACACATGTGAATAGTTGACTTTGAAGGTGGATATTGTGTGATGAAGTAATTTATGTAATGTGTTTTCATAACAAAAAGATACCTTAATTAGTTATATTGGATTATTTGCCACGATTGTTTTAGAATGTATGTACCAAACTAATAGTTTCACTCAGAGTTAGAAATAATAATCCAGGTCACAATAAATTTTAGGTACACAGCTGATATAATTTTGTTGCCAGGCGGGAGATTTTCCTGCATGAAATGCCTAATAGCCGCAGGTTTGCCTTACGTAAACTAGGTATGAGACTACTAGGTAGGTATTTACGATTAATAAAATTTTATGAGATTTTTTTTATTGAATATGAGTATAGTAATTAATAATTATTTTAATATGATCGTAATATGCTATCGAGTGACACCAATAGTCGGACAGTGTTTTTTTTAACATAATGTAATAATTATGGCTATCAAAACCCAGTTAAGTTACCTATGAATCAAATTGTCCAGCCTGGTAATCAAACTAAGGACCCTCATGGGTTTATTCCAACATCAGTCCTGGTAGAAAAAAATATAAAAAAACTCTTTAAATAATATCTACATTATTTACTCTGTCAAGTAATTAGTACTTTGTTGTGCGTCTAGCAGTTCATTGACATCTATCATATGATTGTGACCTTTCATAGCTGCGTAAACCGTGCGCGTACGTTACTGCGTGCTATACTTCAGGGCTGCCACAGATCATTTTGAAAAAAAACTTTGACATTCATTTTCTCAGAAATTTCATAGTTTTTATTTATTAAAAATGTATAATTAAAGAGCTAACCACACATCCTGAACGCTCCTTCAGTATTAGTGCTTATTTTTGTTATACCCTGTATATATATATATATATATATATGAACGCTCCTTCAGTATTAGTGCTTATTTTTGTTATACCCTGTATATATATATATATATATATATATATATATACAGGGTATAACAAAAATAAGCACTAATACTGAAGGAGCGTTCAGGATGTGTGGTTAGCTCTTTAATTATACATTTTTAATAAATAAAAACTATGAAATTTCTGAGAAAATGAATGTCAAAGTTGTTTTTCAAAATGATCTGTGGCAGCCCTGAAGTATAGCACGCAGTAACGTACGCGCACGGTTTACGCAGCTATGAAAGGTCACAATCATATGATAGATGTCAATGAACTGCTAGACGCACAACAAAGTACTAATTACTTGACAGAGTAAATAATGTAGATATTATTTAAAGAGTTTTTTTATATTTTTTTCTACCAGGACTGATGTTGGAATAAACCCATGAGGGTCCTTAGTTTGATTACCAGGCTGGACAATTTGATTCATAGGTAACTTAACTGGGTTTTGATAGCCATAATTATTACATTATGTTAAAAAAAACACTGTCCGACTATTGGTGTCACTCGATAGCATATTACGATCATATTAAAATAATTATTAATTACTATACTCATATTCAATAAAAAAATCTCATAAAATTTTATTAATCGTAAATACCTACCTAGTAGTCTCATACCTAGTTTACGTAAGGCAAACCTGCGGCTATTAGGCATTTCATGCAGGAAAATCTCCCGCCTGGCAACAAAATTATATCAGCTGTGTACCTAAAATTTATTGTGACCTGGATTATTATTTCTAACTCTGAGTGAAACTATTAGTTTGGTACATACATTCTAAAACAATCGTGGCAAATAATCCAATATAACTAATTAAGGTATCTTTTTGTTATGAAAACACATTACATAAATTACTTCATCACACAATATCCACCTTCAAAGTCAACTATTCACATGTGTTTTCAGTGTAGGTACCTAAATCTATTCCGTGATTCATAGGCATTTTACAATGTATTATCTGGCATGGTTTCAACTTACAAACTGTTTTAATGGCATAATACTTACCTCTAGTACCTACCCTGTTTGCTTCTAACTTCACATAACAAGGTGTCTAAATAGGTAATTAGTTTTTGAGCAGGTAAATCATAGCTATTATCACTTTTTTTACACACAATTCTAAAAACTTAGTAAAACTTTCTCGTTGATAACACGACACTTCGCAAAATAAATATGCATTATCATTAAGAATTAAGACACAACACAACCTTTTATAAGCATTTTTGACAAATAAACCTACGCATTGATTAGCCTAGAAGTCCTTTGATTTGAAGTATTACCGACATCGCGCTAGGCGTCTCAACGCGGCGCAACGCGGTCTCAACCAAGCGCCCGACTTAAGGCCTTGCTCACACACACTACTGAATATTTTCCGCGGGAATTTTAATTGCGCAAATTAATTTTCGTTACATATGAAATTTGACATGGCTAGCACTGCTAAAAAAATGTCAAGAATCGGAATGTTCCCGGTGAGTTGATAGGCTCGTTTGTCACTATCACTACATGGCTGATGGAACTTAGTACCTACCTAAAGTTTGTTTTAGGTGCGCCTCTTCTTACCTTTTTTTATGTTATTGAGATAGGCAAACTAGCAGACGTGCCACCTGATGGTAAGTGGTCGACGTCGCTAATGAACAAAAATGGGATACCTGGGCTGGAACTAGCCCAGGTATTCCATTCATGTGTTAGAGACATAAGATGTTAAGATCCTGAGACATAAGATGTTAAGTCTCGGTGCCAGTAATTACAGTGCCTGTCTTGCCCTTCTCTCCGAAACACAGCAAAGCTGTTTCACGGGAGAAATTGGCAAGACCTTTCTAAGTAGTAGTTATTTCAGGAAAAAGATAATTTTTGACTACGTTTTTTTGATTACATTTTAGATCAAAGATTTTATAAAATACTAGCCGTTGCTCGCGGCTTCGCACGCGTGGTTAGAGTTTTTTGTGAATGTCAAAAATAAACCACGCAAGCGAAACCAACGAAAACTATTGCTAATTTTAGCGATTGCCGGGATTACATATCAACCTGTTCATTCATTCAGAAAAATTAATCTTTTTCATCAAAATATTGTTTATCATACTGGAAATGAAAAAGTATTAAGTTAACTTTAAAGCCGCCGCCGGTCGTTTGTACAGGCCTTTAGAACTTACACGTGTTTTGCGGCTTATACAAAGTGCAACGAAACGCTTTGATTGGCGAAAAGACCACTTTCGGAAAGAGACAAGACACTCCCTTTTTTCTGCCATTTTGTTTTTATGTAAAATCATACTAATATGTAGTTCCGTATAGTTTTAGTCAACATTTTTGTCACTTTTATGATAAGAGTGATGCCGGTTTAGGCGTTTCTTCGTAAGGTACTGGGTTCGATTCTCAGTTCGCCTGGTAGAATGGAGGGTAATTCTTCTTAAGGCACTCAAACTAACACGGGAAATGATTTTTGAAGTGAAAACTTCTTTAGGCGCGTTGAGCGTTTTGGTAGAGGGTAAAATCCTCGTTTCGCGTCACCGACATGCTAATGATAATAGTATATCTATAGCTATGTTTTGCATATAGTTTTAATTACTCTCAACTTAATAGTTCCGTTTTCACTTCTATCGGCAGTCCCACGACTGCTACTGTTTTTTTTTTATTTATGGTGCAAGGGGTCCCACCACCACCTTCGGGACCCAAGACAACCTGACTGCTGTACAATGAAAGAGGTCCTGGCACCGGCTTCCTCCAGAGAGGTTCGGAGGTTAGACGACAGTCGCTACGGCAAACTCAAACTCGTTCCTAGCGCAAGCGTGGAGAATAACCGGAATAAACTCTAAGATGAAGAAGATTATTTTTAAATTTGTTTCACTGAACCCTAATTAGTTCGGAAAAGTACCTAGATAATTGTAAAGGAATTTTTATTTTTTTATTCAGTTGCCGTTTGTCTTTGGAGAGCGTAACTATTGCTATTATTGCCGATTTTTTATGAATCTTACTTAATACCCATTGATTGGAAATCGCGATTTTAAAAATGCCACGTAGAAATAATAATGACCGTCACCTTTACACTAATAGTGAATTTTACGAAATGATGCTATGTGTTGGTGCTGCTAGGAATGGTAGCATTAATGAAGCGAGGGAGATTTACCGACAACGGTTTATTGATGGAAGGCCACCAGCAGAACAACGTCATTTACCTCCGTACTCAGTATTCCGTAACATGTGTTTACGACTTCAGCGTACTGGTTCCTTCCACCGCGAACGAAACGTTGGACGTCCTAATTCAAGAGTAGGTACTGCTATTGAGACTCGGATTCTAAATCATTTTGACGAGAATCCTCGGACCAGCACACGCCGATGCAGTGCTATGTTAAATGTAAACCATATGGTGGTGTGGCGTACTCTGCAGGATGATGGACGACATCCCTACCATTTTTCAAGGACTCAGGAGATAGGACTTGCAGACCATATGCCCAGAATGGACTTTTGTAGGTGGTACCAAAACCGTGCTGAAGCAAATCCCGAATTTGCTTTTAATATTTTATGGACAGATGAGGCTTCTTTCACAAGAAATGGTGTGCTCAATTTGCACAACGAGCATGTGTGGGCACATAATAACCCGCATGCCTCGAGTGAAAGTAGCTTTCAGCACCAGTGGAGAATTAATGTCTGGGCAGGCATCGTTGGGGACTATGTTTTGGGGCCGACTATTTTACCTCAGGGTCTTAACGCTCAAAGGTACCTACAACACCTGAGAGAGGATTTAGAAGAACATCTGGAAAATCTTCCACTGAATGTATATCGTAATATAATTTTTCAGCACGATGGAGCACCCGCTCACTTTGCACGCCCTGTGCGTGATTATTTAAACGATCGATTTGCAGAGTGGATAGGTCGAAGTGGCCCGGTGCCTTGGCCACCTCGTTCTCCAGATCTCACGTGCCTAGACTACTTTTTATGGGGTTATGTGAAAAATAAAGTTTACTCTGTGGAATGTCATACACGTGAAGAGATGGAAGGTAAAATTAATGCAGCATTTAGGTCCATAACCCCACATATGTTGCATAATGTAAGGTTATCAATGTTACGCAGAACTGCTCTTTGCATTGAGAAGGGTGGTGGTCATTTTGAACCTTACTTATAAATTAATTTGAAGACAGTGTTGTTTTATTATTGCCTGTAAATAGTGAATTTGGATTAATGTATAATAATTAATCAGTGACGAAAGTGATATGTAAAAAATTGCTTATTAAATGTGTGTAAGTACAAGTACGCGGTATTCTTCATGTCTATGTGTGCGTCACGCTATTCATTCAACGTGTTGCTGACGTCACATCACTTCCATCTTCAAGGTAGGGGTGTGAAAATAAACTTTAATTTCTTATTTTACTAAATTTATATGAAACAAAAAATGTGTGCCTTTTGGTATAATATTTTACCAGGTGTTTGTTTAGTTCATGTACACGTATACCCTTGAAAGTTAGTGCTTATTTTTGTTATACCCTGTATATATATATATATATATATATATATATATATATATATATATATATATATATATATATATATATATATATATATATATATATTTCATCTACAATTTCCAGTAAAAATATACTTATGTTTAAGAATAGAACTTCTATAAGTTTAAAGCAGGAAACATAGGTAAAAACGCCTATTTTGCCCTTTGGCTCAAGCAAATACGTAAGCGACTTATAATAAGTTCCTTCATACACATTACACACATTGGTTCGATTCAAAGTGATAGTTTTGGAGCATAAATCACCTTATGAGGCATTAGCAGGAGGTACCTTTGGGTTACGTATTCCGCTTTGGGCTCAACAAATTACTTTAACAACTTGCTTCCTTGTTGATGCCCATGCAAAATTAAAATGTGATTGCGTACTTATTTGCACGGTTGCCGGTTCACATTATGGTTAGCAATAAGCTGCTGGATAATACAGTTATAATGTACATTGGTCTGTCGGCTTGTGACTATTATATGTGTGTATTATCTATATGCACCTTAGTGACAGTAAAATCGTATATTTTTTAGTTTGGAATTTTCCTAACTAAAAAATATACGATTTTACTGTCACTTTTGGATTTCCAAAAGCGCACATCTCATAAAAGTTTTTTAGTTGGATGTTTGTTGAAAGATCTGTGCTACTTTATGTCATAAAATCAAATGTCACAAATTGATCAACCCCTTTGAATTCCAAAAATCCTGCTCGATCGACACAAGATCTGCTAGCTCCATAAGAATTTGTGGATACTAATAGATAAATTCTCCCTGATGAAACTTCTTAATCTTAAATAATATTTTTAAATGTTGCTTATGACAACAAACATTTTTACATTTGTTTTTGTAAAAAGGCCGACACAGGATACCTACAAGAGGATACGAAATCAAAGACTCCACTACCCGAATGGCCGGTGTCTTTTGTTCAATCAGTACGTGACGTGATATAGTACTGTTTATAATATTTGCTAAATTTAACAAAAATTGGATGGAAAGGTTGATGAGCACGAGCATTTTAAATTACCCTTATAATTTTATTTTTACAAATTTTATAAAATTAATTCTACCTCGCCTCTAAGACTTTCGAGGTTGGATGTCTCTTGGTGGTGGTTAGTCTATTCGGTTTAGATCACGAGGTCCCTGATTCGATCCCCGGGTCAGGCAAAAGTGTTATTGAGACTTTTTCAAGTTTTTTCTTGAAAATCTAATGTCTCAGTAGCAGCTCGGAATCTGGCGAAGTTATTATAAGGAGAAAACATTTGTATTTTTCAATTTTTGTATTTCGCGGTCATTTGGAAAGCAAGGCTAAATTAGCCTCTAAAAAGCTCGGTGTGCTCAGCAGAGCGAGACAGTACTTTTTGCCGGCCCATCGCCCTCAACTTTATAAGGCACAGATTCGGCCTCACATGGAGTACTGTTCTCATCTCTGGGCCGGAGCTCCCCAATACCAGCTTCTTCCTCTTGATCGCATACAGCGTAGAGCGGTTCGAATCGTTGACGACCAGGCTATTTCGGAACAGCTCGACTCTTTGGCATTACGCAGAGATGTAGGTTCACTCTGCGTCTTCTATCGTCTTTATCATGGGGAGTGTTCCGACGAGTTGTTTGGAATAATTCCTGCCGCCGAATTCCACCATCGGACATCGCGTCAAAATTTAAAGTTCCATCCTCACCATCTCGATGTCTGGAAATCCACAACTGTGCGTTTCTCTCGACACTTTTTGCCTCGCACTACTCTGTTGTGGAATCAATTACCGGCAGGGGTAGTTCCGAACGGATACGACATAGGGACCTTCAAGAAAAGAGCTTACTCATTCTTAAAAGGCCGGGAACGCAACTGCAAGACCTCTGGTATTGCAGATGTCCATGGGTGGCGGTGATCACTTACCATCAGGTGCACCTCTTGCTTGTTTGCCCCCTCTTCTATAAAAAAAAATGTGGACCGATTTTTAAAATTCTTTTACAATTAGAAAGTTACACCACAGAATACTTGAGACTAGCATTCTATATTTTACACTATTCAGGAGTGACACAGATTACATTTTACCTAACTGAACAAAAGAAAGTTATGATTTTGGATCATGCGAAAGAAGTTGTGAGCAACAGTTTTAGCTAGTATGATATATAAAAAATAGAACCTTTTATTAACATTTTAGTCAGATACAGATAATCAATCTCTTACCATGAGGAAAGCTGCTCCCCTTTTTGCTATCATCTATCATAAAATAACAAAGTTCAACTGGTAATCTGCAAAGAACGAATAACCACCTAAACAAACATGAATCATCATATTACGTAAGACCCCGTGTTGGCCTCAGGCTTTTTTGAAGAAAAGGCCAACTGCCGTTCTGCCAGGCAGGTTGTAAAAGCCAACTGATTGGCTATGCGTGTTACTACCATCGTGGCTACTAGGTGGTAGAGTTATGCATTGTCTCGCCCGGGTCTGGTACCACCGCCTTACCTATTCCTGCCGCAATAGCGTCAGTGCCTGTCACTGTCGTGTTCCAGTTTGAAGGGTAAGGTAGCCTTTAAACTTATGTATGTGGCATTAGACCTCGCCACAAGATAGCAACGCACCATAAACACCTTTGGTGGCTATAGGCGAGATGGTTGACTCTTTCCATCAGGAAACCCATCTGCTTGTTTGCTATCTTATATTATAAAAAAAAATTGTAATCTGTACTAATTAATGTTTGAGAGGCATGAAAATCAACAGAGTTATGCAGAAACGGTCTTCGGCTGTTCATATTCTAGAAATATCATTATGTTGAATGTTCGAATACAAACTTGTTCATTCTAATAAGATTAACTGGACCTGTTATGTTCCATCATACAAATATTTGCTTCTATGTTTAAACCTTGACAGGCTCTCCAGTGCGAAATATTTCACTTGAAATTCAAGCCATGACCGTTGTAAAATGTACCGTACACTATCCTACAGCACACGATTTTGAATATATTTCACAGATACAATTAGATGCTTACCTACTTTGTTTAAAGGTATTATTATACTTACTTTAGATATTATGAGACAACTGTACTTATTAAGGTGTAGTTGCACGGATATTTTTGTATCATAGACCACACCTGTTTGATACATGTACTATACACATACACTATACACATACACGTATAATATTGTTACATACTTCGGGTTCGTAATTGTAAGAAAACATCACATATATTAAGTCCGTGTATTTACAATACCAATACCTACACACAACACAATGTAATACTTAAATACTCTGAATAACACTAGTCACTCACTATACTAACACCGACTACACAATAAAACACTTCTCGCTTCGCACGGGTCGCTTCAAGATCGCTCTCGATCGCTTGATAAAAACTGCCCTGTATTTGTCAACACATCTCTATTTATACCCAGGGTAAAGTTCTACCTGGATCCAGAAAAATCTAAATGTATCGGGAAACGATGAATCACTTCTTATTGTAATCAACTTATGATAAACAAGTGACTCATCAATGACTCATCAATCCTAGTACACGCTACTTTCAACCTTATGCTCTATACCACAAAGTTCATTATGATATAGCTTAGATCAACTATTTGTTTGTCAATAGGAGTAGCTATCTCTTTCTTTTATTTCTAGATCTCTCCAGCGTTCCAACTGTACACGTTTCTAGATTATTCGTAACAATATGATTAGAATTAAAAACTATGTCTGATCGACATAGTCGTTATTTGCTAGTTTAATACTATTATATACGTACTAGCTGACCCGCGTAGCTTCGCCCGCGAGTATATCAATAAGTCGTCCAAATAGCTTTTAATAAAAAATTCATCCCCTATTTCAGCCCTCCGTTGACTGATTTTTGAAAAAAAATTAGCCTATGTTTGACTTCGGATTTTCAACTATATCCATGCCAAATTTCATGAAAATCGGTCCAGCGGTTAAGCCGTGAAAGCGTAACAGACAGACAGACTTTCGCATTTATAATATTAGTATGGATAGTTGTACATATTATGAGTCAAATAGATACATTTTAAGATATTTACTTAATTTAAGTGAAATTAATTTAATTTTGGTACTCAGTAGCATTTTAATATGTGATTGTATTTTTTATATTTGACTAGCTGACCCGGCAAACGTTGTTCTGCCAAGTTTGTCTACTTTTCCG
This sequence comes from Apodemia mormo, assembly GCA_036924255.1. Classification (NCBI taxonomy): domain Eukaryota; kingdom Metazoa; phylum Arthropoda; class Insecta; order Lepidoptera; family Riodinidae; genus Apodemia; species Apodemia mormo. The sequence continues at coordinate 16,988,759 of JAUPFN010000009.1, read as the reverse complement.
TTTTTTTTTCTACTTTTTTTCACCTTTTAAACCTAACCTAAACCTCCATGAATATTTTAAAACCAAAATTAGCCAAATCGGTTCAGCCGTTCTCGAGTTTTAGCGAGACTAACGAGCAACAACTGATTTTTTTATATATACAGAAGATTGTTTTAGGGACTCAAATTATTATGACATTTAGAGCAAGCCATACTCTCTAAAAAGTAAAACTGACCATAAATCATAATCCAGCGGATTAAGATCGGGACTAGATGACGGTCAGTCTTCAGCTCTGATGAATTCCGGAAGGTTGATTTCTAACCAAGATTCGATGGATCGAGCTTTATGACCCGGCGCCAAGTCTTGCTGAAAAGACCATTCTTGGTTATTTAATATGGTGTCGTTAAGGGGCTTAACTACCTTCTCAAGAGTGGTATCTTGATACACTTGCGCCAATGTTTTGATACCTTTTTCACAAAAGTATGACACAGACACTCCTTCATAGCTAACACCCCACCAAACTGTCACTGAAGTCGGATAATGCCCACATTGTACCCTGTTAACTAATTGGAAAGTTTCGTTATAGCTTTGATCATAAATATCATTTTGTTTGTTAAAATTAGTGACGTGCCGGATATCCGTATCCGTATCCGTATCCGCGAATATCCGAGGCAGGAGGAAGATCCGTATCCGTATCCGTTTCTTTTTAGGCGGATCTTGAACGGATCTTTTATATTATTAGTTTTTATCACATTTGCAAAATTCTAAATAAAGAGTGGAATTTTCTTAAATTCCATTTAAAATATTTCTTATCTCTTAGGAACACGTCTGGTTTGGATTTGCAAAAATCTTAGTTTTGTTTAGTTTAAGAGTTACTAATTCTTCCTTAAATGGTATGTAGAAACGAAGTACTTAAAAGTTCTTAGATTTTTATCAATCATAAATCTATGTGTCTTTAGGAATTTATACCTAAAAGGGTAAAATGAAACCCTATTACTAAGATGCCGCTGATTGTCAGTCTGTCTGTGTGTCTGTCCATCTGTCACCAGGCAGTATTTCATAAACCGTGATAATTAGACAGTTGAAATTACAACAAATACTAAAAATAGAATAAAAAAATATTTAAGGGGGTAATATTACCCCCTTAAATTAATTACTATTATCACCATGTTAAGTTCACTTATACACCATGTGACGCTCTGGTACAGATGTTGACTGGTTTTCTGTTTTCTGAACTCGAAGTGGCAACTTCTTATATAATCACTCATTAGATAGAAAACAAGTAGAGGCTCTGTTGATAGGGAAACCATCGCCTATAGACACCAAATATGATAATGGTATGTTGCTGTCCGTATGGCGGGATGGCATTACCATACGTATAAGTCTACCGGCTATTTTACCCTCCAAATCGGAACTCGACAATGGCGAGGAGTGACGCTTTGCGGCAGGAATAGGTAAGGCTGATGTAAGGTAATACCCGGGCGAGACATTACGGAACTCTAGTCGCGTTTTGCGATCTTCCTGGCAGAATGGCATTTGGCCTATTCTTTAAAGGTGCCCGAACCGAAATGACGGGAGCTTATAAGCATAACGAAATATTTACTATAGAAAGTTATAAAATATTAATTATATTATTATTTTTAAATATTAGTATTGCTTAAATGCCTGAGTGAGTAGTAAAATAATTGTAAGAAAGTTAAGATCCGTATCCGTATCCGTATTCGCGGATCTTAACAGCGTATCCGTATCCGTATCCGTGGATCAAGTATTTAAGTGATCCGGCATCTCTAGTGCTTAAATAGTTGTTTTGATTTTACCACCCTATTTATAAAATTATGAGGTAAGAAATGACCAGTGCGTCTTTTATAGGCTGCGAATCCTAAAATCATCTTTTAAAATACGCGATATGGTTCTTAGTGCTATCTTCATCTGCCGAGCTAAAATATTTTATTTTCGGACAGGATTTCTTCTAATTCTTCCCTTACTGCTTTGATCGCCATTTTCGTACGAACACTACGTGGACGGCCAGATCTTTTTCTGTTACAAACAGAGGAGGATTCTTGTACCTTTAAATAGCCTGGCACACAAAAATTTGAGTAATATCAAGCGTATGGGGGTTATAAAATTTTTATTTACTCTATGTAAAGCAATCATAACGATTCGGCTCTCTTTATCACCCCACTCCACTTTAATATCGCAAAATATTTTACAATATATTGGCGCGAAAATGAGAAAACACAATGAACATTCATATAAAAATGACAGATTCCAAATTCAAATGTAATATTTTATTTTAAATGTCACAGTATTTATGGCCAGACTATGTAAGTGTGCTGACTACCATACTCTCCAAACCGTAACACAATGGTGACAAGAATTGACCATATTGAGACAGGAATATTTAACGAGTGATACCATTCCCAATAAAATCTCTTTTAAGTTTGACAACTGACTTTAGCCGTAAAGAAAATGTTAGAAATATGTGTATAATCATGTGTGTCACATGAATTTAGTGTGAGTAATGTTTATTTTTAGTAATATTATGGTATTTCTAGTGTAGTTAGGTTTCTGCAGTCCTCCGCAATGTAAACTTTAACTGTACTAAGTTTAATACTCCACTGTTCGTGTAATTGTCTTAAAAAGGGATACAAACTTTTTCCTTCGCGTATAAATATATAGTTTGCAAACTTTAAATTACAAAACTCGTACATAAATAACCAATTCAATTTTTATTATGTATAAATGCAGACTAAAATCAGCATAATCTAATTTGTAGTATCAAAGACCCCTGCTGAAAAAGACACCACGCGACAAACAAAAGGTTCAATGTCAATGAAATAAATCCAACTGAATGAATTTAAATACATATACAAAAATAAAGGTATTGTTGCCTTGAATGTGATTTCAATTGGTACAGTCTTGGTGAAAAGAAAGCTGGTACAGTAAACTACGAAATACCGTGCAAATTATCGACCAACGCTCCTCCTTTTTCTTATCGTGTCATTGTCAATGACGTCCTTTACCCAAAGGGTGAAATGGGACCTTATTACTAAGACTTCGCTGTCCGTCCGACCGTCTGTTTATCTGTATGCCACTAGGTTGTATCTCATGAACCGTGATAGACAGTGGACATTTTCGCAGATGGTGTATTTATGTTGCCGCTAGAACAACAAATACTAAAAACAGAAAAAAAATTAAGGGGTGGTCCCATACAACAGACGTGATTCTTTGTCCTTGTTTAGATGATGGTAGGGGACCTTCGTGCACGAATCTGACTCGCACTTGGCCGGTTTTTATATTGGTTACCTTAAAAGTCGGTCATTTATAAATGATTTGGAAAAATCCTTTTTGTTTGCGAGAATATATAGTTAAACTAATCGCCTCTGTGGTGTAGTGGTCTGGTGTCGGAGTTGACCACATGAGGTCCCGGGTTCGACTCCTGGGTCGGGTAATTTAAAAATGTTTTTTCAGGTTTCTGATAAAAACGACATTGCCCGGGGTTGGCGATAGGCTTGCCACCTATCACATTGTGGGACCAAATATCTTCGGCTAATCGTGGGTGCACTTGTTGTACCTCTTCCTACCCTTTCGGGGATACGGGCGTGAAGATACTTTTTTAAGAATATATAGTTTCCTTTTAATCTCTTAAATGCAGATCAGATTCAGGTTTCCAGAGAACCTGTATCTCATCATTCGGATGTTCTAAATATTAAAGTAAATCGTAATTTGGATGTTCTAAATATTACTTTTTATTAAGTGCGTCTAAATATTAATAATAGAGGATAGCAAGCAAGTAGCCGACTCTCCTGATGGCAAACATCGCCTATTAATTACTAAAGATGTTAACAATGCTTGCTACCTGTTTGGCTTTACATCCCTTTAGCAATTAAAAACCTACCTCATTATCAACACTTCACTACAAACAGAACAATAGCAAGTAGAGGGATAGAAAAGCATTTGATATCGCACCTGGATAAGACGATGTAGATTTTTACCACTAAAGGCGTGTCTCCTACTCCAAAAATCCGCCCCGTTGGTCGAGTGGTTAGCGACCCTGACTTCGCGATCGTCGAGGCTCGGGTTCGATCCCCGACGGGGACAAGCATTTGTTTGATGAGCATAAATGTTTGTGATTCCGGGTTTGGGTGTTTATTATGTATGTAAAAGTATTTATATATGTATTTCTATGTATTAGTATCGTTGACTAACATCCATAACACAAGCAAATAATTTGCTTACTTTGGGGTTAGATCAGTAAGTGTAATTTGTCCCGAGAATATTTATTTATTTATTTATTAAAAAATAACGAAACAAACTAACAAAACATGTTAGCTAAACATGTTAGCAAAACTTTTAAACTCGAACGTCTAACATCCACACGATAAAATGACGTCGAACGAAGAAGACGTAGGTACTCAGTGTTTTAGAAGTTATTTTTTGGACTTGTCTACTTTCTATTTACTTCTTGGATTAAAAACAGTTTGGATACCTCCTCAATAGCTTCATTTTTTTTTTCTTGTGATCCGACGTTGAAGCCTCCCAAATCACGGGCGCTCGTGTATTAAATCGACGAAAAACAACGTATTGACAACGTATTGATTGAATTGAAATAAAGTCAATAGACTTTATTTCAATTCATGAACACAAAATAGGAGTATACACGGAAATCTGTAATACAAAACGCACAACCTCAATGATCGCAAGCAGCGAAGATATGAAATTACCCTTCCCGCGTTTATTACGCGGGGATGTTTTGCGTTCGTCTGGGATAACATGTTTGTTTGAGCTAGTTTAATGTTAGGTGTTAGTATACAAAAAACAGTGTCGCAAAAGACCAGACTTTAGAAGTCACGTGGTAATAGAACGTAGCCTTAATTATTCATCTCTCTCGGACTTAACTCGGATCAACACAAGGAAAGTATTTTATTTAGAAAAATCTCAGTAGCAACTTAATGTTTCTGTATAAAACCATCGACCACAGACGCCTAATGTTCGATTTTCCGTATTGAATAAATTCTGGCAACTAGCTGAGCTGAGCTGCAACATCGTGATTGGCTTACTCAAGGCCACAGTGATGTACAGAGAATCTGATTGGTCGACACCGATTGGGTATTGGTGCATGGACATTTACATCGGAACTATAAGTCAGATGTGTTGACAGAACCATTCGCCTGTTATTAGGGGTCTATGGGTTGTGTGGTCGGTGGTATAAACGTATTCGCAACACAATTGTAACATTTCCGCATCTCGAAGAACACTTGCACTTTTAACTGTTTCGGTTATACTTTTATCATTATTGTGGTAGAGTTCCGCATTGTCTCGCCCAGATCTGGTACCACCGCCTTAGCTATTCCTGCCGCAATAGCGTCAGTACTTGTTGAGTTGAGTTGAGTGCCAGGCAGGTTTTAAAAGGCAACCGATTGTGGCACTACGTGGCCACTAGGTGGTAGAGTTCTGCATTGTCTAGCCCGGGTCTGGTACCACCGCCTCACATATTCCTGCCGCAATAGCGTCAGTGCTTGTCACTGTCGTATTCTGGTTTGGAAGGTGAGGTAGCCGGTAAACTTATGCATGTGACATTAGACCTCGCCACAAGATAGCAACGCACCATTAACATCTTTGGTGTCTATAGGCAATGGTATTTCCTTTCCATCAGGAGAACTGTCTACTTGTTGGCTATCTTATAAAAAATAGTCTATTGAAAAGGCCTCATTACGCCTATAGACACCAAATATGTTACCTAATTGTGCGTTGCTATCCTGGTTCCAGGATGGCAGTGCCACACGTATAAGTCTACCTGCTACCTTACCCTCTAAACCGGAACACGACAACGACAAGCATATAGGTGGTGGTACCAAATACCCGGGGCGAGACGTTGCGGAACATTACCACTTACTAATAACGATAGTAGCAACACATATAGCCAATCGGTCGCCTTTTACAACCTGCCTGACAGAACGTTAGTTGTCTATTCTTCAAAGGACCACCACCACATACACGTTGGGCAGTTGATGAGATGGGCTGTGATACCAACGGCGCTTTACCAACCTTTGACGACAAGCACTTGTTTCTCTCGATAATTCGTACCGTGAGATTTGTGCTAAGTCGAGGTACATGCAAGGATTTATAACGTTATAATTTAGATATTTTTGCTGTTTCGTGATTGGTTCCCTGCGTTTCATGCTGTTTCGTGATTGGTTCGTCAACTAGCGCTAGAAGACAACGTCATAATATCATATACCATAACCAATCACAACGACGCAAATATATCGAAATCATAACGTTTTAAATCCTTGGGTACATGGTTATGACACACCACCACTAGACTCCGAGGTCTTAAACAGATTTTTTTACTGGATAGAATCTCTAAAATATTTTTACTCGTCTTTAAAATCGAATTCGGGAACATCGTTAACTGGACCGAGTATTATTAATGACACCAAGCACTAACTAGTATGGAAACATATTAAAATCTATTCCTCTAAGACTGCTGGTGATTGAGTTTTGCATCAATTAGGTCAATTTTGATACCCAGCGCCTTAAATTTTTCTGGCCGCAATAGCGTCAGCGCTTGCCATTGTCTTTTTTCAGTTTATGGGAAACGTAGATGGATAACTTATGAATATATGAACTTATCACGACTCCATCACTTGGATGGTAACGCACCATTAATATCTATAAGTAAAAGTCAACTATTGTACAGTAGAGCCAACTTTTGTTTGCTTTCCTATGGTTTAAAAAACACCATATTCAACACGAGTTTATATTTCTGTATGGCTTTCAAACAGGAATTTACAATTGTTAGTATTGAAATTTAATGTTAATAACGTAAAAGCACTTCTACTGTACGTTTAAAGTTTCAATGGCCGTGATAACAAATCGGAATCGTGCTGGACTCACATTAGCACGCGGCACGTTCCGGCTGCACGGCATCTGATAGGTAATACGCTCTCCGGTATTTCATGTTATTACAGTTGCTATATGCAGTCGCAGACAAGTAATATCTGCTTTGAAATGGAATGCAAATTTGTTTTTTTTTTTCAAAATTCAACGTAAACATTGCGTTTAGCATTTATTAAATTAAAAAAATATCTACAAACATGTATAAAAGTGTACTTAATGTAACATGGCATTCTCTACCGGTCAATTGTTAACAACATATTTTGTATATTATCACCCAACCGGTAGTATATTTAAGGTAACCATACATCCCGTTTTGAACGGGACTGTCCCGTTTTCAAATACTTTGTCCCGATGTTCCAAAGTACGTCCTCGGGGACGTGAAAATGTCCCGTTTACTGAAAAATATACACAGTGAAGACACAAAAAGTTTAAAATTGTAAACCAATTTATCAGAAATCCCATCTAACTTGACAAATATTCGCTCAAATATAAGCCGAACACCAAAATTGTGCCTAAAATGTTTAATTTTCCATAAGAAAGCCATTTATTTCAAAATATTCAAAACTATTGGTAGATTTAACTTAACATTGATATTCAATTTTGGTTCTCCTTATAATCATAACATCCTAGAGGCATCACAGCTATAATTTATTAGTTACGTAGTTCATATCAAATTAATGTCCCGTTTTAAGATTAACACAATATGGTCAGTTTAAGTATATTACATCCTGAAGATACTTAAAAACTGAAACCGATTAAATGATATACTAAGAATATGTTGTGAATAAAATCAAAGTACAAGTGTTTAATCAATTGTGTAACAATCATGGAATTTCACCAAGTGCCAACGATGGAAAATATAGGATATATCTATCAGTCAACTTTAATCAAATGAGAATAATAATATTTAGAATGGGGTGTACAAAAACTTACAAAAATCTGTTATCTCTTTACGTTAGAAGATCGATCTGCTTACATGCTACCCTGTAATATAAAAAATAAAAAAAACTGTTTTACTTGAATCAAGCAAAAGGATTTTAATATTAAATATAAGCAATGTATAATATGACAATTTACGACCTTACCTGACAGGGCTACTTGTAAAACCACTTGCCTAACCGGTGATCAATTAATTCCGCACCTAGAAGGACATCTTTATATGTCCGTTGATAACGGTTGTTTGCATTGAGAACCCTACTCACCAGGAGGACTCGCTTGTAAAGTACCTTAGAATTATTAAGTATCTATCTGTAAATAGTCAAGATGAGCATTTAAATTTAAATTGAGTACTTACACTACTTCTAATCTTGCAACATCAAAACTAAACAGTCAATAAATGCGTACAGAAAGCTAAATAGTATATTCGATTTTCGGAGATTATTATAGCAGAACGTATGTCGGAATCGAAAACGCCTTTTGAAGCCTATAAAAATAACAGCCAAGTCAAGGGCGCGCACCTTTTGCACCATGGAAGTTGAAGATTTTATCAGCGAAAACGTAGGTAGGTACCTAGTTAGTAATCCAAATCAAAAAGCTGTGAATAAGTCCAACGGATGACTGAATATATTGAAATTTCATTGTTTACTATAATAGAACGGAAATGAAGATAATTACAAACTTAAGTCGATTAAAGTCAATAAAAATGGCGAACATCTCATGGCGCGCGCACATTCCGCCAATCAAAGATACAGATTTTACGAACACAAATTTTATGTTTTTCAACCGACTTAAGAAAAGAAATTTGACTGTATGTTTTTTTATGTTTGTTACCTCAGAACTCAGTCATTGGATAACCGATTTTGAAAATTCTTTTTTGTTTGGGAAGGTATACTCCCCGTGTAGTCTCGTTTTAATTTCCAGATTCCGGAAATACAGGAAATGGGAAGTAGGTTGCTACAGTTTTACTGCGTTAATAAAATGAGCAGACAAGCGAGCGAAAAAGCCGTGGGCAAGTGGTTAACGCTTCTTTCCAATACATAAAGCAAATACAAAACTTGCAACGCTTAGCCGACTCTGAAGACGTAGATCGCCTCTTGAAAGGCCCGTGATAAACAGAAAAATTGGTAAAAAAATTGGTGGTTGGGTCACACGCAATGTAGGGTTCCGAAGTTACCCATCACTATAATGCGGACTAAAAAGAGGGTTTTATAGTTTCATACTATGAATATTTAAGTTATTCAACGTCAATGACTAAAAAACATAGTCAAAAATTTCATTTAAAAGTTCAGTACCTAGTAAAAGTTACCTACTTCTCATAATTTGAGTCGCACAGTCTACCTACTAGACTATAAAACAATGAAAACAATAGAAACCTACAAAATGCAGACATTGTACTTAATTGAACATGTAAATAGTGTTATTTGTCTTAGTAATTTAAATCAAGGAGTTACATTTATTGCATCGCATAAGCACACGATCAAATAAAGTCCGGGTGGTCCAATAAGCAATTACAAAGCACTGCCATGAAGATAAACTTGATCGTTCAGGTGCTTTCAATTATATCCCTTGTTAGTCGTAAGTACTAATTAACTAGATAGTTTTATTAAGGTGAATATCTTACTATTTTTATTTTTTAACTATTAATTAATTGCATGTTTTTGACGTCGCTCACACAGCTCATTTTAAGAGTCAACTATCTACCTTCTTTGCAGGCAGATAGTAATTGGCGAATGATTTTTTTCCTACTAAGTTTAACTTTAATATACTACTAAGCAGTAGAGCACTGCAACGTCTCACCCGTGGTACCACCGCTTTACTAATTTCTTATATTATCTATGTCATAAGATAGCAAACATGCAGATGGCTGTCCTGGTGGAAAGAGACAACCATCGCCTAAAGACACCAAAGATGTTAATGGTGCGTTGCTATCCGTGTAGAAGGATGTTAATGTCACATGCATAAGTTTACCGGCTACCTGACGCTCCAAAGCAAAAGTCGGAACACGACAGTGACGAGCATAGACGCTATTGCGGCAGGAATCTGCAAAAGAAAGGAATCTGCAAGCAGGAACTGCTACGATTAGTTACGATGGCAGTGATTCATTCGGATAGCCAGACATTCGTCTTCTACGATAATTTTCCCCCGTGTTGATCCGGGGCTCCTTTGAAGAATAGGCTAACTGCCGATTTCTCATGTTTTTTTTTATTTTAAATTTGAACTTTAAATCACTCTCCTGTAAAATTTACTCAATGTCGCTTAGTCAAGATTGCCTTTCATGCGTCGATACATTATTTTGTTTATGGATAAAGACTGTATTTCTTTTAGTTTTGCTTGTATGTATGCGATTTTATTGTTTGGTTTTTATGGTCAATTGACGATCTGATCACCAATAGTTTAGTTTGTCCAGTGCTATTACTTATTGTTATTCATTTTAAAAAAAATAACGTTTATAAAGATGAGCTTATATATTTTACTCTCTTCTAAATATAGCTTGTAAAGCGCACGATGAACGTTGTAGAGCCCGCGAGTAGCAAATAAGAAATACGATAAAATAATGGAGGCTATTACACAGCATCATTTCTTTAATAGAAGCAATTTTCTTCCTGCGTGCCTTTTGGAGGGAGTACACCGATATTCCTATCTTATCTTAAAATTTCTAAGCAAAATATTGCGCTTGGGCTCCGTTATTACCTAGGTAATCAGGACACGAGATATAATAGTTTTTCAAACAATACAAAAACATATATATATCTTTTTGGCTTCGTCTTAGAAATTAACATTTAACTGGGGTATTGTCACTCATAACCGGACTTAAAAAATCTTCCGTAATTTTAAATAATCTCGTAAAAAAAAAACTTGTAACAAAAATCTCTAAACTGGTTGACCCTGCTAGCCGTCCCTGAAATTTTTCGCTAAATGAAGGTATTTTATGTTCAATGAAGCAAAAACTACAATTCAAAATCTAAAGTTTGTTCAAAAGATAGCATAGTTAGTAGGTATTTTGATTTTTGAAGAGCTATATATTTTGGAAACGATGATATTACTTTATATCATCTAATCGATTATTTATTACTATATTGAATTACTGTATTGAATTACTGTATTGAAAAATGTCAAAGTAATGTTAAAAAAAAAACATTTTTTTTTATTTTCGACATTGATAAAGTTCGCAAATGAATTGACCGATTTTGGTCCAATTTACGGTATTTAACGCAGTTTTTAAAGGAGAAAAGTTGATTAGATTTTTAAATCAACCGCTATATTAGCTTAAAAGATTTTTTTTAATATGAAGTTTGTTGTAAACAAAACAACATAGTTTTGATATTTGAAAAGCTATAACTTTCAGAAACTTGATGCGAATTTGATGTTTGAAAAGACTTTAGAGTTAGATTTTTAAGTTCTAAAATACTGTAAAAATTAAAAAAATCATTGGTTGAAAAATCTCGAAGTTATATCAAAAAACACTTTTTTTTAAATGTTCATCAATGATAACTCCTGAGCAGATAAACCGATTTTGATGTAGTTTACGACATTGAACGCAGTCTTTTAAGGAATAGAGCTGATTAAATTTTGTAATTAATTGGTACATTAATTTGGAAAACATTATAAAAAATATTGTGTTTCCAAAAAAATGTTTAAGGTTTCTTTAAGAATTTTTCAAGTTTGTTATATTATTAATTTAATAATGTCTATTAATAATTTTAATTTCCCATCACACTTTACCAGACTTTGGACTATCTAATTTAGTGTTGAAATAGTATCATGATGTTACTACTATATCTAAAAATAATGAGTAAGCTATGGTTTTTCTATATCACAAGCAGTTAGCTAGTTGTTGAATCTTCTTCTTCTTCTTCCATCCCTGATTCCGTTATTTGGGGTCGGGTCTCCTCACATTTTTGTGCCAAGTTTTCTTGAGGTCTCTTTTTATATTTCACCACCAGGTCAATGGCAGGCGGCCCCTACCTCTTTTCTGTTCTGGTAGGTTTAGCGCAATTTATACAACGTGTTTTTCTTCACATGTCCATACTAACGAAGTCGATTTTCAGTTATTTTTTCAACATTGGTGCAACTTTAAAGCTGCCTCGTATGTATTCGTTACGAATTTTATCATAACGAGTCACACCACCTGCCCATCTTAACATCTTCATTTCGTTGGTATGCACCTTTTGTTCATGCGCCTTCTTCATTGTCCAGCATTCAGAGCCCTTTGTTTTTATGGGAATACGTGGGTCACACAAAACACCAGTAAGTGATCGCCATTTTAACCAAGCGACATTGATCCTGTGTGTCACGTCTGCATCGATATTGGCATCTGCTGTAAGCACCGAACTCAAGTATTTAAATCTTTGTACTGTGGGGATAGGTGAAGATCCAATAAAGATTGTTTCTGGTAATACTCTACCACTAAAGGGGCATTTCAGATATTCTGTTTTGCTTCGACTTACTCTTAGACCATACTTGTCCAGGGCACGTGTCCACGTATTTAATAGTTCCTGCAGATAGGATGCGGTGTCAGCATCTAAAACTATGTCGTCGGCATATAACATTGTCCATGGTAATGGAGACATTATACTTCTGGTGAGATAGTCCATCACCAGGTTAAATTGTAATGGGCTAAGAGCAGATCCCTGATGAACACCCACTTTTACCTCGAACGTTTCTGTTATACCTGCAAGGCTACGGACTCGTGTAGTAACCCGGCAGTACATGTCTTTGACGAGATCAACATAATACTCCGGCACATTCTGAGTACGCAGAGCTTCCCACACCAGCTTACGTGGTACTAGGTCGAAAGCTTTTTCAAGATCGATAAATGCAAGATGTAGGTCTTTATTATTAATCTTATATTTTTCCACGATTCTAATTGCCTGTGGTCACAGACGCCAGTCTGTGGCCGATCTTGATGCAGTGAAACCAAATTGATTTGGAGATACTTGAGAGATGTCACTGAGCCGCTTAGTTAATATTCATTCCCAGATCTTAAGTATGTGTGAAGTCAATTTTATACCCCTGTAATTTACGCATTGTGCCACATCTCCCTTGTTTTTATAAAAAGGCAGTAAGTAGCTTTTGTGCCATGACTCGGGAATCGCTTATCACCTGACAGAACTGGCTTGTACAATTCACTACTGTCTTACAATCATATATTCTTTACTAATGGCTATTAAGAAAAAAATAAAGGGAGAGAGAATTGAAAAAATTGATATTTCTAAAATCTAGCAATCTGTCGTCTCATAATTTTCTCTATTGCATCCTACGAGTATACCCTAGAGTGCGATAAAGATAACTGCAGCTTGGACCGGGATATCCTGTTATGATATTAGTTGTTACTGAAGCGGCAACGGGGATTGCCCAATTTCAAATGTTTTTGTTATTATTATATACATCACAATATCTTACATACATCACAATCTGACTTACATAAAAAAATAATTCCATAAATATAATTGATATTTGAAGATGATACTGAAAACAAAGATACATATTTGTCGACCTTCTTTGTAGGTATTTACTTTTTTAGACTATTCAGTTAGAAATATTAAGTTGAAATATATTTTCAAAAGTTTACGACGTATTCTCAATCACTGAAATAAGAAATTGACTATGTAAAACAAATAATAAACGTAAGTGTGTTCTAATAAACTAAACGCCACGTAAAACCCCCTCCCGGCCGTTCTCACCTTCCAAGGTTTAAGGTCTGTCGCGCGCGCTTAATATTTATATAACATAAGCACCTACACACTGACTCTGACACATAACCATTAAATGTAAACGAAACGTTGGATGAAATTATCACTCCACACATATGGCGCGAGGTTGTTTATCTTACTACTCACTCTTATGTTAAAAGTGGATTATTTTATGCAGAAAAATGTTAAGTGTTTTGAGACGAAATCATTTTATTCATAAAAAATCAACATGTTTTAGTCCCTTGAATCACATTATTCTTTAGCTACATATCTTTGAATAGACGTACTGAACGCTGAGTTATGATCACCTATTTTGAAAGGACCTTATTTTTTTAAAGGACTTTAAGTGAGATAAAAACTATCCTATCTTTTAATAATAATGTTACGAATAATCTAGAAACGTGTAGAATTGGAACGCTGGAGAGATCTAGAAATAAAAGAAAGAGATAGCTACTCCTATTGACAAACAAATAGTTGACCTAAGCTATACCATAATGAACTTTGTGGTATAAGGCATAAGGTTGATAGTGGCGTGTACTAGGATTTATGAGTCATAACTTGTTTATAATAAGAAGTTATTCATTGTTTCCGATACATTTAGATTTTTCTGGATCCAGGTAGAACTTTACCCTGGGTATAAATAGAGATTTTTTTTATATCATAAGATAGCAAACAAGCAGATGGGTCTCCTGATGGAAAGTGTCAACCATCGCCTATAGACACCAAAGATGTTAATGGTGCGTTACTATCTTGTGGCAAGGTCTAATGCCACATGCATAAATTTACCGGCTACCTTACCCTCCAAACCGGAACACGACAGCGACAATCACTGAAGAATAGGTAAGGCAGTGGTACCTGACCCGGGCGAGACAATGCAGAACTCTACCACCTAGTAGCCACGATGGTAGTGACTCGCATAGCCAATTGGTCGCCTTTTACGACCTGCCTGGCAGAACGGCAGTTGGTCTATTCTTCAAACGAGCCCGGAAACAACACGGGGGATTGTTGACAAATACAGGGCAGTTTTTATCAAGAGATCGAGAGCGATACTTGAAGCGACCCGTGCGAAGCGAGAAGTGTTTATTGTGTAGTCGGTTAAGTTCAGTGATAGTACAGTGAGTGACTAGTTTTAATCAGAGTATTTGATTATAACGTTGTGTTGTTTTGTGTATCTGTATTATAAATACACGGATTTAATATAAGTGGTGTTTTCTTACAATTACGAACCCGAAGTACGTAACAATAATAATGAGCAGTAGATATTTACAAAACTTCATTCAAATCGGTCCTGTAGTTTCGGAATCCATCGCGGATAAACAATATGACACGTCATTCATAGACAGGTAATACTCCAATAAAAAAATTAATGAAGTTATTCTTTCGGGTCGTTAATTTTCAAAATATCGGGTTTTATAGATTTAATGGGTCTTATTTAAAAAGAAATGTAAGTTTTAACAAGAACGCATAAATTTTCATTTTCATTTTTTCGAAGCCGGTCTTAGTTAGAGGATACCCAAAACAAACGAAAAATCCAACTAATATTTTCTTCCAGAACATCGGTTTCGTCGTGAAAGACGCGTGAATGTCATAGACACGGATAAATTTCGGCACTAGAATTTCAATTTACTTTGAGAAAGTTATATTGATTAAATAACAAAAAGGATATCTAGAGCAAACAAAGCAGTCAAAATAAGATTTGCTTGTGTAAATTCCTCGTAAAGAGTATACCTAAGTGGTAAATACAATGAAGGAAGGTTAAGTGAATCACTAAAATGTCGATCATTTTTCATTATATATTAAACTGACAATAAAATCATACCTGAATTTGATTAGATTAATTTTCAATAATTAATCTAATCAAATTCAACAAAAACAAACAAATTAACACATTAACTTCACTTCACTGAAATGATGTTCTTTAATAGGCGAACTTAACGTCTAAGTATAGACATTTTCTTCCGGTTAACCCCATATTTGTAGAAAACTTGTAACGGGCAGTGTACAAGAAAAGTATTAAGAAACACAAAGAAATACAAGTGAAACCTATTTGAATTTTGAATGCAGTCAGTCTATCGCTAGTAAGTAAGTCTGCAGTTTAGCAAAAATTAAATAAAAATATTTAAAACATATAGACGGATAAGCAGTAGATACTAGAAAAGTCTTTTCAAAAATCAGAACTTCATTCAATAAAACTTTTTAGAAGTTATTTTGACAAATTTGTAAATGTATTTGTATTTTGTTATAAATGTATTTCAACTTGAAATGAGGAAACTGGAAATCACTGCATCGATACTTACAAAAATATTTTACTTTCGATTTAATCATTCAAACTTCCGTCCATCGATCCACCTATATGATGATCAAGGAACTTACATACGATAACTGGAATTACTACTAAGCAGTATTTGAAAAATAAAAATGTACTTTATTTCGTTCTCAATAAAGTTACATTTGTTTCTTACATAACAGAGGAGAAAAACGTTCTGAGCAAGACAACGACATGAGTGGATGTTGTCCCTTTCTTGCAATTGCCAGTAAAACTTTCAGATGGTAGATTTTTATATATTCGTTAATCGTTAAGTCCCTTTTGTTCATACACGTCGGTAGATACATTAGCATAAAATGTATTGTAATTAACATAGTGAGTTCTAAAATGTGCTTATTTTAATTATTAAGTAATTATTTATGCAATGCAAAAACTGTTTCTCAAATTAGTAGAATTACTTAGTAGTAATTTGCTCTCCACTTATGTCGTGGTACTCTTCGGAACGATTTTCAAGCGCGTGTAAGCATTCCGGGTAGAATGCAACTTCCTTGATGATGATCTATAGTCTATACTTTGTCCAAGGAAGTTACATTCTACCCGGAATGCCTACACGCGCTTCAAAATCGTTCCGAAGAGTACCACGACATGAGTGGAGTGTGTCTCTTTCTACTAAATAAAGCGCCAATCGCCATATATAAGTGTGGCCATGCGTACTTTGCAAATAACTACTAAGTAATTCTACTAATTTGAGAAACAGTTTTTACATTGCATAAGTAATTAGGTAATAATTAAAATAAGCACATTTTAGAACTCACTATGTTAATTACAATACATTTTACGCTAATGTTTCTATCGACGTGTATGAATAAATGGAATTTAACGATTAACGAATATATAAAAATCTACCATCAGATAGTTTTATTTACACTGGCAATTGCAAGAAAGGGACAACATCCACTCTTGTCGTTGTCTTGCTCAGAACGTTTTTCCCCTCTGTTATGTAAGAAACAAATGTCAACTTTATTTATTACGAAATAGAGTATGTTTTTATTTTTCACATATTGCCTCGTAACAATTCCAGTTATAGTATATAAGTTCCTTGACTTTGTCTAATCCCTATTTGACAAATGACAGTTGACATTTGTCAATTTACTGGAAGGGATGCGACATCGCTTAAAAATACATCGACATTGAGACATCGTTTTTTTTCTAAAGTGAAACATCAATGTAAAAATATAGAAGTTTATGAACGAATAATTTCGACTGTCTTCGATGTTTTTTCAAGTAATTTTTAGTTAGGTATACTTAAATTTGACTTCTATGACACGGTGATCTGTGAACGGCAAACAACCATAAAACAATGGTCAGCTGATACACGCGAGTGACTGCTTCGTTTTGCGCGTCTTAACATTGCAGGGCGAAAAAGACGCTAGGTATATAGAAAAATCTACTATGCGCTCCGAATAAGAATAGGATCGCGCTTGTTATCAACTTCATACCACAATTCAAGTGTGAAATTAGTAATGTCAACAAAAAAAATTATTCAAAAAATATTGCTAATTTATTGAAGAACAAATAACGTTTTAATAATATTATTTTCATCAATAAAAAATTATTAAGTAACATTAGTCTAGCTGTTCATCTTGTATATTATATAAAAAGTCGTGTTATTATCACCACTTATAAGTCAAAAACGACAGGGCTAATTTTGTTACATTTTTTTGTGGGTTTGGATTATCTTTATCCAGAATAGGCTAAAAAGTATTAAATATAATATTATCTATACATATAATAAAATCGTAGGAAAGTCAAAACTGTACATTGAATATTTTTTTAAATAATACTTGGGGCGTGATCTACAATCGATATCGAAGCCAAAAATATAGTTTTTAGAATTTTTGTCTGTTTGTCTGTATGTATGTACGGGGTAAACTCAAAAAGTACTGCATAGATTTACTTCAAATTTTGCAAGAATATTACTAACAGGTCGGGTCAACATATAGGCTACATATTATCACGCTATCACCTACGGGGGAGAAGCTGTGCGGAGTAAACGACGTCCGCACGGACGACGTCGCTGGCAACAGCTAGTTCATCAATAAAAAAGCAAGAAAATATATCAGTCTAGCCGTTCATACTACATACATATATGTATATATAAATGTCGAGTAAGTAATTTTACACCTTATTTTAATACCTACATGGTAACATGATCTGATGAGAATCTAAATAAAAATATACCAATTAGAATGAAAATATTTTTTTAAAAGTATTTCTTTGTTAGAAATTTTTTGCACACCTTATTCATCACATATGAAGTTTTTGCAAAATGTGACGCTATATATCATACTGACAGTCCTATTCTCAGTTGGAACGCATAGTACGCTTGTGACTGAGATATTTGCTTATGTTATAGGTGTTGATCACGGATGGGGTGGAAGATTTAGCTATGATAAAAAATCCTTCATAAAACACCGCTCATGAAGAACGATATATCGCCAATGTTTGGGATTTCAATATCAATATTAAAACATCGATGTTTACGAACGATACATCAATGTTTGAAAAAAAATCGATGTTTCGTCCATCCCTATTCTCAGTGTCAGCAAACGTATTTTTACTATTGTACATGTACCATAATTTCATGAATTTTTAATCCTTAATCCTAAGCGTACAAAAATACAATAATTTTGAACAATAACAATTTTCTGTATAAAATTATTACTTCCTTTAAAAAATGATCCCGTCTTAGGATTAACTAAGATACTTGATTGAAAAATTGCATTAAAAATTTGGTTTAATAATTGCTGAATTATCTTTTAAATAAAATAATTAATACTGTGATGATCTTTTAAACTAAAGCTTTCGGACGGCAATTAAATCTTTTTTGAAATGTACAAAATTTGATTGAAAATACAATAATTTTACGGCCCTGATACAATAAATTTTTTCACGGGTCTGCCAACACTGCTTATTCTTGACATAACAGGTACCTATGTTACAACCAAGGAACTTATATACTATAACTGGAATTGTTACGAAACAATATTTGAAAAATAAAAATGTACTTTATCCCGTAACAAATAAAGTTGACATTTGTTTCTTACATAACAGAGGGGAAAAACGTTCTGAGCAAGACAACGACAAGAGTGGATGTTGTCCCTTTCTTGCAATTGCCAGTGTAAATAAAACTATCTAGATGGTAGATTTTTACATATTTGGTAATCGTTAAATCCTTTATTCATACACGTCGATAAATAACTTAGCATAAAATTTATTGTAATTAACATAATGAGTTCTAAAATGTGTTTATTTTAATTATTACGTAATTACTTATGCAATGCAAAAACTGTTTCTCAAATTAGTAGAATTACTTAGTAGTAAGTTGCAAACTACGCATGGCAACACTTATATATGGCGATTGGCGCTTTATTTAGTAGAAAGAGACACACTCCACTCATGTCGTGGTACTCTTCGGAACGATTTTGAAGCGCGTGTAAGCATTCCGGGTAGAATGTAACTTCCTTGGTTACAAATTACAATACAAAGTACTCTGTGGATATAAAATCAGAAAAGTAATAAAAAAGAAATTTTTAGAGTTTTCACCAGAAAGTTTTTTCTTCTATTTAAATCTGCATTTATATTAAAATGGGAAACTGGAAATTAGAGGTAGGCAGAATGGCTATGTACACCTCTTTCCCTGTAGCTTTGTTTTTCTATTTTAATCAACCCACCTATTTTGAAGAATGGGTTACCAAAACTAAAAGGGATATTTATCCCCCTGAAAATAAGCAGCACAGAGAAGATATTCAGAATCTTATCCGTGACATGAGAAAAAAACAGATGCGTGCAATTGAAGGAGAATAATATTAGAAATTTATAAATATAATGATAAATTAGATGTAAATATATTCATTGTTACTTAAAAATTGCTTTATTTACCAATTTTCTATTTAATGACTAACTAATTAGCCATAGTATTATCCGATATATTGGGTAAGGTAAACAACAAAATGTAATAAATTCTTTATTATAATATATAACAATGTTAATCTTGTTTGATTTCTTTATTGTGATAGTAGCTTAAAACAAGTCCAATTAAAGTTGAGCTTAAGGATGCATAAATAACATATTGTACTCCGAAAATTTCTCCTATAAAACCAGACACCATTGGTGCAATCACTCCGGTTGAAGAACGAACACTATTAGAAGCACCTATTAGTGTACCTCTATGATCTTTATCACATTTTCTTAAAATCATCTCTAATGTAACTAATCTACCTACAGCATTTCCAATAGCTAAGGGGACTAAAAATACAATATACATGTATACATGCTGTGACATGCATAAGCCAATCATTGATAAACTTAAAACTAAAAATACATGGTAGTTTCTTTTCCTAAAATCACTGTCATTTTTATATAAACTATTAATATACCCAATTAAGAAACTAGAAATTGCACCTATAATCCCCTGTAAACCAATTATATAACCAATATTTTTAGGCAATAATCCATATTGAGTTTTTAAGTATATAGAATAATTAGAATAGTAAAGACTCATAGCGAAGCTATTCAAAGCTTTAAATAAAAATATCTTCCAATATTTAGACCATTCAACCTTAGTCAATTCTATACAAGACTGTTTACTGCTATTAAGTATTACACTTAACATGCTGATTTGTGATGCTTTTTTTTCTTTCTTCTTTGGACTAAAAACTTCAGGTAACTGGTAAACAAGCCCTGTAAAGTAAAATTGAGTAAATTGACTAAACCAACGTATGACCAAATTAGAACTGCAAAGTGTGTGAAACCAATTATATTTTAGATATTAATTATGATTATTCTTTTAATAATCTCTTGTAAATATATTTGTGTGATGGGAATTATCAATGAACTTTGTCTGTGACATGTCCAAGTCATTCTTTGAAATAAACCTCTTAGATGGATTTTAGGCTTCTACTAAGTGAAGTTAACAAACATTATACACTAGCAAAATGAGGGCTGAAGGGAGCAATCGCTCTAGGTACCAGGTAGCATGAAGTGCTAGATTCACAAATCCAAGAAACAAAAGTGAAAAATACATGCAATGGAGTAAGTACACTCACATTGTTTGTAAGCGGTGAAAATGTCAAAGGGCATGGAAAGGGCATGGTGCTATACTTTAATCAAAGGCTAGGGTCGGTGCTAAAGCACCAGGTCTAATTATGTACTAGGAACAGTAAATATTGTAGGTTGACAGTTAGCAATCTTAACTCATTCCCTCACCATATTTAGTTGATTAGTAGACTGCCCCGTTGGTTGAGTAGTTAGTGACCCTGACTACGCAATCCACGGGGCTCAAGTTCAAATCCCAACAGGGACAGGCATTTGTGTGATGAGAATAGATGTTTGTATTTCTGGGTTTGGGTGTTTATTAAATATATTTCGGTATCTATACATGTATTTCTATGTATTAATATATTTGACTAACACCCATATAGCAAGCAAATAATTTGCTTACTTTGGAGTTAGATCAATTCGTGTAATTTGTCAAGGGTTATTTATTTATTTATACTTAGATGTAAGCAACTAAAGAATTGTTGTGTAGACTAGCCTATGTCAAAATACCTTGATGTACAAAATATGTACCTAACAAGGTTTATTTGGGGGCACGGCAGTGCCCCCGCCAAGTCGAGCAAAAAAAGCGGCACGGCCGTTACCATCCTTTTCTCGAAGCAATTCAGGCCGTTTTCGACCCCCTATAACTTCGTTGTGGATAAAACAAGAAGCCTGAATTTTCAGTTATTAATTAGGCATTGTGTAAATACGGTATATTTAAAATTTCATTCAATTTGAACCAGTAGTTTAAGAATTGTAACTTGTCAAACTTTCTTAGTTTTGTCACTGACTGACTGACCGATCATCAAAAGTCTAAGGCACTTCTAGCATACATAAAATCTTCAAATTTAGAATATAATTAGTGTTTAGTGTCTAAATCAAGAGAAAACCTAAAAATTTCAAAATTTCTGACCAGTTTTCTAGATACACCAACTGCACGAATAACTTTGTAATCCCATATAAATGTATAGGATTATACAAAGTTATTTGCAGTTAATGAATCATTGTACTCGTATAATGGAATAATAATTGTATATAGGTACATGACTGTACTAGAGCTAGATATATGAGTGTGTTCAGCGAATGAAACTGTGCAACATTCCCCTAGGAAAATATGACGAAAAAAAGGTGCAAATAAATAGACTAAATAACTCGAAATTACCAATTACCATGAAAAAAAGAACACTAATAATCAAATCCGCTATACTATTAATAAATTGATGATTATTTTAAAAAACCTTTGAGTGCCAGTTGACGAGTGCAAAGAACAATGTTACTCCGGGGAGGACGAGTGTGGACCGAAATATTGCTCGCGCTAGGGACGCAAGCGAGGTACGCAAAAAAGGTGAATATCCTCCAGGTAAGTAAGATAAGTTCTTATGGCCCCAGTGCACATAGGTTTGTAATAGCCCTTGCTTTGCAATGCACCACTGTAGGCCACGATCACTTGTGTTCACACAATGCCCCATGGCTCATTGCTGTCGTGCGAAATACTCATGATGGACGTGGAAGTAGTTACGGCCGTGGCTATTTATTTATAATATACTGCTTACAAGTATTACAGAAGTGTGTACCGCCACAAAGTTATAAATAAAATGGCGCTAAGGGGGTGGTGGATGATACCATTTACCGTAATATGACAAGGGTACGTAGATTTTTTAATGTTTCTTAGATGTATTTCTAGTTTTTTCAGGCTTATTTTAAATACGTATGGAATGTTAACGTATATGACTAAGTATCTTTACGCCCATATACCCGAAGAGGTAGGCAGAGGTACAACAATTGCACCCACGATTAGCCGAAGATACTTGGTAATGTGCTGATGGATATAGATTCCGCAGTGTTCACATCCGGTCAAGCTTACGTGGCACTTTCGAGAGTTAAGTCTGGGCGGTTTATATCTAATTAATGTCGACTTTGGAAGTATTAAAGTTCAGGAATCCTTAATTCAGGAATTTGTGAATACAACAGATTAAGAAGCATTTTTCGTCCAGACTTGTCAAAAATTGTAACATTAAAGCCTCCGAGAAAAACACATCGAGACAGGAAGTGGACATTGAGAAAAACTGTAGCTGAAGCTCAAGAAGTAATACCGGAAAAGAAAAAGAGGAAGACTACCTACAAAAATAAGAAAAAATCATAATACAGAGGCTTTAAGAAAAATCGTTATTGATATTCTAGAAGTAAAAGGTACCAAAAAGGAAAAAAGTAGGACTCTACAAAAAGAAGTGAGATATCATCAAAAACATCCTGTAAAAAACCAAGTCTCGCAGCTCAGTTTTTTGACCGTAAAAAGTTGCGAGATCCATGTAATACCAAGTCGGTTAATTTATTTAGTCCCTACTTAAGGGACCTTCTGTCTTAAGTTATTACGTAAATTGTTATCATATCAATGTTAAAAATCTTTTACGTTTTAAATAAATAGATCGACTTGGCCATCTCATTATTAGATGGTTTAGTATGTATCACACAGCACTACGGGCCAGCAACCTGGTTTCTAGCAAAAGTCCTTCCGAATGGATGTGGAATGATCTTTAAGAAGTTAATGGAGGATGGTTAATGGATCACTATATCCCGTCTCCACTTCTCGGTTTATTGACAAATTTAAGCCATGTTGTCATCCGATGGGCCACTTGGAAAAGTTATACATTCGTTTTGGAGACGAGTTTCAATCGCGTGGAGCGCAATAGACTAAACAATCATATAATTATGTATAAATTGTAAGATACAGTGTTTTCATGCGATGGCCAAGTCGATCTACTTATTTAAAACGTAAAAGATTTTTAACATTGATATGATAACAACTTACGTAATAACTTAAGACAGAAGGTCCCTTAAGTAGGGACTAAATAAATTAACCGACTTGGTATTACATGGATCTCACAACTTTTTACGGTAAAAACTGAGCTGCGAGACTTGGTTTTTTTACAGGATGTTTTTGATGATATAAAATATTCTTTCAGCATCTGCACTACTTTTTTATATGATAAGATAGCAAACAAGCAGATGGCTCTCCAAATGGAAAGAAAAACCATCAGCTATAGACACACAAGTTGTTAATAATGTGTTCCACGTGGATACCAGTGTGGCAGGATGATAATGCCAAATGCAGAAGGCTACTGCCTACATTACTCATGTTGTGGAGAAGACCAACTGCCGTTCTGCCAGGCAGGTCATAAGGTGGCTGATTGGCTATATGTGTCAAACCATTGAGACTAATAGGTAGTAGAGTTTTCTCGCCTGGTATATGGTACCATCGCCTTAACTATTTCTGCTGCAATAGGGTCAATGCTCGTCATTGTTGTTTTCCAGTTTGAAGGGTAAGGTAGCCGGTAGACTTAAATGCATGTAACATTAACATTTATGGAGTCTATAGGCAATGGTTTACCTTTCCTTCAGGAGAGCCATCTGCTTGCTGCCGCTTTACTATTTAAAGATGATAAAAATTACTCTACCACCTAGTACCTAGTTACAATGGTAATCACACTTATAGCCTGGGGGGCCCCAACTAATATGGATTATCAATATTCAGTATTACTCACCGGCATTCACAATAAAGCATAGCCCTACTATGACTGAAATAGATGTGAAACCATGTTGAGGAAAGTCTTCAACTATGTGACCCCCAATGATTGGTCCCATAGTCATACCAGCACCAGATATAGCTGCCATCCTTCCATAAATATTAGATTGCTGTTTTATATTATTTTCATAATCCGGAACTAAAGCTTTTGTCAACAATTGCGTTTGCTTAAATACACCTATAAGTAGCATTATTAAAAACATAAAGATTATGATGGTTATTATTATTACTTAAATTAATTACCATATGAGTTCTCTCAAGTGTTTTGCGATATCTTGGGTCATGGAGACATCATATGCTACCATAAAAGAAAGTATGTTTCCTACGTGGTTTATTACTAGGCCAACAATAGCCAAAAAAATTGGTGACCTTTTTAATCCTACTATTTAATTAAATGAACATTCCTTGAATCCTTGACAATCCTAGGTTTTAGGAAAATTGTTCCTTTAAAACTAAGTTACATTTTTAAATTTAATTTTATATATTTATTTCACAATCTATTGTACACAAAATACATCTTTTTGAAAATAATATAAAACATGTACAAAGTGCGATCTCTGAAAGGGATATCTACCAGCAGACCCGAGAAGCGAGGAATGCACAAATAAACGTTTCTTCACAACAATTTTGTTATTGTTTACAAAGATTATGTACGCAGTAATAAAATTAGCTATAAACTATACCCCCCGGCCGAATAAAAAAACAGTATTATTTTTGCTCCACCTTAGTATGCATTACCGGACCTTTTAGTTATGTTGGAGGTCATTTTAGAATAAATAAGCTTTTCTTAAAGGAATTTAGAAACAGTTTCGATTGTGATAAAAATCAATTAAACCAGAGTTAAAAACCAAGGCAAGATATGGGTTAGCGTCAGGACCCCTGGACCACAAGTGATATTTGAATTTTGATGTTTCAATTATATTAATATTTAGTACCTTTTTGATACTATTTGGTACCTACGGTCAAAATTTTAGTACCTCGACAAAAAATGAGAAAAGTGAAAAAGAAAATGGCCAGACATTCTGACGTCAGGTTGTCTGGACCACATTGATTTCACTTGGATCAAAACGAGTAAGCAAACTAATTTCTTCACAAAATTTTAGTACCTACCTAAATAATACCTCATAACGTTTTTTTATTTAGAATGTTTTGATGTATAAATAAAAAGTTATATGCGAAATTAAATTTGTAGGTAGATAAACGGCTGCCCTATCGAAAAATAAGGTAATTGACATTTTTCCAAAATAGTTTGTTCTTTCCAAACTTCGTAAGGCAAGTAACATTCGTCGATAATGGTAATCATAAAATTAAAAGATGAAGCGCACTATGACAGGGCGAAGCGGGGCGGAGCGGGCTACATCACAAGGAAAATTGCTTGCTTAGTAAATTGGTGCAGTGCATTTTCGCATTGACATAATGTGCTTATGAATAGTTTTACCCAATATATTTTTTCGGTTTGTCTATTATTTAAAGTCGAAGTCAATCTGGCAGCAGTTGTGGTAAAAATTAAAAAAAATCAGGATTATTGAAAATTTTGAAAATCAGTAACGTAGAAAATATGGTCATCGATGACGATTTGTTCACAAATTTCTTAATATTTGAATTATTTTTCTTTCCATGTAATACTAAACACCTACGACATTTTTTTTTAAATAAGACTCCTTTTATGTTTATCAACTTAAAAAGAAAAATTCATCAGAATTCATTTATTAGATAGTATATTTTCATACATTATCTATAGGGGTCATATTAGGATTCCATGGCAGCAATGCTAGCAGGACTTCCGTAGCTACCTTGGCATCCATGAGATGCCAAAACTAGCTGTCAAAACGAATGACAGACGAAATTAGTCTCGCTTGTACACGCAATCTGGATGTTGAAGAGATTGCACTCGTTATCATCGTGTCGTATTAAATACATTTCTCCTTTAAATCACGGTCTGCATATTCATTTGATGACAGATCCGAGACTGCATGTTTATTTTTAAATTCGACATTAAGTAAATTTTTCGGTATCGATTGCTATTTAATCCGGTTGCTGTCCGGACCTGCTCAATTGCTAGGCCTCAACACCATCGAATATGTATGGAATATGCGCCATAGACGTGTTTTGAAGAACTTGGTCAAAGTGAAAACAAGCCAACATCTGAAGGATTTGCTAAAACTTTATTGGAAGCGATTGCTGCAGGACAATATTAACATTGACCGCCCCGTTGGTCGAGTGGTTAGAGACCCTGACTACGCGATCAACGAGGCTCGGGTTCGATCCCCGACGGGGACAAGCATTTGTGTGATGAGCATAAATGTTTGTTTTTCCGGGTTTGGGTGTTTATTATATATATTCTAGTATTTATATATGTATTTCTATGTATTAGTATCATTGACTAACACCCATAACACAAGCAAATAATTTGCTTACTTTGGGGTTAGATCAGTAAGTGTAATTTGTCCCGTGAATTATTATTATTATTATTATTATTTTACATAAGATAGCAAACATGCAGATGGCTCTCCCGATGGAAAGTAGGGAGAGTAAAGTAAAACTATCACCTATAGATACTAAAGATGTTAATAGTGCATTGCTATCCACGTGGCGGTGGCCACATGCATAAGCTTCCCGGCTAGCTTACCTTCTACAAGCACTGACGCTATTGTGGCAGGAATAGGTAAAGCGGTGGTACCAAATACCCGGGCAAGATGTTGCGGAACTCTACTATCTAGTAGTCACGATGATAGTGACACTTATAGCCAATTAGTCGCCTTTTACGGCTTGCCTGGCAGAACGGCAGTTGGTCTATTCTTCAAAGAGCGCAGACCAACCTGGGTAACTCATCAATTTTTTGTATAATCGGTCCTGATAAATTGTGAACTACAGAGGAGGCTACATTTTCCATTAACGTAACCTATTAACATTAAATAAATCACTTGCACTGACTGTGTGTAAGCAAAAATTTAGAGCTAGATATATATTCTAAGTGAAGTAAATAAGTAGTGTAAATAATTGTTCGTTAAACTTTAAGCACTTGTATTAATTTTTAAGTAGCAAATACTGTGGTAGTACTAAGAAATAATAAATTGTTATGTAAATTTATTTTAGAATGATGCATTTTCTTGTAACTAAAAGTTTAAGAGTTTCTTTACAAAACTTGGCACCCTAATAGATCTCAGTTCTTTTGTCTGCGAAGTCTACAAAGACGCATACACTTATATTGGACTTCTCATTTCACATATGTGTTTTGATAACTTTGTTTTAAAAAGTTAAGTTTCTTAAGTACTTTATTTTATACTATGTATGCGGTATGACATAGTACACAGTTTGTTGATTTACGTTATTAAAAACAAATTTAAGTAAGCAATTGATATTTTTACATCAATAAGACTCTGAAAATATTATTTAAATAATGAAAAATAAACGTTATAATGTAAAAACTATTGCAAAATTCAAATTAGTTCATGTTACTACATATATGTACAAAAAAATTCTTTAGCCTACTATTTAGGCAACCTTGTGTTCTGGCTGTGTATGAAACTTCATCAAGATTAGTCCAGCCATTCTTGAGTTATAGCTGGATATACAGACATACATACAGACAGACAGACAAACGTTTAAAAAAATATTAAAATTTATAAAAGTAAGTCAAAACAAATATTTATCACGATGTTTGTCAAATGTTTATTTATACAGACGCTACCGATTTATATCGCAATACAAGTAAGAACTTATAAACAAATATAACTATTTATAGACACCATAATATGTAAGTACTTAAAAAAATTGTAATCAAACGTACTATCTAATAAATTAACTCTAGTGAATTTCTCTTTTTCAGGTTGGTAAACTATAAAGGATTTTTGTTTAAAAAGTTTTTTCTTAGGTACTTAGAATTGCATAGAAAGAAAACTAATTCAAACATTAAGAAATTTGTGATCACCGTCATCACGACGTTTCCCAAGTAAGATTTTCAAAATTTTTAATAATTCTGTTTTTTTTTCTTATTTTTACCACAGCTGGCATAACCTTGCTATCACAAATGTGTCCGCCGATTTATCTAACTTGGACTTTTTTTTCGGAATGGCTCAATTAATGTTAGCCTTATGGGCTGTTACAGCTTCACCGGTCGCGGGGGCGAGCAAAGTGCTCAGCCAGAATTTATAGGTGTAGGGCTGTACGCCCTCCGCCCTAAGGGTGTCTCCTGCGAGACCGAACCTCGGCTTAGGGTGGGGTCGTGATTTGCGATGAGAGGGCTAGTGGCATTGTTTTGTCCGTCGGCCGAACCTTGCCCTTGGGCTCGGTTCACCGAAGGGCGAAACAGGGGTCCTCGTCGCCACCGGCGGCGACGGTGTCGCGAATGTAGGTGTGTAATATCATCGTGTAAACCGTTGGCCAGAGTTATCGGGTCAACGGGATCGGTAAGTACGTGGCGTGGCCTACGTAATTTGGGATCTGGATTAGGATCTGAGATGTAGTCAGCCGCGGCTACCACCAGTGGGTTCGGATGCGAAACGGCACGATCGAAGTATCTTTTAGAGATGTCTTTGTAATGCTTTGCTAAGCTCGGCAATTCAAGATCGTTATGGAGGTCTACGTTGCGCATATACCACGGTGCTCCCGTGGCAATACGCAGGAATTTATTTTGTACCACTTGCAACGGATGCAAGTCCGTATGGGGGAGATGTGCAAACGCTACGCAAGCGTATGAAAGGATGGGGCGTACGCACGACTTTTAAAGTGTCACCTTGTGTCTAAGTGACATTTTACTGTGTTTATTGATAAGATTATATAACCGACCTACAACGAACTTAGCCTTAACAACTTGGATTTTAAATAATAGACAAACCACAAAAGACGTTCACTAAAACTATAAATAAATATAAGCACATTATGTCAATCCGACAATGCACTGCAACCTGGCACGTCACCAATGTGCGGAGCAAGATTTTTTTTGTTGTGATAAGCCCGCTCGGCCCTCTTTGTCCCGTCATAGTGCGCTTCATACTTTAATCTTAGATTACCACTTATCGAAGAATATTACTTGCCTTACGAAGTTAAAGTTTCGAAAGAACAAACTATTTTGGAAAAATGTCAATTACCTTATTTTTCGATAGAGCAGCCGTTTATCTACCTACAAAATTAGTTTTGGGTATAACTTTTTATTTATAGATCAAAACATCTATACATATAATAAAATCGTGAGAAAGTCATGTATGTCCGAGGTAAACTCAAAAAGTACTGCATGGATTTACTTGAAATTTTGCATGAATATTACTAACAGGTCGGGTCAACATATAGGCTACATATTATCACGCTATCACCTACGGCGGAGGAGCTGTGCGGAGTAAACGAAGTCCGCGCGGACGAAGTCGCAGGCAACAGCTAGTTCTAAATAAAAAAAAACGTTATGAGGTACTATTTAGGTGTTAAAGTTTTGCGAAGAAATTAGCTTGCTTATTCGTTTTGATCCAAGTAAAATCAATGTGGTCCAGACAACCTGACGTCAGAATGTCTGGACATTTTCCTTTTCACTTTTCTCTGTTTTTGTCGAGGTACTAAAGTTTTGACAGTAGGTACCAAATAGTACCAAAAAGGTACTAAAGTTTAATATAATTGAAACATCAAATATCGCTTGTGGTCCAGGGGTCCTGACACTAACAGATAACCTTAGTCTGCGCGACAAGTTGAAGTGTCTAAAATAGAGATACTGCTCTTAAAATTATGTGCGATAGCTCATTGGATCCGGAATGACGCCTAGAAAAATGTGCTAAAAGCGTGTATTAGCACATAAAAAATTGCAGGTTATAAAAGTTAGGAACAACTTACCTATATTCTAATCTACATTTGTGCCAAATTTTATCTAAATCGGTCCAGCTGTTTTTGCATTATTGAGTAACAAACATCTATCGAAACATCCAAACTTTCGCATTTATAATATTAATAATACAGATGTAAGAGGTATCCAAGAGCATTTATACTTAGAATTACTAGCTCATACACATAAAAAAATTAACTAAAAAATTACATTATCAATTGCATTTGTTGTAAATTGTTATATTTACCTAAAACTGCTCTCATTATGAGAATTAGCATAAGGGAGCTAATAAATCCCAATAAAACATAAGAAAGACTGCAAACTAATAGTGTTAGTATTAGTATTTTTCTTCGACCCTTCAGATCACTCAAGCTACCCTGAAAAAATTAAATTGCCTAAATTGGAATGAAATCTAAATATTTAATAAATTTCCGTTTAATAAAAATATAGTCAGCTTATGATTTACTACAAAATATTATCTATATTTATATATATAAAAATCAATCCCTATTTTCCGTGGTCACGACATCACGCGTGAATGGCTGGACCGATTTCGCTAATTCTTTTCTTGTTGCGTTTGTAATTGTCAGCAGAAGGTTGTTATAAAAGAAAATATTAAGAAAATTAGAAAATGTAAGAATATTTTACCACCATATAAAGTTCAATGCCCTTTTGGCTGCCTGGAAGGAAACCCCGATACTTATATTAATTCCTAATAAGTATGGCAAAACAACGTTTGCCGGGTCAGCTAGTATTTTATATATTTAGGCATTATATTGCGGGAACTATACTATAGAGATGGTCTATTCTTCAAAGGGAGCCCGGACAAATACAGGAATTACGTTTACATTATTTAGCAAAATTGTTGACCAAAGGGCATTAAACGGCAATATCGCTCTACCCTGATCGAGGGCTATGGCCAGCGCTGTTAAAGTGAGTGCAAATTACCTGTATTTATTTTTTTACTGACTGAAGCGTGCTGCCCACATTATAAAAAATATTGGTGAATCCCGCGGGTTCACCTAATTTTCCTGGGATAAAAAATAGCCTACGTGCAATTCCAGGTCATCATCTACCTGTATGCCAAATTTCATTCAAATCCGGTTAGTAGTTTTTGAGTGATTGAGTAACAAACATCCACCCATCCAAACATTCAAACTTTCGCATTTATAATATTAATTTCAAGTCGAGCAAAAAAAGCGGCACGGCCGTTACCATCCTTTTCTCGAAGCAATTCAGGCCGTTTTCGACCCCCTATAACTTCGTTGTGGATAAAACAAGAAGCCTGAATTTTCAGTTACTAATTAGGAATTGTGTAAATACGGTATATTTAAAATTTCATTCAATTTGAACCAGTAGTTTAAGAATTGTAACTTGTCAAACTTTCTTAATTTTGTCACTGACTGACTGACCGATCATCAAAAGTCTAAGGCACTTCTAGCAGACATAGAATCTTTAAATTTAGAATATAATTAGTGTTTAATGTTTAAATCAAGGGAAAACCTAAAAATTTCAAATTTTCTGGCCAGTTTTCTAGATACACTGACTGCGCGAATAACTTTGTAATCCCATATAAATGTATAGGATTATACAAAGTTATTTGCAGTTAATGAATCATTGTACTCGTA
The DNA here is from genome assembly GCA_036924255.1 of Apodemia mormo. NCBI lineage: Eukaryota > Metazoa > Arthropoda > Insecta > Lepidoptera > Riodinidae > Apodemia > Apodemia mormo. The sequence continues at coordinate 16,956,862 of JAUPFN010000009.1, read as the reverse complement.
TAATGAAATAATAGTTGTAGATAGGTACCTAGATATATGAGTATGTTCAGCCCATGAAACTGTACAACATTCCCCTAGGAAAATATGACGAAAAAAAAGGCGCAAATAAATAGACTAAATAACTCAAAATTATCAATTACCATGAAAGAAAGAACACTAATAATCAAATCCGCTATACTATTAATAAATTGATGATTAATTTAAAAAACCTTTGAGTGCTAGTTAACGAGTGCACAGAACAATGTTAGTCCAGGGAGGACGAGTGTGGTCCGAAATATTACTCGCGCTAGGGACGCAAGCGAGGTGCGCAAAAGGTATTATGGCCCCAATACGCATAGGTTTGTAATAGCCCATGCTTTGCAATGCACCACTGTATGCCACGATCACTTGTGTTCACACAATGGCCCATGGCTCAATGCTGTCGTACGAAACACTCACGATGGACGTGGAAGTAGTTACGGCCGTGGCTATTTATTTATAACATACTGCTTACAAGTATTACAGAAGTGTGTACCGCCACAAAGTTAGAAATAAAATGGGGCTAAGGGGGTGGTGGATGCTAACCATTTACCCGTAATAGGACAAGGGTACGTAGATTTTTTAATGTTTCTTAGATGTATTTCTAGTTTTTTCAGGCTTATTTTAAATACGTATGGAATGTAAACGTATATGACTAAGTATCTATACGCCTATATCCCCGAAAAGGTAGAGGTACAACAATTGCACCCACGATTAGCCGAAGATACTTGGTAATGCGCTGATGGATATAGGTTCCGCAGTCTTCACATCCGGTCAAGCTTACGTGGCACTTTCGAGAGTTACAAGTTTGGGCGGTTTACATCTAATTAATGTCGACTTTGGAAGTATTAAAGCTCAGGAATCCTCAATCTATGAATACAACAGATTAAGAAGTATTTATCGTCCAGACTTGTCAAAAATTGTAACATCAAAGCCTCCGAGAAAAACGAATCGAGACCGGGAGTGGACTTTAAGAAAAACTGTAGCTAAAGCTCAAGTAATACCGGAAAAGTAAAAGAGGAAGAAAAATCGTTATTGATATTCTAAAAGAAAAAGGTACCAAAAAGGAAAAAGTAGGTACCAAAAAGGAAAAAAGGAAAAGAGTGTTGAATATAAAAAAGTAGGACTCTACAAAAAGAAGTGAGATATCATCAAAAACATCCTGTAAAAAAAAAACAAGTCTCGCAGCTCAGTTTTTCTACCGTAAAAAGTTGTGAGATCCGTGTAATACCAAGTCGGTTAATTTATTTAGTCCCTACTTAAGGGACCTTCTGTCTTAAGTTATTTCGTAAGTTGTTATCATATCAATGTTAAAAATCTTTTACGTTTTAAATAAATAGATCGACTTGGCCATCGCATGATTAGATGGTTTAGTATGTATCACACAGCACTACGGGCCAGCAACCTGGTTTCTAGCAAAAGTCCTTCCGAATGGATGTGGGATGATCTTTAAGAAGTTAATGGAGGATGGTTAATGGATCACTAGATCCCGTCTCCACTTCTCGGTTTATTGACAAATTTAAGCCATGTTGTCATCCGATGGGCCACTTGGAAAAGTTATACATTCGCTTTGGAGACGAGTTTCAATCGCGTGGAGCGCAATAGTCTAAACAATCTAATATAACTATGTATAAATTATAAGATACAGTGCGTTTTCATGCGATGGCGTAGAAACTTTATTTTATAACATGGTATCAAAGAGATTAATATATAGAGAAGCTATGCGAAGTAAAATTCGTGTTCCATTTCACTAGCAGTGTAACAAATACTCCTGCAGCGTTAAAATAATAACAAATCATCCAACAAAAGTCATATTAATCAGCGCTAGTAGCTTAAAATAAGTAACGAAGATAAAAAAAAATTCACGACCAAAAGGTACATAATAGCTACTCTATATATTAATCTCTTTGATGCCATATTATAAAATAAAATTTCTCTTCATAAATTCTCTGTAATGTAAGTGACTACGTGGTTCAATGTGAATTGCACCCTTATCTATGTAGATCTACGAAAAATAGGTGTCATTGGTGGTTCCATCAGTGGAGCAAATTAGTGGAACCACGAGAAAATGCCCGTAAAATTTGGGTGAGTATAACTGCCTCGTCGGTCTAATGATTAGTTGAATCAGCCCCGATTATCATTTTCTAGGTCCTGTTTTTGTGCCTGATAGTTTTAATGAAATTTGCTTAGAAAAATTTCCACCGCGACACAATCTGATGGTCCCAGGCACAGACCACATGAATACATGTCGCCGCGCATATGAGCAAACGCTCCTATCACTGTCAAAAGTGTCATACATTTGTAAATATATTGTAAAATATAGAAATACATCATGTTGTACTATTTTATCGTACCGAATGAGATGACAAGGTTTAAAAATTATACTTGAAGTGATTTTATTCCATCGGTAAGTAGTATAACTCTGTATGACTGTATGTGAATGAAAACTACGCTGAGAAACTAAAAAATTGCCTTGAAAGGCGTAGCCAATAATCCGTGGTCCCTGGTATCATGTATAAACAGATAATAAGCGATATATTTTATAGGCAAATGCTGCAATGGTTATCACTACTACCATATAACCTTATTTTAAAGTACCCTTTTCATTTATCCAAATTTTATAATAAGTATAATTAATAACCTTTACTATTCGAGCAATAAAAAATTAGAACTCTCTTCCACTGTCCAATAAAGAGGCTCTTAATCTTTTTTCCTTTAAAAAGCTAGTCAGGGAATACTTTTCCACAATCTAAGCTCTGCGCACAGACTTTATTATATACATCAATTTATTATATAGTCAATTAAATGTATATTATTAATTGTTTATGTATCTGTGGTAACTGTAATTTATATATCATTGTAGGTAGTTTGTGCAACAACTTGCATGTTTTTGCTTCTTTCGCAAGAAATCCTTAACCTGCTGCTTATCTGGTAGAGATCGCTTTAGGCAATAAGGCCGCCAAATAGTGATAATATTTGTTCTCTTTTGTAAGTGTCCATTTTGGTGTATCATAAAGAATTATGACTGATTAGATTGACTACTATATCACTACCAGGTAAATCGTGGAGAAACTAAACATCTATTCACATGCAATTCACACTGTCTACCTAGCAAAGAAACCGCCATCAATGATGATATTCAATAACATAAATACATAGAATGTACTGTACAAACGAATCTTCCGTTAATTATATCTAATAGTCTGCTCGACAAGTTGAAAATGGTCTAAAATAGAGATACTGCTCTTAAAATTATGTGCGATAGCTCATTGGATCCGGAATGACGCCTGGGCCGATTTTCATGAAATTTGGCATGGATATAGTTGATGATCCGGGGTCAAACATAGGCTAATTTTTTTTTTTGAAAAATCATTCCCTGGAGGGCTGAAATAGGGGATGAAATTTTTATTAAAAGCTATTTGGACGACTTATTAATATACTCGCGGGCGAAGCTGCGCGGGTCAGCTAGTTATGAAATAAATATGTACCTACCTAATGCCATTTTATATATTTTTTTCGAATAGGTAAATTTTCCACACAAATATATATTTGATTATGGTAAAAGGTATATTTTTCGTTACGTTTGCTAAATTATTTTATTTTTACTAATCCATTAAAAATCTCTCATAGCTAGGGAAAGTAGTACAAGTTGAGTTCAGTAGAGTAGCATACAGATTTTGCCTGTCATTTATCAATTTTTATAAAAAATATATCCTTTAACTTTATGAGGCACAAATTCGGCCTCACATGGAGTACTGTTCTCATCTCTGGGCCGGAGCTCCTCAATACCAGCTTCTTCTTCTTGATCGCATTCAGCGTAGAGCGGTTCGAAACGTTGACGACCAGGCTATTTCGAAACGGCTCGACACTTTGGCATTGCGCAGAGACGTAGATTCACTCTGCGTCTTCTATCGTATTTATTATGGGGAGTGTCCCGACGAGTTGTTTATATTAATTCCTGCCACCGAATTCCATCATCGGACATCGCGTCATAATTTGAAGTTCCACCCTAACCATCTAGATGTCTAGAAATCCACAGCTGTGCAATTCTCTCGACACTTCTTGCCTTGCACTACTCTGTTGTGGAATCAATTACCGGCAGGGGTGTTTCTTGAATGGATACGACTTGGGGACCTTCAAAAAAGAGCTTACTCATTTTTAAAAGGGCGGCAACGCAACTGTAAGACCTCTGGTATTGCGGATGTCCATGGGCGGCGGTGATCACTTACCATCAGAAGCACCTCCTGCCCGTTTGCCCACTCTTCTATAAAAAAAAAAACTATTTTGTCCTGTAAACCTAGTCTTACCCTAAATTTTGTTACAAAGAAAAAAACATTTTTTCTATTGCATGTAACATTTATTACCATTACAGTGTGTTATTTTAATACATTAATATAAAACGAATTGGTTTCCATTCGTTGCAATACAGTCCTTTAAAGTTGAAGCCAGTTATCAATAGAAGCATGCACTCTTTCCATGGGAAAATTCTTCACTGCCAATCGTATGGATTGTTTTAGGGACTTCAAATTATCATGGCATTTAGAACAAGCCACAATCTCTAAAATTGATAATAAATTATAATCCAGCGGATTAAGACCAGGATTTAATGATTCAGAGGGGAATTAATGAGGATTATTCAACTCTGATGAAGTCTGGAACGTTGGTTTCTAACCAAGATTGGGTGGATCGAGCTTTAAGACCCGGTGCCGAGTCATGGCAATGCAGTCACAGAACATAATGTTGTGAGGGGGTTTTACCACAAGAATTGCGCCCATGTGCCAATTTTTTGACACCTTTTTAACAAAAAAATGGCTCAGTCATTCCTTCATAGCTAACAGCCCACCAAACCATCAATGATGTCAGTTAATGCCCACTTTGTACTCTTCTAACTAATTGGGAAGCTTCCTTAGAGCTTTGAGCATAAAGACAGTTACTTTGTCTGTTAAAATAATGCTCAATTGTAAAAAAATCTCATCCATAAACAAATTTTTACCGTGACCTCCCTTTGCGTACCGCTTAAGTAGTTGTTTTAATTTTACTACTCAATTTTTTTTAAATTATCAGTTAAAAATGAGCAGTGCTTCTCTTATAGGTTGCAAATCCTAAGTCATCTTTTAAAATATGTGACATAGTTTTTGGATAGATCCCTCCCAAGATAAAATCTTTTGCTTTCGGACAGGATTTCTTCGAATTCTTTCCCTTACTGCATTGGCCACCTTTTTTTAACGAACGCTATGTGGATGTCCAGATCTTCTTCTGTCACAAACAGGCGCTGTCATGGTGGAACACCACACACTTCCTATTCACCAGCTCCGGCAAGTTTATCTCAATAACTTTTTTAACTTCATCAGTTGCAGACAGTAGAGGTCAGAATCGTTAGTTTTACCCGTTGGCAAAAGCTCATTGTAGACGATTCCTTACCAATCCCACCATAAACATACTTGTAGCATCACTTTGTTCCAATCGGGCTGGGCTTTGCCACGGTCTGTGGGGCTTGTCCATGCTTTGACCATGATCTTTTTCGCACATTCTTATCGTATGTCACCCATTTTTCATCACCCGTTATCAACTGTTTAAGAATTGGTTGGGAATTGTTACGTTTCAACAAATAATCGCAAATGGAAACACGTTGTGTTAGATTTCTCTCAGTGAGATCATGTGGTACCCAAATGTAAGTTTTTTCTTGTACCCAGACTTTCGTAAATGACGTAAAACTGTTTTATGATTAACATCCATCCTTACCAATCCCACCATACACATACTTGTAGCATCACTTTGTTCCAATCGGGCTGGGCTTTGCCACGGTCTGTGGGGCTTGTCCATGCTTTGACCATGATCTTTTTCGCACATTCTTATCATATATCACCCATTTTTCATCACCCGTTATCAACTGTTTAAGAATTGGTTCGGAATTGTTACGTTTCAACAAATAATCGCAAATGGAAACACGTTGTGTTAGATTTCTCTCAGTGAGATCATGTGGTACCCAAATGTAAGTTTTTTCTTGTACCCAGACTTTCGTAAATGACGTAAAACTGTTTTATGATCAACATCCAGTTCTTCAGCAATGTGTTAGCTACTAATATGTCGATTTTGCTCCACTTTCTTAAAGATGGCACTGATTTTATCTGTGACAGGGCGTCCAGAGCGAACCTCATCTTTCACATTAAAATTTCCAGGCTTGAAACTCTTGAACCACATTTGTGCTACTCTTATTGATACCGTATTAAGTCCGTAAACTGCACAAATTTTATTTGCGGCGTTCGTAGTATTTTTACCTTTTATGTAATAAAATTTTAAAATGTACCGAATTTCTTCGTCACATACGTTCATTTTGCTTGCTTGAAAAACAATTAAAAACGGCGGGAACTACTTTTTTTTTAATTTGTTGCATCTTCAGAATGTCACATTTTTAATGGTATTAAAACCAGCCAGTTACATTCAGTACAGCCAAAGGGGTTTGATTACTAATAATACATTCAAAATACGAAAATACTTTTGCCCCGACCTATTATTTTGTTTATTTTTAACTAGCTGCAATGTGCAGCTAGTTAAAAATAAAAATTTTTGGTGAATCCTGCGGGAATAACTTATTTTTTCAAGATGAAGATTATAACTATATTTATGGCCAGACTATGTAGATAGCTAGCTGTTATCCATGCCTTCGTTTGTACAGAAAAGAAAAATATTAATTTAATGAACACAAAACAAAAGCTTACAAGGATTTTCCTGTTCAGCAGTAAACTTCTACAAACTTGTGAAACTTGAATGGTTTGATAAACATTGTGGCAATCTTACCAACCACTGAATGGTCTGACAGTCATTAAGGTAATCTTCCAAACCCCTCAATAATTTGATTGACATTAAGGCAATCTTGCAAACAATAAAGAGCCTGGAGCCTTATACACTGCCCTCCATTAGCTATGCTTTAACCATGGCATTGTTTCCAATTCAACTCAAGAAGCCAATTAAAACTGACCTTGGCAGTAGTGACAGTATTTACCAGACGATTTTACAGCCCACAACTTCCATCCATGTGGAAAATTTTATAAACAAAACCTGCACATTCCCGTGGGATTTCTGGGATAAAAAATATCCTATGTCCTTTCTTGAGTCTAAAACTATCTTTCTACTAAATTTCTTCCAAATCGGTTCAGTGGTTTAGGCGTGAAGAAGAAACAGACAGACAGACAAGACAAGACAAGTTACTTTCACATTTATAACATTAGTATGCATAATTGTATATTATTATTTACATCCTATATATTTTTTTATTTCATTAAATAGCCAATAAACAGATGGCTCTCCTGATAGAAACAGAAGCCATTACCTATGAACACTAGATGTTAATGACTCTGCTATCCATGTGGCAGGAATGTATGCATGAGTCTACAACTTACCTTACCCTCGAAAATGGAATGTACCAATTGCAAGCACAAATAGGTAAGGCAGTGGTATCATATGCCAGAGCGAAACTTTATGGAACTCTACCACCTAGTAGTCACAATGGTAGTGACACATATAGCCAATTGTTAGCCTTTTACGAACTGCCTAGTCAAATAGCAGATGGTCTAGTCTTCAAAGGGAGCCCAGAATAATGTGTTAGATATTTTAGAGATTGTTGTAGAGATGTTAGATTTTATTTTTTATATCATAAGATAGCAAACAAGCAGATGGGTCTCCTGATGGAAAGAGTCAACCATCGCCTATAGACACCAACAATGTTATTGGTGCGTTGCTATCTTGTGGCGAGGTCTAATGCCACATGCATAAGTTTACCGGCTACTTTACCCTCCAAACCGGAACACGACAGCGACAAGCACTGACGCTACTGCGGCAGGAATAGGTAAGATGGTGGTACCAGACCCAGCCGACACAATGCAGAATTCTACAACCTAGTAGCCATGATGGTAGTGACTCGATAGCCAATCGGTCACCTTTTACGACCTGCCTGGCAGAACGGCAATTGGCCTATTCTTCAAAGAAGGCCGGGACCAACACGGCGCAATATACGTTAATTAGGCAATAAACACTGATTTAAAAAATATACCCTTACATGCCAGTGTTCTTTTCAAATCTCTTATCGTAATATATTTCCATATCACCAATTGCTAAGACAGTATAAAAATACAATATTTTAATACATGAACCTATTAAAACTACAAAATTTTAATTCTTTTTTGTACTGAAATGAAATACATAAGGGCTTACAATAAGAGGTCCTGATGCTAACTGAAAAGCGGCATATACTGAGCCAAGGAGTCCAATATAAATATGGTTTGCTCCCATTTGTCTTGTATGATTAGGTATAAGAGGAACTATCATTCCCACTGCGAATAAATCCTGTAAATAAGTTCACAAATTATGAAAGTATGACTTAAAAACTAAATCCTGCAGTAACACAACTGGTAAATAGTACACTGAATCTGAAAATATTACAAAGAAATGTTTTTGGAGAACATGCTGCTTTGTTTGATGATTTTATGTATTTATTAAACTGACGGATTTAACGGTAAAAGCGTAGCAGATGGATAGACATGAAAAAGAGAACTAATAATATATTTGAGCTATGAAGCATGCATTAGTTATTAGAGTTTGACTCATTTCTAATAAAAATATCATGAGTATTGTATAGACATTTTCCACTGAATAATCCACATTCATCACAACTCCACAGGGTTATTGGTATAAAACGTAGCCTATGTCAGTCAGGAATAATTTGGCTTTCTACTGATGAAAGGAATGTTCAAAATTGGCCCATTATCTTTTTCTTATTATAAGAGCAAACAAGCAGATAAGTTTCCAGATGGAGTCAACCATTGCCTATAGACACTAAAGATGTTAATGGTGCATTGCTATCTTGTGGCGAGGTCTAATGCCACATGCATAAGTTGACCGGCTACCATAACCTGTAAACCAGAACACAATAGTGGCAAGCACTAACACTATTGCTGCAGGAATAGGTAAGGCAGTGGTACCAGACCCAGGCGAGACAATGCAGAACTCTACCACGTAAAAACCTACCTCTTCATACTATTAGTATAGATCTATTACTATTGTCATTTTAGTAGTAATTTTTGTAGTCTAGATCTCTTTATTATCAAGTGATTACTTTTTATTTTATAATACTTTTTAACATCATAATAATGTAAGAATTTTGTTCACACAAATAATTATATAAAATTATAATATACTAACCAAAAAGGCAGCCAATTGGAGTATATTTATTGAATTCATTGTTGCGTTTAACTATATAATTGTACTTATATCTTTAGAAAAAAATACTAGAAAAATATAACGTAAAATATGTGATCACATCATATGATAACCTAATGTGAATGTCAAAGCATGACCGATTTATAGTTGTAAATATTTGCGCATCATCTGGATCACCTTTGTGTAACACGTTAAACCTGATTTACATAACATTGAACCAATTATTATCATTCATTGTCGCTTAGTCGATCTTAAAGTATTTCAAATTAAAGTTTTCATTTCAGTTTTTGTTATTAATGGATTGATCTGTAATCTTGACTCTTGTATGTGTAAATTTACAAAGATAAGAATATAGTTATTCGTAGTATTAACTATTTATTATGTACTCTTTGTTATCAGTATTTTCTCTAGAAATTTGACAGTACGGTAATGTATAAAATTAAATACAAAATTGAAAATATTATAATAAAATATACATTGTTATTTGTGGTTAGATATCAGTTATTACCACAGGTTATCACGTCTTGTCATTAGTGATTAGTATTGCTGCTCGATAGTCCAATTCGATAGCCAATCGATAGTCCAATTCGATAGCCAATCGATAGTCTATCGATATTTTAAGAAAAAACGATAATATCGATACTATCTATAGTTTCGATATCTCATTAAGGACAATAGGTACTATTGGTAAGCAGCAATACTATCGATAATATCGTATTTGAAAAATTTAAAACTATCGATACAATCGATAGTATTGCCATGCTTGCATCTCTAAGTAGTCTGTGGTATTGCCTCTCAATATTACTACAACTGTCGATGTAATTGATAGTATCGATAGTTTTGTTATATCAATAGTGACCTTTATTTCGATACTATCGGTTACGCTGGGGTAGAACTAAATTTGAAGTTTACAAGTAACTTTTTAATATGGGTAGACAAAGAAAATTATAGTTGTAAATTTTGAATACAAAAATATATTCTACCACTTACCTTTATACTTTTATGTCTTTACCGAAACTATTGAAAAAACGTAACTATAGATGGTACAAAACTATCGATGGCATCGATAATCAGTATAATATTGACGATCAATACTATCGACTTAATCGATTGTTTACTCATCTCCAACCATGAAACAAAAAAAAACAAGTGGAAGTGAAGAGTGGGCGTACCGCGTGCATCACTATTATGCGCTGTTACTCTAAATTGCCTTAGTGATACTTATCATATCTTTAGGAGATAGTCGTCGTGGGAAAATCTATTATACACTGAATTATGCCGTATTGTGCCATACTTGAATGCAAAAATGATAGTAGAATACAGATGATTAAAAATGGAGATATTTTATATCATCCGAAAGTACAATTTTCATTTTATTTTAATAAAATTACTACTTTAATATAATCTCTAATGATATAATAGAAAGTCAAGCTAAAGTCAGCCGTACATCTTATATATAAAGTTCATTTTAGGTTGACCTAATTTTTCTAGAAAGATGTACGTAATGACAGTCATTACGTATATCGTTCTAAAAAGTTCCCTACTCAAATATAACCAACTGAAAACAACGGAAAAATCAATACTGCCATCTATTGTAGAATAGCGAAACTATTAAGATTATGGTTTCACTATTGTACAAATAGATGAGTCTATTTTGAATAGACTACAAAAGGACGTAAATACTCTTTTTTTGTAGCAAAATAAAATTTATTGTAACGCAGTTTGGTATATTTTTAAATATTCTGTTTGTGTGTTTCGGATTATTGTTGTTTAAAATGAAAACGATCAATGAAACAATGTTTGCATTAGTAGTTTATATGCAATAATGCTTATTTTATGTGTGAGATGGCGATCGCGGTCCTGATACAAATGTTTGTACTTCCCACTTTCGCTTGTTTTCTGTGTTCCATGTCTCCAACGCTAATACTATCGATAGTAGTTGTTAATTGATTAAACGATAGTATCGATACTATCGACTTTACAATCGACAGTTTAGCTTTTTTTAGATTAAAACTATCGATTTTTCGGCAACACTACTTGTCATCATAGCAGTGTTACCAGATACACGGTAATTGCCGTGGATTAGACATGCGCAAAACATCACCTTATGAAGTAATGTGATGCAACATTACCTTTTCGGTCAGGTGATATCACTCGATAACATTACGCATTACTCGAAACATTACGCGACGCATTCGAAAGATTTGATAACGTTTGTACTTCAACTGTACTATTACTTGAGGTGATACGTAATATACGTATTACTTGTTGCACTGCCATAAATCGTAATATATTTAGTTTACAGTTAGAAAAAGTTTATATCATATTACTTGAAAACCTTGACAAGAAATTCCTAGCACATGGTATATTTGAAAAATGAATATTTTTTTTAGATACGAGAAGGTCTTTGATATGAGAAGGTTTGACCCTACCTACTGATTTTTTTTTGACGATTAATAAATAATATGACGCTGATTACCGCAAAATGATTAAGTCAATAAAGTTGATTTTCCGTCATACTTAGCCCAATATATTAAGTTACACCGAATAAAGACGCATTATGTAGTTTTACATAACTAGTTCAAAAGGGGGTTAGGATTGGCAGACATTTATCTTATATTATTTTTAAGTTTTGTTTTTATATTTATCAATCACTAAGTCACTAACATATAGTACTGTACATCTATCTATAATAATATTATAAATGCGAAAATTTGGATGTTTCAATGGATGTTTGTTCACGTTTGTTCACGAATCACGCAAAAACTACTGAACGGATTTGAATGAAATTCGGCACACGGGTAGATGATGATCTGGAATAGCACATAGGCTACTTTTTGGAACGAAGTTCCTTATCGCGCGTTGTGAAAGGGGGCTAGACGGAAAAAATTCTTACGAAAAGTTGTCACGACACTTTCTGCTATAGTATGGTATTGTAAGCACAGAAATATCCAGCCACTTCCCTTTAGCTCGTGCATTGAAAGTGAAAGAGTCTATCTACTATTTGAGTTTACTTTTTTTCTAGTGCCAAATGTTCGACATTTATACAGAATGTCGGCCGAATGTCGAATTTCAACCAAAAGTTGAATTTCGACGGAAAGTCGAATTTCGAACGAGTGTCAAAATTCAACCTAGTGCCGAATTTCGATCGGTTACCGAGTTTCGACCGCCGGTCGAAATTCGACCGGGTTCCGAAATTCGACCAGGTGCCGAAATTCGACCGTGGGTCGAAATTCTACGAAGTTCCTTAGCGCGCGTTGTGAAAGGGGGCTAGACGGAAAAAATCTTACGAAAAGTTGTCACGACACTGCTATAGTAAGGTATTGTAAGCTATGCAGAGTGCGGATGTTTCTCTGTCTGTCTCTCTCTCTCTCTCTCTCTCATAGAAAGCAAGCCAGATATTTTCATTTCTATTTCGCATTGCATACTGTTCAATGTCGCGACGATTATTTTTGTTGAGTGTATACAGGTTTTTTGTAAATAATAATAAAAGGAACTTCGTTCCACCCGGGTGTCCCTTGACACCTCTCAAGTTTTTATTCCGGAAGATTGGGTGATCCCGCGGGATTCGCCAAAAACTTTTATAATGCAGCGGGCTGCACGCTGCAGCTATTATTCACTAAACCTATTCTTATTATACTACCTATATATAATATTCCTATTTAGCTATATTTACACTGAATTTTTTACAATTTGGATAAACTGCACTAATAAATTATAAAGTTATTAGCATGTAATTAAAAGAATTTTAATGAATATCTAGCCAACAACATGCTTTGCGCCAACTGATTCTGTTCAGTATTCCAAAAAATGTAAATAATTCAAGTGATCATAGGCTAAATAAACCCGGCTAAATAAAAATAAACCTTCTCATAAAAACATACCGCTTAAAATCCGTCACGAACGTTTCTTGTTTTCGCCTTATCTCGTGTCTCTATCTAAATTGTGAAACAACGTCCATCTATCTCACTCTACCGCACGAAGTCGATTCGAGTAGTCAGAATGCGAAATTACGTTCCAGAAACAAACATTACTTAGATCAAACATCACTTCTCATCACTCCTCACACTCGCACTCTACTAAAGATAGTAAATGCGCGGGTGATGGTGTGATGTTAGTTTTCGTCGCATAATGCGTAATATGGCATCACATCGTGAAGTGATATTACCCGAGTAATATTACGCGCATCACCTACACATGTCTGCCGTGGATGCACGATATTTTCAACTAAAACTCAGTCTACGGTAATGATCTATTTATCGTGTTATTTTCTATGGTATTTTTCATGTTTTTACGTGTTGTTTTTTTACGGTAAATGCACAATTATTAAAATGCATGGAATGAAATGGATATCTCAACGTAGACTCAATTTGCAATACGTGAAGAAAAGCTATTTATATTTCTAGCTACTTTTATGCTAAATATTTTATCTCTACCCCACTCCAATGCTGCATCTGAAATACTGTTCAGCCAAGTAAATGATATCAAAACTAAGAAAAAGAATAAATTGACTACCAAAACTATAAAGGGGAACATTTTGGCTCAGCAAAGTATTTGTCGAAGTAGTAATTGTATTGATTTTGCCCCATCAAAAGAGATATTCAACAAAATGACTGGCTCAATTTAGGACCTACATGTAGAGCTTTTAGAACATTTATCTTTAAAAATGAAAAACAAAATAAAATGTTTTATTTATATTGACACGGTAATACACACCATAATTTTAAAATAATACATAAGGTATTTTTTTCCTAACGTGTTAATTTCTGCCTGGCGACACGATAGTTTTCAACTGGTAACACTGCACATAACGAGACAATGACGTTATAATCAATTACGTGTATATATTATACACGTCATTGTGTATAAAAATTATAAATAATAAATAGGTAGGTACACGATATTTCTAAGTATACACGTCATCAGTGTTGCCAGGTTCACTGTTATTACAGTAGATTCGCTGCAATTTAGCTGCTTTTTCCGATTTAACTGTATACTATATTAAAAAATACAAGTATACAGTAAAAACGATACATCCTATGTATTAATTAATTTTTGGATATATTTGTTAAGTGTCTATAGTCCGTAAAATTTAGCTTGATACCTGTAACACACGATCATACCCATCAAATGATCAATTAATTTTCTATTTTTTGAGTGATATTCATTCAAACACAAATGTCATATTTCATGGGACGCAAGACGCGAATAGTGCCGTTCGTGTATCTGATTAACCACAAACCAAAAATGATCGAACACAGAAATAAACATTATCGATTTAAATGTACACGTTTTTAATAAGTAACTCTTACTTATAATAAATTTGTCATATTTTTTCTTTTGTTATATATTTAGGATGAATTTTAAATAACTTTCCAAATAATATTCTAAACATAATATCTTTTTGTAGTCCATGCTACGAAATTGCGGGCAAAAGTTGCCTATAAATAAACAACATAACATTGTGAATAAACATCAGTGCAAAATCTGTGTGGCTCTTGCTTCATTTATTTAAAATAATATTATGTGAAATACCCATGTACAATCATCTTTAAAAGAAATCGAAGAAGAAGAAAATTTTATGATCAAAACGAACCATCTCTGAGTTAAACGGATGTGATTAATAATAATTTTATTAAAAATATATAATTTGATTACATTATAGTGTATTTTACTATTATTTACTGTAAAAGCATTGTTTGTACCTATTTAACTTTGTGATTTACTGTATTTTTATACCAAACTACTGTATTTTTATATAAAAACACTGTACATCATAAATTAATATGTATATAGAGTAGGTACTGTACATTTACAAAGCTGACCTGGCAACTTTTATTGTCATTGTCTTACAATAAAGTCTATTTTTAATTGATGTTCGTAGTAATAATTTTATTACTAGCTAATAATTACAAATTTATGGACCGCTAGTTAGTCCATTGTTTGCATACCAAATTGAACGTTTTTCCCGTACTACAAAGATTATTTTTAGTTGATAGCAATAATTAGTTAAGACCATAGACTAGTGTATAATATTATGCTTTATTTTAGTTAATTTATTTATTTATTTATTTTATTATGCTTTATTATGGTTAAGACTTATTTCCGAGTACTTTCAAAAATGTTGTTTCCGATTCCACGAATCGCGCACACACACTGCTATTTATAGTATAGGTACCTACATTGTTAAAAAATGTAATATTTTTAATACATGTTTTCTCTTTAAACAAATTTATTTTTTCTTTATGTTATAAATTTACTGTAACCTTCTTATGCACGTAACGCGTCAAAAAATGGCAGGAACTAAAACGAATCTAGCGCCACGATTGTTTATATATTTTCCTTCAAATTTACATTTGTTAATTGTTCCGTTTAATTTATTAGTCTCTCGCACAAGTTAGATAAAATTGGCTTTGCAATCGAAATAGGTTCTTATTCACTGGCAATATAAACTACAAATTAATATTCTAATGCAAATTAGTTATGTTTGTTAATTTCGATGGTTTGATGATTCAATTTGCTACACGAAACTGGATATTACTTTTCAGAACATAGCGTTTACTTTTAGATGACGCTACGGATATTCGAAAACATAAACTAGTAAATTATTGATATTCGAATGCAAACTAGCAATGTTTGATAATTTGCCACATGAAATTGAATATTATTTCTCAGCATATACAGTTTACTTTTATATGAAGTTACGGATATTCGAATACATAAACTAGTAGTAATGAAATTATTCGAACAATTTGAATGACGTCTACAATCGAATTATTCGAATAATGTCATTCACAATCGCCCGTCTTTAGATGATACCTAGATTATTTATGTATAAACTATAAAGTTTTGCAATAGAAAATTGAAATGAAACTAAGCAACAAAAAGTATTGTAATTTGTAATATAAAATTGCAAATAAGTGTATAGGTTGTATCATTTCTAGAAAAGTATTTACATATTAAGATATATTCTGGATTATGGTTAAAATAAAAAAAAAGTGTAACGCGTAAAATAAAGTAAGTTTGTTTCGTAGTTTTTGTCATGGAAAGTTAGAAAATACCTAAATACCGATATATTTTACATGTGAAAAACAATGGTTAATTAGAATTAACCATCCTTATTTAGAAGTAACGTATTTTATTTATTCCCATATTTTTAGATGTCATATTTACATGCTCATGACTAACAAGGACGAGCGAATTTAAAAACAAAGTACCGAAATTCCTTAAATGTTTATAATGGATTCATCGTCAATAGTGAGTTTTAACAATGATACAACATACCAGAATACTCTTAAAGGTGACGATATTAACGTTCATGAAATAGCTCTACATGCAATGCGAGATCGCTGCCTACTTCTCCAACGTAGAATTAACACTTTGGAATCTAATAATATGAGATTGAAGTTAGAAATAACAAAAAATTCTGACAAACAATACTTACCATTGCAAGATGACAAACAGCTTTTAGTTGAGAAAATTGCAGAGCTAAATAAGCAAAAGTCACAACTATTACATCATGTGTTTATGGTTTCTTGTGAGAACAAAAATCTATGGGGCAAATTGTCCCTTCTTAAAAGTCCAGACAAAAGTCCTGGAAGAGATACTAAACAGCCTCTTGTGCGTACCAACACTTATATTCACAGCACCCCAAAATCATTGTCTAAGAATCAAGAAAAGCAAGCAGACATTAGTCTAGAAGAAATATCTTTGAAAATGATTAATAACTATATATTAGAGAAGTCGCAACTAATAGAGCAATATGAGCAAATGGTCCAAAATAAAGATGAAGACGATGATGATAACATTGTAAATTTTGATTCTATAGGTTTTGTTTATATGGAGGATCCACCCACTGATTCATTAAAAGAAATTCAAATTCAAACTGAAAAATTATTGAGTTTAAAAAAAGAAATGGCACAACAAGAAAAAGACTTAAAATTAGTAATTTCTAGAATAGAAAGTGTATTAAAAGGTAATTTTATTTTTTATTAAGTCATGACTTGATTAAAGCTGAAAACATATGTTTCAACAAGCTACTCGAATTGAACAATTCATAAGACCTCTAAATAACAAATGCTGGAATGAAATAATTTTTTTATAACATTAAACAGCAAACAAGCAGATGGCTCTCCTGATGGAAACAAAGATGTTAATGGCACTTTTCTATTATGGCTGGGTAGCAATTCCACATATATAAGTTTACTAGCTACCTTACCCTCCAAACTGGAACATACAAATGATGAACACTGATGTTATTACAGCTGAAATAGATAAGGCGGTGATATCATATGCTGGTGAGATGATACAAACCTACCACCTATAAGTCACAATGGCAGTGACACGTAGTCAATCATCCACTTTTTACAATCTTTCTAGCAATTGTACATAGTCTATTCTTCGAAAGGGGGCTGGATTAACATGTATTTATTCTGGTTCTACCTGCATCGTGCAGCTTGTTCCATTATAAAAGTTGAGTTCTTATGAGAAAAACTCATTTTCCCGGATAAAAAGTGGCCCATATGCTATTCCAGGTCATAATCTACCAGTGTGCCAGATTTCAACCAAAGCTGTTCAGTAGTTTTTGCGTGATTTAGTAACACCCATTTTTCCATCTGTCCAAACTTTTACATTTATAATATTACTAGCTGCCACGTGCAGACTGCTATAAAAGTTTTTGGTTAATCTCATGGGATCATATAATTTTTTCAAAGTAGCCTATGTATTTATTTTTAAAAGTAGCATATGTGCTATTTCTGGTCTTCATCTACCTGCGTGCCAAATTTTATTCAAATCCGTTCAGTAGTTTTTGTGTGATTGAGTAAGAAACATCCATCCATCCATCTATCTAAATATCCAAATTTTCGCATTTATAATATTAATATAGATTAATATAGACTAGCTGCAGCATGCAGGCCGCTGCATTATAAAAGTTTTGGGCGAATCCCAATGGGATCACCTAACTTTTCCAGGATAAAAAGTACTTTATCTGCTATTCCAATTCATACCTGTATGTCAAATTTGATTCAAATCCATTTAGTAGTTTTTGCGTGATTGAGTAACAAACATCCACCCATCCAAACTATTGCATTTATAATATAAATGTAGATACATGACTTCATTGACAAGTTGTATAAGTTCATAACTTATGTGTTAAAATACATGCCAAAAATGTAATCTTGTAGCCATTTATATTTTAAAATAGGTATTACAAATAAACTCACTTGTATTTCTAATTAAGTGGTTTTTAGGGTTCCGTACCTAATAGGTAAAAATGGGATCCTATTACTAAGCCTCCTTTGTCTGTCTGTCTGTCATCAGGCTGTACCTCATAAACCGTGATAGCTAGAAAGCTGAAATTTTTACAAAATTATGTATTCCTGTTCTCCGCTATAAAAACAAATACTAAAAATAAAAAAATGAAAATATTAAGGGGGTTTACAACAAACGTAGTTTTTTCCAGTTTTTTTATAGATGATGGTATGGAACCCTTTGTATGCGAGTCCGACTCGTACTTGGCTGTTTTTTTACTATTTTATATACCCAACCAATTTGCCTATTTACAGCATCATCAGGTTTTGCCCAGTTAATAGTTTGTAATTAAGGAAACCAGTTTGGTGTATAATATTTAAAAATAATGAACAAGAATCACAAGTGAGTTTATTTATAATATCCATTTTAAAGTACAGTTTCACTAAGTGCCTCCAAAGGTGATGCCTTAAGTGTGTATTTGTGTTAAAATATGTACGAAGATCATTAGATTAGAACACCCTACTCCAGCCTGATTTAAGTTTTAATAAGATTTTTTTTAATAATCCGTCAATAAAGAATATATATTCATAACAATAAAAATCTGAGAATCAAATATGGGACTTTATGATCTGAGCCAAACAGGCTGACCTCTTGAACACGAGCCAGCCAAATCATAGTAAAATAAAATTCTAAATAAATGTGTTCAGTAGATGCCTTGCTATATTGTTATTATTAAAGATGTAGCTAAGCAATTCATAAGTTACAAAGGGATTCTTGCCAACTTGGAAACATGATAACTTGTATTTTCCTTGATAGAAAAAATTCAAAGTTACTTATGAACAAAAAGTGAAACCCTTAGTATGGCGTAAATACGTAACGGGAGGTCATCAGTTCTTAAATAACAGCAAAACAACATATTTGCTATAAATTATATATATTATATTTTTAAAATGTGTACAAATTATAAAAAGGAAATATCAAAATCCACACTAGTATCTCCCATCTTAGAACCATCACGCTTCCCCCCTGTTCTGTAGAAAGCCAAAATATTGATTTACTTGAAATCTCATTTTGCAAATTGAACTAACCTCAAACTAGACATTACCATACTTTTGTTTTATTGTTTTTGAAATGATGTTGGGAATAGAATAAATAAACATTGAATAGCCACACTGATCATTTTTGAGTAAGAGATTTTTTTTTATATAGAAAAAGTGGTAACTGGACAAAAGGCTCACCTGGTGGTAATTATCATTGCCTATACACAACTACATTACCAGGGGTCTTGCATTTGCATTGCTAGCCATTTGAGAATGAGTAATCTCTTTTCTTGAGGGTTCCCAAATCTGTATGGAAACATTCCTGCCGATAATTGGTTCCACATAGGAGTAGCGCAGGGCAAAACATTGAGATGGTGAGGCTGAAACTTTGAATTTTGTTGCTAAGTTCAATGGTAAAATTCGGTAGCAGGAATTATAGCCCTTGTGCAAGCTTATATATTTTACTGGGTTGTTTGATTTTTTTAGCAGCATATTTATACAAACTGATTTTTCTAACAGGTTACAGTTAAATGAGACTTTATGCTGGTTAGTATGAGAATATATAAAACTGTCTGATTTCTAAGAAAATAATATTTTTTTCAGATGGCTATAAATGTCCAACATGTGTTGCAAATAGGTCTAGAAATATTTCTCTTGAAAATAAAGAAACTGAGATTTCCAATAGTTTAATAAATTGGGAAGAACAAGAAAAATCTAATATGCTTAAAAACCAATCAGATATAGCAGAAAATGATTTCCAGGATAGTCAGAAACTTCAAGTGAGAAATGAGTCTTCTGATAAAATATGTCCTATCTGTGGTGATACATTCCAAGAAAATACATCTTTTACTGAATTTCAGTCTCATGTAGAGAGCCACTTTATTGGTGAAACAGAAGTTGACTCAATAGATAATTTTGATACTACAAATTCATTAGATAATATTATATAAGAATCTTTAAATAGCACTTAGCATTTTTCAACATGTATACACATTCACACACACATCTCACTTGATATCTCTTATGTGATAGGCCAGTGGTGTAAGATTCACTTTCATTATTTCTTTATTGTACTTAAAAAGTATTTTCACATTCGTATCTCCGAAGGGGTAGGCAGAGGTACAATAAGTGCACCCACGATTAGTCGAAGATACTTGGTCCCACAAATGTGATAGTTGGCAAGCCTATCGCCAAACCGGGCATTTCCAATCCCGGGCAACTTTGTGTTTATCAGAAAACTGAAAAAACACTTTGTTAAGTGCCCGACCTGGGAATTGAACCTGGGACCCCGTGGTCAACGCCAGCACTGGACCACTAGATCACAGAGGCGATTATTGTACTTAACTTCCGTCATTTACCCAATTTCTGGTGAAATCACCATACTACCCATTTAAATACAGTTGTACAATCCACTATCTACATTTCTACAAACTCATTATTTTTATTTGTAAAAAACATGGTAGTGCTTACCATGCTTTCAATGTCATAAATCTAAAAGTTTTATTGTTAATGTTAACAAAAGAAAAGCAAAACTAAGAGACTAAGGTGGCTCAAATTACGTAAAGATGCATTGTGGTAACCAATAAAACTCAGGTTAATAGCAATCACGGGGAGAGCTGCTTGTTATTTATCAGACATCAAATAATTCTTAGTCAAGCTGCCCATACAGAAACATGCAGAATGGCTGCATGATTGATGATAAATTACAAAATGTTGGTAAGACTAGGAATTGTGTAAATTTCAAGGGGAAAACAATCTTCAGTAGCACATGCTTCCCTCAGCTGTGATTGACAGATTTCTATTTGACTATTGTCTCTTCTGCTTGGGTTCTAAGAGAATTCATATTACATTTAATCAGAGTGAACTTTAATACAATGGAAAATTTAATGTTTAGTATAACATAGCTGCCGATTCTCAGCCTGCAGAAATTGAGAAGTCGATTGGGACAGTGCCTGCTAAAAAATGAACAACATCAGACATAAGTATACTGAAAAACAGTAAAAATATATATTTTTTAGAGGTTCTTTTTCAAATAAGTACTGTCTACTTATATCTCAAGAGGTAGGTGTCCACTGATATCTCATGAAGTATTAGGTAAAGGTGGAGGTAGTGCTCGGATCAATCACTTAAAACATATACCTGCGTTATATCTCAGTCAATGAGGTCTCGCCGTCTCTTTTTATACAGCTGTGTTAGAAAAAAAAGAAAAGACCTTAGGAGAAGACAGCAGTATTTAAAGTTGTGTTTCAAGTAGGTATTATAAGTGTTGCTCCAGATATAATGCAGCTTCATGGGCAGAACTGCACTAGCGAATCCACGATTGGCCAATTTTAAGTCCAATGATGTGATAGGTGACACCTATCAACAAATCGAGCCTATATTTGAACTATATAGTTGTTTTTCAAAAAACCGGACAAATGCGAGTCAGACTTGCCCACCAACGGTTCCGTACAAATTTGTACCCACAGAAATCGAATATCACAGTTTTTTTAAAACGCTTTTCCCGAAATTCTGTTTCCAAATCCCGTATTAAGACTATATTTTTTATGATTTAATTACAATGTATAGTTTCCGATTTTATACCATAGGTAACTATAGTATAAAAGATCGAGCATATTTATAGTTTATTATAAACTTTCATGCCAAGTTTCATTTTAAAACTTAGAACCAGATTTTTTCTGTTTTTGAGTAAATTACAATTAAGGGCCATCCGTAAATCATAATTATTAATGGACAAGCAACCCTTGGCTGTTACATCCATATCTTTGTGCCAGTGACTCCATTTTGTCATTTTTTAAATTGCTTCATGAATGGTTTGACTGAGATTGCTTCAATTTTGTTTGCTTCAATTTTTCCTGTGGTAATATGTTCCATGTGTTCCAAAACACAGACACCACATCCAACTTTCGTATAAGATGCTCTCCTTGTAAATTTATAGATTCTTCCATCTAATTTGTGTGACCAGACTGGATTTGAATATAGATGATAACTCTGAGCGTAATACCTACTTATTAGACAATTTTGAAAACTTCTATGACATCGCCTCTATCCTCTAATGTTGATAAATTTTCAAGTCTTCTCATAACGTAGTTTTTGCAGATATCGAGGGGGTATTTTTGTAACCCTTCTCTAAACACTGTATGCGATCAATGTCTGGACAAATAAGAAGTCTTATATATTTATAAAGGAGAATGATGAGCCTTCATACAAGTTTGGCCTAAAACTCAACACATGATGATAGCTGTTTACCTTATTGTAATACATTATTAATTTCTTCTGAAATGTAAATTGTTTTACGGACACTTTTTATAATACTAAAATTCACGAAACTCTTTGAAAGATTAATATTATTTGAATTTACAATTGTTACATTCTATTTTAAGTCACCGCGTCGCAATATATCGTCAACATAAATATAATTCATTTTTGTATCAGTCATCATAAAGATTATTTGATTTTAACCACTTAAAAAACAATATAGTTTTTGATTACATTAAAATATTTATCCATGATACTAAGATTACTTGTTTATACAGTCTTCTATGTTGTAGGTTTCGACAATAATAATAAATATTTTAATTTTTGTTACGTTTTATACAATAGTTTGTTAAAAATTTTGCATCATACCTATCGGACATGTTTATAATTTATTTTGGTTGGTCAGAAATAAAAGAAA
The DNA here is from genome assembly GCA_036924255.1 of Apodemia mormo. Taxonomy (NCBI): domain Eukaryota; kingdom Metazoa; phylum Arthropoda; class Insecta; order Lepidoptera; family Riodinidae; genus Apodemia; species Apodemia mormo. The sequence continues at coordinate 16,933,660 of JAUPFN010000009.1, read as the reverse complement.
ATGTTAATTTTAAGACAGAAAAGAAAAATCTTTGCTTGATTTAGAAATAAGAAAAAGCGTACAAGTATGATTAGTTTCATGACTTTCCAAGTAAAGTCCTTTTAAAATTAACTTGCCTTTAAACAGTGTCCGTTGAATTCTGATATTGACTTATTGTAAACTAGCTGTTGCCCGCGACTTCGTCCGCGCGTACTTTGTTTACTCCGCACAGCTCCTCTATGTGATAGCGTGATAATATGTAGCCTATATGTTGACCCGACCTATTAGTAATATTCATACAAAATTTGAAGTAAATCCATGCAGTACTTTTTGAGTTTACCATGGACATACATACATACATACATACAGACAAACAGACAAAAATTCTAAAAATTATATTTTGGCTTCGGTATCGATTATAGATCACGCCCCAAGTATTCTTTTAAAAAAAATCAATGTACAGTTTTGACTTTCCTACGATTTTATTATATGTATAGATTAAATTAATTTAAAAATTTCGGGTGAGGCTATATTCTTGTAGCCCTTTTAGGCCGATCTCATCATTCTCCTTTTGTGAAAAATTCCATTGTGATGTTACTGATGATATTTTTATATTTCCAAGAGTGTAAAGTGACATCGTTTGCAACATCCTTTGTGTAAAACAGAACACTTGCTTGGATAGGACTTATGATCTATTCTTTAGTCCAAATATGAATGTTAAGTTTGCGGATTGTATGCTTATCAGGTAAAGGGTTACCAAAATATTCGACATAATAATAATAATGCTGGACAAATTAAGTACATACATGAATTGATCTAACCCCAAAGTAAACAAATTATTTGCTTGTGTTATGGGTGCTAATCTACGAATACATAGATAAATACTGTTACATACTTAATGAACACACAAACCTAGAAATACAAACATCTTATGCTCATTGCACAAATGCTTGCCCCTGCTGGGAATCGAACCCGAGCCCTATTGTTAGGTTTTCAGGTTTTTGGTTTTACACATTAATTTCGCGTTTTTGTATTTTGTATTTTAACGTGACGCCACAAAGCTTTTGACCTCCCTGCCCTTTGTCTCCTTATATTTCGTTGGCACCCCCTTTTTCTTTTACATTGGTTATATTACGCCACAGCCCACACGTTATGGGGGGACTTTTTATCCTGTGGGCTGTGGCGTAATTTATGAATTATAGTTACCTACATAGTTTTATTTGTAGTTTTTTTTCTTTATTTATTTAGGGACTTTATCTTTTTCAGATATATCAGTCCCATTGTACCCTAATAACAAATATGTAACAGTGTTTTAACTTATTAACTAAATTTTATTAATAGTGCTTTAACATATAAACGAAATTTTATTAATATATTGGTTTATGCTCTAGCTATTGCCACGATAGCACATGAGATATACATAGATAGCCGAGCACTTCAGGTGAAGGTCTTGACAAAATACTATAAAAAACACCCACATCCAACATATTTATTTTATACTTATCTATCATGACTGTCCTCTCGCTTTCATTCTATTTATAGGTAAAGTCCCTATATTTTAAATCAATATATATTATAATACTATATATGCGAAATTTTGGATGTTTATTACTCAATTATGCAAAAACGGCTGGTATGTATGCCTAAATCTTTAAAAATACGCAACGAATTTTGATGCAGTTTTCTTTAATAGATAGATTCATTCTTGAGGAAAGTTTTATTATATAATCCTATTCGATATGCCTACGGGAACAAAAGCTTTGCGGGTGAAACCGCTTGCAGGTCACTAGTATTAAATATACCATTCTATTTCAGTGTTTGTCCACACTGATTACTTAGTGTTTATACCAAAACTTTAACTCCACTGATCTAGTTTTTTCAAATTTTTTTACCAATATTTTGTACAACTGCATACCTTTGAAATCATAGAATAAGTTTCTATTACTCATCAGTTTTTTTAAATATAAAGTTACTCATAACAGGAAATGTTCCATTGTAAATGTTTATAAGAAGTAAAATAATAACTAAGTGAATTTAAATATTTTTTATTTGTTTCTATTAAAATGAAATACCTAAACGTTTTAGTTGTGTTTTATTTCTTAGGCTAAGTCTGTAGGCTTTACATCTGTGCTGGTAGAAGGTTGCTGTGTTGACTTCTGGAGTAGGTTTTTACTGAACCAATTCGGTCTTTCTTTTTTCATTTCAATGATCCTTTTTCCTTTCCAAAATTCTGGTGGCTGTAAAGATTTAAAACAAAATAATGATAATATTGCTTTTATAGACAACTAGCTGACTCGGCAAACGTTGTTCTGCCTTTTTTAACTACTCTTTTTTTTCTATATTTTCTCACCTTTTAAACCTTTCCTGGACTTCAACTATTAATTCAAAACAAAAATTAGCCAAATCGATTCAGCCGATCTCGAGTTTTAGCGAGACTAACGAACAAGCAATTGATTTTTATATATATAGATTACTGCACTGTAAGGACATATTCACACCGAAATAGCAGTGGCTGACAGGGACATAAACGAGCACTTTCAGTGTGAAATAATTTTAAAATTTATCTACATACTTAAAAAGTTGAAAAGTTCGACAAGGTCGCTCACCAGTTCTCTGTGTTCTAGCGACGGGATAAGTTGTGTAATTGTGTCATTTCTAATTTAATAATTTTCACTCCAAACACACGACACGAGTTTCCTTGCCAAATGTAGAAATTAAACTGGTCCAAAAGGACTAGGCTATCCAGTAGGCTCTGCCGGCCTCGTCGCGCCGCTATCGGCCGCTGCCATTTCGGTGTGAATCGGCCCTAAATATGTAACTTGCATTGGTATATACACCAAGTATATATTTTGCCCAAGTGCCAATGGTCTTGTTACAATTTATTGACATTTAATATCTTATTTTATGGTAGTCGTAAAATAGCAGCCACAATGCACATTTCCATACTAACAATGTGGTGGAAATTGTCTTTGTACAAATTGCATCTAACCTCAAAATATACAATACCTGCCGGTTTCCATTTCTTAATAATTAGTTTTGTTTATTATTGAATTTGTAAACATACGAGTGAGTGGGCTACCTGATAGAAAGCAATGACCATTGTCCATGGACATTTGCAACACAAGGGGTTGGTTGATTGCCAATGCAGTGCTGGCTTCTAAGGGATATGATAATGATGAAAAGCTACTCGAAAAAACCGTGTGAGGTAGGCTGTTCCAAAGTTTGACTGTTCGTATGCATAAGGTACGTACAAATCGAACAGTCGTAGATGACCAATCGTCAAGATGGTGTGGGTGGAATACTTCACACACTACGGCGTGCAGTGCGATGGCGGAACGTGGATGCCGGTACTAAATCGTAAAGTTCATCAGAAACTCCCCCATATAAAGACCAAAGAGATCCAATGTCTCTCTGGTGATTAAGGGGTATGACGGGGGATAACTATAGGGTTGTTGACAGGCGTTCCAGTCTTTGTTGGATTTTGTCAAATTGGAGGGTTCGATACTAGATACATAATAAGCAAAAAATCCCTAGTAGTATTTAACTCTCAATTACTATTAAGAATATCAGGTTCAATGGATTACAATGTTAATAAATATTATGCATAAAGCATAATTTACTAGTAGTATGAGTATATTTCCAGATTATTTTAATTGGCTGACCCAAGATAAACATTAATAATTTATAGAGCAGTAAAACTGCGACAATAAACTTGAGCGTCTCCAGAACCTTTGCATTAGATTCATATTTGGCTTACGCAAAAATGATCATGTTTCCGAATATAGATTAAAACTCAAGTGGCTACCAATTCGTCTTCGCCGCAATACTCACGTCCTTTCTCTTCTATACTGTGTACTGTTCGACCCGCATACACCAACATATTTAAAGGAAAGATTTGAATTTCAGCATACTCATTATAAACATCTAAGATCTATTGATAATCTTTCACTTCGCATACCACCTCAAAACACAAATTATTACCATTCTTCTTTTACGTGTCAAGCTATAAGGCTCTGGAATTTGTTGCCCTTACATATCAAGAAAGCTGAAAGCCTTAATTCCTTTAAATCACAACTTAAGAAATATTATCTAAATTCATATTATACATATTTCTGTTTGTTGCATATATTTTGTAAGTATTAATTACGATTTTCTTTAGTATTTATTTATATGTATTTGTTAGTATGTTATATATTATGCATATATTTTGATATATTTACTTACTCTATTATATTTTGTTATATAGTTTATGCAGTTTATTTTGGTAGCACCATATACCCAAGTATAAATATTAAAAAAGTATCTCCTTTGCCTAATGGTTGTCTGGCAGAGATCGCTCTGTAGCGATAAGACCGCCTTTGTGTACCCATGTACCTACTTCAAATTGCGCACCAATAAATACAAGAATAATAAAAAATATTTATTATTCTTGTATTTATTGGTGCGCAATAAAGTGTATTCATTCATTCATTCCCATATAACCCTAAATCAGATCTGTACCAAAAGACACAGGCCGTTTTAGTTTTGAACATCCCTTGTGTGTCTTTTGGAGTGGCAGATATTAAATTAAGTGGAATAATTTTATACGTTTTTTTAATCAATAAAACAAAATATATATCTAGGAGTAGTTGTATAAAAAATATAAAGACTTTGATTGACTTCTGCTATCTTAAATGTTACCATAGTACAAATACAAAATATTTTATTTCATGTACTTTAAATATAAATAAGTTAATATACAATCATCTTTATTATATATAAGAACCAAATTAAATTGCTCACTGTTTTATACAAAGGTATAGTTTAAAGCAAATAGTATTGTTTATTATTTTACAGCAATTACTATCGACATTCGTGTCTGAGAGTTCCTCTGACAACAGTATGTGTAATCTATGGTAAATGGTTATTGGGTACTTATGGTAAGTGTCTACACGTCTTGTCGTCACTCGTCACTTATTTTGCATCGGGCAAGTGACAACTTATCATTTGTCAATAAAAATCTTAACCACAGAGTATTAAGGAGATAACTAAATGTTTATGTTAATCTAACTTAAATTCCAACTTTATCTTTATCTAACTATTATTCCCCAAGCCTAAAAAATATATAATATATGTGGATAAGTTGAGGAGTTAATATCGAATCTTACGGAATATATGAAACTAAGATGATTAGTAAAAATAATGATGTATAGAGTCTTGCCCGTGTTCTTTATATAAAATTTCCCAAATTTTTTTTCAAATTGATCTAGCATCTGAGTAAATGGGAATCATTCATAAAAAAGATTTTGACAAATTGAGAACCTTATCCTTTATAAGTTGGTCAAAAAAGGATGATTTCTACGAAAAGTTGTCACAAGACATGGCAGTGTATGTAGTGCTGGTTTGTGTTTCAAAATTTAATGTTTCTTGGGTAGTGGGATTTATGAAGAAATCTCAAATATATAATAATCATTTTATGTTTTTAGATCACGTTAAATTGGAAGATTTACTACTGCAGTGGTATGGATTTATGTACATTGCATTTCAACAGACTTAAGAAATATTATCAAGAAAAACACGAACGTCGATATACGAAACGCGTATGTTCCGGTTTGCAGGATAAGATGGCTAGTAAACTTATGAATGTAGCAATAAGATCCTACCACAAAGATAGCCACGAATCATTTACATCTTTGGTTCTATATGCAATGGTTGTCTCCATTAGGAGAGTCATCTGCTTTCTTAGTATCTAATAATAAAAAAAGAACACTGATTAATCCTTTGAATATAATTCTCCCTGTTTTTTTGTGGGATAGGTAAGTGAACCAAACATTAGTGTCAGTTTGGAGGGCCTCAATGTCACATATTTTACCAACCTGATAATGATTGATTATATATTACTTGTTTCTTGTAATAACTGGGACTGACATTTCATGCTCATCTAAAATAAAGGGTTGTAAATACACAGTCACCAACTCCTGACTATATATCAATTTTTTTAAGGATAGCCTGAATAAAGCCCTTGACAATATTTTCTTATTCAGAGATCTACCTCATTATTTATATTATAGAATAGGCTCAGTATTATAGGCTTATACGCAATTTGTTTAGTAGTTAAGAATGTGTAATGTTTTACTCTGAAAGGATTTTTTTTAATGGAAGAGGGAGCAAACGAGCAGTAGGTGCACCTGATGTTGAGTGATCACCGCCGCCCATGGACATCTGCAATACCAGAGGTCTTGCAGTTGCATTGCCACCCTTTTAAAAATGAGTAAGCTCTTTTCTTGAAGGTCCCCATGTCGTATCTGTTCGGAAAACCCCCTGCCAGTAATTGATTCCACAAAAGAGTAGTGAGAGGCAAAAAGTGCCGGGAGAACCGCACGGTTGTGTACTTCCAGACATCAAGATGGTGTGGGTGGAACTTCAAAAGTGGATGTAATATTTTATTGCTTATATTTAGCTATCTTTTGATTTCACATGTTTACAGAAAATAGCTGTAATTGTAATGGTAACTTCTTGATATCTTACCTGATCAGGCACATTTTCCCCTTCATATAAAACAATGACATCAGTTTCAATTGGTTTGTTACTTCCCAGCTCTTCTTGAATTTTTGCTTGAATTTCTTTAGTTTCTGCTTCAACTTTTTTGTAGCAATTTCCTGGGATTAAAACTAGTTGTAGTTTAAGCTTAAGAATAATTGGTAACAATAATATACGAAAACCATAATTTGAAATAACTTAATCATATAGAAACTGGAAACTGCCACATTAATATTCTTGAAGAAGACTACCACCGAATACTACTTAACTGCATGACTAGACAATAAATGATTCTAGGCCACACCACATCAATTGCAAAAACGTAAAAATGCAATATACATAGCAATATAGCAACGTACCATTAACACCTTTGGTGTCTATAAGTGATAGTTGACTCTTCCTATCAGGAGACCTATCTGCTTGTTTGCTATCTTATAAAATAAAAAAAAAAACATACTCAATGATCACTTTGCAACTAAAGCATTTTCAGAGGAAAAAGAACTACCTCACTCAACCTGGGCAAATTAAAGAAGTGTCAATGACAAAAAAATTATTATGTTCTTTGTGCTGTATCTGTAAAATCCTGATTCTGAACCTCTTGTTGAAAACAGTATATTAACTAACCGGCCAGCCACGCGGATCGCCGGTGGCGGCGACGATGCGACGGGCGAGGCGAAAATTCAGCAATACAATCGATAGCATCAATAGTATTCATGATTTTTAAAAAATAAACTGTCAAATGTATGGATACTGTCGATAGTATTGCTATTTCATAGTGCATTAATGACAATTAGTATTGATACTATCAAAACCATTGATAATCAACTTTATTCTTATACTGACCGATGGCTATTGATTGTACAAACTATTGAAACGAGGGTGGATTGAAAAGTACTCTGCCACACTGAACCTGAACACAGATCCATTCAATTCTAAAAATCAAATCTACGCACATTATTTAGTTCAGTTCAGAGTAGTTGTGTGAAGTTCGAAATGTGTGCAATAATTTGTTGTGATTTTATAATTTTTTAACAAAGCAATCGGACATTTTCAGCTGCTCGATTTGCTCCATTTCAGCAAATGGAGCAAATCGAGCAGCGTGCTGTCATTAAGTACCTCCATAAGAAGGGGCTATCACCGAAAGCCATCCATGATGATATGGTCAGTACATTAAGGGAAATGGATAGCAGAATTCAAGTGTGGCAGAGAGAGTGTGAAAGATGAACCCCGATCTGGAAGGCCTTCGATGTCCACTACTGACAAAAATATTAAAAAAGTACTTGATTTAATCGAATGCCATTAACCTTGTTTTGATCGGTCCAGCCGTTCAAAAGTTATGAGATGTTTACTACAGACATACATACAAACACACACACACGAACACACACACACAGAGAGACATACAAGAGACACACTGACGTCATCGCGACAATAGTTGAAAAAGGTTCCTAGGACCTCAAAACGTGGACATCTGATGAAAATTCGATTTTTGAAAATCAGAGCAAAATCAGTAACTCTCTTATCAACATATGTAGCGGAAAGTTAAAAAATACAAGTGTAATAATAGATTAATATTGTTTTATGAATTAAATCTACCAATAAAATGAATTAAATCTACCATGCCAAAGTATTTTAACTTGTTTTAATTCGTTTAATTTGAGCATTTTAACTCGTTACTTTTATAATAGATGGCGTTAGAAGTAATAAAATTCTAATACAACATAATATATCTTCTATTTTATTTTAATATTTATAAAAAGGTATTTTAATGGTAGAACATATCTGGACATGAATTTAAATTACCACGTGAAAGATCAAACCTCAAAGTGCGATAATTTTTCAGTAACAGATACCACAAAAGTGCATAGAAAGTCCCCTAGTGTATGGGCTCGCTTCACTCGCTAATAAAAAGGACTTACCACATAGATATCCACGTTCATGGTGATGGCCACAATCATGGCAAACTTTTATATTTGTCTTTGGTACCAACATTTTCCACACTTGATCTGGTGAACCAAATTTTCTTTTCCATCTTTTCTCTAATGTTCTTCGAAACTTGGGTACAGCTAATAATAACCCATCGCCTACGATGTCCTTAACAGAAAATTTATTTGGGTTCACCAACTGATTCTCTTGAATGTAGGCTAAACCTAGTTCTGAAAATAGATTTCTATTTACAATAACTTTGAAATATGCAATGCGAAATGCGAATTTGAGGTGGGGGAAGAGGAGGAATCTGGGTCTACTCCCCCCTGCGGAATCTTATAAAAATGTTGTAGCCCAAAAACAAACCTAACCTCAAAATGTATGTAGATACACAAAACATCACTTTCCTATATTTTTAGTTATAACCTAACCTAACCTACACAAGTAGTTTACTTGTAGTTCAGGAGTAGTATAATTACAAGCCACCCTGCAGAAACCCGAAATTCGAATGCCAATCCTTGGCCAATCCAATCAAATGTTACTAATTTACAAACCTCTTGGTGGATGTCCGAACATTTGAAAGATGTTTTTTTCTAATATTTTTAAAGTATTTAAAATATTACTAGTGATTCTTGGAATCATTGCTATGACTTATATAGTATATTTTTCTACACCGAATATAAAAATATCCAACTTCGAAGGATTACAAATAACAGGTAAGTAGTTATCAGACACAACACCACACTCATAGACCTAAGACTAATATATTGTTATATACATGGGTAAATGAAAAGTGAAACCACACTTTAAAAACAAATAAACATTTAACATAGGTTATTTTGGCAGTATTGCCAATCATTGAAAAGTGATTAGTGAAGTCAAAAACACCCGATTCTAAAACTAAAATATCCCAAGCCCCGATGGCAGAATCGAATCGACGAGAAGTAAAGAATCGAGCACCTAAGACTTTTCTCACAAGAGTTGTCCTTCTTTTAGGCGCCCCATAGTCCTACAATAATATTGCGCAATATTACGTATAGTGCGATATTATTGACCGTTTAGGGTGAATATTGAAGATTGAACGAAAGTTTGAGCGGGTTAATTTTTATTGTACAATATTTTTTGTTGCACTGTGTAGGCTCAATATTTGCACAACATATGTTTTCACTTCAGAGTCTGGAACGGTCGCGTTCGGTCAGTCACGGTGTTTCATGACGTAATGGTCGTGTCGTAAATTTAAGCAAAATGGCGAGCAAGAATGCTATAAAAGTTATAGAACGGGAGTTTTTACTTGAGTGTGTAGTATTGGATAGAGATTTATTTAACAAAATCACCAGCATGGTTGCTGCCAAAACTTCGTCGACATGTTGCTCCTACGAAAATATTGATCAGACTGGTTTGTTAATTTTATTGAGTAAATTTATTGAACATTTGGAATTAACGGGGTATTCAATATTATTGCACAATAAAAGTATTGCGCAATATTAATGTAGGTCTATGGGCCATCTTCGGGTTCTTTTTGGGGATTTGTTATCCACAGATTAGAAAAAAAACGAGTACGATAAAAGAGAGTACGAGTTACATTTCAGCCAAGCACGGTTCGGATTGCATTAGTCTTTTTAAAGTAATACTTCTTTTTGGTCGTTTCCAAAAAATGAGAGTAAAATTTTTACGATTAGCTCACACATGTGACACCCATAAAATTACATGATGACTACATAACTTAGCTGATATTACGACGAGCGCGCACACCGGCAGCCAGTGACATGAAATTTGCTTATATTATTGTGATAGGCACCCTCACTGACAGCCAAAAAAATTTTGGCTTTGCTAAATTATATAACATTTGACGTGCGCACATACGTACACACACATGCTTTTTTACCATATCAAAACAAGTAAATTATCAAATTTTACCATATCAAAACAAAACAAGTAAATATCAAAAGAAGTAAAAAATGACTTTCCTAAATCTGATGGAAAGTTTAGTATTTCTATCAAAGTCAAAAGTCAAAGTCAAATTATTTTATCCGCTCACACCACCAGCCATTTTCGCATTTTTTCGCAAAAAAACACGGACCGTTACGCGCACACGTTCCGAGTTCGTTCCAGTGGACCATGGTCAAAAATGATTTATGAGTTGCTTGGATTGAATCCGATACTGTAAAGCGTATATTTTTAAGAGGTCTTGAGCACTGCAATACACTGGTGTTAGGATTGTTTAATTTAAATGGCTTAAGCTACAAAATAATTCAGGTGTAACACGACACTTTGAGAAAAATATGACTACTTGTTAGTCGAGGATTTTTAATTCAAAAAGTAAATCGATGACCTATGCTTTTTATTTTTTTTTCATAATTGGTAAACATATACATACAGAAAAAAAAAATCAACATATATTATAGTACAAAAATATATTAATTATTTTAATTATTTTTTTTCATAATTAATACGTTGTTTTTTTCCTAATTTTTAAATAATTTACTAAAAAATAATTAATAGTTACATAAATATTAATTATTTTTTTTCATAATTAATACGTTGTTTTTTTCCTAATTTTTAAATAATTTATTTCTTTTTCAATTTTACGGCTATGTTAATTTTTTTTTAAAATGTCGTTTAGGATATTTCACATTCACATCATATGATTTTTTTTGAGATCATAAATATCAACACTATAATTTACGAAAATAAATAAATATAGGTACCGTCATACCCAAAGCGCTGGTATCATCAAGTTGGTCGTTAACGAAATATATGTTTTATTAATTGATATTTACGGTTTTTTGACAAAACTATTATCTAAATTGTTAGATATTGAACTAATCTTGATTATAAATAAAGTTTACTTGTTGATTAATACGCCAAAACACTTTTAAATTAACCTGTATCATAAACTGCAACCAACACATAACACACATCACGAATCAAAATGGCGGACTAAATTCTTTTATTTTTTCCCCAAGAACGTATTTGAAAAAAAAATGCCAATTTGATGTTATTCTGTACAATGTTTCGTTCGAAAACGATAAAATACCATAGAGTATTGTATTAAAAGTGGTAAATAGTGAAAATATTGTTTTTTTTGGATGAAGTTAGCGTTGGTCCATATAGAGACCATAGTATATTTACGGATTTTTCTCAGAGGTCTCATTAGTTACCAAAGTGATGTGAGCGGTTATTCAAAATAGGATTCACAGTAATCACTTTTTGAAAGTCGTTTTTACATGTTATTATCAGAAATGAAAATGAAGGGTTGCAATTAGCGTGGCACGGATGTAAGACCAAATGCATACTTACTTACTGCTTACTTGGCTCAGCGACCCAAAATGGATCTTGGCCTCCAATACGATGGTACTTCATTTATATCAGTCCTTTGTGATATCTGGCTAGTTATTAGCTTGAAGCTCAGGGAGATTCCTTTCAACAGCATCACTCCAGTGGTATTTAAGGTAACCAAATGGCCGTCGGCCCTGTGGTCAGCTCAGACTCTTCACTGCCGATCTTCTCCCATTCTTTCAATGTGGTCTTTGAGATTTTATATTTCCTACTAACTGCAGCGTGCAGCCCGCTGCATTATAAAAGTTTTTTTGTGAATCTTGCGGGATCTCTTGAATTTCCGGGATAAAAAGTAGCCTTTGTGCTATTCCAGGTCATCATACTTGTGTGCCGAATTTCATTTGAATCCGTGGAGTAATTTTTGCGTGATTGAGTAAAAAACATCCATCTAAACATCCAAATTTTCGCGTTTATAATATTAATAATATAGATTATATTAAGGACAGCCACCACTTCTCAGAAAGATGAAGTCGCGGGCACACCTAGTATATAATAAGATTTAAATTCAATTCCAATCTATTCGATTTAACTGTTATCTATTGTAGGTATTTAAGTTATGTACTGTGGTGAAGATGTTTGTTTACGGTAGCGTATAGACGTAATGATTATACACACGTATTGTGCCGGTCACACTAACGTTAACTTGACGAAAAGCTTTGCGGTGTAAGTTTGGAAAGTTGAAAGTTGAGTAGCGGAAACAACTAATTAGGATACAAAAATATTTTAATAGTCTTATGGAAAATATCGAATGACAACATTTAATTCACTGCGTAAATAATGATATTACCTACCTACCTACCTACCTACCTACTTCATCGTAATCAGTTTACTACCTATTAATTTAGTAGGTATTTTAATCTGGGATATAAGACATTAGTTTTTAATGTTAAAATAATTAACATAAAAATAATGCCATAGAAAATAAAGCAAATTGCCGACCTTTTTGTATGAGCCACATACAGTTGCTTTTGAAAGAAAAACTATTGTGTTGTTTTAGTTATGTCAAAATAATTAATGAATAGAATAGAATACATTATTATTCAAAAGAATATTGACATACATTTTTAAAGTTAGATACACAAAATTTGATACATATGTAGAATAATTTAAAATAGAACTGATATCACAATATTTACTTACAGTACATTTTTAATCATTACGTAATCTACGCAGCATTGTCATTTAAATTTTCATCAATATTGTGATAGGCTTTTTTTACAAAAAACCCTTTTTATATACGTTTTATACTTTTTTCCGAGTACCTAAGCTTGTAACATTTATAAGTAATTTATTAATAAACATGCATGCAACATCCCAACACCTATAAAACATTAATTAATTATATTAATTTATTTATATAACTGTCTTAATTATGTCCTGTTACTTAAATTATATATTGCACGCATTGCCCTTTTTTGTAGATTAAAAATTGTGCTAATGTCAGCTGCTCTTCCCCACAAGAAAATGCCATATGATGATATATGGCATAATATAATGCCATATTTTTGTTGCGTTTTGTTGTGTTGCAAAAATAATTAGAAATACGAAAATACTGATCAAAATTATTAATGTGAATTTCATCATTTAACTAGTTATACGAATGTATATCTAGCGATAGTACAATCGACGTAATCGATCATATTGCAAAGACGAATTTCGCCACGTCAAGCCTGTCGACAGTAGCTCAGTGGCAGAGCGTCCCGGCTTTAGGGAGGCAGTGGCAGGTTCAAACCCTGCGTGTAGATATTTTTCTTTGTTGTTTTTAAAGTTTTACAAGTTTTCCTAAGCACGGGGTGAGTGCTATAACACAAAAATAATTAGAGTGCTATTTACTTCGTCAATATCAGGATTATGTCTACTTACCTAAAAAATTAAAGATGTGTCATCAATGTCACACAAGTTCTTAACAATTAAAGGCAAGTCATTTATATAGACTAGGAATAGAAAATGTCCCAAAATAGATCCTTGAGGCACTCCCATCTTTATGTGTGAACCTTCAGATTGGACATTATTTATTGGTACCTTTTGTAACCTGGCTTTCAAATGTGATACTACTAATTTTAAAGCTCTATTAGTAAGACCATAATATGTCAATTTAGCAAGCAAAGTACAATGATCTACACAGGCAGACGCCTTTCATCAGTCGCAAAATATAGCAATTGCTTCACAGGACACTTTTTATATGACTAATCAATCCGACTGCTGCATCTTTAGTAAATTGACGTGAAGCCATACTTAATATTTTATTAAGATTAAAATAACTAAGCATTTGATTTAACATGATTTTTTCAAAAACCTTGCTTACAACTGGCAGTATTGATATGGGTCTATATATAGTAGAATCTTTCTTATCGCCCGATTTAAACAATGGCACAATTTTACTTATTTTTACTATGTCAGGGAAAAGTCCCTTGTCAATACAACGATTAAAAATTTTACAAAGACAAGTCGATTAGCGACTTGTCTTTGTAAAAGATTGTAAGAGATTTGTAATATATTAGATATTAATAACAGAACTCACGAATTTCACCGATATACCCCAAATGTCTTTACTGGTTTTAAATTTTAATGACTTAAATGTCCTCATTATTTCTCAACGTGTCTCAACAGAAATCAGGATTTAAGTGGTTCCACGTTTAGTCTTTAAAATGTTTCACTTGCTTTAGTTGAAAATTTAAGATGATTTGTAATTTTTACAGGTACATTTATGAAGAAATTTTCAATCTGTAAGTATTCATTTTATAATCTGAGTGTTGAGTTTTCGCCTTACCTATTTCTCTATTATATTCTCTATAATGTTTAAAATATATATTTCCTTTTAAATTATATTAGTTTAATCGCCTCTGTGGTCTAGTGGTCCAGTGTTGGCGTTGACCACATGAGGTCCCGGGTTCGATTCCCGGGTCGGGCACTTTAAAAAAAAGTGTTTTTTCAGTTTTCTGAGAAACACAAAGTTGCCCGGGATTGGAAAGTGCCCGGTTGGCGATAGGCTTGCCACCTATCACATTTGTGGGACCAAGTATCTTCGGCTAATCGTGGGTGCACTTGTACCTCTGCCTACCCCTTCGGGGATATGGGCGTGAAGATACTTTTTTTATATCATAAGATAGTAAATAAGCAGATGGGTCTTCTGATGGAAAGAGTCAACCATCGCCTATACACACCAAAGATATTAATAGTGCGTTGCTATCTTGTGGCGAGATGTAATGCCACATGCATGAGTTTACCGGCTACCTTACCCTCTAAATTGCGTCAGGAATAGGTACGGCGGTGTTACCAGACCCGTGTGAGACAATGCAGAACTCTACTAGTAGTCACGATAATAGTGACTCGCATAGTCAATCGGTCGCCTTTTACGACCTGCCTGGCAGAACGGCAGTCGGCTTATTCTTCAAGGGAGCACGAGCTAAAATGAGAAAAACATGTATTACTGTTGTTATTATTGTATATTTATTAAAGAAAATCGAAAGATGGTGTGCTTTAGAAATCTTGGCCACATAATGGAACATAATACTGTTGGATAATCGTCGATGCTCTAGTTAGTTGCAAATCTAAATTTGCCCTCCACGTCAATGGACGTGTTAATATTTTTTAATTTTAGACATATTTGAAAAACAACAACAACATATATTCACGCCAGATCCCTTACGTTGTATGATGATCCCTTGACTTGTTACCTCAAAGGCGTAGCTACCGCCATATCTGCCGTATCAATTATACGGGGCCTCCAGGCACGGGGCCTTCTAGCATGCGTAAGCAAAAATTAATAATATCTTTCCAAATGGAAAAAGTCAAAACAAAGCAATTTCTTTTTTTCAAAAAAGGCAAGGAGAGTGTTTGTTTATTTGAATAGTTTGTAAAAAATTTGGAAAAAGGGACAGATAATAATAATATTTCTTTCAAAACTGAAAGAAATTAAAATACAATATTTTTTTGTGAGGAATCTCTATATTTTTTATACGGGGCCATGCCAAAGCACGCTACGCCACTGTGTTACCTCCACATTCATTACTCTCTTCATAGAAACACGGCCGCGGCCGTTCCAATGGTTCATAACACCTCAACAAACATTCGATTAAAAAACAATCGAATTATCTAAACATAATAATATATTATATCGATACACTTTTTATATATTTTTATTGAGGCATTACTGGCAACCCTAAACTTACCATTTGACATTTTTGACAAATTGACAATCAGCTGTCGAAAGTGGGGAGGAAAAGGCCGACCGCGTTTGGTACATTTTGTATTGTGTTATGTAGTCCATGTCCTCAAGCGTTCTGTTGCAGTAGTAGCTATGGCGTGTTTAAGTTCGAGTAGGCTCTGTGTTCGTGTTCAGGATAAGTTTATGTGTCAATTCGGACAAAAAGTTCGAAGACAAACTGTATTTGTGAAACTTAAACCTCCCGGACCATCACCACTGCGGATATTTGGAAAGACATGTCAGGTGAGTCCCTATGATTTTCTTAGATATTTGAGCAAAATATGAAATAAACATAACATTATAACATAGAAATACTTTTACACTGAAAAAATAACCTAGTTTATGTCTCCTCTTCATTCATGTCATTTTTTACATAATTGAATCCTTTTTACATAACAGCATGACATTAACCTAATAAGTCAGCTGATTTATTAATTTTTATTAATTGGAGGAAAATATTGACTTTAATATGTTCAAACACAATAATTGTAATTAATTTTATTCTCGATGTAGTTAATACTATCTAAATATATATTTGACAATGGCTTGCGTAAATTTTAGTCTTTTTGTGAAATCTACCAACAACCACATTTTCGAACGTTCAAAGATAAAAAGTAAAAACATTTGTGTTAAAACAAGGCTATGGTAATTCTTAGTAGTGTGAGCTTTTAATTTTATGGTTAAAATACTTTCATATTTAAAATGCATTCATAAAAGTTTTCAATATCATATATTTTTTCTTATTTTAATTCATAATATTCTAAATATTTGAATTGTAAGTGATGGCGGGGTATATTTCTGAACTATCGTGAGTCGTTGTGCTTTCTCGCGCAGCGCGCATGCAATCTCTACGAGTCACACAAAACTTTCTAAGCAACAATTGTGTTTTTACATTAATATTTCAATGAGCTTCATTAAATTCAACTCCTATATTTTTCCTGTTTCTAACTTCTCCAAATATACGTTTCGTAAATATTAAAATTAAGTTCGCGTCTAAATTAGAGTTTAAATATCGATATATACGCATTTTTTATAATTACGGAGTTTATAGTTAACTAAAAACCTTAATTTTCGCTGTTAGTGAAAGTTGCGTCTCGTTGAATTTTTAATAGCATCGAAACTGGGTAAGCAACCTGTTCTGCGAAAGAGTTTTATTCTCTTTATATTTTTGCCAAACATTGACCTCGATCATCATTCAGACTTAACCAACAGTGTTTCTAAACACTATCGTCATAATTAATTATCATATCATTATCAACATTGAAACGTTGGGATAGGCAAAATGTTGGTCTCATTATGAAATGATAAGAAAACGTTCAAGAAATTATTCTTGGCCAGAAATCAAAATGAATCAATATTTCAACGAAGTCTGAATGGAAAGTTAAAATTCTGAATAGGTATGTCTAAAAAAAATTAGATACCTACCTAAATTTTTTTATCATATTAATTACAAATTAATTTTGTCGTGTAAGATATTTTATGGTAGGTATGTTCGTTAATGCAAATGATAGTTCTTAATACGCTTAGCTTCAAAGCCAGGCTAGCTGTTTTATACCTGGTAGGTGGTACGTTAAAAAAAATACCTATTCGAAAAATAAGTCGAAGTTTTTATAGGATTGTAGAGTTCAAATTACAGTGTAGGTAGTACGAGCATATACCTATCTATACATTTATAAAAAAAATTGGTATGTCTGTTGTAATATTAAAATAACCGCTTTTTACTACCGAAATGCATTAAAACTACAATCACATACTCGCGGTAAGATCCCGTTAATTATTAATAATTCAGTTCAAAAAAGCCGCGAAAGCTTAAAAGTATACACCAAATTCATTTTTTAAATTTTGTCTCGGTGTCTGTCTGTCTGTTTGTTCCGGCTAAACTCTAAAATAGCTGGACCGATTTTGACGATACTCATTGGCAAATAACTGATGTAATAAGGAGTAACTTAGGCTACTTTTATTTTCGTCATTTTCCACGCGGATGAAGGCGCGAGCACAGCTACTTATGAATAAAATCTTTTAATTTAATGTGAAAATATATCACACTAAGTAGGTACTGTTGGCAACAACAGGCTTAGAGCTGGTGACGTTACATTTTTAGTCTGTAAGATTCACCAATTTTATACGCAAACGCATTAAATGTTCATGGGTTTTTGTAACCGGCTTAACGGACGATTAACGAGAGTTTTATTAGTTTATTAGTTGCGAGAGGTAACAAAAATCATAACAATGAATATTTGACTTATGACCTTATGAAAAGTTACATAATACCTATAAAACATTTAACAGGTGCTTGAAAGATTAGAAAGACGATGCATGTAGGTAACTATAGTAAAAATATATTGCACCTTCGCGCAACTTCAGTTAATTCTGTTTGGCAAGGTTACTTTTAATGTTGATAGTAGGTTAATTAAATATGTACTCATCAACGTCACATTGAGATTATAAATTACTTAAATTTACTTCTGTTTTACTATGTTTGTTTTTACTAATAATAAGAATATACTACTACTCAGAATAAGAAGATGCCGTTAAATATCTAATTACCGACAAAAATATACTCTTAGCAAAAACCGTTAATTGAATGCTAGTCAAGAAGAAACGAACATCTTTGCAAATAAGTTCTGAATAGTTACCTAAACCTTATTTCGAATTTTTTGTATTATTATTCATTATTGTTCATTACTTTACAGATTTCAAATTTTGTTGTGAATGCTTTTGATAGATACGAAGAGATATAACACAAAGTTTTATTCATAAATATAAGTTTTTCAGTTATTCTAAATTATAAGTTTAAAACTTGATTAATATTTTTACCTTCAATTTTTAAGAATGTTGTCTAATTCTGGCTCGCAAAGAAACTGATAAGATGAAACAAAAAAATGGGACACTATAATGTAGATTAAAACTATAACGTAACGTTTTGCTGTTGGTAATATAGTGAAAATAGTCTTAGGTAGGTATATTGCCTGATTTATCCGTAGCAATAAAAACTTTTAGGAAAATCGAGGTAATTAGTTATAATTGAATAACTGTCAAAAATATTTTCTTCCAAAAACTTATATTACGCAAATATATGATTTTTCGTTGTCCGATTCGATATTCTATTAACAATTGACACAAGTCGATTGGCGTTTCCTTGTGTGTGCATGTTCACTTGTGTTAGGACCATGAAGCTGTATTATATCATGGTTAGGACTTAGGACACGCCGCTCTTCCGTTACAAAAAATACTTAGCATAGTATGACAGGCATTAATGCTACACACCGAGGTTAAATAATTGTAGTAATATTTTTAATTTTTAACATGCTTATTTTAAGCTGGCAACTAATAAAAAAAAATCACTAACGTGTAATTCTGTTCTTAGTTTAACATTTTTAAAACTTGACTTTCATAATTCACATATGGTCCAAATATAAGTCTGACTTGTTGATCGATCTACCATTTATTATAGAACTTAAGATCGTTCCAACGTTGGACCAATTTTTGTTGGTTTGCAATCTGAGAAATAAACTGTCTAGTTTTTTGGGATAATATGCGCTTGTTAGTAATTAATTTTCTATTATAGGTACTTTAGACTTATTTTGGGATAATATGCGCTTGTTAGTAATTAATTTTCTATTATAGACTCGATTTAACCATTTAATAACATCTTATTAAGAAAGAAATAAACTGACGAAAAGTTATGCGTGGTCAAACATAAAAGATAATACCTATATATATGCGTCGAATTGAGAACTTCCTCCGTTTTTTGTCGGTTGAAAAAACCAACTGAGTTGAGAATTTTCTTTTTTTGTCTATTAAAAATGAAATTGAGTTATTGATGATTGTAGTCATTATTAATTTTTATTGTAATTAACGAAACGTTTATATTATTTTGCCAAATCGGCTGACCGATTCGCGTGGTGCCGGGTGCTTGATAGCATGCGTAAACGAAGCTCACTAGAAATGCGGAACACATAACTATTTGTTCGGTCGTCAATATTGTATAAGAGTTTGAAGCAACGCGCACGACACAGCATAAGTTATTTTCGACTTTCAACACACTTTTAGATCCTAAATTACGTGCTGCCAATATCAACGAGTCCTTGAATAGTGTTAAATGTTTTCTGCTTTGTAAAATTAATATTAAAATATTGAGTGTTGCAACTTTTATACAATATCTATTGATCAATTTGATTTTCTTGGCTAATAATTTAATAAATATTAATGGCTTAGAATAGAATATTGAAAATTGATTAGTGGATTGACACTAAAAAGCATGATAGGTATTTGCATATTATATCGATTGTCGTTTCATCAATGATATTTTATACTTAGTTTTGTATGTACAAACTACATAATGTATGTTAAACATTATGTAGTTTGTACACTAAGGTTGTTTTAAGGGCGAGTATCTACCTAAATAAATTGCAAAATGATGAGAAAAGCGTGTAAAATATTTTTCCACATATTTATTGAAACTAGCGATTGCTCTGTGATCAAAATTCGATCATAGACTAACAATGACATTTCTTTTAAGTTTGAAAACACACTTTAGCCATAAACGTAATACCAAGTATACATGTGTTTAACAATATTAGGTTTCTGTGCTTCTTCACAACGTATATTTTAACTGTGCCAAAATTCATACTCCAACGTTCGGGTAATTGTCGTAAAAAGGGCTACGTAGTTTCTGCTTCATGTTTCAATATATAAATGTTTCATAGTGGCTATCGTTCAATTTTAGACTAACTTTGAAACTATATAAAAATAAATAAATAAATATTTACGGGACAAATTACACTTACTGATCTAACCCCAAAGTGAAACAAATTATTTGCGTGTATTATGGGTGTTAGTTAATGATACCTATACATAGAAATACATATATAAATACTAGAATATATTTAATAAACACCGAAACCCGGAAATACCAACATATATGCTCATCACATAAATGCTTGTCCCCGTCGGGGATTGCGTAGTCGGGGTCGCTAACCACTCGACCAACGGGGCGGTATATAATTTTATCTGAGTGTAATAAGTAAAGATAAAAATGTCTGTCTGTCTGTCCTTTATTTTCAACCGAGGAAAAAAGGACGTTATCAATTTGACAGTAAGTAGGTATGTATGTAATATTGTTGGAATTAGATAATATTTTATGATATCTATTTCAGCGTCCAAGCACGTATTCTAAATTTCGTAAGTATATGTATGTTTGGATGTTTGTCCACACATTTCACGGGCACTAAAAGCCATATCGAGGTCATTATTTTTGTATTACATCAGCTATATTCCACTTTAGGAACTGTCAAGTTTCATCAAAATCAGTTCTGTGGTTTTTGGGATGCCTATAATTTTTCGAATTCGGTTGTTACCTAATTAATAAATATTTAATTTGATAAGCTACATTTTGCCACTGTCATAAGATAATAAGTCTATTGGAAATGAACTCACGTAAAATAAATAAATATCTCTGAACAAATCACACAAGTTAATCTAAGTTCAAAGTAAACAAATTATTTGCTAATACATAGAAATACGTACATATATAAATATTCAAATATATTTAATAAACATCCAAACCCAGAAATATAAACATCTATGTTCATTACTTTATTGTTCTGTTAATTATTTCTTTTACTACATGAGGTTGGCTAGCAAAGAATGCCCTTAGGCGTTAATTGAAACGTAGAGCAAGACGTTGCAGAACTATACACTCTAGTAGTGACTCGCCTCGACTATAGCCTAACGTCCGCCGTTTACGAACTGCCTGGCAGAATGGCAGATGATCTCTTCTTCAAAGGGGGCCCTGGTCAATACGCGACAAAATTAAGTAAATAAAAGTCTGCTGAAAAATCTGATATATATAGATATATATATATATTAGTGATGGGCCGAATGTGGTTTGAACCGAATTCGAACTTCGGCCGAACATTCGGTGAAAATACAAAATTCGGCCGAATTTCGGCCGAACTTCGGTTTAATTTTGGGGCGCTTTCTTAAAAGCGACGTCGTGACTTTTTTACGAATTTGCTTAAAATTTAATTATTTTATACTAGCTATTTACTTATTTTACTATTTACTACTAGCTATTATATTGTCCGCGGCTTCGCTCGCGTAAAGTAAGAGAAAAAAGTATCCTATGTCACTCCATCCCTTCAACTATCTCCACTTAAAAAATCACGTCAATTCGTCGCTCCGTTGTGCCGTGAAAGACGGACAAGCAAACAGATACACTTTCCCATTTATAATTTTAGTATGGATATATAGGATATCGTTAATGGGTTTCGCAACGCACGTGAATTAATGATGTAACAGCAAAATTTTGATACATTGAGTTACATTGTTCCAATTTAGGCATGGATTTTTATTTTTAACTTTCTGCTACTTAGGTACATAGATAAGGAAGTTACTGATTTTGCTCCGATTTTTGAAAATCGAGTTGTCATCGAGAATGTAGCTCAAAAACATTTTAGACCTCAAACATTTCGTTGAATGCCATTTGAAGGATGTACCGATCATCGTTTTCAAAATATACAGCTTTTTAAAACTGAAATTGCTGTCATTTATAACAATAGTCAGGATTTTTAACCTTGAAAAAAAAATGCTAACAAAAACTATAGCTTTGTTCCTTTGAGCCTAAATACCTCAATTTAGCGGAACGTTTCAAGGATAGCCTGCAGGGTCAACTGACTTACCTATTTTTTTACCTTTTCTTCGACATTTTTTAAACTACCGATTTTGGAGCTACTTAAATCATTCACAGGTAAAAATTACGTTGAATGCAATTAAAAAGATCTAAATCATCATGTTTTAAAATATATGCATCTTCATTTATATCATACTTTTGATTTTCAACTTCCCGCTACGTATGGAACATTTTCTAACTATTTTCGCGATGAAGTCAGTATGTCTGTATATATGTATGTATGTATGTGTGTGAGTGAGTGAGAGTGTATGGTTGTATGTATGTATGTATGTAAATATTTCATAACTTTTGAACGGCTTGACCAATCGAAACGCGGTTAATGGCATTGAATTAGATTCTGCTCAATTTGGCTTCCAACAATTTTAACCAATTCGGACTAGAATATTTTGATAAATTTTGAAAAAAATGCAAAAAAAATTGATGAAACGTATTTTTTTAATATAATTTACAGATTAATGTATCGATTGAGTATAAAATTTTATCAGCTCTTTTTAAAAACTGCGTCTAATTCATAAATTGTATCATAATCGGTTAATCCGTTCGGAAGTTATCGTTGACGAAAAAATTTGGAAAAAGTGTTTTTTCGACATAAATTCGAAATTTTTTCAAATACAGTTTCACAGATCAAAATTAAATCAAGTTTTCAAAAGTTACGGCTTTTCAAATATTAATATTTTGTTGTTTACAGCAAACTTAGCATGTTTAAAATGACTTTCAGACTAATATACCGATTGACTTAAAAGTCTAATCAGCTTTTCTTTCTATAAATTGCGTCAAATAAGCAAATTGCATCAAAATCGGTTGATTTATTTGGGATTTAGTAATATCAAAAATTCAAAAAAAACTTTTTTGATATTGTTTCCACGTTTCTGAGTCTGTAAATTACGTAGCTATGAAAACATTTTAGAGGTCAAAAATTGCGTTGAATGCCATTCGAAAGACCAAAATCAATCATCGTTTTTAAAATATATAGCATTTCAAAAATTTTGAAATTACTGTCATTTACAACGACTTCTATGTACTAACGAATATTTGTAACAAATTTATGATTTCTGAACTCTGAAAAAATCTGTAATGTGCTAAGATACAGATAAAGATCTAGCAGAAAGTTTCAGGGATAACCTGCCGGGTCAACCATTTTACATATTTTTTGAACTCTTCGAACTCAAAAATCTATGCTGAAGTTTTTTCACTTTTGTTTTTATGTTTTTTTATTTAGCGGGATGTTTCAGGGATGGCCGGCTAGGTCGACTGTTTTTTTCGAAAGTATAGTATAGCCTATGTTACTCGTTAAAGAAAGGTGAAAGATTTTTTCAAATCGGTTTAGTAGTTTTTGAGTTTAGATGAGACAATATATAAAAATATAGAATACAAATTTTTCCTCTTTATAACAATAGCATAGATTTCAAGCAAATTAGTGCAAGAAGATACTTTCTTCTAGTGCCGAATGTTCGGCATTTAAACCGAATTTCGGCCGAATGTCGAAGTTCGGTTCAAGCTGCCGAAATTCGGTTAAACCGAATGTAAAACGAATTTCGGCCCATCCCTAATATATATATATATATATATATATATATATATATATATATATATATATATATATATATATATATATATATATATATATATATATATATATATATATATATATATATATATATATATATATATATATATATATATATATATATATATATATATATATATATATATATATATATATATATATATATATATATATATATATATATATATATATATATATATATATATATAAAAAATGTTCCTCAATTCTTACGGTATATATAGATTTCTATACGGCAAACGAGCAGGAGGTGCACCTGATGTTAAGTGATCACCGCCGCCCATGGACATCCACAATATTATATAATATTATAATATCCCAATACATGTACTAATATTATAGACTTAAATAATATCTTAAAAATTAATTTATAATTAGAAAGCTGCACTATCCAGGAGTGACATAGGCTATTTTTTACTCGATGGACCAAAGGGAATTAATGACTTTGGGTCACGCGAACGAAGTCGCCAGTAACACTTAGCAAATAACTTATTCATCAAGTCGATGAAGCCGCGGGCAGTTATTATTTCATAGTAAAAATTAATGGCGTATTTTAAAATTACTGCAGAGTTAATCTACTATTTGACCTAGTCATAATAAATAAATATGTCAAATATATTTCCACATCCGAATGAGCAGAAGTGGTCACAAGTTACTAAACGTCCTTGTGCCTACTAAACGGTTAGCCTTTAGTTGAGCAAGCGCGCTTTGGCTCACACTTGCAAACAATGTGCTACCTCATCGCTAACTCAAGTAAATTTGCTTTTATTAATTGTCTTTATACATGATGCGTGATGAATTTTTATAGGATAAGATTATCCTTAATGAGTTTTTAAGGTTATGTATATCTAAAGGAAAAACCGGAACCCTAAAGGATCACTTTGTTGTTCTTTTGTGCAGCGGTCCAAGCAATCTACAAACGCTACAAGAAAAGTAATAAAAAAATTGAAAATAATGAAATTCAAAAATAAAATCTTGAATCGTGATATCGCAATTATTTATCTTGAACACACTGTATGCAAGTTTCAACAGTTCTCAAGTGGACTGCGGTCCTCAGACAGTATACTAGGCCTGGCTGGGAAGATCTTCCTTTTCCCCTTCCTTGTCCTTGTGTGACGTCTTCAACCACCAAAGTTATGACGTCATCCTGACAAGAAGTTGGCCCGCTGGTTCCATCACTATGACCCTTCAGCGGTACGGACCAGCGGTGCCATAGTGAAACCCCTCGACAAAACAGCATGAAGTAACCTTCTGACCATCCGCGCCTCTGATACCCTCTTCTACTTCCAGCAGCAGCACCAGCCAGCTTCACAAGCTTCATCCACGTTTTTCGAAATCGACTTCGAACTGCCCACGTTCACTGGATCTCCATGCAGCAACACTTTCCCGCTCGTTCCGACTCATTATGAACCACAGCAAAGCGCACTCGTCCCCACTCACCGAGGACAACGCATATTCTGCTCGTCTCAACTCACCGCAGACTCGAGCACTCAAGGCACATACGCTTCACTGGCTCAACTAGATCGACCTTCGGTCTTGGGGGAAAGTACTGTAACGGTTCAAGCAATTTACAAACGCTACAAGAA
Source organism: Apodemia mormo (assembly GCA_036924255.1). NCBI lineage: Eukaryota > Metazoa > Arthropoda > Insecta > Lepidoptera > Riodinidae > Apodemia > Apodemia mormo. Next base: position 16,907,825 of record JAUPFN010000009.1, on the reverse strand, counting down.
AAAATGGAAAATAATGAAATTCAAAAATAAAATCCTGAGTCGCGATATCACAATTATTTATCTTGAACACACTATGTACAAGTTTCAACGCTTCTCAATGGACTTCGGTCTCCAGGCAGTACACCTTGCCTGTCTGGAAAGATCTTCCTTTTCCCCTTCCTTGTCCTTATGTGACGTCACCAACCTCCAAAGTTATGACGTCATCCTGACAAGAAGTTGGCCTGTTGGTTCCATCACTAAGACCCTTCAGCGGTACGGATCAGCGCGGCGGCGCCACGGTTCGTCTGTCAAGACCCTTCATGTCGGAAGCGCAGGAAGGTACGGAGTCGAAATTAAAACGATATACTCAGATATATACAATTCCTTAAAAAAATTAAACTTCTAAGTTAACGTAAACAAAAGTACGGCCGTTTATACCACAAAATGTTATATTTCGCCACTCTCAAGGGAATCCAATTTTATAGGCTACTTTCCATTGACCTAGAGCTATGAAATTTGTAATATCGTCTTATACTATAAGTACAAGCAAAAAACTTAAAAACTATTAATTCATTTAAAAAAAGAAAGTAAATCGCCTCTGTGGTCTAGTGGTACGCTATCGGCGTTTACTACACGAGGTCCGGGACTCGATTCCCGGGTCGGGCAAAATAAAAAAAATATATTTTTCAGTTTTCTGATTAAAAAAATTCGCCCGAGATTGGAAAAGTGCCCGTTGGCGATAGGCTGGCCACCTATCACATTGTGGGACTAAGTATCTTCGGCTCATCATGGGTGCACTTGTTGTACCTCTGCCTACCTCTACGCGGTTATGGGCGTAAAGATACTTGTTATTTAAAGTGCTTACATAGGTTTGGCAAACTCAAGTATTTCTGGACGTACACTGTATCTATATTTAACTAATAGAAATTTAAAAGTACGCAGATATAAAGAATAATCTTTTTATAAATACACTAACTGTGCCTACGACTTTGTCCGCGTAGAAAAGTTTCTAAAATGAAAGTAGCCTAAGTTGCGCCTTAAAAGATAGACAGTCCCGGACTTTTACCCGCATAGTTCTATTTCCCTTGAGATTTCCGGGATAAAACTAACCTATGTCCTTTCTCGGGTCTCAAACTATCCTTGTACCAAATTTCATCCAAATCGGTTCAGTGGTTTAAGCGTGAAGAAGAGACAGGCAGACAGACAGAGTTACTTTCGCATTTATAATATTAGTATGGATTTAATACTTACGAAAATATTTGTCAAGTATCTATATATATAGAAATCAATTGCTGTTCGTTAGTCTCGCTAAAACTCGAGAACGGCTGATCCGATTTGGCTAATTTTGGTTTTGAATTAATTGTTGCAGTCCAGGGAAGATTTAAAAGGTGAGAAAATATAGAAAATAATAAGAAAAAAAAAGTATCTTCACGCCCGTATCCCCGAAATGGTTGGCAGAGGTACAACAAGTGCACCCACGATTAGCCGAAGATACTTGGTCCCACTATGTGATAGGTGGCAAGCCTATCGCCAACCGGGCACTTTCCAATCCCGGGCAATGTTGTTTTTATCAGAAAACTGAAAAAACACATTTCTGAATTGCCCGACCCAGGAATCGAACCCGGGACCTCTGTGGTCAACTCCGACACCGGACCACTACACCACAGAGGCTAAAATAATAAGAGTAGTTAAAAAAGCTAGTAATATATAAAAAACGGATTAAAACAATAAGTCGTCAACATCCGTCGTATATGTGGATGTGACACGGATTACGATTACGCTCAAAATACTTAACGTATTGTTGCCGTTTTTTTAACAGTGTGTCATGGTTGTTTCCTATTGAAAATTACTATTTAATACAGTGTTTTTTGATTATTTCTTAAATTACACGAGGGTCCAAAGCGCGTACTTTTAAGAATAAGAATTGTCTTATTTACCACGCATTACTATACGTATACAGTAAGTAACAAGAACAAGCGTACAAATAAGACCAAAAAAAAAACAAAAAGTCGACAAATACAAAGGAAAAAATATAACGCTTTATAAAGACATCGATAATTAAAACTTATACACAGCATATTTACATTCACGAAAAAATAACATAAAAACTAATAATGTTTATGTATAGCGGCATGAAGGTAATTTTTTTATGTCATAAGATAGCAAACAAACAGATGGGTCTCCTGATGGAAAGAGTCAACCATCGCCTATAGACACCAAAGGTCTTAATGGTGCGTAGCTATCTAGTGGCGAGATCTAATACCACATGCATAAGTTTACCGGCTACCTTACGTTTCAAGCGGAACACGACTTTGACAAACAGAAGTAAGTATCTTCACGGCCGTATCCCCGAAGGGATAGGCAGAGGTACAACAAGTACACCCACGATTAGTCGAAGATACTTGGTCCCACAAATGTGATAGGTGGCAAGCTTATCGCCAACCGGACACTTACCAATCCCGGGCAACTTTGTGTTTATCAGGAAACTGAAAAAAACACTTTTTTTAAGTGCCCGACTCGGGAATCGAACCCGGAACCTCATTTGGTCAACGTCAACGCTGGACCACTAGACCACAGAGGCGATTGTGACAAACACTGACGCTATTGCGACAGGAATAGGTAAGGCGGTGGTACCAGACCCGGGCGAGACAATGCAGAACTCTACCACCTAGTAGCCACGATAGAAGTGACTCGTATAGCCAATTGGTCGCCTTTTACGACCTGCCTAGTACAACGGCAGTTGGCCTTTCCTTCAAAGAGCCCGGGATCAACCTGGGGGGAATTAAAATGGTAAGCCACTCAGCGAACACTTAGGGTGACAAGTATTTCCAACCTGGATTTTCTGGATTTTCCAAACTTCTTATTTCAAATCCGGCGGGTACATTCAGAGATCAGCGCGGTTCATAGCGTTATACTACCGATTAAATGGATACGCCTTTCAAGACGATTTCTTAGTTTGTCAGTGTAGCTTGCAATTACATACAGAAACATAGGGTTATTATACTACTTACTGATGAAATAAAATCATTTCAAGAATAATTTTTAAACCTTGTTATCTCATTCGGTACGATAAAACAGTACAACATGTTTTATTTCATTTTTTTCACAAAATCATATAACCTACAAATGTATGAAATTTTTGATAGTCATAGGAGCGTTGCTCATATGTGCCGCGACATTTTTCCTACCCAATGGCGTGTTTATTAGTATTCATGTGGTCTGTGCATTAAACAAAAAACTCCTCAGTTTTATAATAAGTATTAGTAACGATTATTATTAATAAGTACTTTAGTGTCGAGTGTCGACATAATGGAAGGAAATGGAGACGAAAGATGCGAGTTTAATGCATTACTACCATATTACAACATTTTATGCTTAATGTTACACTATTGTCAAAGCCGAGATGCCGCCTGTAGGTATAATTATTTAATGGGTTGAAGGTAAAACGCGTTATTTAAAATTTTGAGAGCGTGACCACTGAGTTTAGCAATACGCAGTGTGCAATGTGTCTTGATAGTTGCATATGTGGATAAAGATCTTGTTCAGATTTTATGTTTTTTTTAAATGTTTTTTTCGAAAACCTGCTATTTTTAACCGACAAAAACATGGAGATTATCAATTTGACTTGTGTACGTATGTAATACTAGCTGTTGCCAGCGACTTTGTCCGCGCGGACTTCCTTTACTCCGTACTGCTCCTCCCCCGTAGGTGATAGCGTGATAATATGTAGCCTATATATTGACCCGACCTGTTAGTAATATTCATGCAAAATTTGAAGTAAATCCATGCAGTACTTTTTGAGTTTACCCCGGACATACATACAAACAAACAGACAGACAAAAATTCTAAAAACTATATTCTTGGCTTCGATATCGATTGTTGATCACGCTCCAAGTACTCTTTTAAAAAAATATTCAATGTACAGTTTTGACTTTCCTACGATTTTATTATATGTATAGATAATTGGAATTGGGAATTGCATTGGATAATATATTTTGAGTATGACCATCTATTTAGGTGTTCGAGCGTGTGTACTAAATTTTGTAATTGTGTGTATGTTTATATATTTGTCCACGAATTTGTCAGGAGTTAAAAGCTATATCGATATTATTCCTCTTGATTTAAAATAGGTATATTCCAACAAGGGAACAGTCTAACGCCCGTATTCATAAACAACCCTTACCTAAGTATTAAGAAACGTAGTAACACTATGCGAAGAACGCTAATTTGCTATGCAATTCACATGACAAGCCATCTGCAGTGTTACCAGAATATTTTTTTCTCGAATCGCTTCGCCGGACGGAGCGCTCGTGTAGCCCCGAGATAGCCCCATCATGGCGCACAGGTAGTTAAGGGGGGAAGTTTAAATAAATTCTTTAGCTTATTATTGTTTTTGTATTTATTAAATTCGTACTATTATTTAACAATAATTTGTTTGAAATAGAAATAAGATTCAATTATTGAAGTACAAATGGTCAAGATTTTTTTATTTTTATTGATTGCACTTTATTTTAAAAAGTACCTATTATTAATTATTAATAATTAAATATAATAAAATATTATCTAAATAAGTATTATAAAATGTATTTAAGTATTTTTTAAATGTTAAACATTTTTTATATATTAATCTTTGATAGAACTGACTTAAACATTTTGTAACATACTATATAACATAAAAATCGGTCAAGCCGTTTCGGAGGAGTATGGGAGTGGTGAAGTAAGTAGTAAAAAAAATATAGCCAAATCGGCTACCTGTAGCCAGCGAATAAAATAATATCGCCGCTCGGTAAGGGAGATAGCCCCATTGGCGCTAAATAGCCCTATCTGGCAACACTGGCCATCTGTTTCTTGACCCTATGCGCTCGCTAACACTATGCAATCTCATTGTATCGTTTGTGAAGTGTGTTAGTTTTTATCAAAATCGGTTCGGTAGTTATTGAGATATGGGTATTAGATTACACATATTTGAATTCGATTTGTTTTTTGATTAAGTACCTACTTTTTTTAGATAATTTTTGTAAAAAATCATTTCCATTACTCACGGATCTGAAACACTGTCATTGCTTAGTATAATTACAGAATATATAATGGGTATTCAAGTTTGTGGTAACTAGTATCGATTTTCATTGATTCATATTTTTATATTTATTTATATATATTCATATTTCATTGATTAAGGAAGTAAGGAGGTAATAAGGTATAAGCTAATTTCCTTACGGGGTTGGCACAAAAAACTTAGTGCCTATCATCGCGATCTATGTTTAATTCAGCCTTGTTTTGTCTGTTTTTATATTAATACTCGTCGTCTTCATCAATTTTACGAATGGGGTTTCAAATAAAGCCTTAATAATTGTGTGGCAGGACAAAAAATAATTAGTTTTGATGAATTATAAACTATTATGGAATGTGGACGATTGTTTTAAAAAAACGTTACTATTAATACATGCTTATTTCATGACGTTTCGACTCAGAGTTGAGCATTATCAGGCATCTTAAAGCATACACAAATAAATTTATTGAAATATTTTAAATCCTCCATTAATCCAAATTTTTATTATGTAGCTGTACATTTTTAACTCCCCACTACGAATGTAGATAAGGAAGTTACTGATTTTACTCCGATTTTCAAAATTCGAAAATTCACCAGATTTCCACGTTTTGAGGTCCTAGGAATCTTTTCCGACTATTCACGATGACGATATATCACTTTGACGTCAGTATGTGTGTATGTATGTATGTGTGTGTGTGTGCGTGTATGTATGTGTGTATGTAAACATCTCAACTTTTGAACGGCTGGACCGATCGAAACGCGGTTGATGTTATTCTATTGGATTTGAAAATTTGAACCGATTCGAAAAAAATCTTTTTCAAAATTTTTAATCAACGATTAATCCCAAACGAATAAACCGATTTTGATGCAATTTATGTATTAGACGTAGTTTTTTGAGGAATAGAGCTGATTAGTTTTTGCGCTAAATCGTTATTAGATCAACTCAATAGACAAATGTCGTTCCAAAAATCAAAATCGAATCTAATTCTCAAAACTTATAGCTTTTCAAATATTAAAATTACGTTGTTTTTAGCAAACTTACTTAAGTTTTTTAAATAACTCAAGTTAATTCACCTATTGACTTAAAAAATCTTATCAGCTTTTTTCCTTTAAAACCTGCGTCAAATATCGTTAATATAATCAAAATCGGTAAATTTGTTTGAGATTTATCAATGAAGAAATTTAAAAATAAAATGTTTTTTTGACATAGCATCGAAATCTTTCAACCTATCGATTATTTAGCGAAAGCAATATTTTAGATCTTAAAAATTGAGTTGAATGCTATCATCGTTTTCAAATACACGGCTTTTCAAAAATTAATATACTGTCATTTTCCAAAATACCTAGATCATAAAAGCGTAGATTTTGAAAATCTATGCTTATATTTTTTACTCTTTTGAGCTTAAAATACGTTAATTTAGCGGGAAGTTTCAGGGATGGCCCGTAGGGTCAATCGTTTACACATTTTTTTCTCCATGGTAATTAGTATATGCTTTTAGATGCCTGATGGAGGCTCAATTTCGAGCCAAACCGTCGCAGAAATAATCATGTATAAATAGTAACGTTTTATAGAAGAATCGTTCACATTCATAATATAATCTATTCATAATCGATTATGCTTTATGTTTTCGACTCGACTTCAATGATGTTAAGGGATGTTATAGATGACGATGTAACCGACAAATATTTCCTAGGTATATATACCTGCCACACGTATGGCAATGCACAATTATTACATTTTTTGCGTCTATATACAGACGATGCCAATTTTTTACAACACAAGAACCATCAGCTTGTTTTCTGTCCTTTGATATATCTATACATATAATAAAATCGTAGGAAAGTCAAAACTGTACATTGAATATTTTTTAAAAGAATACTTGGGGTGTGATCTACAATCGATATCGAAGCCAAAAATATAGTTTTTAGAATTTTTGTCTGTTTGTAAACTCAAAAAATACTGCATGGATTTACTTCAAATTTTGCATGAATATTACTAATAGGTCGGGTCAACATATAGGCTACATATTATCACGCTATCACCTACGGGGGAGAAGCTGTGCAGAGTAAACGAAGTCCGCGCGGACGAAGTCGCAGGCAACAGCTAGTTATAAATAAAACGGATGTTCTTCAGAAATCAGAATGTATCTATAAAAAACATTTAATTTATTCATAATAATATAGGGAAATAATCGAGCCAAAATCTATCTGTATAAATAAATAAAATTGGAGCATCTCTTTGTAATATTAAAATAACAGCTTTTTACTAATTACATGTGGATTTTTCAATTTTTGTCTGTCGGACTGTTTGTTTCGGCTAATCTCTGAAACGACTGGACCGATTTTGATGGAACTTTCCATGGCAGATAGCTGATGTAATAAGGAGTAACTTAGGCTAATATTATTTTATAATTTTTTCCACACGGAAGAAATCGCAGGCACAGCTAGTTATGAAGAAAATCTATCAATTTAATGTGAAAATATATCACACGAAGTAGGTACTGTTGGTAACAACAGACTTGGAGCTGGTGATGTTACATTTTTAGTCTGTAAGATTCACCAATTTTATACGAAAACACTTTGCATGTTCACGGGTTTTTATAACCGGCTTAACGGACGATTATCGAGAGCTCTATTAGTTGCGAGAGGTTATAAAAATCATAATAATAAATATTTGACTGATGGCCTTATGAAAACTTACATAAGACTTATAAAACATCCAACAATTGCTTGAAAGATTAGAAAGACGATGCATGTGCCTATAGTAATTAATAAATTAAAACATATATCAAACAAATACCGTCCAATGTCCTTGATTTTTAACCTTTTAAGTCTTAAGACTAGTGTTGTGCTCGGTGTTTGACCTAGTTACCTACTATTCGTTTATACAATATATTATAGTAATAATATAGTATACTGCGTTATTAATTTTATCCTTGCGTCGACGAGGAGAACGGCAGAAAAGTTCATTTTAAATTCAAGGCTTAGTGTATATCTATATTTAAAGTGGTTCAATGAACCTACATGTTGGAATTAAATTATTTCTAATATTTAGGTCTATTTATGGAACAAATAATACTGTTTAAAAATGGTGGATGCATGATGATTGATGACACGTTGACGACACAAACCACAAAAGTAATTGAAAATAAGGAAATTTATTCAAGTACATACTTATGCAGAAGTTATGGAAGCAGGTAGCTTAAATTTTTGAATGCAGTTATAAGCTATTGAAGTTATTTAAATGTCTACTCTGAACATTTTATTTTAGTCTTTCCCTTTGTTGGTCCGGACTCCTTTGAAGAATAGACTAAACTGCCGTTCTGCCAGGCATGTCGTAAGAGGCGAACGATTGGCTATATCAGTCACTAGTAGTGACTACTAGGTGGTAGAATTCTGTATTGTCTCGTCCGTGCCTGGTACCACCGCCTTACCTATTTCTGCCGCAATATCGTCAGTGCTTGTCACTGTCGTGTCCCGGTTTGGAGGGTGAGGTAGCCGGTAAACTTATGTATGTGGCATAAGCCCTTGCTACAAGGTAGCAACGCATCATTAACATCTTTGATGTCTACAGGCGATGGTTGACTGATAACTCTTTCCATCAGGAGACCCATCTGCTTGTTTGCTATCTTATAATATAAAGATAAAAACTTATTTCTTTGTCTGCCGTATGTACAACTATTTGATATGGGAAAATTTCAGTTAACTTTGTATCTTTTTTAGGGTTCCGTACCTAAAAGGAAAAAAACAGTACTCTTATAGAATCACTTTGTTGTCTGTCTGTACGTCTGTCAAGACCCTTTATCTCGTGAACGTGTGGAGATATCGAGTTGAAATTAAAATCATATACTCAAATCTATAGTCCCTTAAAGCTGTGAAAACACCTTTATCTCGTGAACGCGTGGAGATATCGAGTTGAAATTAAAATCATATATACTCAAATCTATAGTCCCTTAAAGCTGTGAAAAAACCAAACTTCTAAGTTAACGTGAAAAAAAAGATATGGCTGTTTATGCCACAAAAACGTATAGTTATTTGTTTAAAAAAAATTTAGTTAGTGACGTATAAAAGAATACGGAAGAATTGAAAACTATATATTTATAATCAAATTATAAAAAAATATAGTCGTTTTTTAAAGTATGTAATCAATCATTGAGATTAAGCAATAAGAAGGCATTTGTACAGAACCCTCGGTGGGCGAATTTGACTTGCACTTGTCCGGTTTTTTCTTTTCAGATGTAAACGAAATCCTAAACAGTAGGTACTTCAAGCACTTGGTTATTTATTGAAGATATCACGTTACTGCCGTGTAAAAAGAAAGAGGGAAGTTATCGTTCTATTAATGTGTGGTGTACGACAGTACGATGTACGTAAATCTATTCTAGAATTAGGGTTGTCAGAATGAAATAAATATAGTATAAATCCAAAATCGTATCTATCGCATTTCGTTTTGATGGGTAAGGTATATGCCAATAACATTGTTTCTATTAAGAGCGTCATCCGATTATTTACTAATCCTTTAACATCTCGCAAATCGCAATCGCAAATACACGTGATTCAAATTAAAATATGTATCAATTTTAATATTTATACTTTATTTTTGTTGTTTTTGTTTTTTTATAAGAAACTGTTACGAATAATCTAGAAGCGTGTAGAGTTGGAGCGCGCGCGCGCTAATTATCTAGAAATAAAAGAAAGAGATAGCTACTCCTATTGACAAACAAATAGTTGACCTGGGCTATGCCATAATGGACTTTGTGGGATATGGCATAAGGTTGAAAGTAGCGTGTACTAGGATTTATGACTCATAACATGTTTACGATAAGAAGTGATTCATTGTTTCCCGATACATTTAGATTTTTCTGGACCCAGCTAGGACTTTTCCCTGCCTATAAATAGAGAAGTGTTGACAAACACAAGGCAGTTTTTATCAAGCGATCGAGAGCGATACATCAAGTGACTATTCCGAAGCGAGGAGTGTTTTATTGTGTAGTGTTCTAAGTTCAGTGATAGTATAGCGAGTGACTGGGGTGTAAAGTGTATTTTAGTATGACGTTGTGTTGTGTTGTGTAAATACACGGACTTAATATAAGTGGTGTTTTCTTACAAGTACGAACCCGAGTACGTAACAATACTAAACAAGCAGATGGCTTTTCTGATGGAAATAGACAACTATCGCCTATGGACACCAAAGATGTTAATGTTGCGTTGCTATCCTTGTGGCGGGGTCTTAATGCCACATTGCATAAGTTTCCCCGCTACCTATACCGGCTATTACGGCAACATAAGTAACGCAGTTTTACTAGACCCGGGTCAGACTCTACCACATAGTAGCCACGATGGTATATTCTCGACTCGCGTAGCTAATCGTTCGTCTCTTACGAACTGTGTGGCAGAACGGTAGATCGTTCTTTAAAGAGAGCCCATCAGTTTTGTCTGCTGTTAGTTTAGTGGTTAGTTTGTTTGGCTCAAGTCATAGAGTCTCTGGGTTGATTCTCAGATTGAGCTTAATTTGTTTTGAATAAGTTTAGGCAGTTGGTCTGGGCTTTAGTCTGATTTGTTTTTTTCTATGTAGAAAAGTTTTAGTAGCTGGCCGGAGTTTGGTAGTGCTGTTTTATACGCCCGTAATTTTGTGTCTCGTTGCTGAAAGCTGAGAAGCGATAGTTGTTAAAAATTGGCATATGTGGTAACGTGCTACACCCCACCAGCCGAACTTTTGCGGATTGGGGTATCACCGCCTTATTTAAAGATGCCGTAATAGCGTCAGTATTTGTCACTGCTTTGCTCTGATTTGGACGATAGACGGATGGAGGACGGATAACATTGGATCATCAACATAATATTGTCTGTATGCGATGGTTGTCTCATTCCATCAGGAGTTGTCTGTTTTATTGTTACCCTATGATATAACTAAAAGATAGTTCGATACTTGTCCAAGCTTCGATTCATTCGAACTGGCTCGCATCGGCCCGGCCAGGACGGCATTTTACAATGCGGTAAAGGAAATTGAAACGCGTTAACAGTAATTACAGTTCATATTTCTGTTCCATTCATTTTCCACGACGGCTCGACGGCTCCGTACAGCTGCGGATTTGGAGTCCGTTTGAAGCCGTATGGAGCCGTACGGCCGTCGCGGGATGTGAATAGAGAGCAGCGGTGCAGTCATTTAAGTGACATATGGCTGACGCACCACGCGTACAGCTTCTGCGGCATGCGTGCTGATGCGAGTCGGTCGGTGTAAATTGTGCCTTATTGGCATAAATGAATAAAGGCTGTTTTCGAGCAGTGGATGAACACAGACTGATATGATGTTGCCGATATCAGACATAAGCAACCCTGTTTAGGTGTACCAATGTAGTTAAACGATTACTGCTGCGTCGATGTTCTTTCTTGTAATTAATTTATTGTTAGACATGCAAAGTAAAACCCATTTACAATATTTTACACGCGAACGACTGCTTAAACGTATTAAACATGACATTCTTATTAGTAGACACGTGATCGATTTTGATTTTTTTTATTCATTGTCCCCATAAACAAAGTATCGATACTATCAATGGTATTGTTATACAATATTGCATTAACTATAGATATATTCGATACTTTCGATAGTTTGTACAATCGATAGCATCGGTCAGTAGTATCAGAATAAAGTTGACTATCGATAGTGTTGGTAGTATCGATACCATCGATAGTAATTGTGATTAATGCAAGGAACTTATATTTATGGAATTACTACGAAGCAATATTTGAAAAATAAAAATGTACTCTATTTCGTTACTCATGAAGTTGACATTTGTTTCTTACTTAACAGAGGGGGGAAAACATTCTGAGCAAGACGACAAGAGTGGATGTTGTCCCTTTCTTGCAATTGCCAGTGTAAATAAAACTATCTGATGGTAGATTTTTATATAGTCGGTAATCGTTAAATCCCTTTTTTTCATACACGTCCATAAATACATTAGCGTAAAATGTATTGTAATTAACACAGTGAGTTCTAAAATTTTCTTATTTTAATTATTACGTAATTACTTATGCAATGCAAAAACTGTTTCTCAAATTAGTAGAATTACTTAGTAGTAATTTGCAAACTGCGCATGACCGCACTTATATATGGCGATTGGACCGCAGAACGCACTAGTTACTGCGTTGTCAAAATATCAGATCTTTACCGGAAAGGTCTTTACCGGCTACTAGTATTAATAATAGTAACTGGGCGATTGAGCTTCGCTTGGTATTTTTAAACTGTATTTTTTCGGAAATTATATTTAACTAGCTGTGCCCGCGACTTCGTTCGCGTGGAAAAATTTCTAAAATAAAATCCCGCATAGTTCCCGCTCCCGTGGGATTTCCGGGATAAAAACTATCCTATGTCCTTTCTTGGGTCTCAAACTATATTCGTACCAAATTTTATCCAAATCGGTTCAGCGGTTTAGCCATGAAAGCGTAACAGACAGACAGAAAGACAGAGTTACTTTCGCATTTATAATATTAGTATGGATTATGCATCACATACTGCAAAGACCAACAAAACATATTTTTTGTAGGTCTTTGTAGGTTTTTTTTTTTATATCATAAGATAGCAAACAAGCAGATAGAAAGAGTCAACCATCGCCTATAGTGTGTCACGTTGTTTATCCGCGATGGACTTCGAAACTACTGGCCCGATTTGAATGAAGTTTTGTAAATATCTACTACTCATTATTATTATTATTAAAAGATTGGATAGTTTTAATCTTTTTTTTATATATCATAAGATAGGAAACAAGCAGATGGGTCTCCTGATGGAAAGAGTCAACCATCGCCTATAGACACCAAAGGTGTTAATGGTGCGTTGCTATCTTGTGGCGAGGTCTAATGCCACATGCATAAGTTTACCGGCTATCGTTCCCTCCAAACCGGAACACGACAGTGACAAGCACTGACGCTATTGCGGCAGGAATAGGTAAGGCGGTGGTATCAGATCCAGGCGAGACAATGCAGAACTCTACCACCTAGTAGCCACGATGGTAGTGACTTGTACAGCCAATCGGTCGCCTTTTACGACCTGCCTGGCAGAACGGCAGTTGCCTATTCTTCAAAGGAGCCTGGGACCAACACGGGGAAAACAGTCTTTGACATACTGTTAAAAAGTCATATTTCCCGTATACCATTTCATAAAAATTGGATGTAACATTTACACGTCTTGCATAATTTGTAAATTTAAAAAACAATACCTTACCTAAATATAAAATTTCACCCTAAATCGTTAGCCTATTCTGAGACACCCTGAGGATCAAACCCTCATGTCTCATGCCATAATACTACAAAATGTATTAACACTAAATTATATACAATTATACATATGTATATATATATATATATATATATATATATATATATATATATTATATACTATACTGTTCTTTGAATCGCGTTTATTTGCGATGTTGCTTTTAAAAGAATAAATATCGTTTACTAACATACGCACACCGAAATTTAATACTTGTGGTATGTATTACGCCTTATTTTTTATATACTCGTAAGAGGATAGTAAACTAGCGGATTTGGTCTCTTAATGGAAAGAAATAATCTTTATACTCGTATATACAAGAATTGCTCATTTTAATATATACGGAGTTTGTATATCAATAATTCAAAACTGTTGAACGTAATTTGGTAACTTATAACTAGAATTAACAAGTAAGATAAAATTAAGCCCGATGATAAGTGGTATTAATAAAATACTTTACTCACGAAGCGAGCTACGGGGCGTAGCTAGAACAAATAAAAACAATTACTTTTCTTTGTTTCCGTAGGAAACAGTATATGACTAATTGCAATAGTAAACTTTTGGAAGCATACAATATTTTACTGAATGACCCAATTACGATCGTGAAGTACGAATATGATAACGATATCACAACGATAAAATATTTGTATTGAAAAAAAAAGTTTCATTGATTATAGATAAATATACAATTTAGATATTTTTAAAGATATGTATGAATGACTGTGCAGTGAATTGGTGTTGTATCTATGCGGCCAGGATAAGTACTGTTTGTTTATAGAAATGTAACTAACTCAGAGTGGCTGTCTTAGCTGGAACTTTAGTAGTTTCTGAGAGTTGATATTCAGTAATTAATTTTCTTTGGATGAAATGAAACCAATAAATCACTTCATCTATTAAATTACCCGAACTTCAGAAAGACTAGGGTAGATAATTTCTGAAACAAAAGAAAATAATAGTTGGATAAAACCCATTGAAAAAGGAAGAAAATAAAGTCAAAATAAGAGGAAAAATAAATTACGGGGCATTTTTGTTGAGTTCGGGATTTGTGAGGGGGACTTTGAAGGTGGAATAACGGTTTATTACGATTTCCGGCAAAACTACGAGTCCTATCGAAAAAGTTTAAGTAAGGCAAAGTTTTCACGAAACTTGGTAAAAAGTTATATTTTGATATCCTAAATACGCTGTATTTTTTATTTGAAATATTAAGTTTTTCTCCTTATTTGACTTAATATTAAAAAAAAACATAATTTTAGCGCGCAAAATTTGCGCTTACATTAATGAGTCGGTAATGCAACAGGTAGTGAGGTTGAAGGCGGGGGGTGGCGGCGGCGTGTCCTTGATGTCGACTAGCGCGTACCGCCGCATATGGCTAGATCAACGTAAACAAAACAAGCAGCGCGGCGCGCTTAGAGAGTATAATATCCACATTTCACTTATTTTTAGAGAAATATTGGTCAAAAATTAAGCCCTTCATTTTATTATTTCATTTTAGCGAGAATCGAGTACTGCGTACTCTCCAGAAGTATCGAAGGTAACTCACCAGTCAGTCTGTATATGCATGTGATATTTTGTGGATATAAATAGATAAATTTTCTCGATTAAAATAATTAATTTAAGGTCCAAAGTATTTAAATACTCTATATAACTTTTAGTACTTATATAGCGTGTGAGAGACAGTGTACCGAAAAATTATGAAAACGTGCCAGTTTTACGTTCTAGTCATGATAACAATTCCTTTTTATGTGGGAAATGCAAAATTTGCGTTTTCTGATATTTTCTTATTTTCACGCCCCGCAATGTAAGGCGTAAGTTGCTCCAACTCGTCGCAGCAAAGAAACTCTCGAATTAGCTGATCATTAATCGATTCGTTGCGACGCATATTTTCTAAAACAAAAGTTTTAGAAAATATGCGTACGTAGTAAATTAAGTAGTGGCGGCGTACAAATATTTCATGACACGGCTGCCATGTAATATAAATTGATGACAGAGCGGAAACTGCATTTGACGTACTAAAATATTGTAGAAGGTCGAAAATGATTTGTTAAAAAATCTTGAAGTGATGTCAAAAAACATTTTTTAAAATTTTTCGTCAATGATTTCTCGCGAACGGATAAATCGATTTTGATGCAATTTATGCATTTACGTAGTTTTAAGAGGAAAAGAACTGATTCATTTTTGTATCAATCGGTACATTAATTTGGAAGTTGTATGAAAAAAATACTGTTTCGCCAAACATTTTTTGAGGTTTTTTCAATATTTCTCAAAATCTCCTGGGCCTTATTGGTCCCAATTTTCAGAAAGTCTAAGTTGAGTGGAATCCAATCGAATGACATCAACTCGATCGGTCAAGCCGTTCAAAAGTTATGAGATGTTTAAGTACAAACATACACATACACGTAGATAAATACAGACATACTGTTGTCATCGCGAAAATAGTCGGAATAGGTTCCTAGGACTTCAAAACGTGGAGATTCGGTGAAAACTCGAATGTCGAAAATCGGGGCAAAATCAGTAATTTCCTTATCTACATACGTAACGGGAAGTTAAAAACACAAATTCCAAACGGTTTTCATATTAGAATCATGTTTCAAATCCATGGTTTCGACCACGGATTAAATGGATATGCTTTTTAAGACAATTTCTTAGTTTGACAAATATTTAAATACCTCTTAAATCAATGTAACTACATACCTGTAAAGGACGGTCTACAGAAAGTCGAAACCAAGATCACATTAATACTGATAGACACGCCATTAGGAAGGAAGCGTGTCGCCGAGCATATGAGCAAACGCTCTTATTACTTGCAGAAAATTCATACATTTGTAGGTTATATTATATTGTGAAAAACCGCATTGATACACGGGCGGACTTTTTCGATGAATCGTAACACCCGGTTTTTACCGCGGTTTTACGAGCATATACCGATGGGCCTGGCTAGTGGCTTGTTTGCTATATTTTTCCACGATTGTTCGGACACGATAGTTTTACTCGCTAGTCGATCAGCACCAACGAGCCAGGAAAACTGTAAAAATAATAAAAAAAAATTTAAAACCGCGGTATCGGCTCGTACGTTGATCCTTAGACATTTTCGAATATTTATTTTCGTATGAACACTATGTGGACAGCCAAATATTTTCTGTCGACTGTCATAACATTTGACTAATACCAAGCGTATGGAGAGTTTTAAAAATTATATTTGGTTCTATACCTACTTTGTGCAATGCAATCACAGCGATTCAGTTCTCTTTGTCACCCAACTCCATTTTAATATCATAAATTATTTTACAATGTATAGGTGCAAACATGAAAAAAAAAAAACAATGAACAATAATTTAAAAATGAACGATTCCAAATTCAAATGTAATATTTTGTTTATATTTAATTGTAACAGTATTTATGGCCAGACAATGTATAATAATAACGTGGGGTTTTCATTTCCAGTGATCCGATAGATATCTAAATATGTTTGTGGTCTTACAAAAATATTACTTTCAGCTTTCTAAATTTTTGTGCGAATTGTCAGATTTTTCTTTCCATGAGAAATGCTGTTCTCATGTTTTTGCTATTTACGTTCGGACTATTACATCCATCTTTAAATCATCATTCATAATTCGTTCAGTGTGTACGCTTCCGACCTTCCAATAAGGAAGTTCTCAATTTGGCTGTATTTTTCTTAATGTCTTGGAACTTGGTCATTCATTGACCGATTTGGATAATTCAGTTCTTGTTTGAGCACCCTGCATTTTCATTTGGTTCTATATATAAATTTAATGTACATCCGGTTAACGAGACAGAAGTCCACGGTTCCGGAAACACACGAGATTAGTAGTCGGTTGTTGCAGTTTTATTGCTTTTACGTTGTGGTGAGTTTTTATTTTATTTAAACTTCCCGCTACGTATGTAGATAAGGAAGTTGCTGATTTTATCCCGATTTTCGAAATCGAGTTTTCACCGCATTTTCACGTTTTGAACCTTTTCCGACTAGTTAGATAGTCAGTATGTCTGTATGTGTGTGTATGTGTGTATGTAAACATCTTATAACTTTTGAACGGCCTGACCGATTGAAATGTGGTTGATGTCATTTAATTGGATTTCGCTTAACTTACACTTGAAAATTCGAACCAATTCAGTCCAAGATATTTTGAAAAACAGTATTTTTTAATATTTTGTGAAAACGATCTGATTCGATTCTGTACTCAAACAGAATCTAATCAGATCGTTTTCCCAAAAAACTGCGTCAAATGTAATGTGTTTGTAATGTAATTTAGACATCAAAATAAGTTTATCCGTTCGGGAGTTATCGTTGACGAAAAATTTTGAAAAAAGTGTTTTTTTGACATAACTTCGAGATTTTTCAACCAATAATTTTTCGAACCTCTACAATAACTTAAAAAACTACATCAAATTTTGTATCTAAAGTAAAAATCGAACCAAGTTTTCAAAAGTTCCAGCTTTTTAAATATTAATATTTTGTTGTTTTAAGCAAATTTACTTAATATTGTTACGTACTTCGTGTTCGTACTTGTAAGAAAACACCACTTATATTAAATCCGTGTATTTACACAACACAACACAACGTAATATTAAAATACACATTACACCCTAGTCACTCGCTATACTATCACTGAACTTAGAACACTACACAATAAAACACTTCCCGCTTCGCACTGGTCACTTGATGTATCGCTCTCGGTCGCTTGATAAAAACTGCCTTGTGTTTGTCAACATTTCTCTATTTATAGGCAGGGTAAAGTCCTAGCTGGATCCAGAAAAATCTAAATGTATCGGGAAACAATGAATCACTTCTTATCGTAAACATGTTATGAGTCATAAATCCTAGTACACGCTACTTTCAACCTTATGCCATATCCCACAAAGTCCATTATGGCATAGCCCAAGTCAACGATTTGTTTGTCAATAGGAGTAGCTATCTCTTTCTTTTATTTCTAGATAGTTAGCGCGCGCGCTCCCACTCTACACGCTTCTAGATTATTCGTAACACTACCCCCCTCTTAGTTATGTTCGTCCCGAACATCATTACTTCCATTATAGATGGCTAATCGATCAACATGAACAATCTTCATGGTCCCTCTTGGTTGCTTCTGCACTCGGTAGGTTACGTCATTGATCCGTGTGATTACTTTGTATGGCCCATCCCAACGTCGCTGTAACTTAGGTGATTTTCCTTTTCGTCGAACCGGATTATGTAGCCAAACAAGAGATCCTTCCTGAAAACTTCGATGATTGGCGTTTCGGTCCTATCTGGTCATCATCCGCTAACTTGATTCCAATGCGTTTTCACTTATTAACGAGTGTATATCGCGTGACCTCTCACGAATGTCTTCAACTGTCAGGTCAACTATTTGTTTGTTAATAGGAGTAGCTATCTCTTTCTTTTATTTCTAGATAGTTAGCGCGCGCGCTCCCACTCTACACGCTTCTAGATTATTCGTAACAATATTCTTAAAATAACTTAAATTCAAGCTAATGTACCGAATTCTTTTAAAATCTAGTCGACTCTTCTCTCCAAAAAATTGCATCAAATACCGTAAATTGGATTAAAATCGGTTGATTTATTTGGGAATTATTAATAACAGATTTTTTCGAAATTGTTTTGATATTGCTTTAATGTTTTTCAGACTTCAGTCTATAGATTATGTAGTTAAGAAATCATTATAGAGCTAAAATTGCGTTGAATTTGAAAGATCAAATTCGATCATCGTTTCCAAAAATACAGCTTTTTAAAAATGAAATTACTGTCATTTATAATAAAATTTAGATTTTTGTACTCTGAAAAAACATACTTAGGTATAATTTTTGTCCCTTTGAGCTTAAAATACCTTTATTTAGCGGGAAGTTTCAGGGATGGCCTGCAGAGTCAACCAGTTTACTTTTTTTTATTTTTCTTTGTGGTGGAGTGGTTAGCGGACCTGACGACCAGTCGACGGGGCTCGGTTTTGCTTCCCGACGGGGACAAGCCTTTGTGTGATGATCATGCGTGTATTTCTTTGTATTAGTAACACCCATCACTTTGATTTTGACAAACACCCATATCACAAGCAAATAATTTGTTACTTGGGTGTTACATTAATTAGTGCAATATGTCCAGCTAACATATTTATTTACTAGCTGCAGCGTGCAGCCCGCTGCATTAAAAGAGTTTTTGGCGAATCCCGCGGGATCACCTAACCGGGATAAAAGGTAGCCTATGTGATATTCCAGGTCATTATGTACCTGTGTGCCAAATTTCATTTAAATCTTTTCATTAGTTTTCGCGTGATTGAGTAACAAACATCCATCCAAACATCCAAACTTTCGCATTTATAATATTAATATAGATAATATAGACTAGCTGCAGCGCGCAGCCCGCTGCGTTATAAGTTTTTGGTGAATCCCGCGGGATCACCTTACTTTTCCGGGATAAAATATAGCCTATGTGCTATTCCAGATTATCATCTACCTGTGTGCCAAGTCTCATTCAAATCCGTTCAGTAGTTTTTGCGTGATTGAGTAACAAACATCCATCCAAACATCTATCCAAACATCCAAACTTTCGCATTTATATTATTAATAATTAATTAATTAATTAATATAGATAATATAGATTAGATTAGTGCGACCGTTAGTATAACCAACACATATGTTAATGACTCGGTATCATTCACATGGAAAAGACGTAAAGCGAAAATTTATTGTCTTTTACCAGGATTATAGGCAGTACGGTGACGATAGTCAATATATAGTTACATGATACTTGCTCCCATCAATATTTCGTAATCCATATGGATTTATTACGTGTTAATAGTTGTGTTATGTAGTAACTGTCACCTTTATGTCTGTCGCGCCAATTACGGCTACCTATTTAAAGTACATAGTTCAAAGCACAAGATCATTTGGCGCGATCACTTTCTATCGGGTTTTAATTGTTATGGGCGCGGTGGCACATGCAATTTTACGTGCCGCAATGTTGTCCGTCATTTACATGACAAACGGATTTGCTTTTCGTTTAATATTTAAACAGTACTATAGTACAGTTAGCGTCGAAATTAGTGGTAAGTTTTTGCTAATGATTCTTGATTTACCTACAGTATTTATAGAAATGTCTTTTTAGATAATTGGTAGCAAAAAAATTTGTCTCAAGTGTTGCTCGGCTGACGCATAGGATTTGGTTGCCGTCGGCGACTTTGCTTTTTTTTATAATACAAGATACAAGCAAGTGGGTCTCCTGATGGAAAATGTCAACCATCGCCTATAGACACCAAAGGTGTTAATGGTGCGTTGCTATCTTGTGGCGAGTTCTAATGCCACATGCATAAGTTTACCGGCTACCTTACCCTCCAAACCGGAACACGACAGCAACAAGCACCGACGCTATTGCGGCAGGAATAGGTAAGGCGGTGGTACCAGACCCGGGCGAGACAATGCAGAACTCTACCACCTAGTAGCCACGATGGTAGTGACTCACATAGCCAATCGGTCGCCTTTTACGACCTGCGTGGCAGAACGGCAGTTGCATCTATTCTTCAAAGGAGCCCGGATTCTTATATAGGTTGTTATGGGATCATCAGAATGTATTAGGAAAAGACGTGGCTCCTGAACTTATTAGCTGCACAGGTCTGTGGGTTTCCATTTTCTGGCGAGGAACACAGTCTTGTCTAATCGCATTGTTCTAAACGGTATTGCGATACTTCATTGAAACACTACACTACACCGTCGTCGCCGGTCTCGACGGTGAAGATATTATCGCCCCGTGCCTAACACGGAGCGCAAATGCCACGACTCCACCCACCACTACTAGTCCGAACCTCGCACTAAGCCCAGGTCCGGGCTCAGAGGAACAGCCCTTAGCGCGGGCGTTTCTAGGCCCAATATTAATTTAAGTTCTAGCTGAGCACTTTGCTCGCCCAAAAAGCTCGGTGACGCAGTAACGATCCATAAAGTGATAGCCATTTCAAAAAAAAAAATTCATTGAAATATTTTGGATTGGATTGGATCTTCCATAATTTCTATGGAGTAACTTGGTGACAAGGATTTATTCTACAGACGGCACAGAAAATCAAGCGATGCATTGCAGATTGCGACGCTAGAGTATCTACGCTATCGCCAGTCTGATTATTGTTTGGTAAATAGCTGGTCATACTTACATAAGTCATACTTACTTATATACGTACTGAAACCAAAACATCAATCTAAGAGTGGACGACGCCATTCCCCAAGAAAACAGGGTCACTGGTTGATCTAGTTTTGCTATATAATGTACTACTTTTAACGCCCTATAGTTTACATAGACATGAACTTGAAATTTCACACTTATTTATTAACTAGCTTTCAACCGCGGCTTCGCCCGCGTGGTGTTCGTAATAAGTAGGCTATGTCCTTCCCCAGAACTTAGAATATCCATATTATGAAATATCATCACAAACAGCTTTGCAGACAATCATGAAACATACATTTACAAAGATAAACAAATAGACTGACAGATAATTAGATGTCACTTTACATTATTATTTTGCAAAGTAAGAATTAGAATGCATATTATTGAATTTATTGAAGAGCGTGTCGTACAGCAGCAGCAAAATATAAACATCTGTAAATTGCATCACCTCGCAGGCTATTCTCGAAACTTTCCGCCTAATTAATTTTTATGGCTTAAAGAAGTAATAAATATACCAAAGCATAGATTTTTTTTTTGTTTTTTTGAGTAAGAATTTTGGAACTAAATATTAGGTATGTTAGTCTGAAAGTTACTTTAAAAATCTGCAGTGTGTCTGCGAGATTCAGCCGTTTTAAATGTTTCTGTGGCTTTTTACAACGCTACAACTCTTCAGACCTGTTGCCGACACCAATCTAAGGAATGTTCTGGTGAGATATCAGATACGTCGCATGCTTTCAATGTCGAGCTTGGAACTATTCTCTAGTCTCCGAAACACGTTGAGACACCATATACTCAGCGTGCTGTTAACGCAGATCTCGTACCTCTTCTGGTCTGGTTCACTCCGTCGAGATGCCAGATACTCAGCGTGTTGTTGCCGCCGATCTTAGGCACGTCTGGTATCTCTGCAGCTCTATAAGCTGCCTCATGCACCGCCTGCCCAAGCATTCGCAGCTCAATTCGTTGAGACGTTTCATTACGTCTAACTATTTTCATAGATCGGGCTTTATTAGTACTTTGTGAATAATAATTAAAAAAAAAAAACAAAGTCGGTGACTATTTTAAACAAAGAACTGAAACAATTCCAATAGCTAACATATATGTAACAAAACATATTAACCGTTATTCTTTTCGTTACAACTTAAACCGTTCGTTATAACTTAAAAAAATGTGTAAGCGGTTGACTCTACAGGCCATCCCTGAAACTTTCCACTAAATTAAGGTATTTTTAGCTCAAAAGAGTAAAAACTATAAAAATGGATTTTTTCAGTTCAAACATCTATTTTATTAAAATGACAGTATATTGATTTTTGAAAAGTTGTATATTTTGGGAACGCTGATTGAATTTGAGTTGAGTTGAATGACATTCAACTCAATTTTTGAGATTTAAAATATTGCTTTAGCTAAATAATGGATAGGTTGAAAAATTTCGTAGCAATGTCAAAAAACATTTTTTCGAATATTTTCATCATTAATAAATCCTAAACAAATTGACCGATTTTGATCCAATTAACGGTCTTTGACGCAGTTTTTAAAGAAGAAAAGCTGATAAGATTTTTAAGCCTATCGGTGTATTATCCTGAAAATTATTTTAAAAATATAAAGTAAATTTGCTAAAAATGACGTAATTTTAATATCTGAAAAGCTGTATCTTTTGAAAATTTGATTCGATTTTGATTCTTGAAATGCCATCTGACGTAATTTTTTTAGTACTAAAATATCGTAGAATACCAAAAAATGATTGGTTGGATGGTTAGAAATTATGTCAAAAAAACACTTTTTTTTAAATTTTTCGTCAACGATTTCTCCCAAACGGACAAACCGATTTTGATGCAATTAATGCATTACATGTAGTTTTTTAAGGAATAGAGCTGATTAGTTTTTGTCCTCAATCGGTAGATTAATCTGGAAGTTATGTTAAAAGAATACTGTTTCGCCAAAATTTTTTTTGAGGTTTTTTTCAAAATTGCTCATAATCTGCTGGACCGATTTGGTTAAAATTTTCAGAAAGTCTAAGTTGAGTGGAATCCAATCGAATGCCATCAATCGCGTTTCGATAGGTCCAGCCATTCAAAAGTTATGAGATGTTTACATACACACATACACACACACATACATACATACAGACATACTGACGTCATCGCGAAAATAGTCGGAAAAGATTCCTAAGACTTCAAAACGTGGAGATCCGGTGAAAACTCGATTTTCGAAAATCAAGGGAAGTTAAAAATATAGTAGGTAATCTAGTGAAAACTAAAAATAATTTACTTTACTTAATATTCACAAATACCTACAACTGGTACTCAAATAACATACTCAAATAACTAAAACAAACCAAAAAAATCTGTAAATGGTGGCCATACAGGCCATCCCTGAAACTTCCTACTAAATTATGGTATTTTAAGCACAAAAGAGTAAAAACTATAAACATAGATTTTTTTTTTCATTCAAACATCAATCTTGATAAAAATGTCAGTATATTGATTTTTGAAAAGCTGTATATTTAGGAAGCGATGGTCGATTTTTATCTTTCGAATAGCATTCAACTCAATTTTTGTGATCTAAAATATTTCTTTAGCTAAATAATCGATAGGTTGAAAAATTTCGAAGCAATGTAAAAAAAATTTTTTTTCAAAAATTTACATCATTGATAAATCCCAAGCAAATTGACCGATTTGGATTAAATTACTTAACAGTTTTTGATGCAGTTTCTTAAGGAAAAAAGCTGATAAGATTTTTAAGTCAATCGGTGTATACCTAAACCTGAAAATTATATCAAAAATATTAAATAAGCTTGTTAAAAACAACGTAATTTTAATATTTGTAAAACTGTAACTTTTGAAAATTACACTCGATTCTGATTTTAGAAAAGGCATTTGACGTAGCTTTTTTAGTACAAAAATATCGTAGAATACCACAAAAATATTGGTTGAAAACTTTCGAAGTTATGTTGAAAAACACTTTTTTCAAAATTTTTCGTCAATGATTACTCCCAAACGGATAAACCGATTTTGATGCAATTTATGCGTTAGATGTAGTTTTAAGAGGAGTAGAGCTGATTAGTTTTTGTACTCAATCGGTGGATTAATCTGGAAGTTATATTTAAAAAATACTGTTTCGTCTAAAAAATTCGTTTCAAAATTTCTCAAAATCTTCTGGGCTGACTTGGTTCAAATTTTCATAAAAGTCTAAGTTGACAGGAATCTTATCGAATGCCATCAACCGCGTTTCAATCGGTACAGCCGTTCAAAAGTTATGAGACGTTTACATACACACATACACACACACATACACACACATGCACACACATATATGTATACAGATATACGGACGTCATCGCGAAAATAGTCGGAAAAAATTCCTAGGACCTCAAAACGTGGAAATCTGGTGAAAACTCGATTTTCAAAAAACGGGGCAAAATCAGTAACTTTTTTATCTACATACGTAGCGGGAAGTTAAAAATACATCTTCTATCTTCTTCTATATATTATTATTCTATATATTATTATTCTATATATTATTATTAATATACGTGAAGGGAAAACTTTGGATCCCTTTTAAAGGCAATTGAATGAACTGTGGAGTATTAAATTTGGCACAGATAAAGTTTACATTGCGGAGAACTGCAGAAACCTAATATGTTTAAACAAAATGCATTAGAAATACACAAAAATAATTAAAATAAACATTACACACACTAAGTTCAAGTGATATACATGACATTATACACACACGTCTATATTATTCATAGAAATATAATATATTTAAAGGTCAATGATATTATTTTCTTTACAGTTAAAGTCAGTTGTCAAGCTTAAAAGAGATTTTATTGTTTAGTCTGTGGTCGAATTTCGGCCACAAGCGATTGCTAGTACTAATAAAACTGTAAGTAAAATAAAAAGTAATTTATATTTGTACTTAAAATAAAAACAATAATTATGTCTACTGTTCTAATATATAATATCGCATATTATGTTGCCTAGTGGTCCGGTGTTGTTGTTGGCCACATGACCAAGAGGGATTCCCTGGGTCGGGCAATTCAAAATGTTTTTTTTCAGTTTTCTGATAAAAACAACACTACCCGGGATATGATAAAGCCCGGTTGGCCATATGCTTGCCACCTGTCACATTATTGGACTTTTGGCGGGGTTATGTTAAGAAATGAATCTCGATGTGATTGATATTGAAGTCGATTTATTGAGGAATTATAATTGTATCCTCGGCTAATCGTGGGTTCCCTTGTACTACCACACCGTGGCCGCCGCCGCTCCCAATCGACGACTAAGACCCCTATTTAAATGCCCCTAGCGAAATGCCACTGTTCCTGTAATTAGTCAACCCCCCCCCCCTCCCTCTCTCCCCGATGACGACGACGCACCTAAGCCAAAGTCCGGTCTTAGGACAACCCTTAGCGCGGGCGTTGATTGCCGAAATTAAGATTTAAACTCTGACCGAGCACTGTACTCGACAGCTAGTACGGTGTCGCTGTTACAGCCCTTGGCCTTAAGGCAAAAAAAAAACATTCGGGTCTCACACGCGCGGTGTTGGCGCGCGTTGCTCGGCAATTGCTCGGCAATTGCTCGGAGCGCCGGTTTGAGGTCGCCATTTAGTTTAATCTTATCGTGATAACTTTTTAACTATTCGTCCGAATTTCTTAGTGTAAAAAACAAAGTTCATTTACATAAAATGCTAAATTTTACTAAAAAAATAATAAATACTTCGAAATATGCTTTGTAAAAAAGCATATTTAAAATGTATGGAACACTATTTTGGATATTATGGATTTCACATAAAAGGTGAGACAAACAATCCTTCCATACATTATCTTCGTGTAACTTCAGCGGTTTTCTCAGCGCACGCCAAGATAGCTCTCAGAAGGCAGCAATTTTTCCGACTTACTTGATACTTATCGTTATATTACCGCCAAATTACACAAAATCATTATAAATTGTAGCCTATGTGCTATTCTGATGTATAATCTTTATTACTGTAAAGTTTCATTCAAATCCGTTCAGTAGTTTTTGCGTGATTGAGTAACAAACATTCATTCAAACATCCATCCTAACATCTAAACTTTCGCATTTATAATATTTATATAAGTATAATATAGATTAAATAGATAATTTTTCTATAATATTCATCGTAAGACAACGTTGAAAAATGCGACGATAAAGATCACACCTCATATTCTCAAAAGTCGAAAACCCGGTTGATCGTGAACTGAAGTTTTCGACTTATGAAAAGTAATGTCATTGGATCCAAATTGGATCATCATTGGATGTTTCAATGTAATATATGAATTTTTTTCCTAGATATGTGAGATCATTTATTTCACATCTCAGAAACGGCGCGAACGATTTACATTGTTTTTTTTTATTAATATAAGACTAACTGATCCGACAAACGTTGTTCCGCCATACAAATTTTTGGAGTTCCGCAATGTCTCGCCCGGGTATTTGATAACACCGCCTTACCTACTCCTGCCGCAATAGCGTCAATACTTATCATTGTCGTGCTCCGGTTTGGAGGGTAATGTAGCCGTTAGACTTATGCATGTGGTGATACCATCTCTCTTCACGGATAGCAACACACCATTAACATCTTTGGCGCCTACAGTCTATGGTTCTCTTTCCGTCAGGAGAGCCATCTGCTTGCTATCTTATGATAAAAAGGGTAGTTTTGCGGGGCAAAAAAATGTCTTAAGGTCTAGATCTCCACCCAACTAGATAGTGACGGTAAAATTTCCCATACATTTGTTACTTACGTAATTTATTCTTAAATCCGCTTGCAAAAACCTATCTATATATTAATACGTGAAAGAAAAATTTTGGACCCCTTTTTAAGACAATTGCGCAAACGGTGCAGGATTAAATTTGGCAGTTAGCTTTCATTGCGGAGGACTGCAGAAATCCAATATTTTTAAATATTATGCACTACAAATACATTACATTACACATGATACTATACACACATGTTTAACCACAGAAATTTTCTTTACGGCTAAAGTCAGTTGTCAAAAGAGATTCTATTGTTTATTCTGTGGTCGAATTTCGGCCACAGGCAATCGCTAGTTAATTTAAATACATTTTTAAACCTTTTTATTCATTCATATATATTTTTAAGTACTATTTATTAATTTTCATACTATTTATATTAAAATACATTTTAAATAATTTTCACTACAGTTAGATTCATTTAAAAAGTAGCTACCTACCTTAATAGTTTTGTGCAGGTGGACCGGAACTTCCTTCAACACTGTATGTTCGATAATGTGACATGAATGTGTAGTCAAAGCAAAACTTGCGGGTATTTTAGCCAAATTGAACTAGGGTCGACTTACCTCATGCCTCAGCATAAATCCCCTGCTGAGGGTAAAATTTCGTTTATTACGTTTTCGTCTTCTGGAAATTTAAGTATTTTCAGATTTAATTTGCGCGCCATTTCTTGAGGAGTATATTCACGGTACAATACCGAGACAGGCTCCCAAGAAGATAAGTAACACGTCAGTTAAGTAACGTACTATCCATACTTCGTTATTCATTCATTGAAAATTCGCGCTGCATCATATTCGTAACTTGTATTACATACTCATGTACAGTTGTGTAATTCTTCGTAACATACTAGAAGAGCCACTGTTTTTGTTTTAATTAATTTTAATAATGAGTAAATCAGGGGTCGGCAACCTTTTGAGACGGAAAAGTCAAAAATTACAATTTACAAAATTTCAAAGTTTTTAAAGAGCCACAAAAATTTTTCTTGCCAGAAATAAATAGTATTTCTATAAATAAAGTTTTTGACAAAATAAACTAATCTATTTATTCATAAGAAAAATATATATAAATTCATATGTAAGTAGTGCTTATTCACTACAAATTAGATAATATTTATTTATATATAGTATGGTAGTATAAAAATAATATTTGCATATGGAACTAAAGAGCCGCAGTTTCACATCCAAAGAGCAGCATGTGGCTCGCGAGGTTGTCAGGTTGTCGACCCCTGCTGTAGATAAGAATTTTGGAGGTAAGTAGTGGTGAATCCTGTAGTTTAAATTCAATTATCTTTTCTGAACACTATAGGTTAGACGAAGCAAAATTTCGGATATATTTTATTGCGAAAGGAATGGGTAAATTTTACCTAATAGTCACGATGGTAGTGACACCTTTGGCCAATCGAACTACCTTATTGAATGGCAGGTTATCTGTTTTAAAAACTAGCCAAGTGCGAGTCGGACTCGCGCACGAAGGGTTCCGCACCATCATAGCAAAAATACGAAAAAATCACGTTTATTATATTATGGACTTATGATACCCATAATATTTTCATTTTTTTATTTTTGGTATTTGTTGTTATATCGGCAACAGAAATACACAATTTGTGAATATTTCAGCTTTCTAGCTATCACGATTTATGAGATATAGCGTAGTTACAGACATACAGACAGACGGACACAAAAACAGCGGAGGCTTAGTAATAGAGTTCCGCTTTACCTTTTAGGTACGAAACCCTAAAAAAGAAAGGAAATATCATTTTAATTAAGGAGCTGTTATCAAACTAGGGCCACAGGCACATACACATTTTCCCTGTAAGGGTGAAGATTGTTGGTTGGTGTTGGTCTCGGCTCCTTTGAAAAATAGGCTAACTGCCGTTCTCCCAGATGGGTCGTAAAAGGCCACCGATTGGCTATGAGAGTCACTACCATCATATCTACTAGGTGGTAGAGTTCTGCATTGTCTCGCCCCGGTCTGGTAACACCGCCTTACTTACTCCTGCCGCAATGCGTCAGTGCTAGTTACTGACGTGTTCCGGTTTGGAGGGTAAGTTAGCCGATAAATTTATGCATGTAGCATTAGACCTTGCCACAAGATAGCAGCAACGCACTATTAACATCTTTGGTTGGTTGACTCTTACCATCAGGAGATCTATCTGCTTGTTTGCTATCTTATGATATTATAAAAAAAGAAGATGGAACTATACTGGATACCGTAGCGCCGTATGAATCGATACATACAATGCAAAACGATTTTAAATAGTTTGCAGTCCATCCGGCATCCGCAGTCCAGCGACCTAAATACCAGTATTATGCAGCTTATGCACTATGCTGTCTTCAAATAGCACTCCTAAGCTAACGTACGGTATTAAAATAAAGCAGAGCCAAACTCTTGCTATGATTAACCATCGAATGAAAAACAAAAATACTACAATGTCAGTCATCCCCGTAATGCGAATCATTGTCCATTTTGTGGTAACTTTTAAGCCAGTCAAGAACTAAGGCACGAAAAACCTGCGCAAGTAACGTAAGGCCAGTAGTGCGATACTCTTGGGATGTCACGTTACTAAAATATGGGTTTACTCTAACTATGGTTAACATCAGAATGAGTAAGAAAATACCACCTGTATGGTCATTTCTGTAGTTATGGCCTTTAATGAAAGCATATTCATTTTGTGATAACTAGCAAGCTACTTAACCGCTACAGCAAAACCAGCACAAGTAAATATTTCCAAAGAATTAGTGGTCAGAATTCGACCGTCATTCATTAAATTACATTTAAAATTGACCCACATAGGCCGAAGAATAACAATCCTGTAAAACCCAACTTGCGGTAGTTAATATGACTCAACTTGTTGTTTCGTATATTTATAACTAGCCGTTGTCCGCGACTTTATTCGCGTGACCTAAATCATCACTCCCTTTTGCTTAGTCTGATAAAAAGGTAACCTATATTTTATTCTGTATATTTAGCTTTCCATAGGTAAAAGAACTTTTGAAATCGGTCTAGTAGTTTTAGGTTTGGTGGCAACAAACTATTAAATACTTTTTAAATGTATTTTTTTAACCATACCGAAGTCATTTAAATAGTATTTAAATAGTTTTTGGGCAATTGGACCTTAGAGTTTGTTCATGAAAAAGAATTTTACAAACAATCAAATCTTTTCTCTTCATATTTAGTGTAGTTAAAATATGTTACTTACTATTAGTAGCAAAAATTCAATAATTTTCCATATTTACAGATATTATACGTATCTTGGGCTAAATTTTCTACGTGACCGACAGTCAGTATTATTTAAAAATGCCCTGACCCACTGACAGCCATGGCCGGTAAACCTAGGGTATATTAACCGGCTTATTCTCCAAGTAGGATATGCACTAAGGTAATCACGGATGTTACTGTGCCAAGAACAGTCAGGACAGTGGTTTTCATACTCGTATACGTAACTCTATCACATCACTGGAATGTTAGAAACATAAGTTTACGCCTCTCCTGATTGCGATGATATGACAACTTTCGAAGTGATTAGTATGAACAAAGTTAGTGATGTGTGTGTATGATCCGCGTGGTAAAGATCTAAAGCAGCTGGACTACCCTCCAAATGGAATACGATAGTTACAAAGGATGGAATAAGTAGTGCCTTACACAGACAGTCACAGCAAAACTACCGTAACAGCATGATGGTATTTATATTAACCATCACTCGCCTTTTAAGAGGCAGGTAGGCAGATTACGGCAGATAGATCAGATATGGCACGTGAGGAGGTTATGGCTGGTAATGACAGGTGGGGAGGTAATAACAGGTAGGCTAGTCATGGCAGGCAGAGATGTTATGGCAGGTTATTATTTATAACAAGCCTGATTTTAAGACAATTTTTATATCTAACGTATACACATTTATTAGAATTAATTTTCTCTGGAGCTAGACTGGTTACGAACATCGACTTTGACGCGTGTGAAATCGAATGGAAACAATTGTTATTCAATGCACAGACGTCACTATGAATTAAGGATGGCTGCCTTAAATACGTTCGCATACATTAAAAATTCTTAGCCTAATTCACTTGGATATTTAAAAGGCACTCATTAATCATTGTTGCGACTAATGTATCGATTGAATGTTTAATTTGTGAGTCAAAAATTCGTAACATTCTGAGTTTGGTTGGAATAGGGTTGTGATTTTGTGAATTTCCGGCTTCACTGATTTTAAAGTAAGTATCTCCGTAACCTTGAATTATAGGTATCTTCATCAAATTTACATAGGACCTAAGTATATACCCTTCCAAAAAAAAAAAACAAACAATTTTCCAAATCAAATAATAAATAACCGAGTTCTGAGGTAGAATTGATAAAAAAAATACAGTCAAATTGCGATTTTCATGTTTGGGAAGTTAGTCGAAAAATAATTAATTGATTTTATTTTACACAATCGTTTTTTCCTCGGAGACTTTATAAATGGTAGAAACCCTCGGTTTATCGGAATCTTTTCTTTTTACACGCTTTTTATTAACTTCACCTGTATGTTTGTATGTTTGTTTGTATGTTTGTTTGTATGTTTGTTTGTAACCGACTTCTTTGGGCGCGATTTTGACCCACTTTAAACGGCCAGATTTCGTTCAAACTTTGTAGATTTATCGAGGTCCGATGACAATACACTAATTTGATAAAATTATTCCAATTTTAACCGACTTCAGAAAAAGGAGGAGGTTCTCAATTCGGCTGGTATATTTTTTTTATGTATGTACACCAATTTCTCCGAGGTTTCTGAACCGAATTACGTGATTCTTTTTTTGTTTGATGCGGAATAGTATCGAATTGGTCCTATAAAAATTTGATTCAGGTGGGCCTAGGAGTTTTTATTTTATGAGCATTTTTTTATTTATTGTACCTATCTTGATGTCTGAAATCAAATCTCGCTAGTAAATTTGATCCACTTCCCGGTTACCGATTGAGCTGAAATTTTGTATACGTATGTTAATTGAATGACAATGAAACCTTATTATGACATGGAGCTGATCTGATGAATCTGAATCGGAAGGTGACCACAGGAACTTAATAATTAAATGGTTAAAAATCGGTTAATAACAAGACTATTGAGTTTGGCCTCATTTGATTCATGTAGACGAGCACTTTGGTGCTTGGTGGTGACTAGGATCCTGCAGGGTCCGATGATGTAGCTAGAAGATGGTCATAGGAGCTCAGCAATTAAATGACACAACTTTATCGAATTTGGGCTCATTTGATTAGTGTTGACGAGCACTTTGGTGCTTGGTGCTAACTAGGATCCTGCAGGGTTCGATGATGAAGCCAGAAGGTGACCATAGGAGCTCAGCAATTAAATAACACAACTCTATTGAGTTTG
Source organism: Apodemia mormo (assembly GCA_036924255.1). NCBI lineage: Eukaryota > Metazoa > Arthropoda > Insecta > Lepidoptera > Riodinidae > Apodemia > Apodemia mormo. The sequence continues at coordinate 16,875,239 of JAUPFN010000009.1, read as the reverse complement.
GGCTCGTTTGATTCGTGTTGACGAGCACTTTGGTGCGGGTGGAAACTAGTTGTAAAAGGAACTACTCTTAACAAAAGTATTTGTTCTACGTCTGTAAAGTCGGTCAGTTCAAGAGGTAAAGATATAACTTCCATGTTGTTCCAGTAGGCCTGAGCCTTCTCAGGCCTTTTTCTTTTTTTATGGTAGTCGAGCAAAAAAAAAATCAAGACGTGCTTTAACTAATGACGTCTGTTGTTTTGGATATAATAATTTCTTACAGATTGTACATGGTACTTCAGCAAATTGATTTATGGTGCTTATAAAATTACGCTCAGTAATTGAACGAAGTCTTTGTGACGTCTGACGCGCTACCGCTAGGCGGTTCTCACGTGGCTGAGCAGACTCAATTGCTGTACGGTTTCGTATCACTACTAATCCACGAGCTCTCATGAGACCAATTCTATGAGCCTTCTGCTCGGCAGACTTGTTCGCTAGTAGTTCTCTCGCTAGTCGCTAGTTCGCTAGTTCGCTCAATAATGAGAACAACTCTAATAGCTCTCTGCTCAAAAGACTCATTCGCTAGACGCTCTTGGATCTTACCGAGTCTACTTCTACCAAGGCTGGGCCAAAGCGGGTTTACAAGCATGGGCCAGAGATAGACAGCATTGCGCCAAGCATGGCCCATATCTGGCCCCGTCGTATTGTCCTGTATGGGAGTAAGACAGGAACGCCTTGCACACTTACACACACACACATATGTCTATAAGCTTGTAAGTAGTTCCGTGCTTCTACCGCGGCACTCGACTAGGTATGCGCATTAGAGTTTGCAACAGTCTCTGCGCATATAACTTAGATTTCACGAGCCACGAAGAGTCCGCCACCGTCTCTGTGACTGAGTTTAATTGACTGAGTAAAAAAACAAAAAAAAAAACAAATTAAATGTACATAATATTTATAGATATAGATATATCACCATCCATGTTAATTTTACATGGATATATATAGATATACAGTCTTGTAGTTTTCGTTTTTTATTAATTGTAATTAAACGACACTGAATTTATTAGCCATTCGCATTTGATGATCTACAATTGCCGATTAGAATTAAAAAAAATAACTCAAATAATTGATTTTTTCATAAGTTACAGTGTTTCCGGAGTTTCATACATGACGGACATGAAAATTTTTTGACCTATTTTCATATTTTTTTCCGTTTCTATTGCACTAAATTAATTTTTAGCAAGTATAGAATTAATCTCCATTAAATTATCTCGACAATAGTATGCAAAATATCTTGATTCCGTTAACTAACAAGGCTATAATACTAAAAATAGTTGCCAAAATAAGGCGAAAAAAATTTCCGAAGGTGGTATCAAGAGTCTTCGCAACCGGCGTGTGTGTATGAAAAGAGTGATGAATGTGGAGGAAGCGAGACAAGCCTGCAAGGATCGTAATGTAAGGCACTCGGTTCTCTCTGCCTACCCCGTAAGGGATCTGGCGTGAAGATATGTATATATGAAAAAAAATTTCGATCGTAAAGCACTCTCTGATGCTTCGCATCATGAGTCGTGCAATAGTTTAAAATTAAAAAAACAAGCTATTATAAATAAACCAAACTAAAAAGTAGAAAATAAATAATAGTTTAAAAAACTAAAAAACACGCTTTTTATAGAAAACCGAACTAAAAAATAGAAAATAAATTTTAATAAATTTAAATTAAGAATAGTGTTAAAAATTTCAAAATGTGAATAAAAAAAAATAATTTTATTTTAAAAAAAGCGTGGGGTGCTTTTTAAGATATTACCGAAATGATAATCACTCTACTCATATGTGTCAATAAAATATTTATAACTATTGACACCATGCACCCCACGCTTTTTTTTAAATAAAATTATTTTTTTTTATTCACATTTTGAAATTTTTAACACTATTCTTAATTTAAATTTATTAAAATTTATTTTCTATTTTTTAGTTCGGTTTTCTATAAAAAGCGTGTTTTTTAGTTTTTTAAACTATTATTTTTTACATCTATTTTTCCCGATTGCTCGAACTCTTATACTTTTATACTTTTTTATATCATAAGCAAACAAGTAGATGGAAAAAATCAACCATCACCTATAGACACCAAAGATGTTAATGGTGCGTTGCTATCTTGTGGCGGGGTCATAATGCCACACAACACATGCATAAGTTTACCTTATCCTCCAAACTGAAACACGACATGAATTGCGACAGGAATGAGTAAGGCGGTGGTACCAGACCCGGGCTAGACAATGCAGAACTCTACCACTAGTAGCCACGACGATGGTATTGACCCGATTAACCAATCAATCGCATCTTTCGAACTACCTGGCAGAACCCCAGATATTCTTCAAAGGGAGCCCGGACCAACACGGGGATATGATTTGAAGAATTCTTTTTTGTTTGAAAGGGTATTATCCCCAGGTGCTCCTACAGTTATCCGGTTAGGATGTAGTGATGAGACTTCCTAGGAATCGAAGTAACTTCAAAATATGTAGACGGATTAAAATAGGTTATATAAATGTTTCTATGTACTTTCAAATTATTAAGTAATTATTTAGTTCCATTGCCACAACTTTGAGTGTTTGCGGTTTACGGGCTCTGTGACTCGTATGGCAACATTGTAAAACGCCTGTTATCAGTTTACAGTTACTACGTGAGGTAAAATTCATACTCTCACCAATGTCATGTTGCAATGTTGTTTTCTCCTATGATATAGAGAAAATGACATGGGTTATTTAATCGATGTTACATGACCTTTTTGTAAATTTTTACTAGGTAGCTTTTCCGTAAGTGCGATATAATAACGCTACGAGAAAAATTTCTCGAACGTTTCGTCGTGTAATTTTGTTAAGTGCTCATCACTAATATGTTCCGGTTTATGTCGTCAATCAACGATCCTCATTCGTGATAGCAATCGTTAGCAACCAATTTAATAAGAACGAGGCGTTCCTCAAGTTGTTTGGACAATTTGGTAATTTGACATTTATAGAAGTCTAGTAGAATATGTTATTACTCGTAACTAAAACAAGTCATTTTACTGATATAGGAACCAGACATTGTAGGTGGGGTAGCTGATAAATTAACTTTTGTGTCCTTGCAGCTCTGACATGAGAACAGTACGGCTTTCTATATCTTTGGTGTCTGCAGACGACTGTTTTTATGAAATACATGGAAATTCATCTATGGAAATAAAATCATGCTTAGCTTTCGGACAGGATTTCTTCGATTCCAAATTCAAATGTAACATTTTGTTTATTTTTAATTGTAACAGTGTTTTTTTTAATGTATCATAAAATAGCAGACAAGCAGATGGGTCTCCTGATGGAAAGTCAACCATCGCCTATAGACACCAAAGATGTTAATGTTGCGTTGCTATCTTGTGGCGAGGTCTAATGCAACATGCATAAGTTTACCGGTTTGGAGAGTAAAGTAGCCACTTTACCCTCCAAACCGGAACACGACAGTGACAATCACTGATGCTATTGTGGCAGGAATAGGTAAAGCGGTGGTACCAGACCCGGGCGAGACAATGTAGAACTCTACCACCTAGTAGCCACGATGTTAGTGACTCGTATAGCCAATCGGTCGCCTTTTACGACTTGACTGGCAGAACGGCAGTTGGTCTATTCTTCAAAGGAGCCCGGAACCAACACAGTCTATGGCCATACTATGTAAGTTCTTCTTATTGGTCAAACTTTTTATCTCTCGTGCGTGATATATTAATTACACGCACATTACATACGCATTTTATCCTAAGCGAGCTGAGAATCGAACCTTCAACCTTTTGGTCTAAAATTGAACTGACGAACCTATGTTTTTAAAACGTTCAAGGCAATGTACAGATTTCATCCTATTTGCTGTTATACGCTATGAATGAATATGACCTTTTTTAATAAAATTATCGTGATTAACACATCCCGGCGTCGTTTTTGATTAGTCACGGCTTGTTAGACTTTTTAACTTTACGATCATCAAGTGTATTTTTTTTGTATCTTATGTGATCAAGGTCTGCAAACAATATATGGCCGTCAATATTTACTTGTTTATGTTTATAATAAAACCGTCATTTTCTAAACGCACTAGTGGTTCACCCTGAATTATGAACTCACAATGGCATAGTTTTAACATTAGAGCTTTTTGGGTGGCAAACTCTTGACCTTTTTTAGTGATGCGAACGATAAGGTAGCGCTTGACCATGATCTCTCGCCTGATGGTAAGATAAGATGTGGCCTAAGATGGAACGCGCTTCCCCAGAAGTTACCTGTTCACGTGCCTCTTGAAGATTCTCAGATTGTACTCGTCGGGTAACATTTTTTTTAATTTATTTCTGTGTTTATTATTCGAAGTAAATTTTTTCGTCTTATTAATTCGTTTACCAAATTTCCCCATTGTCCATTCAAACATACTTCATTAACTATGAACAGTCATACATACTGACAGACATAAATACATATATAAGAAATATACTAATGCTGAACTTGAAGAACATCGATCGCTTTGCTAGCTCATTCAATAAACCCGTTAACTAATTATTGGTACTACCGATCGCCCTGTGGTCGATACTCGATCATGGACTAAATAAAGAAGTTTTTTTAAGTTTGGCAACAGACTAGTCGTAAATAAAATATTGAATGTCCATATGTATATCATCATGTTTATTTTTATTAATTTAATATGTGTATTTCTAATGCATATTTTTTTGAAAATATTAGGTTTGCAGTTTTTTTGTTTGTTCGCGCACGCACATATTTGACACTAGCTGTTGCCAGCGACTTCGTCCGCGCGGACTTCGTTTACTCCGCACTGCTCCTCCCCCGTAGGTGATAGCGTGATAATATGTAAGGTATTATGTTGACCCGACCTGTTAGTAATATTCATGCAAAATTTGAAGTAAATCCATGCAGTACTTTTTGAGTTTACCCCGGACATACATACAGACAACAGACAAACAGACAAAAATTCTAAAAACTATATTTTTGGCTTCGATTTCGATTGTAGATCACGCCCCAAGTATTCTTTTAAAAAATAATCAATGTACAGTTTTGACTTTTCTACGATTTTATTATATGTATAGATTATTAAAGCTACAGTAGGTTTAATAATTACATATATTCTTCGAATTTGGTTTAAACGGCTTTAAACTAACAACCGAATTTAATATATTTTATTTAAAATCCGTTTTTCAAGTGATATTAGAGCTTGACTATAAGCAGAATATATGTGTATGTCGTAGACAATTTGTATATTTCGTCGTTATATACAAACGGCCTCGTCATTTTGTTGATGACATTCAAACGTTATAATTTTATGTGTTTTAATGCTGTTTTGTGATTGACTGATGCGATTGTTCCTAGCGATATATTTTATTTATTTAATTTAAAAAACGTAGAAAATTATTCTAGTTTATCTAATATTCGTCTCTCCGAAAGACGCACAAGGGATGTGCAAAACCAAAACCGCCTGTGTTCTTTATATAATTATACGTATAGATACATCGTTGTATATAATACCGAATAATATTCATCATGAACAAATGCAGGTCAAAGACATTGGCTATCAAAATGTCAAAAATGTTTCGTTTTCATTTAAAACCGGTATAAATACCCCAATTTAAATGTATTAAAGGCCATACTTGCGTTGTTGTATTCAAAAAAAAGAAAATAACTGTTGATCTAGTGGTTAGTCTATTTGGCACAGATCACGAGGTCCTGAGTTTGGAGTCTGGATTAGGTAAAAAGTGAGTTTTTTTTGTGGTTATTGTTAATCTGCAATCTCTGATTTTAGTTGTGGTGTGTAAGCTCAGGGGCCACGGATTCATAGGTACGAAACTCACCAGTTGATACGAGTCATCGCGAGAGGCAGCGATAATCGTTATCAGGTTGGTAAAATGCGTCGATGGTTATCACCACTCATCTACCGACTAACCAGAGAATCTTGGTTAAACGCCTTCTACTATTCGAATCATTCTGTCTAAGCTGTCGCAAGAAAATCAGCTTAAGTTCTTTTTAATGCCGAGATTAGCAGAGACAGGAATAAACTGATTCTTCTGACCTACAAATCGAAAATGGGACCTTATTATCTGAGTACACAGGCTAACCACTAGATTAGCAAGGCCTTATATATAGTGGTATTTATTAAAATATCTCTTTCTTTGATTATTTTGCAAATAAAGTATCTATATATAATTATTTTTATGTACTACATAAAAATATATTGGTCGGAAAATAAATAAGCATCGCGAGTAATAAATTTCTCCAACGTCTCACTTCGGTTTGGTACCATCGTCTTAACTATTCCTACCGCAAAGCGTCAGTGCTTTGTCTGCCATTATCGTGTTCAGGTTTAGAGAGTAATACATAGGTCATGACCGCTTAATCAACAAGGCAACTTTGTACTTTGTAAACCAATAATTTTTTATTAACAAACAAAAATGAAATTTGATGAAAAATGATAACAATAATTCCATTCTCACAAAAAAGTAACAACTTATAGACGTGCTTTCAATATATCACAAGAAAAACACAATACAAGAATGTTTTTGCTCGTATTTCTCCTATTAAAAGAAAAAAACTTAATTGCTCTACGCGCACGCGCACGTATACCATATGCATACGTGAGTTGATCGTAGGACGTTGGTTTTGCAACGCGCGGCGCGGCAGTTCGTAGCCCATCATGTGGACTGCACTCGCCTGCAGTTGCATAATCAGTTGCGAAACGTGGATCTCGGTCACTGCCGCTGTAGAGCTAAGGGCACCTGCCGCACCCCAAGCCATTCCACTAGCCGCTATAAGTAGTCATCGAGATATTTGTCGCGTGAGACTACTTTGATTAAAGAATCGGTGGGTACTTTACCAAATAGGTTATTTATTTGTTTATTTTTTATTTATGATACTTAGTGAAACTCTGTTTTTTCTTTTTAAGTTAAGTACATACTTAGCCCTGAACATGTTATGAAGTGCGAGACAAGTTGACTTATATATAGTAACTAGCGATCATCTTATGACCCGACGGAAATTTAACCATAGATTAAATAATACAATCTAGTTTATCAGCAGATTAGCCATAAACATGATAATATACATATGTGTATATTCTGTAGTCTTTTGACTCTAACTGTGCCAAATTTCATATTCCCCGTATTGGTTCGGGTTTCTTTGTAGAATAAGTCAATTGCTGTTCTGCCAGGTAGGTCATAAAAGGCGACCGATTGGCTATGCGAGTCACTACCATCGTGGCTACTAGGTGGTAAAGTTCTGCATTGTCTCGCCCGCGTCTGATACCACCGCCAAACCTATTCCTGCCGCAATACCGTTAATGCTTGTCACTGGCGTGTTCCGGTTCGCAGGATAAGGTAGCCGGTAGACTTGAATGTGGCATTGCTAACCCGCCACACGGATAACAATGCATAGTGCATTGCTATGCTTTAGTAGGATGACTGCTTTATTTCGTCTTCCTAGGCTTTGATTTCTGATATGTATATGGCGTTTGGTTGGTTATTTCGAATTAGACTAGTATATGTATGTGTTTCGAATTTAGTAATTCATTTCTTTACGCGATATTTGATTTTTCTTGGACTTCGTTCTGCTCACCATATAGAAAACACAAACTATCGAGTTATTTACGCATACCAGTTCCAGCGTTAGATCCGGGCTGCAGAAATGGGTCGAAGGTTATGTATTTCGAAGCTATTGTAAAAGAAAATATGGTACGTTTTTGGTCACAGTTTTTATTCTGCAATACCAACCACTGAATAAACCTCTTGAACGGTCTAAGACTTTAGTTGATAAATAATGAACAATTGAAAGTCATCGTGGAAGCGAGTCTATGACAAGTCACGATAATTAGCAGCAGGTTTCGGTGTGAGTGATTCCAGGGTCGGGTGAAGTGTTATTGGGTTTTAAAATACCCCGTTGCCTCGACAAAACACGTAAAGGCTGTTGGTTCTGGTTGTCGCAAATAATATGCGGTAACCGTTAAAATTGACCAATTCGGCGGCAGGCATCACCTATTTCACTAGCTACTAGCTGACAATGTGGCAAAACAAAAATAATATCTTGCAAAATATACTGATAGTGTAGTTAGGAGAATTCAAATCGCAGTCTGCTGTGCAATGTATGGTCCAAGGTTGTCCTGGAGCAGCAGTAGGGTGGACCTATTGAAATTATTGGTGCCCTTGCTCTTTGTACTGGGTAGTTTGAGACCCGAGAAAGAACAAAGAATAGTTTTTATCCCAAAAATCTCACGAGAACGGAAACTATGCGGATAAAACCTCGGGACTGTTTATCTTTGAAACCACGATAATAAGGGGTAACTTTAGCTACTTTTATTTTAGAAATTTTTATACTCGGACGAAGTCGCGGGGCACAGCTATTATGAAATAAAATGTTAATAAATAGTATTTGGGTATAAATATAGTCATTTTAATCATCCTGTGGAATTCGCACATCGCGATACAGTGTATTTAATTATTTGTAGAGGTATCGATTGTACTCAATTGAAATTTTATTACAGATCCCTTTAAATGGTATGGTGTGGCGGCATTGCTGCGGTAAGCATGATTGATTGCGATAAAGCTCGACTCCACCATATTATTACGTTGGCGTTGACCGCTTTTTAATGTCATCCTGATTTTAAAATGGTGTTAAATGTTTTCTTTTTTAAAGTGAAACTTCTTTAGAATCGTTGTGATTTGAAACGACAATGCGTTACGGTAAAGAAACACACATAAATGTACAGAATGAAGCCAGCAAGAGAATGAGATAGAATGCATTATACAGTATTTTATATTTAAAATATCGTCTATTTAATGATTTCAAAACCAGCCAGATACATAAATTTCTACCACTGAGATTTTACTGCAACTTTTTAGATTTAAATACGAAAAACCTTTTTCCTTGACTCCTTTAAATTATCTCTCTCTCTCTTTCGTTGTTATCTACTTAAATCAGTAAAAAAATTTTTCGATGTCATGTCGGTTTTGTCGGTGTCAACTAATAAAATAGTCACGTCCATTTCACGCCCGTATCCCCGAAGAGATAGGCAGAGGTACAAGTGCACCCACCCACAAGGTGATAGGTGGCAAGCCTATCCACCAATCGGGCACCTATTTAATCCTGGACAACGTTATTTTTATTAAAAAACTGAAAAAACCCGTTTTCGAAATATCCGACCCAGAAGTTAAACCCCACCTCATGTAGTCAACATCGACATCGGACCCCTAGACCACAGAGGCGATTATGCATGCAAAGAATAACGTTTTCTCTTCGGTAAGCAACACTGCCACTAACGAGTAATTATTCCAGTAGGTCATCTAGTAGTTTTCGCCCGCGAGTATAATAATAAAAATTTCATCCCCTATTACAGCCCTCCAGGGACTGATTTTTGAAAAAAAATTAGCCTATGTTTGACCCCGAATCTTCAACTATATCCATGTCAAATTTCATGAAAATCGGTCCAGCGGTTTAGCCGTGAAAGCGTAACAGACAGACAGACAGACTTTCGCATCTGTACATATAATAAAATCGTTTGAAAGTCAATGTATGTCCGGGGTAAACTCAAAAATTACTGGATGGATTTGCTTCAAATTTTGCACGAATATTACTAACAGGTCGGGTCAACATACAGGCTACATATTATCACGCTATCACCTACGGGGGAGGAGCTGTGCGGAGTAAACGAAGTCCGCGCGGACCAAGTCGCGGGCAACAGCTAGTTTATTATATTAGTATGAATTATACATATTTCTTCTACTGAATTTTCTCAGTTCTCGATGCGATAGTAGCTGCATTATTCTTGTTAAACATTTCTTTTCTTTTTCACTTCTTTTCCACATAAACGTCAAGTATGCCAAATCTCGGACTCCTCCGTACACACAATTTTCTTAATAGTGAGCCAAAGTTATTGCTTCACATTTTATTAAATAGATAATGAAGCTCATGCAACTTAATGGTAAGAAGCTCGAAAGTTTACTTTTAATATAGACTTAAAAATCCTTTCTTCTTAAAAATACCTTCGATCTACTTAACATATTTACTGTCTTACTTGGCGTTACTTCATTAATGTGTGCTATTCTTTTTATACTTCACGAGCGCTGGCAGCAGGGCGCAAAGGGGTAACACTTGTACCCCTTGTCAGGAAGCATAGTTTTTTTACAACTGACTTAACATCAATTTATGTTTCAACATAATATGTTATTTATATAGCATTAATTTAATCGAAAAGTAATTATTGTAAAAACAATAAACCGGACTGCGACCCAGTCTGTAAATCAAATGACACCTGTCAACCAGTTTAGGCTATAGACGTGTCAAATTTATATTATACACATGAGTAAATACACACCCTCGAATAACAGCTTTCCTTTTAGCGTAGTCGGGTAGTAATTTGAATTTTATTAGTTAATAGTATAATGTGTAGATGCAGAGGCACCACCCTGACTGTAATTTGACGACGCGCATCGTGTCATAGGGATACATGTATTACTTCATTAATCTTGCAGGACCAGGATTTGAATTTCAGCTCTAATTCGTTCTGAATAAGTTTTTCAGTTTTTTGCCCGAGACTGAACACGTTCTAGGTTTGTTAATAGGTTTGTCACCTGTCATCACCATACAGCTCAAACAAGTGCATTAACAATAACTCTACCTGCTCTATCGGGAAGATGGACATGTCTTTTTTATTCCTTTATGATAGACGCTTGTTCTGATTGTAAGAGATGGGCGAGGAACGCAATCGATAAATTTGCAAGTTACGTTTGATAATTGATAAAGATAGAACAGAAGGGAAAGAAAGGTGTGTTGATACGTTACCATTTCGCCAGAATTTGGATTTCGTCTGCTGCTGACATGGCCTAAAGTAGGAAAAGAATAGAAAACATTTTTGGCCTAACCCAGTAATCGAACCCGGAATCGCACAATCTACACCTAAAAGCGACTCGAGCTAAAAAAATAAAACATAAAACAATAAGATCGAAAAATACTTGTCAAACATATAGGCTTCTCGTAATGTTAAAAATACGATATTGTTAAGTGGGACTTAAGTAAGGAAGTAAGTATGCAATGACGCGTTAAGTATTACATATATTACTCTATTCTGAGACTTTTAGTTGCTTAATGCTAGTCAGTTTCATAATGTAGCGTGGACTATGAATGGACGATTACATACTCGTGCTGTTCGAATTGTTTGTTACATCTTGTTATTGCTGATATATGTATGTGCACACAACTTACAACTAGTAATGGCTATTAATTACAATAGTAGGGGAGCACAAGATGCTAAATGGAATTTTTTATGATGTGCTGGCAGACGAGTAAACAGGCCACTTGATGGGAAGTGGTCACCCATGGACATCTGCAACATAAGAAGGGATGCGCTGTCAACACTTAGGAAATTCATTAATCCGCCTCTTAAAAGATCCAGTGACATACTGCTCACGAAATATAGACTTGGAGAGTTCATCTCATATACGATAGTGCGAATTAAAAAGTTCCAACTAAATTGCGCTGTAGATGAACACCATGAGTCAGTGTGGATGAATTTTCTCGAGCGTCGTGGTGATCTATTGAATTTTGTAGATTATAAATAAATGATAGGAAAAATGAAATGTTATTAAACGTTTTTTTTTTATTTCAATGGTAGGGAAAGCATTTAAAAATAAAAAAATAAAAAATAAAAAAAACAATCACATGGAAACATCATATCCGGGTATAAAATTTAGGATCCGGCGATTTCAGTGTAAGAAACGTTGTCTTTACATTCTCGAGTGCGAATAAAATTTCTTTTATTTAAAAGTAAATTTTACAAGAATAACAAAAAAGATAAAATCTGACATTTATATTTTTTTTATTCATAATTCTTTCAAATATAACATGACGTTTTTGTTTTTTTCTACTGTTATAGATGCCAGGCTCTATTATAAAGGGCTTATTATATTCGGTGGAGAACCTGAACAGTATGCGAGATATCCCCCTTCCAACCTTATGTTATCTGTCGCGCACGCGTAAATTTTAAAATACTCTCTTGAGCTCCCCTGCTATGTTTTTTTAAGAAGAAATATCAGATACCTTGGATTATAAGAGATATACGCTGCCCATTGATAGATCGCAAAACGATAGTGAGTTCTGTCAATGGTAGTTAGATCCGTTTCACATGGTGTCAAATAGTGTCAAACTACGTGTAACAGCAATAAAAACGACATAAGATTATTATTTATAACTAAGTGTGAATACATTCTCTCTAGCTCGTTCTAGTTATTCGCTTTATTAGCTTTTTTTAAAATATATTATATACTGTATTTACGGTACTTAGACACATTACCAACTCTATAAAATAAAATAACGCACCGAGTGTATTTTTGTATATCAAAAGCTACCTGGCCCGTTAAAAAAGTTAGACCTAATCTACCGTTTACAGTACGGCCAGAATTACAATAAATAGAATTACAATTAAATAACGCTACCATTATTTATTGTAATATATTAAAAATTGAGGGAGCAATACCTTTTGTCTCACTGTGTGTCTCACTCAAGACTAACATGACGAGGATTTTTTAATATTTTTTCATACAAAACTGTTTCCTGATATCGAACACAACAAACAAATAATTATCCAATTTTATTCATATATTCCGAAGTAATACGCGTACAAATATTTTTGAGATTCATTTTTATTTATATACTTGCAGCTATACAATCAACTTCTTCGTGATATGTGACTCGATTTGCGTAACATTTGGGCGAGAATGTATACTAACGCGGTAGACCTACATAATTTTTTCAAGGCTTTCGCTACATTTCAAAAATTAATTATATTTCAAATTAATTGTCCGACCCGACTCGATTGGCTAAATTAATGAATAAAATGAGATCAAATGTACCTTTTACATCACTAATGCTTACACTATGTTTTACTTTTCCGTAAGATTTACCTAATATTTTTAACTTCCCGCTACGTATAAAAAAAGTATCTTCACGCCCCTATCCCTGAAGGGGTAGGCAGAGGTACAACAAGTGCACCCACGATTAGCCGAAGATACTTGGTCCCACAAATGTGATAGGTGGCAAGCCTATCGCCAACCGGGCACTTTTCAATCTCGGGCAACTTTGTGTTTATCAAACTGAAAAAACATTTTTTTAAGTGCCCGACCCGGGAATCGAACCCGGGACCTCATGTGGTCGACGCCAATGCTGGACCACTAGACCACAGAGGCGATCATCATACGTATATAGAAGTATACCATGCTGTGCACCCGTTTAAATGGCACCTGAGAAAATGGCACGTGAGGTGTTCCACATACGGCACCTCTCAATACGTTTCGTAGGTGCCATTAGTGGAATAATTTATTATTTTATTCTCCAAATGGCATCTACGGATCAGTAGGTACTAGTGTTGGGGTGTACTTAGGAAATGAAAATTAAACAAATCGATTAAAATCAATACAAATTATAATTACATGATAAAAATATATATTGTTTATGTTTTTAGTCATTTTATTACCACAATCTGTTTCCCTATTTCGTCTCCGCAGGCGCGAGGTATTCCTGAACTAAAAATGTATTCAAATTGCGTTCCTATCTACTTTCATACGAAAGATTACAGAAAAAATAAATATTTTTCAAGATTTTATGTTACCACTTTGTTGCCATGTATATGTGTATGTAATAAGGATCTCTGAGCTATCGTGCGGACGAACGGACGGACATAGCGAAACTATAATGGTTCCTAGTCTACTTCGGAACCCTAAAAATTATACTAGGTGACGCATAGCTAGGTATCTTAAAGTATTTTATATTTTTAAATATTTAAAGTGCAAACCAAGCGTGATTTTACAATAGAAGTGCTGATTATTAATTGTGTTTCATAATAAAAAAAACATGATGAACTAACCAAGAAGAGAAATACATAATCGTAAATAAACCTAGCCTAAAATAATTTGTTTTTAAATTCTATTGTATTTCAGAACTGATTTTGCAATGCATGTGATTAAAAAAACTGATTGTGATATTAAAATGATTAAGGACAAAAGAAGTTATATTTTTATAATGTAATTAAAGTATTGATTTTAATAGATTTATTTAATTTTCGTTTCCTAAATATGTCCCACCCCAGTACCTACTGATTCGTAGGTGCTATATTGGGAATGAAAATTAAAATAATAAAATATTCCATTAATGACACCTGCGAAAAATATTGAGAGGTGCCGTATGTGGAATACCTCAGGTGCCATTTAAGCGGGTGCCCAATATGGCGTACTTCCGTATGTAGATAAGGAAGTTACTGATTTTGGCCCGATTTTCGAAAATCAAGTTTTCACCAGATCTCCACGTTTTGGGATTATTTCACGATGACGTAAATATGTCCGTATGTACGTGTGTATGTGCATATGTAAACATTTCATAACTTTTGAACGGTTTGACCGGTAGAAACGCGGTTGATGGCATACGATTGGGTTCCACTTAACTTAGACTTTCTGAAAATCAAAATCGATTCGGCTCAATGGATTATAGGAACTTATGAATAAGCCAAAAAATTTCGGCGAAACATTTTTTTTAAATAACTTCCATATCAACGTACCAATTGAGTACAAATTCTAATCAGCGCTATTCATTGAAAAACTGCGTCCAATGCCGTAAATTACATCAAATTAGTTTATATTTTCAGAGGTTATCGTTGAAGAAAAATTTTGAAAAAAAAGTGTTTTTTCGATATAACTTTAATTAAAATTTTCCATCAATCATCTTTTGATCTACTGATATATTTCAGTACTCGATAAACTACATCAAATGATGTTTAAAACAATTAAAATCGAATGAATTTTTCAAAAATTACAGCTTATCAAATTTTGAAAAAGTTTTTTTTTGTCATTTTTTTGGCTAATTGAGCAAATTAGAGCTTAAAAAATACTTTGAATTCGAAAGTTTAATCTTTCGATCATCGATCATCATTTTGTCTTCTTTTCGAAAATTAAAATACTGTCATTTTTACAAACTTAAGGTTTTTGAAATCTTCGAGCTCAAAAATCGATGTTTAGTTATAGTTTTTGCTTTTTAACTTAAAATACCTATTGAGGTATTTTAAATTAAAAGAAATGACCTGACCTACCTATAATCTGTAATACCTAATAATCTGACTAAATTTGAACAATTGTTCCATAATTTACCTTCTTAGGCATTTTAACCAAAATTTTATTTTTGTTAAATAATAAAATTTATAATAAAAAATTCGCGTTTTAAAAGTGAAATAAAACTTTACCGCGAAACGCTCTGGACTGTAATGGCGTCCTAATGCCATCACGCAGTGGTAATATCTAAAATCTATGAAAATGACAACATCGAGATGGCGTTTCACCACGGCGTGACGGAATGTTTCCAGATTTGCGGTCACTGTCAAGTGACTTATTGTCTATTTTTCCGAATTTATATCCTAAAATATTATTAATCCTTAACTTTTAAACCAAATTATATTTTAGTTTTTTTGTTATCTTAATACCATAATTAATCATTAAAAACTACAATATATCTGACCCATTCTTAGTGGACACAAGCCTATGTAGCAGGAAGTTTTAGGGTTGGCCTGCAGGGTCAGCCGGCTTACAGATTTTTTTAATACAAATATTATTTTGAAATTTGAGATACAATTTATGTTTTGCGCGAAAACGAAAGTTTAAATGTTTGTATGGATGTTTGTTACTCAATCCCGTAAAAACTACTGAACGGATTTGAATGAAATTTGCCACACAGGTAGATAATGACCTAGAACAGCACATAGGCTACTTATTATCTGGGAAAATTAGTTGTTCCCTCGGGATTCACCAAAAAAAATTATAATGCAGCGGGTTGCACGGTGCTGCTAGTAAAAAAATAAACTTGTGTCATAGTTAAAATCTGCCCTAAATTAAATTAATATAATAAAATAATTAATATAATAAACTTTTTACTTGTAGATATAAATTTATGTAAAAATAGTTATAGAGGAGTGGAGTCTCCTGACACAAGCTCGTAGGTGCTTAAAAGGGGACTTCAACAACATACAACTGTTTGTTAATTTTTTAGTTTAATAAAGATTATTATTATTGTTATTTATTTATTTATTATTTTATTTATTTATTTACTTTATTATTATTATTATTAATAATGTTTCTTATTCTTGTTTATGTTTTGTTTTTAGTTTAATAAAGATTATTATTATTGTTATTTATTTATTTATTATTTTATTTATTTATTTACTTTATTATTATTAATAATGTTTCTTATTCTTGTTTATGTGTCTTTCAGAGAGTAACCACATGCGGGCCGGCGTGCGGTTCAGCCGGAGCCACACCAGCCATCGCAGGGGCCGTCCGGCGTCTCGCGTCTAGCCTTCAAAGCACAAGCACAGGCTCACTGCCGGACTATGGAACACAGATTGTCGACCCCTACCGCCTATTAGAAGATGACCTTAATGGAATATACGAGGATATACGATCAGTAAGTTTCATTCTTTTAATTTTCTCCCATTACTATAATTATACCGCTAGCCGATTATATTCGAAAGGGTTGTTGATAAAGCTGCCACATCGATGTAGCTTGATAATTATGCAAGATTCGTCCTAAATATTTAACGTCCTAACATAATCTACATTTATTTTTACGAAGATGTCGTAAGTTGAATATTCATTTATATTATTTCAGATTAATTTTAATCTATATTTATGCCTTTTTGACGTTGAAATCACATATCTTAAAGTGAGTATTAAGTTTGAAATACTCGTTTGTAATCCTGCTTAATATGTCATTTGATAGTATCCTGAAAAAAATTAAAATTACAAATTTAATATAAGAATCCCTACTCATATTTATATATTTTTTTTATAATTTTATATATAAAATTCCCATGTCACAATGTTAGTTATCGTACTTCTCCGAAACGGCTTGACCGATTTTGATGAAATTTTGTATGCATATTCAGTGGGTCTGAGAATCGGCCAACAACTATTTTTATCCCCCTAAATGTTAAGGATTGTCCACCCCTAAACATTTTTTATGGACAAAAATTTTTATTTTTATTTTTTTTATGATTCAGCATTGAAAAATACATACGACTCTAAATTTTTACCCTTCTATCACCAACCCTTTTTTTTTAAATTAAATAATTTATATGGCAAAACAACGTTTGCCGGGTCAGCTAGTATAATGTAAATGAGATTGTAAGTTTGTTTGTTACGCTTTCACGCGAAAACTACTTAACCGATCATCATAAAAATTTGTACACAATTTCTTGGAGGTATGATAAGTTACTTAGGATACTTGTTATTAAAAAAATGCAAGCGAAGCCGCGGGTAAAAGTTACTATTATATAGAATAACTTCTTTATCAAACAATAAATAACAGGTTTCTAACGAATATTTTTCATGCAATACGAATTGTGTATTTTAATGCTTTCTCATTATTAATATCTTCATTAAAACTACTTAACCGATCATCATAAAACTTTGTACACAATTTCTTGGAGGTATGATAAGTTACTTAGGATACTTGTTATTAAAAAAATGCAAGCGAAGCCGCGGGTAAAAGCTACTATTATATAGAATAACTTCTTTACCAAACAATAAATAACAGGTTTCTAACGAATATTTTTCATGCAATACAAATTGTGTATTTTAATGCTTTCTCATTATTAATATCTTCATTAAAACGCAAGTACGCATAGCTCTCGTCATGAATGGCATACTTATGTTTGCCTGCTCCTTTTTATATCGTCACATAGCAAACAAGAATATGACTCTTTTGAGGTAAAGAGATAATCATCACATATAGACACCAAAGATATGATGCGTGATGGGAATACCACATGCGTAAGTTTACCGGATACCATACCCTCAAAACCGGAACACGACAATAATTGACGCTATTGCTACTGGAATAGGTAACGCCGTGGCACCGAACCCGAGCAAGACGTCGCGAAACGTTACTATCTAGTAGTCACGATAGGAGTGACACTTACAGGTAATCATTAGCCTTTTACGAACTGCCTGGCAGAATGAAAGATGTTGATTCTGCAAAGATTTCTGGAACAATACGGACACTAAGTCATTTGGCATGATATATGTATACTCAATTAATATATTGAGTACATACGTAGATTGGGTTCAGTGATGTGGTCATGTTAATCACAAAATATCGAGGTCAGCATAAATTAAATTTGTTTCATAAAGATTTTGATTGATTTCAAAAGCAGACACTAAGACATAATGAAGGCTAGGTATCTTTTAGTGCGGTACATAAATGTAGCCTTGTTTTATAGTGCTAGAATATTCACATCACAAAACCTAATTCGCACAATCACTGAAAGCATTATTTATAGATTGTATTATAATTTAAAGAACAATTTCAACGTTGATATTGCATTGGATTTGCTCATGAAAATGTAATCATTATTACATAGTATAAAACAAAGTCGCTTTCTCTGTCTGTCCCTATGTCCCTATGTATGCTTAAATCTTTAAAGCTACGCAACGGATTTTGATGCGGTTTCTTTTAATAGATAGATTGATTCTTGAGGAAGGTTTAAGTGTATAAACCTTTCCGATATTCCCACGGGAACAAAATCTGTGCGGGTGAAACCGCGGGCAGGTCGCTAGTTTTAGATAAAGATCTTTCAATACGAAAGGTTGGCGCCTGTCCTTCGTGTATCTCGCAATGATTTTAACGGTTATTGTGTAGCAAACATAAGATTTGAATTATATCGAGTATAATGTGTTTAAAGTTGAAATCTGGGGATATTCGATAGTTTTATAGAATTGTTATCGTAATTGATGAGTAACGCTACGATGGAAAAGGAAAGTTATTTCCAGCCAAGCAGTTTGTGCTATCTTTCGAAGTCTTCCTATAAAGTGTTAGACTTTATACGTTGCTATAAAGCGACTAAAAAATGTCCGTCTGAACCGTCTGATCGTCAAAGGCATTATTTGGTAGCTTAATACAATCATATATGTGTAACTAGCTGCAGCGTGCAGCCCGTATTATAAAAGTTTTTGGTGAATCCCACGAGAACAACTCATTTTTCGGGGATAAAAAGTAGCCTATGTACTATTCTAGGTCATTATCTACCTTTGTGCCAAATTTCATCTAAATTCGTTCAGTAGTTTTCCGTGATTAAGTAACAGACATCCATCCATCCAAAGAACCAAACTTTCGCATTTATACGATTAATATTAATGTATGTACATTATTTTATGGATAGTCATTGATAGATAAATTTTCAAAAATATTTGCTTGATTTAAGGGGAAGTTCCTCAAGTTTAGTACTAAAATGGGGCACTTTAAAATACGATATTTTGTTTACTTTAATAAAAAAAAAATATATTTTTTTATAATGTCATTGACTAACCTTAAAACCACTTTTTTGTCAAGTAGATTTTTTTACGTAAGTGTAAGTTAGGTGGTAGTACCATACCCGGGTGATACGTTACAGAAGCAAAAAAACTTTCCTACCCTGTAGTAACTAACGATGCTAATGACCCGTATGGCTAATCCATATTCCATAATTTATTCCATAATTTAAGAGGGCCGAACCAACATCAAGACAGCATTGAATTTTCTTTAAATTGTTGCATCTACAAATCACCATTCACCTGTTTTAATGTCTGTCTCGAAGACAACCTTAGTGATAATCACTATTGTTTTCTGATCTGGAGATCAGGATTTCGTTGAATTCTTGAATTTTGATGATCGCTCTGTGTTCGAAATTTGAACATGGACTAAACAATAAAATCTCTTCTAAGTTATTTATATGTGTGTATAATACAAACACTGTATATTGTCATGTAAGTATGCCTCATCAAATGATGTGCGCAATGTTTATTTTTAGTAATTTAATGTATTTCTAATGCATATTATTTAAAAATTTTAGGTTTTTGTTCTCTTCCGCAATGTAAACTTTTCAGTAGGTATGTCAATTTTCTAATTTTACCGGTCGCGTAATTATCTTAAAAAGGGGTACATAGTATTTTGCTACACAAAAAACCACTGATATCCACGCGGATAGCAAAAAGTCATTAATATTTTTGATGTATATAGGTGGCAATTATCTTCTACTATCAGAAGAATTGTAAGCGAACATGCCAATCTATACAAATAAATAAAATTGGATTATCTGTTTGTAATATTAAAATAACCGCTTTTTACTACATGCATAGGGATGTATACACGGTACATATACCAAAATAACATTTTTTACTGTTGTCTGTCTGTCTGTCTCTTTGTTCTGGCTTATCTAGAACGGCTGGGCCGATTTTGGTGAGTTTCACTGCAAGATAGCTGATGTGATAGGGAGTAACTTAGGCTACTTTTTTTTGAAATTTTCCCACGCGGACCTGTTGGTCATAATCCTAGTCGTTTTAGGGTTCCGTACCTAAACGGTAAAAACGGGACCCTATTACTAAGCCTCCGCTGTTTGTCTGTCCGTCTGTCTGTCACCGGGCTGTATCTCATAAACCGTGATAGCTAGAATGCTGAAATTGACACAAATTATGTATTTCCGGTGCCGGTTAACAACAAATATAAAAATAAAAAAATGAAAATATTTGGGAGGGGGTTCCCATACAACAAATGTAATTTTTGCCGTTTTTTATAGATGATGGTACGGAACCCTTCGTGCGCGAGTCCGACTTGCACTTGGCTGTTTTTTCGAATTCAAATGTACAATTACACCAAAATCTATCATGACCTCTCAAGGTCACATGCACTAAATAATGAGTGAAAAATTCAAAATAGTTTTTTAAGTGATTGCGGTGTCCATTGATCGACAAGTGTGTCAAAGTCATGACGTGTTGGCACGCGAGCGGCCTAGGGTTGTGCAACTTGCGCATCGCCTATGGTTGCAATTAATTGACACCGTAAACCATGATGTATATACTGCTTCAGAATATTTAGACGTTAATTAATTATAATTATATACAGTGTTGCCAACTCTATCGTAAGTACTGCGTTGTAACGTGCAAAAAAATGAAACTTTAAAAGGGCATCAAATAAATAAAATATTCACAAATATTTTTACTAAAAAGTATAAAGACGTAGGCAGATGTACAACAAGTGCACCCACGATCAGCCGAAGATACTTGGTTCCACAATGTGGTAGGTGGCAGGCCTATGACGCCTACCGGGCACTTTCCAATCCCAGGTAACGTTGTTTTTTATCAGAAAACTGAAAAAACTCATTTTTGAATTGTCCGACCCAGGAATCGAACCCGGGGCCTCATGTGCTCAACTCCGACACCAGAACACTCAACCGCAGAGGCAATTTTATTAAATGTTTATTTTTATAACTAAATATATTTATATTTTAACTAAATAATATTATTATATTATAACTAAATATATATATATATATACTAGCTGACCCGGCAAACGTTGTTTTGCCGCATAAATTATTGAATTACAAAATAGGGGTTGATCGTAGAGGGTTGAAAATTAAGGGTTGTGTATATTTTTCAATGCTGAATCATAAAAAAATAAAAATAAAAAATTTTGTCCATAAAATAAAAAAAAAATTTTAGGGGTGGACAACCCTTAACATTTAAGGGGATGAAAAATAGATGTTGGCCGATTCTCAGACCCACTGAATATGCATACGAAATTTCATCAAAATCGGTCAAGCCGTTTCGGAGGAGTATCGAGACTAACATTGTGACACGAGAATTTTATATATATAGAGATATATATATATATATATATATATATATATATATATCTTTGTTCGAATCGTCTTCATTAAAGTTGGAGTCAGAAGTATCAGGGATGGCCTGCGAGGTCAACCGTTTACAGATATTTCACAATATGATTATTGTAAAACAGTAAGTTTATTAATTGATTAATATTGTATCGAGATCAGTTTCTAATCTTAGCCCGGGGGTAAAAGAAGAAGAAGAAAAGGGTAAAAGAACAAAAGAAAAGAAAAGAGGGTAAAAGAACAGTTTCCAGAATTCGAATACACGATTTCGCAAGTCACGACTCACGGGCGTTTCCATAGATATTTGGAATTACGTATCCTGAAATAGCAGGATAGCTTATTCAAACCGACTGCGAATAAGTTGTGCTTCTGTTAGGTAATAATTAACCGTGTTTCTGAATACACCACTGATTTATCAACACAATAACTAAATTACAGATACTTGAAAATGCTATAGTCAAGACACTAGACACTTAAATAGAATTTTGGACGCTTAAATATCCAGAAATGCACTAGATATAACTCTGAAAGCACTAACTTGGCACCGCTGATTATATATAGATATCTATCTAAATATCTACTAGCAAAAAGCAGACCTTTGTAAGGACTCGCAAAGTAATATTGTTAGGAAAGTATTTTTATGAGAATTACATCTTTTAATGTATGGACTTTTTTTTATATCTAACCTAAAGAAATCCAGCGTATTTTTCCCCAAACATTATATTCGCATCAAAGGCGTCATCAAGCTTTGGTCTAGGGCGGCGCAGGAAAATAAAACTAAAATAAAAAAACGTGTTTCCAAGACAAATTTTGTTTTAGTTCTTACTAGAAAAAATCTTTAAAATTTTCTTGATTTATTAAAAACACGATTTTTATAATTATCAATGTTATCTACACAGAACAAATATAAAGGTTATCTACATATTTACATCATATTTTTTGGTCTACCTATAATATTATGTAGCAACTCAAGATCTATCTCACGCCACCACTTCGCTCTTAAAGTCTAATATTGATAGAAATTAATTTTTATTTATGGTAGCTTTCATGTAAAAGAATTTTCAAGGAAAAATGGGCATTAAAAATAAAGGTTGACCTTATATAAAAACACATTTTTAACATTTCGCTAAGATAATAGTTTTTTTTTTCTTAAATCGGGAAGTTCCTGGATTCACACCGATTTTCGAAATCAAAAAATGTTTTATTTAATTAACCTTCAACATTTTTAGAATTAATATTAGACTTATCGCAGGCATGAAGCGCCAATTCTTCGTTCTAGAAACCCAGCGAATATTTTTTTCGAATTTTTCTCTCAGAGAAACCCTCGGGGTTTGATTCCCGAATCAGACAAATCAAAAATATGTTTTTTCAATTTTCTAATAAAAACAACGTTACCCGGAATTGAAAAAGTGCAAAGAAAAGTTAGTGATAGGCTGGTCACCTATCACATTGTGGGACTAAGACGTATCTTCGGCTAATCAATCAATTTGTTTGGAATCTACCCCGCACCCGTTGTACCTCTGCCTATCTCTTCGGGGATATGGGCATGAATATACCTTTTTTAACTTATTACCCTCGGACTAAGATTCGAAACTGATCTCGATACAATATTAATCAATTAATAAACTTATACTGTTTCACAATAATCATATTGTGAAAAATCTGTAAACGGTTGACCTTGCCGGCCATCTCTGATACTTCTCGCTTAATTAAGGTATTTTAACGTCAAAAGAGTAAAAACGATAAGCATAGATTTTTTCTGTTCAAGCATCTATTTTGATAAAAATGGCAGTATATTTATTTTTGAAAAGCTGTATACTTTGGAAACGATGATCGATTTTGATCTTTCAAATGACATTTAACTCAATTTTAATATTGCTTTAGCTAAATAATCGGTAGGTTCATAAATTTCGAAGTAATGTCAAAAAACATTTTTACCAAAAATTTTGTTATTGATTGATTCCAAACAAATAGATCGATTTTTACAATTTGATAATTGACGTAGTTTTTAAAGGAGAAAAGCTGATAAGATTTTGAAGTCAATCGATATATTAGCCTGAAAGTTATTTCAAAAATATTAAGTAAGTCTGCTAAAAACAACGTAATTTTAATATTAGAAAAGCTGTAAATTTTGAAAATAAGATTCGATTTTGATTTTTAAAACGGCATTCGACGTAATTTTTTAGCACTAAAATATCTTAGAATACTAAAAAATGATTGGTTGAAATATTTCGAAGTTATGCCGACAAAACACTTTTTTTCAAAAATTTTGTCAACGATTACTTCCAAACAGATACACCGATTTTGATGCAATTTGCGCATTAGACGTAATATTTTGAGGAATAAAGCTGAATAGTTTTTGTACTTAATCGGTACATTAATTTGGAAATTATATTTTAAAAAACTGTTTCACCAAATCCCTTGGGCCCATTTGGTTCAAAATTTTAGGAAGTCTAATGGCCAATTGCACTAACATTGTCACAGCTTAGGACAATCCTAAATAGTATGCTGTCACGTTCTTTTTATTTAAGACATTGTTAGTGCAATTGGCTAATAGTTGAGCCCCCAATATCACGTGCTAGACCCGGAGCTGACGCTTCTTAGGTCATTCGTCTTAGACTTTAAACTTCTTTATGATCTAAAACGAATGAGCTAAAAGGCCACGAGCTAAATTATAGCTATGATTTAAGAAGATTAACCTGTTGATTCGGTTCAAATAAATTACATTAATCAAGGTCCCAACTATTACGGTCAGAATAAATAGTACTTTACTACTATCCATACACGTTGCTTAAGAGACACATGTCGATGGCAAAATGTCCAAATGTTAAAATAAGTATTTGTCGGCATTTGTAATTGAATTTTAAATCTGTTGGCGAATATTAAATTAATAAAATTTAAATTTCAATATTTTCATTTTTATAATAATACCTCTTAAATGAAAAAAGATATAGAATCGCGCATTATACGAGATGTGTGCATTTCATACGATATGGCTACAGGTTAACATGTGTCTCCGATTATCACGCTATGATTTTTGATTATACTAGCATTATAAGGGCATAGTTTCAGTTTTAAATACAAGCCGGCTTCTCCGTGTTGGTCCGGGCTTTTTTTAAGAATAGACCAACTGCCGTTCTGCCAGGCAAGTCGTAAAAGGCGACCGATTGGCTAAACGAGTCACTATCTTTGTGACTACTAGATGGTAGAGCTCCGCAACGCAACGCCAGGGTGTTTGGTACCATCGCCTTACCTATTCCTGTCGCAATAGCGTCAATGCTTGTCATTGTCGTGTTCCAGTTTGAAGAGTAAGGTAGCCGGCAGACTTATGCATGTAGCATCGCCATCCCGCCACACGGATAGCAACGCACCATTAACATTTTTGGTGTTTATAGGCGATGGTTTCTCTTTCCATCAGGAGAGCCATGTGATTGTGAGCTATCTTATGATATAAAAAAGAATTCACATTTTAAATCATTCTCAGTGCTGATATACTTGAACAAAAAAATGAAAAAAAAAACCTTGAATGGTTAGTATATTTTACCCTAACAATTTGCTGGACATAATTTAGTTTTTAATATAAGCTAACTGGTTTCACTTTTTAACACATCTACAGGGTTATGTTTTACGTGGCTAATTGAAAAAAGTAAACTAATTTGTGGCACGGTGCAGATGTGTATACCTTAACAACTACGGACACAATTCGATCTTTAGTGCGATATTTTTGCAGGATATTGCGAAAATTTGCTGGAAGATCTAATGAGTCTGCACAAACGTTTATATGTATTAAGATTTCAACACAAACCGGCAAAATGCATTTGAGCGTAAGCCTTGACCTTGAACTATGTAGACCTACATTAGACATCAACGCTCGTGCTGTCTCCATTTGCTGCGATGTTATTAATATGTACTAAAACAATCACAAACAAATAAATTGTTCTTTTAGGGTTAGATCAATTTGTATCAACCAAAAAAACAACAACAAAAAGAGTTGTAGTAAGTTGTAATTTTATGAATTAAAACATCAAAAATATCGAGGAAACGTTAAAAAAACATGTTTTCTATTATATTCTTTCTAAATTATTTTATTGACTTTGTTATATTTCTATAATTTATGTTTATAGTGTTAAATCGCTTTTTTTAACTTCCCGCTAAGTATGTAGATAAAGAAGTTACTGATTCTGCCCCGATTTTCCAACATCGAGTTTTCACTAGATCTCCATGTTTTGAGGTCCTAGGAATCTTTTCCGACTATTTTCATGATGACGTCAGTATGTCGGTACGTGTGTGTGTATGTATACGTATGTAAACATCTTATAACTTTTGAACGGCCTGACCGATTGAAATTTTGAAAAAAATGTTTTTTCAAAATTTCAATCGGTCTTTGAAATTATCCAACCAATCATTTTTTTATCTACGATATTTTACTTTAGAATTTAGAATCAAATTTTTAAAAGTTAATTTTTCAAATATTAAAATTACGTTGTTTACACCAAACTTACTTCATATTTTTGAAATAACTTTCAGGTTAAAATACTGATTTATTTAAACAACTACTTCAAATACCGTAAATCGGTTTAAAATCTGTTGATTCTTTCGGGATGCATCAGTGACAAAATTTTTTGAAAATTTTTTATTTACATTTCTTCTACATTTTTTAACCTATCGATTTTATAGCTAATAAAACAACGTAGAGCTCAAAAATTGCGTTGAATGCCATTCGAAAGATCAAAATTGGCCATCATTTCGAATATTAAATTACTAAGTATCATTTTTACAAACTATAGATTTTTGAACTCTTCAAACTCCAAAATTTATGCTTAGGTATATTTTTTGCTATTTTTAGCTTACAATATCTCAGTTTTGTGGGAAGTTTCAGGAATGGCTTGCAAGATCCACCGGATTACAGTTGTTTTATTTTTATTTTAAGCGTCTCCCTATTACGGTTTGAAGATACAGTGTAAATAAAGGTCGCACTGCCGGATTTCAGTATTAGGGTGTTGTTGACATTCTAGGGTAACTCTCTTAAAGTCAATGCTCGTTTATCGGCTAAATCGGATGGACACCAAATATAATACCCATTCTCCCCGTGCTTGTCCGGGCCCCCTTTGCAGAATCGGCCATAAGGGGAACGATTGCAGATAAAACTAGGAGGTAAAAGTCTGCAACTATATAGTACCACTCCTTCATCTATTCCTGTCACAATAGCGTATTGCTGTTCATTCTCGTGTTTCGGTTTGGAAGGAAAT
This sequence comes from Apodemia mormo, assembly GCA_036924255.1. Lineage (NCBI taxonomy): Eukaryota > Metazoa > Arthropoda > Insecta > Lepidoptera > Riodinidae > Apodemia > Apodemia mormo. The sequence goes on along the minus strand of JAUPFN010000009.1, from coordinate 16,848,282 downwards.
GTAGCCGGTAATCTTATGTATGTGCCACTGCCATCCCACCAACGGACCATTAACATCTTTGGTGTATATAAACGATGGTTTCTCTTTCCATCAGGAGAGCTATCTGCTTGTTTGCCATCTAATAATATAAAATAATCGTAGTTTTATGTACTCTAATATTCACAAATTATTACATACTAAGAAAAGTCTAATTGCTATCGTTAAGATTGCTCAGAGCTCCTCTCACTAACGTGAGGCTATTTAATGGTAATAACATTGAATTTGATTATGTGATTGCATTATAATTGCGATGCAAAACTGAATTCACTCAACAGTGTCTATATAAAACGCAATGTTTTAGTCTTGAGCCACTCGCATTTTAGTGAGATATAATTCGATTCAATATAAAAGTTATTTTTTGTCCTAATTCGACTGAAAGTTTGAGTTGTCCCTGTGAATCGGAAAACACGTTTTATTTCCTCGGCATTGATATAAAAAACCTAAGATGTGACAATCAGTGTATCAAAAATGTCCCCCAAAAATGAGCGCACAATTTTAAATTGTGCGCTCATTTCAAATGGAATCGCGTCAATTTTATTTCTTTTCGTACACTGCTTTGTAAAAACAACTATAAGTCTTGCACTTAAGGTTGGTTATGCAAAGACATATGTTTTTGCCATATCTATAACTACTTAAATGAAATTAGGGACACTTTTGAGTGTGAGTTTTGTTCGGGAATGTGCATCTAGGGTTTTTTATATCAATGTTCGTCGGGTACGGATAAGCGCGCACGTGCAATAGTACCTGCGCCGGCTGTCACGAATTTTAAGTTTCTTCACCGCCCCGTTGGTCGAGTGGTTAGCGACTCTGACTACGCAATCGACGGGACTCGGGTTCGATCCCCGATGGGGACACAAGCACTTGTGTGATGAGCATAAATGTTTGTATTTCCGGGTTTGGGTGTTTATTAAATATATTCTAGTATTTATATATGTATTTATATGTATCAGTGTCGTTGACTAACACCCATAACACACGCAAATAATTTGCTTACTTTGGGGTTAGATCAGAAAGTGTAATTTTCCCGTGTATTTATTTATTTATAAACTTTTAAACTTACTTTATTCGTTCAGCGAGACTCTAATATTTTGGTTGACCATCCAGAATTAGAACTGTTTAATACTAAGCCTGATACATTCAGAAGCATCCTTGCTTCATCTTGGTTTAGAGGTTGCTCAACTGTTTTAAAGAGTTTTAAGGAATAATTTCAGAGATAAGTACGATTAACATTCCCTCCCCCCTACTTTTTTACACATACATAATTTAAAATTCAATTTTACAAGCAAGTTTAAGTTTCAATACATTTATATACGAAAACATTTAACTGGTGTAAAGTCTTATATTGAGCTGCTTACTTTTTATCAGTTTGTTTTCCTAATAAAATAAAATAAAATAAATAACAATTGTTCTTAGGGGACATCTATTAATTACGTAAGAGTCTCGCGGGGGAAGGAGGGAGAGGGGGGGGGGGGTAAAAGAATCTTTATAACCCTTATTTTATGGGGAGCGGTTACCCCGCTCCCCATATTAATTACCTATTCTTAAAATGTAATATTTTGTAAGTCGAAATTTAATATTAGAAAATAATAAGTCAATTTCGCATGCTTAATGGTATTTTTCATTCGATAATGTACACTCGATTTAATATCTTACAAATGTTTAGTATTTATTACAATTTTAAAATCTTAAATATGCTCATATTTATAATAATTATAGTATATTTTTTTACGTATCAATCTTATTCAAATTTATTTTGAAAATAAAAAATGATTTTTATAGTTTCGAGCAATAATATGTTAGCTTTGACTGATTAAAATTATGTCAATAATAATTCCGATCACAATAGCATATTACTTTATTCAAACTATAATTATTTCATAACTATAAAATCGCCGCGGGTTAAACCAACCGTATTTTTAACAATATGGAAACTATTTCCACGTAATTTAAAGGTAGCTTTAACCCCAATTTGAAAACTTATTGAAGTTATACTTCTTTTAGCGCGTTAGGGAAAAATGATGAAAGTAAATTTTACGACGCGCGCACACCGTCATGAAAAACCGACAGAATGAAAGCTAGTCATCATTTTATTTTTTACTTTTATTAGTGTCGTTCGAAGGATAACCCGAAGTATAAAAATATTATAAAGGAAATGATATAAGAAAGGATAAAGTATAACTTCTTATGTGCGTACGTAAGTTCACACACGTTTTTTTTAAATTATAATAACGATATTTTAAAGACTAGGTACATCGTTGTCTAATAATAATATAATGGTATATATGCTTTATCATGATATATTAATACTTAGTTATATCTTTGCAGTTGCAAAATGTCGTTGCCGCGAATATGACCACAGTATTTATCACGATAACTTTTAGTGTCAAAACGTACAAAGCTTCGGCGTACATTGCTTCAGGATGATACACGATGAAGGGTAACTGATAATTTTCTAACATTTTATCACTCAAAAACGTCTAAGAATCTCATATGAGAAGAGGAAGGGTTAAATTTCACAAAATCTTACGTACATCGCGGTCAGATTAACTTGACGCAATTATTTTTTTTTTATCAAATCATCGACATATTTATATCATGACCCTTTCGGGGGTTTTTACACGTTGTATAGTAAATATCCTTCAAACGTCACTACAGTTTCGGTCTTAAATATATGTAAAAACGTTTTTAACGATTATTCGCGTTTTCAGACACGGGCAAAGACTAAAAATATCAAGGATAAATTGATTGGCTGATATCAGCACCTTAAACTGCGTTCTAATTATATGAAACTCGCATGACAAACGGTATTTTCTTAACATTTATAGTCTGTTATCTTGTTCGCCTACTTTCTTGGATAAACTGAAACTCGTCTCAAACTGGGTTTGATCATGAACGTTGCCGTATTGGATATAAAATTTCTAAAGCTCCTTTCCTAGGTCTACGTCGTCCCGTGAGGAAATCTTCCTCTTGTATGACCATTTTTGTACATAAAAAGATCTCTAATTAAAATTTTAATTAATGTCTACTCAAGTTGTCTTGTGAAGAAAATTCATTACGTTAAAAACTACAGCTATTCTTCTTACTAATTTATACATATTATCAAATTTATACATATTATGAGGTAAACATTTTTCTATGATATAAGATAGTAGATAGTAAATAAAGCAGATGGCTCTCCGGATGGAAAGAGACAAACGCCGGCTATAGACACCAAAGATGGTGTGTCTCTCCTTGTGGCGGGGTCTTAATGTCACATGCATAACTTTGCCTGATACTATACCGTCTAAACCGGAAACGACAGTGACAAGCACTGACGTTATTACCGAAAGCGATAGGCTGCTTCTACCCGACTGAGCAGGCTAAAGTAGCCTGTCAATTTCCTCATGAATGTGGCTGGGTATTATTCTCAAATATTTTTCTAGTCAGTTGGACTAGAAAAATATAATACCCAGGTTCATTAGAGATTGGCGCGTACAAGCCATAAACTAAAAACTTCAACTTTACTATATTTCTTTGACATTTAAAACAGTTCTCTTCTAAAGCCGGCGCCTGACATAGCTTCAAACATATGAACACTTGTTTGATTGCTATGTGTGGCACGGGGCTTTGGTTGTTCAAACTTTGAACACATTTTAAGTCCCATGCCACAAAATTTTTAATTTAAAGACTAGTTAAATTCATATAATTAATAATATTATTTAAATTCACATAAAAATCAGTTTAAATCAGTTTGATGCAAGCGGACCTTAGTATCGTTAAGCAACACCAATATTATCATAAGCGAATAATTGGCTTATTTTCGGTTAGATCTGTTTGTGTAATTTATCCAGTGATTAAATCAAAAATTAAGAAGACTGTCCTGTAGTTGGTGAAGTGTAGATACTTTTTTTATTTTAAAGATTAGAATATATATATATATATATATATATATATATATATATATATATATATATATATATATATATTCTAATCTTAACATATATATAATATATATATATATATATATATATATATATATATATATATATATATATATATATATATATATATATCCAATGAAGCCCTAATCACGACTGGCATCATTTCTTAATAAGACTTGGTACTTAGAAGTGTTGTTTGCAGTAATTACTAACCTGCTTGTGTTTGCATTTCAATTATGTTAGGTGACACACTGAGTGTCGATTAAGAACACGTTACAACACATAGCTATTCGTAATTAGGTCTAGTGTTAGGAGTATTTGGAATCAACTGCTGTGATTTGTTATGAATATAGGGGGCAACTACATCATACGCGTTTATGTACATTTAGGTTGTTTTGAATGCACCAATCGTATTATCCCTTCCCTGCAAAAAAAACCGACGTGGTGATATTTATTTTAAAGTCATAAATAATTTTTTTTTTGCTGATGTTTGAATAAAGTGTGTCAGCAAATCACACAACTTTGAAGGATAGCTGTTTTAAGTTTTTGATTTTGAAAAGGTATAATTCTCTGTTGCCAAGATATAATAAGGTTGGAGAGTTTCTTGTTTATTGTTTGTACACTTCAATCTCTAATCAAATATAATACAATGTCGTGTCCGGTAGAAAATAATGACTATTGTGAACGACAATATTCATACATGTTCCAAAATCTCCATAGAGTATCTTTTCCCTATTATCGCATAATCAAGTCCAATTTTTTGAATGCATGATACTTGCATTTTTACTCAAGTTACAAATGTAATGTGCCTATTATTTGTAATTAATTTTAGGCTGATAATTGTGTATAGTGTTGTGAAATTTAACCTTAAATTAGTTATTATTTACGTATTCAATAACTGTTATATGTAGCGATAGCTGTTAATTTTTGAAAGCTACATAATGTTATTGTTTTGTACATCCTTATCTACTTTAAACATCTACAACGATCTTGAAATAACTCTTTTAACGTTCCCCAATATATTTCGTACAAAATAATGAATTTCTCTAGTCGCCTCTGTGGTCTAGTGGTCCGGCATTGGCGTTGAGCACGTGAGGTCCCGGGTTCGATTCGCAGCACAAGCAACTTGAAAAAGTGTTTTTTTAGTTTTCTGATAAACACAAAGTTGCCCGGCATTGGAAAATGCCCGGTTGGCGATTAGCTTGCCATCTATCACATTTGCGAGACCAAGTATCTTCAGCTAATCGTGGGTGTACTTGTGGTATACTTCTGCCTACCCTTCGGGGATACTTTTTATGGATTTCTGTAATCTATTGTATTTATTGGTTGGGCCGTTACAAGGCCAGTGTGTCTTTTTATATCATATGCTAACAAACAAGCAAATGAGTCTTCTGCTGAAAAAAATATCATTAATGTGACAGCGATGGAATACTACAAGCATGAGTTCATCGGCTTCATCATACTAAGTGTATGTGCTACGAGTTTTTTTCCGTATGACTACAAAGCGGTTAGTGGCTTGTTACTGTAAAACCAGTCATTTCAAGCTCACTAGTGCTCACGAGTGTACATCCAGAAGTTATGTTTTGGTTTGAATTTGAAGTTAGCTTTAAGGAGTGTTTTGTGTGAATGAAATGCGGCTTAAGATAGTATCTTGAAACATTAGTAGAGCCATAAGTTACGGTTTTGACTTGCTAAATAACTTTCGACCAGGATTAATTTTCTTTCGTTTTTGCTCGCCTGTGTTGACAAGTTGATACAAAGGAACTAGTCGTGATGTCGAGAGATGTCGCTGGCGCTACTGGTTTTATAAGTACATTGTAATATACGAATATGTATAAATTTATGTGCTAGAATCCTCAGGATCGATAAGCAGAAGATGACAGTGACAATAACTAACACTGTTGCGAAAGGAAAGACGGTGGTACCAACCATGCGAGGCACTGTAGAACTCTAGTAGTACTCACAGATTGTATTATATCAATAAAAAATCAGCAGCATCAACCAATATAACCTTGACCAGTGAATTTTCTTGAATTATTATTATTATTAGCTGTTTAGTGGTTAATGGTTGCGTTAACCGTACGATGGAAAGTGCGGCGTGTGAAACGCGCGCAACTTGAGCGTTGACCTTGTTTTAGCTAAGCGGCGAAGAAAACTGACAAGTGTAAACACTTTCTTTATCTTTTCGCTGTATTTGTGATGGCGCTAAATGGTAAAGCAGTCTGTTAAACTCATTCAAATTTTGTGATCATCCAGTGTTCGAATTTTGACAGTTAAGAATGGATGTTTTATTTAATTTAATGTATGTGTCTATACTTCTGTATTAATATTGTAAAGAGGTAAAGCTTGTGAGTTTGTTTGTAGGAAGCAATCTGTGAAACTACTAAGTCGATTTTAAATATTCTTTCACCAGTAGGAAGCTACTTTATTCTTCAATGATTTTGGCTAAATTTTATTCCAATTTTCCCTTGGGATCGGGACCTACGCGGGTTAAACTGCAGAAGATGGTTAGTAACACATACGTAGCAAATAAAAAATCATGTACTACAAAATTTAGTCTTAATGTAAACTTAACTAACTTCCGAAATGTTTAATATAATCTGGGGGCTTTAAATTTTACTGATATCTAAAAAACTCCGATTTCGTTACTGACACTCACTGATGATCATCAAAATTCGTTGGGTATTTACTGAAATTCTAGAAAGCTGAAATTTGGTATGTAAGCTGGTATTAGTAGGTATATAAACAACAAAAAAAAATCTAAAACTTTTGCCCTCCAAAATCAGTAGATGGAATTTGTGAAACTTCAGCAAATATTGATGCTAGAGGTCTGTAAATTTATACAGGGAGTCCTTGTTTTATAAATAATAAAATACGTATTTCAGGATTTTTAGTACAGCCCCCCATTACTTTGAATTGGATATGGAAATTTGTATGGGTTTTGAATAGAAACTGATTTCATGCTAAAGATCTGATACTTATACAAGTTCAGACTTCTTATTACAAATAAACGTATATAAAAATATTTTAATAAGCAACTTACACTTCGCCGTGTTGGTCCCGGCCTCCTTTGTAGAATAGGCCAACTGCCGTTCTGCCAGGCAGGTCGTAAAAGGCGACCGATTGGCTATCGAGTCACTACCATCGTGGCTACTAGGTGGTAGAGTTCTGCATTGTCTCGCCCGGGTCTGGTACCACCGCCTTACCTATTCCTGCCGCAATAGCGTCAGCGCTTGTCGCTGTCGTGTTCCGGTTTGGAGGGTAAGGTAGCCGGTAAACTTATGCATGTGGCATTAGACCTCGCCACAAGATAGCAACGCACCATTAACATCTTTGGTGTCTATAGGCGATGGTTGACTCTTTCCATCAGGAGACCCATCTGCTTGTTTGCTATCTTATAATATAAAAAAAAAAAAAAAGTAATGAAATCCCACAAAAAACATTTTCATATAAAATGTTGCCACGACAAGACTATATGGCTCCCATTGTCAAAAAGTTATCAGATCTTATGTAGAACCAAGGTTCCAATTCCAAACGCCTTCGCAATCTTTACACTCTGGTCGACATATGTGGCTTGAAAATTTTGTTACTACAATAAATATTGTTTTACAGAAAAGTAATGAACTTTGAATATATTTTACCTTACGCCCATGAGACGGTAGCGAAACGGCCGAACCACATTTTGACTAAGGCTTAGAGTTTATGCAGTTGGGGCTTGTAGAATGAGGGCGTGTAGAGGTGAAATCTTGGTTCTACATGAGATCTGAAAACTTTTTAACAGTACGAGTCATATAGTCTTGTCGTGGCAATATTATACATAAAAAATGTTTTTGATGAGATTAATATATTTTATGTAAATTATATAAAACACTCACGCTGTTTGCGTCTTTCTCTTCGATTACTTTTAAATCACACTATCACACAAAAAATATAAAATTAAGGTTTCCCTATGTTTTTCACTGTTATTTAGATATTTTACTGTAAGATTTTATAGTAAACGTATTATCATGTTGCCAAGTGAATAGTTCGGATTTCGTGTTGTGCGCACGTGCCCGGAACAGGTATAATGACTCACGGAATAAAGAAGTAATAAATGAATAAATATCACTAGATCAATTAAACGAATCGATCTAACCGCGAATTTGAGTTGCAATATGAGTTTTAGTCAACGATATTAATATACATAATATATAAATACTCAAATATAATAAACATCCAAAACCAGAGAAATACAAACATCTATATTTATTACACAAATGATTGTCCCCGTCGGGAATTGAACCCGAGCTATATTGATGCGCAGTCAAGTTCGAGAGTCGACTCGAGTTGATTTCTACACTCGACGTCGACTTGAGCGACGGGCGCTCAATACTTTTTAAGAGGTTTTAGAGTATAGGCCACTGGGTACAGGAGCCTCATTCTTTGATATAGCCAAGGCGTTCGATAAATTTTGGCATAACATAACCTGACATTCAAGCTGTATGAGGCTGGGGTGCCAGAAAGACATAATACTGGACTACTTGTTAAACCCAAAATTCAGATTTCTCTGGACGCCACCCTGTCTTCTCCCGACCGTTAAAAGGCAAACCTACAACAGAGACTATTTTGTTTTTACGCCGATGACATCGAAAAAATCGACACGTATTTTAAGCTTAAAAGAATAAAAACTATGAGCATGGATTTTTCAGTTCAAACATCTATTTTGTCATTGCCATTTTAGGCAGTACATTGATTTTTAAGAAGCTGTATATTTTGGAAACGATGATCGACTTTCATATTTCGAATGTCATTCAACACATTTTTTGAGATCTAAAATATTGCTTTAGCTAAATAATCGATAGGTTGAAAAATTTCTAAGCAGTGACAAAATTTTTTTTTTTCAAAGTTTTTGTCATTGATATTGTTCAAACAAAATGATCGATTTTAATCCAATTAACGGTTTGACGCAATTTTTAAGGAGAAAAACTGATATTTTTTGAAATAACTTTTAGGCTAATACGCCGATTGACGGCGTCCGATTTTGATTTTTGAAACGGCATTCGACGTACTTTTTGTTGTACTAAAATATCGTAGAATATCAAAAAATGATTGGTTGAAAAATTTCGAAGTTATGGCGAAAAATCAATTTTTCAAAATATTTAGGCATTAAACGTAGTTTTTTGAGGAATACAGCCGATTATTTTTTTGGACTCAATCGCTACATATATCTGGAAGTTATACTAAAAAAATATTGTTTCGCTAAAAATTTTTTGGGGCTTTTTCAAAATTTCTCAAAACTTCTTGGGCCTACATGGTTCAAATATTCAGGAAGTGTAAGTTGAGTAGAATTCGATCGAAATCCATCAACCGCGTGTCGGTCGATTCAGCCATTCAAAAGTTATGAGATGTTTATTTAACACACATGGTGAAAACTTGATTTTGGAAAATCGGGGCAAAATCAGTAACTTCCTAACCTACATACGTAGCGGGAAGTTAAAAACCTTAAAAAGAGCGCCGCAGAGTTCTTTTAAAAGGACAATATTCCAACAAATATATAAAAAACCGCAACGTGAGGCCCACAAAACTCCTAGAAATAATCAAATTGTATGATCGCGGCATGCCTTGACAAAACACCGTAAAATATCCAGGGCCATACTAGACACAAATGATATTCAAAATCTCACATTGAAAATGTTAAAAACAAACCAGAATTCACAGCCGGCTATTTAGCCCTGTAAATAAGAAAAGTATTTTTTTTATATATCATAAGATAGCAAACAAGCAGATGGGTCTCCTGGTGGAAAGAGTCAATCATCCCCTATAGACACCAAAGATGCTAATGGTGCAATCTTGTGGCGAGGTCTAATGCCACATGCATACATGCAAGTTTACCGGCTACCTCACCGTCCGACCGGAACATGACAGTGACTAACACTGACGCTATTGCGACAGGAATAGAAAAGGCAGTGGTACCAGCCCCGGGCGAGACAATGTAGAACTCTACCGCCTAGTAATCACAATGGTAGTAACTCGCATGGCCAATCGGTCGCCTTTTACGAGCTGCCTGGCAGAACGGCAGTTGGTCTATTCTTCAAAGGGGCTCCTTTGAACCAACATGGAGGAAAATATTGCTTAAATATGAAGTTATATTTTACAAAGCAGTAATCAGAGCAGTGAGGCCACATCACGTCCTGTCTAATCCAGATTATCGCATCACAGTTTAAACATCACGGCTCGCACGCATACGTCACACAGGCGCCGCGGCCTACTTTTACAGCTCGCAAACACTCTAGACCCTGGTCAAGAAATAGTAACGTGCTGAAATTCTGATGCCACTTACTCTCCAACTTATCATTAACATACTTATCTAAGCCGAGGTTCGGCCTCACAAGAGACAATCTTAGGGCGGGCTCTAAGCCCACCAAACTTAAATTCTAGCTGAACACCCGCTCGCCCGATTTTGCAGAAACGGTCATACAAATTGCCTTAATTCATTCATAAAAACCTGACGATTAAGAGATGGTATCCTCTATTAACTAAATGGCTATTTCTATTCTATTTAATATTGACTGCCCTTATTAATTATCTAAAATCCAACTAAGTGCGTGTTGGACCACGCGCAATGTACCTCATATACAATAATGTAAATCCGTAGCAGCCGTGAGTAGACAATAATTTGCACTAAAAGGGCTTTTTGATTGTCTTATTTTACGAACATTCAAACTTTTCAACGCCAAAGTCGGATATATCCACTCCAACTACTTTTTGTCTGTATACGCTGTGTTAGTTTTCCTTTTACACTACCGTTATTTTTTTTATAAATTCAGAAACAACCATTTAGATATAGTACTAATTTATCGTACTAAAAACAGTGAAGGATTATGTCATAAAAATGTAGCTTATCAAAGAACACTTGTACTACTTTATATTTTTAAGTAGATATTTTTAACCAACCGGGTTCGTCTTTACCATATATTCAAGGCTATTTTATGAAAGATTTAAAAATGATATTGGTTGACTAAGTAACAGTGTTAAAGTGATAGATTTTTTTATTTTAAGATTATAAACAATTAAATATTATTAAGTGCCCGAACTAAATATTGTAAACTATTATAACATTACTATTATACCATTACTATTGTAAATGTTAATTATTTTTCTTTTATTTGATTCATGAGTAACATGACATTGTATTTATTGTTTATTGGTAACCTTCGCAAACAATTTTCAAACAAGTGCAATGCAGCGAAGTAGATGTTTAATTAACATGTTACATATCTCGCCACTGCAGGTACTTTGATACTGACAATATTTTTCAAGATTTGATTAAAAAGGGCAGATTATTAACGTTCTACGTGTAAACTCTGACACCTGTAGATTTAAAAAGACTTGCTTTGCTTATTCTCTCTCTCTCTCTCTCTCTCTCTCTCTCTTCATGCAAGTTTTCTTAGGGGGCTCTTGATGTCACGCTCGGACAGCATTCGATCAATTTGATCATGGTATGTCAGTGTTTCCTATACCCTTCTTTTGTATATAAATTTCCGAACTAACGGAGCATGCCCAGAGAATGCATTGTGTGTTCTATTTTTTTAAACAAAAAAAAATATTGTCAATTTTACGTAATGTTACGCGTCTCAATACTTCCCTCGTCACCATATTTGCTAGAATTTTTAATTTGCTAGAAAAGTGGGACTATAAATTCCTTTCAATGATTTGAGAGTAATAATCAGACCACTTTGTTTTGGTTAATTTTAAATATCTACACTGTAGTCAAAACTATTAGAATTAACGATTCTCCACAGTTCATCGCGCGATATTTTTTTTTCTTTATAGTATCTGCAAGCAAACGAGCGCCACCTAATGAATAGCAGTCACCACTACCCATATGGACATTTGCAACACAAAAAGTTAGTGGTTAGTGCGACGTCGCAAAGGTGCAAACAATACACGGATTTTATAATTTTATAGAACAACACGTTTTTTGCGGAAGACTACCTCGTATTCTATTAGTTAGTATATTCAAATCAGATCATAAAGTCCGGTTTCCGGTTCAACGGTCAGGTTAATCTAGGTAATTTTCGAAAATCTAAGTATTGTAAGGGTGTGATAATATCTCGATGTGTCTCTCTGATGAGCACGTTAGCCTGCGTCGTCAAAAAGTTTACAGTTTTTTTTTTTAATTCTGTATATTGCCACTATAATAATTATACAGTAGATAGAGTCTATAATATCATGTTTATATCAACATAAAAATCTATATTACTATTTCATGTGATTCAAACTATTCAATTTAGAACTCTTTTCTTCGGGTCGAGAAGAAATGAAACTTTGTTCCAGAAACGTTGGCTTAAAAAATGCGGATTTACTGCCAGCTGGTTTGACTAACGATCCATAGACCAACAAAAGAAAAGTTTGAATATTGGTTAGTGATATAGCTGAAATACTATTAAAATTAATACGTGGAGGAAAAATATTTAAAACCTTTTGTAACACAATTGCGCGAATGGTGGAGTATGAAATTTGCCACAGTTAAAGTTTACATTGCGAAGGGCTGCAGAAACGTAATATTTTTAAATAAAATGCATTAGAAATACATTAAATTTAAAAATATAAAAGTAAAATTACACACACTACATTCAAGTCATATACATGGTAATATACACACATGTACACTACTATTTTCCTAACAGCTTAAATCAGTTGTCAAAGTTAAAAGAGATTTTATTATTTAGTCTATGGTCGAATTTCGGCCACCGGCGATCGCTAGTACTATTAAATAGTAAAGAACGAACCGTTTCCTCTATTTTATCTCTAGTGTTAACACGCAACCTCTATATAGTAAATACAGTATTACAAATGATTTGTTTATTATTGTAACATATAAATCACTCCAATTTACGCTATAAACCTATTGTTATGATAGCCTACTTTTTACGTCACCGTCCGCTGCATACAGTGAACTTAAACGTTAGAGCGTTATCGCAGCTGCGCGACCGTTCTGCCTTTCAAGAAATCAAGGTTGCTTCTTTCGACAAATCATTAAATAAATATAAAATATCTAGATATTAATATGTGAATTAAAACCTTTGTACCTCTTTTTCCAAGAGTTACGCGAACGGTAGAGTACGAAATTTGGTACAGATAAATTTTAGTTGAAGAAGACTGCAGAAATCTAATATTTTTAAATAATATGCATTAGAAATACAAAAATATATATAATGATATACATGATAATATACACATGTATATTGTATACTATTTTCTGTACGGCTAAAGTCTATTGTCAAACTTAATCCTTTATCAGGCCCAGAATATTTTTAGATATGGTGTGGTCCATATTATTTAATTACCTTCATAATGTATACATAAAAACAGTTTGTTAATTTTTATTTTATTTTAAAGTAAAAAAAATATCATCGGTTTTTTCCGGTTCTCTTGCGGGATAGGCAGAGTAAACCGAACCTCTCTAGACTTTCCATTTCACCGGTTAGTCGGTCGGCGAGATGAGTGGTAATCCCTGTCGTCACATTTAACATCCATTGGATACCACAGAAAATTCAATGCTTAGACTAAACATATAGTTTAATTTTAATCTCGGTAAAAAGTATTCTTTTCGTGGGATTAAAAAAATCTTAATTTATAATATTTAGGTCCGACTGCACCAAACAATTTAAATACTTTTTAAATGCATTTATCCACAGAAAAAGTAATTTCAAAAGTGTTTAAATAGTTTGTTGCAAGCGAGCCTTGTTATGTAGTAAAGAATACTTTTTACGTACTATGTTAAAAATAAAATAAAATACACAATATTTGCTAGCTGATAACACTTGTACTGTTTCACAATAAGATAATAATATTTAATTTCCGACCGGTTTCGCTTACACAAGCATCCTCAGGGTATTTACAATAATTATTAACTTGTTAATAACAATTTAATTAATAACAAATTAACAAGTTAATAATTATTGTAAATACCCTGAAGATGCATGTGTAAGCGAAACCGGTCGGAAATTAAATATAATTATCTTATTGTGAAACAGTACAAGTGTTATCAGTTAGCAAATATTGTGTTAAAATGGAGTTTCACTAAGTGCCGACGATAAAAAGTGTAGAATATAAAATAAAATAATTCAGTGTTAGATGAGATCCAAACTCGACTTTAGTTTTTTTGATCGACAGGAGTTGGAACGTAATACAAATCAAGCAGAGCTGAACACCATAGCTACATATTATTTCGATGGACAAGGGAAGGCGCTGAGGCCGATGGTTGCAATTTTAATGGCGAGGGCAGTCAATTATCACGTATATGGAGAAAATGGGTAAATATTTTTTTTTAATAATAATTAACATAGTTTCTTGATACGTTTGACTGCCTCTTTAGTCTAGTTCAGTTTAGATTATGAGGTCTGGGGTTCGATTCCCGAGTCGGACATAAAATGTGTTATTGGGTTTTTGCTATTTAGAGAAATCTCGGAAGTAGCTCTCAAGGAAGAGAGAAGAAACCTGGAGAAGGTGTGTAAAAACCTGTGTCCTTATGCGCGTAACAAAACTTCAACCGCCCCCCTTTGGTTGAGTGGTTAGGTTAGCGACCCTAACTACGCAATTGACGGGGCTCGGGTTCGATCCTTGACGGGGACAAGCATTTGTGTGATGAGCATAAATGTTTGTATTTCCGGGTTTGGGTGTTTATTAAATATATTCTAGTATTTATATACGTATTAGTATCGTTGACTAACACCCATAACACAAGCAAATAATTTGCTTACTTTGGGGTTAGATCAGTAAGTGTAATTTGTCCCGTGAATACCTATTTATATTTATTTAATAAAATTGAACGCTTCGATTCTATTGTAGTTTTGTTACTGTTAGTAGCCCGTGCCTCAGACGTCACGTAAAGCTCTCGATCGCAAATGCAAAGCGATAGTCGTTCAATCTTTACAAACGCGGCGATGAGGATAACCACCTATTTAGCCAGCCAACAATGTACTTCCTAGCCAGCAAAGCTTTTTGTGAACGCGTACTATTATGTATTAACGTGAAATTGGAGCGTTGTTTTGCCTTACAAATTGTATTGAACACTTTGGTGGGGTACTTGACAGGGGGGGGGGGGGTTAATTCAACGGTATCGCAGGTGGTTTATATGTATTTTTAATGAACCTTGTTCTAATTGTTATCAATGTTTATTAACTTATTACTGTACCGGAGAAATAACGGAAAAAAGCTTTTTATAGAATACGGATTACAAGAAGAGGGTTTTAAGCAGAGTGAATAAATATAAAACCTGTGAGTGTGTACATGCATATAGTCTCGTTGATTGTTGATTGTGAGGTCTCGGGTTGAAATGTCGAATTGATTATAAAGTGTTTTATTCTATGTGAAATAATCTCAAGTAATTAGAGAGTGGTGATGGCACTTAAAACCTTTGTTCCCGATTATTGTAAGTAACAAGCAATAGTCAATGAATGGCTTAATGGGTTTACCGCATATCTTGCCGGTTGACAAACCATATGAATCATTGTGAACATAATTGTTTTCGGTTTGCTTAACCGTCATATGGTTATTATGGTATGATATTTATTCATTTTACTGTCGTCAAATATTCATTAATGAAAAACCCGTTAAATGTTCATTTACTGTTTAATTACATTGTGTATCTATGCGTATTTTATCAAAATTTTATTATATCTTTTCCAGTTTAGAACTGTAAAATTGTGATAGTAAACATACGAGTATATAGCCGAAATTGATATCGTCATAACAATCATAGTGAATACTTTTACAGATTATATTTCGTTTACTCTAATCTACATTAATCTATACAAATGTATTAAATCTTACTCTAATCTACATTAATCTATACAAATGTACTAAATCTTATTTTTTGTTTATTTGTTTTATATATATTTGGTGATGTCAACGTGCAGGTATTTTTTAGGGTTCCGTACCTAAAAGGTAAAACGGAATCCTATTACTAAGACTCCGCTGTCTGTCTGTCTGCCTGCCACCAGGCTGTATCTCATAAACCGTGATAGCTAGAAGCTGAAATTTTCACAAATTATGGCTTTCCGTTGCCGTTACTAAAAATAAAAAAATGAAAATATCAAAGGGCGGTCCCCATACAATAGACGTGTTTTTTCGTATTTTTTTGCTATGATGGTACGGAACCCTTTGTTCGTGAGTCCGACTCGTACTTGGCCGGTTTTTCTATTTTATTGATCGCCACCTATACACGTTATCAACAGCAAATAATATTATTCTGTTGCTATCCCCGTTTGGTTTTACCATCAGATCGATTACGTATTTTACATCCTACATACTTTTAATCAATTCGAACATCTTAAAATCCGATCAAGAATTACATCCACGTTTTCACTATGATGCGCTGGTAGAATACCTTTTAAACGCGGAGAATATGTAAAATACCTAAAGAACGTGATAAGTGCGATGTGTGCAAGATAGGCGCATGTAGAATTATAATTATATTAATACTAAGGCCATTGTGATCCATAATACATCAGGGAGGCTGTCATATTACCGTAATACTTATGTATCGTTGCATTGTTTGTTACAATACATTAAAATTGTATTCTAATCGCTTCTCTACTTCCATAATAAAAGGAGGTCACTTAACATAATGGATATATTTAGTTCAGTAGAGAAACATGGCGCCTTCCATTCAATGTGTTGATTTACAATAAAGCAAGAGAACAAACAACTTAAACAAATTGGTGTTATTTTTATATTTCATATGTAGGTTCACATATTATACTTATGTATTATGCATATCTTCAAAGTCCTATGTATGATAGGCAAACAAGAAAGACCATTAGAACCACCCCAAAAGATATATTTTCCCCCAAGAAATTCAGATACAAGAAACTTTCTCACGTTTATCTCTGTAGACAAATATCCCAATCGCATGTGCTCACTGGTCCCGTCTCCTTTATAAAATTCAACAATCTCTTTAAACTTCACAAATCGGGTGAAGTCGATTATCTCTCATAATTTCTTTGCTCCTAATGTTAATATGGGTAGTCATTTTATCATTCTTCAATCCAGTTCTGCATATAGGACTGAATATAGTGAAAAAAACATTCCCTAATTCACCAGTAATTGATCAGAGTATGTCTTCTACAAGTGAATCGCGGGCTTACCGTAATGAGAATTTGTTTGATCTTTTACTATCTCTCCCCGCGTTGGACTCGCCCTGGACCATCTGCTATTGAGTAAGATCGAGTATACGTGTCACTACCCTTGTGACTACTAGGTTGTAGAGTTTTGGACATCTCGCCTCGGTTTAGTACACCGACCACACAGCCCATAGACACCTAATAATAGACGAATGACTTGTGTCAACACATCTGACTTATAGTTCCGATGTAAATGTCCACGCGCCAATGAGTAGTGATTGAGTAATCAGTGTCGACCAATCAGATGCTCTGTACATTACTATCTTTCACTGTGGCCTTCAGTTAGCCAATTACGGCGTTGCAACCCCACTTCGTCTTACCTCAGTTAGTTGCCAGAATGCATTCAATACGGAAAATCAAACATTAACCGTCTATAGGCTGTGTGGTCGGTGGTTTAGTACCACCGCCTTGTTTAGCATATACCGAATAGACGAGGCCCCAGACTCTGGATTAATTTTTGTTAAGTTAAAGCCATCTATCTCTTAATATTTGCGATCTTCTCATCATTGCTTTTAAATGTGAGTCCAAACCGTTCGTTTTGCTATTTATAATAATATCGCTGGACAAATACACGAAATGATCCAATCTCAGTCGGGAATCAAAACGTAAAAACATTTCATTCTGTTTTCTTTGTATTTAAGTTTTTTATATATTTATAATGGAGACTTTATTGCATGTCTTCTTTTTGTACTATTCTAGACATGTGATGTCGAGACTCAAGAGCATATTATTTTGTTTCATAAGATAGCAAACAAGCAAATGTTGCTCATGTTGGAAATAGATGATCATCGCCTATAGATACCAAAGATGTTAATAGCGCGGTTGCTATCTGTGTGGCAGGATCATAAAAGTTTACCAACTACCTTATCCTCCGAACCGGAACACGAAATTGAAAAGCATTGACGATGTTGCGATAGGAATAGGTCAGGCAGTGCCACCGAAAGTTGGTCGAGAACTCTACCATCTTGATGAACAACTCACACTCAACAATAACACTAACGATAAAACCCGTGTGTTAAATCGATTTTGTATTAAGTAGATAAATTTAATATATTTGATATAAATGTAAAAAGTGTTTCTTAGTACGCACTTTTTCATAAATAGGAAAATGCGTGCGCACGCTATAGCGTGTATATTGTGCGTTTACGTAAAGAAAACGAAAATGTGTGTTACATAGACATAATATTCATTTATTACACGAGTACATTCACATGTATATAATACAGGCAGGATTGGCAATTTTTATAAGATAGCTTCCTGCTTTTCTGATAGAATGAGACAATCGTCGCATATATAGATACTAAATATGTTATTGGTGCATGGCTATCCAAGTGGCGGGATGGTTAATGCCACGTGCAATAGGTTACCGACTACCTTACCCTCCAAACCGGAACAGTGATAAGCATTGACGCTATTGCGGCTGTACTAGGTAAGGCAGTGGTACTAAAACTCGGGCGAAATGTTGCAGAACTCTATCACTACGATATTTGTGACATGTGTCGAGTAAATCGTTCTTCTTTTAGATCTTGGCAGAGTAGCAGATAGTCTACTTTGCCAAAGAGGTCCGAAACAACCCGGGATTTCTTTTTAACGTGTTTTTTGCGATTTTACCATTATAAATAATTTTAGCATTATAAAAGCGAGTTAAAAATAGAATAATAAAAACTAACCTTTTTGTTTGGGGTTTAACACAACTTTTATTCGATTGAGTCAATTTTACCCTTCGTTTGTTCTTTTACGAAGCATTAATATTTTATATACCTCGTGTTCTTACGGTAATCCTATTCGATTCAGATCATGGTTCCATCAGATCAAGGTCGCCGGGTCTAAAAATTGAAAATCTTAGTAGCAGCTAGGAATACGGTGGGTAACGTGCTACCATCCCTCGTACCTCGGCTGAGCTCGTAAAGCCTGTCAAGACTCAATTATCTCTAGCAAGAAGAGATAATCTTTTTCGTAAAATTCGGCGATGGATCACCACTCATCTCGCCAACCGAAAAACTGGTCAATACTGGTGAACTGGAAAGTCTATAGACGTTCATTTACTTTGCCGACTCGTTTTGGTCCGGGCTCCTTTGAAGAATAAGTCGTTAGTAACTGTCGTTCTGCTTCTTGGCTATGCAAGTCACTACCATCATGATTACTAGGTGGTAGATATCTGCATTGTCTCGCCTGGGTCTGGTATTACCGTCTGACTTATTCCTGCTGCAATAGCGTCAGTGCTTGTTACTGTCGTGTTCCGGTTTGGAGAATAAGGTAGGCGGTAAATTGAAACTTATGCATGTGGAATTAGACCTCGCCACAATATAGCAACGCACCATTTAAATCTGAGATGTGTACAGGCGATAATTGACTCTTATTATCAGAAGACCCAACATAATTATAAATAATTTTTACATTTAATTAGATTTAAACGCGGTAGAACTCGGGACAATCGGCTTCCAATCTCCTGTTTTTTTGATACACTGAAAGAAATTTTCTTCAAACGTAGTAATGTAAATAAATGAATAACATTCCAAATCGGTTTATAGATGGTGTAGTTTTGAAGTTTCAAACATATAAAAATATACAGCCGAATTAAAAATCCTTTTTGAAAATAGATTAAAACGTTAAAACAGCATATGAAAATTGGTTTCTATAGTCAAGTATTTTTCTGTCTCAGTGCGTTGCTGCCATCTCAGCGACAAGTAGCAATGATCAGCGAGATGATCCACTCCGCCTCACTGATTCACGATGACGTTATAGACCAAAGTGATTTCCGCCGCGGAAAGCCCTCCGTCAACGTGCTCTGGAATCATAAGAAGGTAGGTGATAATACTTGACTAATCATAACATTGAACATCATCATGAACATAATGAAGTCATATCTAAATAGATAAAAGAAAATAATTGTAAAGCAGAACTACTTTGTGTATTGCATATAATATTTTTGCCAAAGAAGTAACAAATGTACTGTTTCGCAAAAAAATAATAATGATAAAACAAGAACAACGTGTACAGTATGTAGTAATTAAATATTAATAATTGAAATGTATTAAAAAACTTGAAAGTGTCTTACGTAAACGACGGCTCTCTTGATATTAAGAGAGCGCTTCTCTATAGACACCAAACATATTAATGGTACGTTGCTAAGTGAGAAGAGTTAAATCAACATGGGTAACTGCACCTTTCATACAATCCCCGGAACACTGCTATGAAAGAATATATTTACGTTATGAAAACAGCAAAATGTATGACAGTGGATTCGACTTACGACGCCTTAGAACTGTAACGACTAATGGTCATAATAATAGTGACATGTCGTCCCCTCGTTTCTCACGAACTGCCTGCTGATGATCTTTTTAGGGTTCCAAAGTAAACTAGGAACCCTTATAATTTCACTATGTCCGTCCGTCCGTCCGCACGATAGTTCAGAGATCCTTATTACTAGAAAGCTGTAATTTGGCACGAATATACATATTAAACACGTCAACAAAGTGGTAACATAAAATCTTGAAAAATATTTCTTTTACAGGGTAGCTCCCCTGCATGTAAAGTGGGGATGTTATTTTTTCTCACTCACTTCATTGTCACTCCCTTGGATACATTTTTAAAAAATATTGTAGGTTTGCGAAAACAAGTTTTCAATTAAGGGACTCGTTTGTAAAATATCAAGCTTTTAAGTGGTAATAGAGTCAAGTGTCCCCGTCACCCCACCTCTGCAAGCTAAACGGTTGGGTTTGGGGGTGGGAAAAAAATTTTGTTAGTAGTAAATATAATGAAGTTAAAAGAAAAATTATTACGACTTAGAAGGTTTTACAAGTTTTTAAGTAATAGTCGACCAACTTATGAAATGTACTTAGATAAGTTTTTACAGGCGGTGAGCCTGTGGTGCGGATATATTATATTTGTGATTAAGGTTGAATAGCTTAAATGTTCATATTATGAAACTATAAAAGCCCTCTTCTTAGTCCGCATTATTGTGATGGGCAACTTTGGAAACCTACATTCGGAACCATACACGCACTTTATCAATTTTTTTTTAAGTAAGGGGCTCGAAGTGTTTCAGGAAAAAATAGCACTGATAAAGCTGTAAAAGAGCTTTTAAACATTTTTTCGATTTAGTTTTTTAATATTAAAGATATTATGGTTTATTTTCTTGAGACATTGTTTAAGTCAAAACAATAGCACAAAGTATCAATAAATGGTAAGTATAGAGTGATATACGAACACATTTTCGGCTTGCGAAAATGTTGTAGGTACAATCCGATTTAAAATTACGTGTACTGAGGGGTGCGAAAATTAGCACAGTTTTAAGTTTATGTGGAGAAGGAGTGCAGAAAGCTAATATTTATGTGTAATAATGCATTGGAAATAAATTAATAAGAAATACATTACATATTCTACCATGCGTTTGACACACAGACGAATTACTGTTTTGTTTTATATAAACTTAAATAAAAAGTCTGTTGTCACACTTAGAAAAGATTTTATTGTTTAATCTACGGTCAAACTGAGTGATAGTTTGTTTATCGTATAATTTGCATCATACATATATTTGTGCTTTCACATAAAGAGCGCATAAAGGGCGATCTTTAGAGGTGAAATAATTATTTAAATTTTGACACGTCCAATTTTAGTAACTTGCAATAGTTTCTAGTTTTCATTACGAATTTGGAGAAATATTTTATGTGCTCTGTTTGTTTTATGTGTTATACTGTAATTTTATTACTATAATAGTACACAATCGCTACGTTAAATAAAAAAATATATCAATTTCGCAATTCTCACTATTTATATAATTTTTCATTAAAATTGGTCAAGCTTTCCTACACGCCAAAATATCGGTAAGTTATTTATAACACGAAATTTGAAAAAAAAATTATGTACGGAACTACCGACACCACAGATTTATGTAACTGTTTAGATTTACACACTAACATGTTTGGAATGAGATCATATTGGAATACTTACATAAAAATATTTTTTAAAGATACTAACAATTTAAAGCAATTATTTTCATCATTATTACAGAGTCTTCTTCCCTCATTTTTGGTATGTTTCACTTTCATACTGAATTTAATTTTACAGTTGTGTAACGTCATAAATAAGATCATTTTCTAATAGATGAAGTTAACGTTTAAAAATAAATTTTAAGCAAAAATAACTTAAAAACGTTATCTTCTGAATCCTCTTTTGAAAATCAAACAAAAAATGTATGTATATGAGCGCCCCGTTATTCGAGTGGTTAGCGAACCTAACTACGAATTGAGGGGGATCGGGACAGACATTTGTGTTATGAGCATAGATATTTTTATTTATGGGTTTTGGTGTTTATTATGTATGTAAATGCCGCAATGTAAAACCTGACTGTGCTAAATTTCAAACGCTACCATTCGTAATTGTCGTAAAAATGGATGCAAAGCTTTTGTTTCACGTACATATATTTTAAGTATCAGTTATAAAAATATTATGTTATTACATATTATATTTTATGACAATATAGTAGATGCCAGGTAATTAAAATAATATACCTAGATAGTTGTGCAATTAAATTAAAGTATCAATACTGAGTACTAAAGTGGAAACAGTACAGATTTTTTTTAAATATATAAACGGGTCGAAAACGCGTACATATATAAAACTTAACGTACACAAAGCTGGTGTACCTTTGAAGCCTATCGTAAGTCAGATAGGTTCACCTACTTACGATTTGGCCAAGTACGTGGCATCTGTACTTCAGCCGTTAGTAGGTAAAACGCCTACATATGTAAAGGGCTTACGTCATTTTGTAGAACTCGTTCAGGACCTGAGGTTGGAACCAGGTGAAATCATGGTAAGTTTTGATGTAGAATCTCTATTTATTAATGTTCCAATTAAAGAGAGTCTGGATGTAGTTAAAAGCAAATTGAGAGATCATGATTTGTCTGAAAAGTATATCGATCTACTAGAAAACTGTCTAGACGGTAGCTACTTCCTTTTCCAAGGTCAATATTACCTCTAGATTGATGGCGTCGCAATGGGTAGTCCAGTATCACCAGTACTGGCCAATCTCTGGATGGAGTACCTTGGGCAACAAACCCTAAATCTAGGCCCAAAGATCGTTCGACTGCGGAAGAGATACGTCGACGATATTTTTTGTATTATCAAGGGCAATAGGCAGGAAGTAGATCAATTTCATTACCACCTTAATTCCATCCATGATCCACCCGAAAATCCGATTCACATATGAGATGGCAAGTGACCGATCATTGTCATTCTTGGATATTAAATGACTGTGAGAACAAATGGGACCTTAGACCTTACACAGTGAGTGTATACAGAAAACTTACACACGCCGACAGATATTTGCATGCGTCATCTCATCATCACCCCCGCCATTTACAATCTGTAACCACATCACTAATAAATAGAGCATTTGACTTCTGCGACTCCGAACATCTGGAGCCTGAACTAAACCATGTTAAGGATGTACTTAAAAAAATGGTTATGAAGAAAGGCAGAACATTAAGCGTTATCCCGACTTCGTCGATCCCGACTTGAACGACAGAGGAATTTTGCTGCTCCAGTCCGCTCGTGACCACGGTCAATGTAGCTTGGCCGAAACGTCGAGCTTTACAAGCAATTTCTATATATGTAAGCGCTTTTGACCCGTTAATATATTTTTAAAAATGACAGTAGAACGCGTTAGTTTAAAAGTTCATAAAACAAATGGTAGTGAGAAAGGCCAATTGTTCACCTTTACGAAATACCTGGCAGAGAGGCAGATGGTTTATTCTTCAAAAGGGTTTCTAACAAAAACGGGAAAAATATAATTGTACAATTGGATATTTTTTGTACATGAAGACGCAAAAACGTTTATAGTCTTAGATGTCAAAAACGCTGAACAGAATTTTCTATTTTTTTTTAGCGTAGAACATTATAGTGTATGTCCAGACTTAATACACAGGCTTTGTATTCCAATAAAATGCACTGTTTTCCAAGGATTCACAAAACCTTAGGTCTCTGTAGGTCGCAACTATATAATAATAAAAGTAATTTTAAAAAAGTAAACCGACGTCAAATATTTTGATGAAGCGGTTTTGATGAAAATTGGACTGTTCCGTAAGTTGGAACATACCTGATTCGTAACAAAAAGATTTTTCTCATATGGTTTTAGTACCTGAAAAATGTATGGTCAAACACACAAATATACAAACATATCGTGCTTGGACGCCCAAGTAGACCTTAATGCTTAAATATTATACAATTCCAACAATATTGCATACATACATGTCAAACTAATAACCACCGTTTTTTCGTCGAAAAAATATATATTTAGGTTTATCCAATATTCAAACTTCATCCTATATTTCCCACTAGCTGTTATCAGCGACTTCGTCCGCGCGGAGTTTATTTACTCCGCACTGCCCCTCACCCGTAGGTGATAGCGTTATAATATGTAGCCTATATATTGACCCGACCTATTAGCAATATTCATGCAAAATTTGAAGTAAATCCATGCAGTACTTTTTGAGTTTACCCCGGACATACATACAGACAAACAGACAAACAGAGAGACAAACAGACAAACAGACAAACAGACAAACGGACAAACAGACAAACAGACAAAAATTCTAAAAACTATATTTTTGGCTTCGATATCGATTTTATAGATCACGCCCCAAGTTTTTTTAAAAAAATATTCAATGTACAGTTTTGACTTTCCTACGATTTTATTATATGTATATCATTGATATAAAAAACCCAAGATACACAATCAGTGTGTCAAAAACGTCCTCCAAAAATGAGTGCACAATTTTAAATTGTGCACTCATTTCAAATAGAATCGCGTCGGCCGCGTCACTGTCAATTTTATTTATTTTCGTACATTGCTTTGTAAAAACAACTATAAGTCTTGCACTTAAGGTTGGTTATGCAAAGACATATGTTTTTGCCATATCTATAACTACTTAAATGAAATTAGGGACACTTTTGAGAGTCAGTTTTGTTCGGGACTGTGCATCTAGGGTTTTTTATATCAATGATGTATATAGATAAGTACTAATATTTTGAATGCAAAATCTGGCTGTTGGCAAACTCCACCGTTTTTTCTCGGTAAAGAAGATTTAGGTTTATCAAACATTCAAACTTCATCTTATATTTCCTATAAGTACTAATATCTTAAATACGGAAGTCTGGTTGTCTCTCACGATTTCACGGCTAAGCCACTGAACGGATTTTTGATAAAATTTCAGGAGATAGATGAAGACCCGGTGCAAATATAGGCTCCTTTTTAACCCCTAAAGGTCTGAAAGATGGTTTCCTATACTACCTTTTTTATACTGATGATCTGTTAATCTACTCGCGGGCGAAGCTGCGCGGGTCAGCTAGTTGTGATATATGCGCAGAAAAAAGAAAGTAACAGTGGCTCACAGCGTTTCGTGATGTCATTGCTAAAATATTCTTAGTCATTGCTTTCTAAGTAAAGGAGAATTCGCAATATAACCGTAAATTACTTCTTAAATCCTGTTAAAATATAAATATGTGTATTATAGCTATTTTTTTCTTACATATACATCTTTACGTCAAACTTCTTACGGGGGTAGGCAGAGAAAATTAAGTGATATCACGATCGATATAGACTTGCCTTGATTCGTCCTTAGTCCACATTCATAAGAGAGTTTTTTTTTTCTATATTATAAACTAGCTGTTGCCCGCAACTTCGTCCGCGCGGACTTCATTTATTCCGCACAGCTCCTCCCCCGTATGTGATAGCGTGATAATATGTAGCCTATATGTTGACCTGACGTCTTAGTAATATGCATGCAAAATTTGAAGTAAATCCATGCAGTACTTTTTGAGTTTACCCCGGACATACATACAGACAAACAGACAAAAATTCTAAAAACTATATTTTTGGCTTCGATACGCTGTAGATCACGCCCCAAGTATTCTTTTAAAAAATATTCAATGTACAGTTTTGACTTTCCTGCGATTTTATTATTTGTATAGATGTTTTCAACATTTTAGTATTTTAAACTTCAATACTTGCAAATTGAAATTTCATTAGAAAAGTGAGAGGAAGAAACAACCCCCGTTTTACCTCGTGTTGGTCCCGGGCTCCTTTGAAGAATAGGCCAACTGCCGTTCTGCCAGGCAGGTCGTAAAACACGACCGCTTGGCTATACAAGTCACTACCCATCGTGGCTACTAGGTGGCAGAGTTCTGCATTGTCTCGCCCGGGCCTGGTACCACCGCCTTTCCTATTCTTGCCGCAATAGCGTCAGTGCTTGTCACTGTCGTGTTCCGGTTTGGAGGGTAAGGTAGCCGGTAAACTTATGCATGTGGCATTAGACCTCGCCACAAGATACCAACGCACCATTAACACCTTTGGTGTCTATAGGCGATGATTAACTCTTTCTATCCAGAGATCCCTCTGCTTGTTTGCTATCTTATGATATAAAAAAAACAAAGTGTTTGTGTGTGTCAAATATTATTATAGGCCGTCCCTTATAGATCAATGTTAAAAAGTTACTACGTTAAAAAAGTACAGTTAGAATGAAGAGATTTTGATCTACAAGAGAAATGGAGGTAAGAGACTCGAGGGCAAACGTTCCATAGCTTGTTTTGCAGGTTGTTTTCAGAAACCGCCGTGATATATAAGAAACCAATTTAGTTTATAGGAATCGTTATGTTTCTTCGTGTTATAAGCATATACTCTCTGCTTTCTTACCAGGCTACTCGAGTGAGGTAAGGCTAGCAGGTGGACGCATTTTGTATGTGCTTTCTACTATCATATTCTGATATGAAAAGCGAGTTAACCAATCCGAGCCTTAAGGAGAACTCATGACTTGAGCTCTTGCTTGACTCTCGTAAAAATGGTTAAGCCTGCTGCACCGAGCTATTTTCGAAATAAATGCGTTCACTAGATCCCTTGCTATATATTGTTATTGTTAAAGATTTAGCTTTGCAATTTATAAGTAAGATACTAAAGGATTCACGCCATTAATTATATAACTTTGAAATATGATAACTTTTAGTTTCCTCTATAGAAAAAAAAAATCAAAGTTAACTCTGCACAAAAAGGAAAATTCTTAGTATAGCGTAAATACTTAGCGGAAGGTCATCAGTTTTTTTCAGAAGGTCAAAGCAGTACAACATGTTTTCTATAAGTTATACACTTTATATTTTTAAAATGTGTACAAATTTTAATGATAAAAATATCAAAATCCGCACTCATATCGCCCGTCCTTTATACCCAGAACCATCTCGCTTCCCCGCCGTCGCGTCCTGTAGAATGCGTCAAGTTGCTTTGAAAAGCTATTTTTTCTTTTAAGTCACACATATGCGTTTATTCTGTATATACTTCAAAATAAACTAATCCTAAATAAAGCTTGCCGCAATTAAATATTTTTATTACTTGTATTTCAGTTATTTGGTTGTATGGTTATTTTTTTAAAGATTCATCTCTTTAAACCATCTTTTTGTATAGTTTTGCTGATAAACATAATTTTTTTAATAGACTAGTTTCTTTGTTAGGTACAGAATAAAGTTATTCTTTAAGAAATTATGAAAAGAGATAAACCGAATGGGCTTCGATTCGATAACAAAATAACCGCTTTTTTATTGTAGTCGGGTAAACATTATTTAGATAATTCTGGTAAATCTAATGACACCTCTTACG
The DNA here is from genome assembly GCA_036924255.1 of Apodemia mormo. Classification (NCBI taxonomy): domain Eukaryota; kingdom Metazoa; phylum Arthropoda; class Insecta; order Lepidoptera; family Riodinidae; genus Apodemia; species Apodemia mormo. Next base: position 16,820,509 of record JAUPFN010000009.1, on the reverse strand, counting down.
CAAAGAGCATAAGGGACTATCAACGAAATCATTGATAATTACGATTTCCAAATTATTATATTATAATTTTTATTATTATTATAATTATTATAATTTAAAGTTCCATCCTCACCACCTCGATGTCTGGAAATCCACAACCGTGCGCTTTTGTCGACACTTTTTGCCTCGCATTACTCCTTTGTGGAATTTATTACCCTCGGGGGTGTTTCCGAATGGATACGACTTAGGGACCTTCAAGAAACGAGCTTATTCATTCTTAAAAGGCCGGCAACGCAGCTGCAATACCCCCGGTATTGCGGATGTCCATGGGCGGCGGTGATCACTTACCATCAGGTGCACCATCTACTCGTTTGCCCCCTCTACTATAAAAAAAATATATATATATTCAGTTATTTTTATTTTGGCATACGAGGCTAGCCAAAGAAAAATAAACTTAATAGATACCTATTTACTTACTTACTTACTTACTTAGTGTCGTTATTAAGCTTTAAAATAAAATAATAATTGCATATCAGCTGCGACAAAATTAAATGGTTTTATGTTTAAGATTTATAAAATAGGGTGCCAAAAACAAAACCTTAGCGAACTACACTATAATTTTAAAGTTTTACATTTTTATGATAACGTTGCGTGTGTGACTATTGTTTAGCATTAAGTTATCAATAAGTCTCTACATCTTAATAATATTAGCCTTGGGGTATTCCATTTTTAAGACAGATATGAAGAATTTGAGACTGGTTGAATCCTATTGTAACGTCACTCAAAATAAATATGTATATATTCAAGCGAGGAATGTTTTAAACATGACATAATTATGAAACGATCCATAAATTGTATTGGAATTACCCGAAATACTTATGCGTTGTACGTGAAGCCGTCCTCGGTCAATCTGTTGAATGACATACTGATTCGAATTGATAATTTTGTTACTAAGGTGTAGCCGTATCATCAGCGGTAGAATAATTATTATCTTTAAGATTATAAATTTGAGAGCTTATTGCCTCTCAGTATATACAAACGAGAGTCGTGTTGCATTTTTAAAAATTATTAATAGAAATATTTTATTTAAAACGCCTTGTTGGTCTCGTGTAATCCTCTTCAGCTCGGATCATGATATTCTAGATTTAATTCCCGTGGTTGGTCTGTTATACCAAATAACAAGCCATTATTAGTGATAATAATAATATTGAAAAATACCGTGATGGGGTGAATTATCTCATCAGATAAGACAATTTTCGTTTAATCGTGGTAAACGATGGGAACTCCCGAACGTTCTGTTCGTTCGTGACTTTCGTTATACCTACAAAGGCAGTGCAGGATGTATATATTTTTAATCGAGCAAAAATTAAATTAAATTTATAACGAAATACATGTAGTATAACTTTTTTATATATAACTTAGATATAACTTTTTTATATACGTATATACAAAATACATATTTTATATAACATGAGTTTTCGCGGTAAATAAATTTCCGGGACTCAGTATATATTTTATGAAAATATTAAAAACTCTTACAAATTATCCGACCTGGGATATAAATAATAAATAAATAAATATTCACGGGACAAATTACTCTTCTATTATATATTATTATATTATTGATATATATATATATATATATATATATATATATATATATATATATATATATATATATATATATATATATATATATATAAATACTTTTACCTACATAATAAACACCCAAACCCGGAAATACAAACATTTATGCTCATCACACAAATGCTTGTCCCCGTCGAGGATCGAACCCGAGCCCCGTTAATTGCGTAGTCAGGGTCACTAACCACTCGACCAACGGGGCGATCAAATAAACAAGGCTTTACATATCTGTACACGTGTGCAAATATGTATATCGTTACAAAATATCCGATTTACTTTAAAGGACTTTAAATATGTATATAAGCTATAGTACCTCTAACAATATGTATATAGGCTATAGTACCTCTAACAATCATATTTTATTAACCTAAACGATGGGTCATATTTTTCTACCTTAAAATAACACTTAAGAGTGCTCTATAATGAGAGCAGAGTTAGACGAAGAAAACTAGTTATTTTGCAATTTTCCGCGAACTTAACCCCTTTGTGTAAGATATGCTAAGTTAAGGAGGATTTAACTCATTTGTTGTGTGGGTATGACATAACAGTGTAATTAAGGAATAGTTTACAAATTATCGTAAAATCGTAAAATCGCTTAACGTAGGAGAAATCAACTCGATTCTTAGTTTGCCTTTGTCAAACCAAGCCAAAATCTTAGCGGTACCTTTTGGCAAAAGCCGAAGGACAGGGCTGATCATATCGGTATATAATATAATTATAACCTTTTCATTTCATGTATTTCGTACTTTCGGCATAGGTACTAGGTGAACTGAGGCCTCTCTAAAATTATAGATAAAAAATACCTTAAAATAAAGTTTACAATTAAAGAGTTAATGTCATTATACCTAAAACTAGCTTTTCTGGGACTTTGCCCATAACAAAAAGTCTAGGCGGAGATATGTTATGTCACATGTATAAGTTTATCTGCTAACAAAGATACTAACTCTATTGCAGCAGAAAAATGAAGGGCGGTGACACAAATCCCGAGCGAGTCATCACAGAACTCTACCAATATGATGGTAATGAAATCTTTTGCCCTTCGATTACCATTTAAGAACTTTTTAGTACGAAAGCAAATTGTCTTTTCTTCCAAAGAGGCATGGACTGACATGAGGATCATTCTGTGTCAGTTAAATAAAAAGAAGCGGGGTGTGAGGATATCGTATTTTTTAATTTTAAAAAAGTAGTATACTTTCATTCTGAATATCCAAGAAACGACGTATATGTACTAGAGTATCATAAAATAAATTGTCCATTTACTTTATTTTAAAATTAGTTGATTAATAAATCTATAGTATTTTGATTAAAGACACCGGCTTGGACAATTCAGGTTATTAAGTCACGTTCAGGTTCTTGCCCTACTTAAAAATAATACAAATTATGGGAAGTAGTCCGTAACGCGTACCTAATAATACAGACAGACGACGCGACCTTTCTCTCTTGTTGCCGTACAAGTGAGACAGAAATAGCCTACGGCGCTGTACTATACGTAAACAACGTAGAAACGGATAGTCAAAGAGCTCTTGATTTTTTCCCATTCTGCTGTATAGCTTGAATCTGTGACAATATGTTGAATTTTCTTGTATTGGCTAAAGCTTGCTAATAAATTACAAAAAAGAACAATTCCTTAATAGGCTGGCAAGACCTAATTTGTTGAAATTGATGTTATTTAAGCAGTTTTTTAAGAAAAACTATTTGTTATAGCACATTTCAAAAATATAAGTTAATATTCATCATATTTTAAAGACCGTGGCCTGAATCGATACATAATTGAACAAAATTGGGTCGATAAAAAATGATTGCGAAGATTGGTCTTAAAATCATCTTTAACGCCTCTATATCTTTATTTTTTTGACAAATGAGTCTGCAATTAAAAACATAAAGTCATCATATTCATACCTCAACCGCTAGCGAATCATATGTGACAAATAATCTACTCTTTTTTTATTTCAATAATTATTTATTATAAGACCTGGCCGCCCAGTTACACTGATAGTGGGGTCTTTACTCCGATAAAAATTGTCATAGTGCACGTTTTTGGTGTTGACAGCGCCTAAAAGCAGGTAATTTTGGTAAAAATGTGCATTACTATTTTCCTTGTTTCTTTTTTTGTGTATTAAATATTTCTTTCTTATAATCTGTCCATTATATAGACTAAAAATGTCTTTGTTAAATGAGTAGGTCTTAAAAATATTTAATGTGTTGTGTTAAGAAATTTAGTAGGTTCTCTTTAACAGTGGGTCTGTTTAATTTTTGTGAAATTAGAGATAGTAGTTTATTTTATAAATTATAGGTAAGAAATTTTAACTAGTGAGAAGAATAAATTTTTATGTATGTATGAATCTTACACTTTTCATTGCTGGCACTTGGTGAAACTTCATTTCCATGCACTATTTACCCTTTAATACACTTGTACTGTATTTACGCTGGAAAATACTCGGATGATTACTCTCTACGCAGGGTAAATACTCGGATGATTATTCAGATTTAAACCCTGTAGTGTGTTAAAACGGAAACGTGTATTTAAGGATAAATAGTACATTTATTTATTTAAATTGCTAGAAAATTTATTTCAGAAGAAATTTCAATACTTATTAAGAAGATAAAATATTAGTGGAACTACAATGCTAACAAAAATTAGCCGTACAAATGTAGCATTGGTTGTGGTTGTCTCCAGCTCTGCGGCTAAGAAAGTCTTAGTCAATAAAGATGCCAGCAAGAGGCCGAATGTTGACGACCCTCGGTGAAAGTGCCTTGTGGGCTTATACTATATTCTTTGATGTTGCTACAATCTCGTTTCGGGAATTGTCGTTAATAACCGTACCTTAATAAAATATAAAATCATGACCAATGTTGCGCGATGTCATAATTTTTCTTGTTCTTTAGCTTTTGGAGATTTTTTAGAGAGAATACACTCTTCTTGGTCAGCGTTTGGTGAAACTCGATTTAAAATGCAATATTTTTTTATACAATACATTTGTACTGTTTCACAATAAATTAAAGCTCCTTATTATCCCATCGGTTTTGCTACATAATCGTCCTCAGTGTGTTTATATGCTTCGACCAAAAATTAAATTTTTTTTGGTCGAAGTTCATAGGTATAGGTAGCGAAACCGATTAGATAAAAAGGTTATTGTTTGTGAAGCAGTATATGCAAGTTTATTCTATATCGAGGGTAAAAAGCAATGCTGCTGTAAACGACAATATTCATAAAAAACTTTTATTTCAAATTTGGCGTCGCCGCGACGTCTATACGTGTGGCTCTGCGACCTCGATTTCGTATAATTGAGTATAACAAAAATGATGAGTTATGTATTTCAGCGTTTTTCAAAATCAGTGTGTGAAATGGGGCTTGATAGTTTTATAATAACATACAGAGCAAACCATTAGGGCTAAAAACTTGAAATATCGCACACGTATTTCTTTTATGACGTAAACATCCACTAAGGAATGATTTTTCAAAATTCAACCCTTAAAAGGATGAAATAAAAGAAAAAAATTGTTTGAAACTTTTCATTTCTTGGACATATTTACATGACATTTCACATGAATTGAGTACAATAACAATAATGAGTTACGTATTGCAGCGGTTTTCAAAACTCAGCGCCTAAGAGGGTAAAAGAAAGCATAAAAAATTTAACTAAACACACAGGCCAAACTCTTAGATCAAGAAACTTGAAATTTCGCACACATATTCCTCCTATGACTTACGCATCTACTAAGGACTATTAAAAATTCAACCGTCCAGGGGTGTAATAGGGATAACATTTCTTTAAATTTATTATATTCCTTGGACATACTTGCGTAATATTTCGTATGAATTGAGTATGGCAAAAATAATGAGTACGTATAACCGCGTTTTCCAAAATTCAATCTCTTGGTGTTTAAAATAGAGGACGAAAGTTTTATATAAACTCACAGGCCAAACCCTTAAGGCTAAAAACTTGAAATTTCGCAAACGTTTTCTTTTTATTACGTAGGCATCCACTGAAGAATTGTTTTTCAAAATTTAACCTCAAAGAGGAAAAAAATTGGACATTTTTGGATATATTTGCATGAAGTTTCATATGTTATGAGGTCATATTTCACAATTCATGATGAAGTCTCAATATGTCTCAATATGTGTATATAAAAATCTTACTTATGAACGGCTTAACCGGCCGAAATGTGGTTGATGGCATTCGATTGGATTCTACTCAACTTAGACTTCCTGAAAATTTTAACCGATTCGATTCATAACATATTGAGAATTTGTTGAAAAAACCTCCAAAAAGTTTGGCAAAACAGAATTTTTCTAATATGTACGAATTGAGTACACAATTTAATCAATTCTTTTTTCAAAAAAAAAAAAAACTGCGTCCAATGCATAAATTGCATCAAAATCAGTTTATCCGTTCGGGAGTTATCGTTGTCAAAAAATTTTGAAAAAAGTGTTTTTTCGACAAAACTTCTAAATTTTTCAAGCAATAATTTTTTGATCTGCATTATTTTAGTACTAAAAAAACTACGTCAAATGCCGTTTAAAATATTAAAATAGATTCAAATTTTCAAAGTAACAAGCTTTTCAAATATTAAAATTACGCCGTTTGTTAGGAAACTTACTTCCTATTTTTAAAATAACTTTCAGGCTAATATACCGATTTATTTTAAAATCTGATTAGCTTTCTGCTTAAAATACTGCGTCAAACACCTTATAAATAATTAAAATCGTTTGATTTGTTCGGGATTTATCAATGACGAAAATTTTTGACATTTTTAATCTAATAAAACAATTTAGAGCTCAAAATTTGCGTAAAATATTATTCGAGAAAAATATATATAAATATACATTTTTTCAAACAGTTAATAACTTAGGCTGGTTTTACTGTCACGATGACCGCGTGCTGACGGTCGGCGCTGTTGTATGTAGCCTACAGCCGTCAGTGCTGAGCGGTCAGCGCGACTCAAAAACGCTACCTATTACTACATACATATTAACTCGTCAGCGCCTACCGTCAGCTTACGGTCAGCGTGACACTAAAACCAGCCTTAGTATCATTTTAAAAAATATGCAAGACGATTGACTCTGTATTAGTTTTTAGAGAGAAAAGCTGATTAGAATAATAAGTCTACGGGCGTATTGGCCCGAAAGTTTTTTTAAATATTAAGTTTTCTGTAAACAGCAAAATATTAATATTTAGAAACTGAAACTTTTGAAAACTTTATTCGATTTAGGTTTTGGAACTGCATTTGACGTAGTTCTTTAAGTACTAAAATATTGTAAAAAGTCAAAAATTGATTAGTTTGAGATTTTTTTTCAATATTTCTCAAAATCTCCTGGACTGAATTAGTTCAAATTTTCAGAAAGTCTAAGGTTTCGATCGGTAAAGCCGTTCAAAATTTATATTTATATATATATATATACACACACATATACATACATACATTCTGAAGTTATCGTGATAATAGTCGGGGAAGGTTCTTAGGACCTCAAAAGTGGAGATCTGGTGATTTTCGAAAATCGGGGCGTAACCAGAACTTCCTTATCTACATACGTAGCGGGAAGTTAATAATCATTAGATTTTTGAACTCTTCGAGCTCAAAACCCTATGCTTAGGCACAGTTTTTTCTTTGAGCTTGAAATACGTAATTTAGAGGGAAGTTTCAGGGTCGACTAACAGGGTCAACCAGCTTACAGATTTTTTGGTTGGTTACACAGGTGTGTTACTTACATAGCAATTCTAATACATAGGTATATTTAGTTTAGATTATAGTTCTGTATATATAATATTGTTGTCATAGGTAGTTTTAGGTTAGGTATTTCCTGTTAATTGCAAATTTATTTTTTAATTACGTTAATTTGTTCGATAGGTATGTTACCAATAGACATTTTTAGTTTGATGTATCGTTAGTTACGATATTAGGTAAAATAAGTTTAGAAGTTATAGGAAGTTTAGGATAGACTTAATTTTTTTACTTAAATTTGATAACCAAAATGTCGTATATAAATAACCACGACAATATGTAAATATTAACGGCACGCCCGACTATGTAGAGATTTTTAATTAAATAGCTTATAAAGAAAGGTAAATAAGTTTTAAAGTAAATTTTTTTACTTTAAAACTTATTTACCTTTTTAATTTTAATTCGACTCGTAGTTAAGTTCGCTAGCCACTCGCCAAACAGACGATTCTAAACTTTCTCCTCGTTACCCTTACAGTCATGAGTACAATGAGTATAATTACAATGAGTAACAAAAACCCTGGCCGATGGTAAAAGGTATTTGGTAGCTTAATACGATTATTATTTTGGATAACTAATTAAATCTTAAATGATATTTTTGTGGCAACAACAAATGTGATGTATGTGGTCTTAGTAAAAGAGGGGAAGCCGCCGCCGCTGATGACCAGAAGTTGTGTTGTCAACTTCAAAATATTTCCTAAATTTTAAGAAAATCGAAGAATAAAATAAACATTCTTATTTATGTAAATAAAATAATTTCATTATTTTTTCGCTAGTTATCGACTTATTTACCTGTCCCGGTTCGGTTTTGTTACTGCGTGTATGTCGCAGTGAGATTGTCAATAGCCGTTAGATTATAATCTACCTAGGGATTTTATAATTTGGTTAGGTTAGGTTAGCAGTTAAATTATAATATCACTTAAGTAGATTATAATCTAACGGTACTGACAATTTCACGGTGACATATACCTACATACATACAATAACATCAGACATTAGAAAGTACCCTTTATCTTATACTTTTGCTCCACAAATTCTTGAAAAATTAGCATTTAGCTACGGACAGAAAAACTCGCACTTCAATTCCATTATTCCGTTGACGGGTTCTAACAATACCTATCTCCGAAAAAGGTCAACAATATAAGGCTTGACACAATTTATTCTCAATAATAATGTTTGCCGATGTAAATACTACATGTATGTAAATAGAAGCCATGTCAACTAAAACTTGAAGTATGAAATTGCGTAATATTACTCCATTCAATGAATATATTTGTCAAACGTATTATGGTCATTAGTTTTGTCAAGGCAATTTTCGTAAGCATTTTCACAATACAACCATGCTGTTTTTTATATTGGTACTAATTTATGAATGGGTGTCTTGTAACATATTTTCAATTTGTATAGGAAATCAGTTGTTTAACAATTATTGTTTCTCGTCACTTCTTTGGTGATTCATCTAGATGGTTAATCTAGATTTATAATTAATCTATGTTGAAGGAACTCTACTTCGATTCTGATCAATATGTTATGTATACAAATCAATTATGTCGATACGTTTGTATAGTATTTGTAATTAATTGTATTTATCCCCGGTTGATTATAGTCCAGTTACATCTTCACGCTTTTATGTTTGCCTAAATGTTGCAATCAACATGTGTATGTTACAAAATGGTCGGACATAAAGAAGTAAATTACATTAAAAAATAAAGCAGCGGATAATTCTTATATTTTTCTTGTTTCCAATCTTATGTTGTTACACTTCTCTTAAAATAAAATACATACATATTATAACCGAGGTATTCGGCCGAATACGAGATGTAAACAAAATACTGAACGCCCAAATCCCAAGTTATTACCAAATCTTCGACGTATTTCCTTTTAAACATTAGGAAATTATTTCTTTTATAATACTTTAACTTCAAAATTAATATAAATACCAAAAAGATTTTTCGCACTTACATGTCATAAATTAAGGTAAAATTATTAATTTATTGTTTTCGAGTTTATACACTTTAAGTTTTTGGCCGACAAAAATTACTTTTTGTATAAAAATATCTCTATAATCAGGTTTAAAAAATTCGATTTACGGACATGCATTGACGGTGATCACGGGTGAACTTCACAAGCAAGACGTATACTTAAAAATTTATTGGAAGTTCTTAAAAGTTTTAAAAGATTTCAGGCATGATAAGGTCCCACTGCAACGTAAGCATATGAAGTTTTTGTTATTAGCCGGAAAGAAAATATAGTAATTCCTGATCGTTTTGACAACGAGATGAATAATTTCGTGATTTCTGGCACAACATCCTAAAGTATGCTCGCAAGAGGAATCGGAAAATCTACATTAATCTTATTTGACTTACCGTTTTTTATTTTGTAATACAAACTCGATTGTCCATGTTTCTTAAGCATAACTATATACTACTTGTCCTCGAAAATTTATTGAAATAACTTGTTTATCTTCTTCATGTGTAGGTCCTATGTCTGTCAATTTACCTTATTTTATCCAATGTCAGCATACTACCCTATGTATGTACCTTGATAAGTGGGAGTAACTGCTCAGTTTTGCAACGTCTCGCTTGAGTTTCGTATCATCACCTTATCTGTTCCTCCTGCAATAGCGTTACTGTTTTATTGTATATATATATATATATATATATATTTTTATATTTATTTTATTGTATATATATATATATATATATATATATATATATATATATATATATATATATATATATATATATATATATATATATATATATATATATATATGACGGCGTCCGCGTCATCAAATGCAAGAATATTGTAAACAACCGGTGTACGCCTGAGCCACCGAGCGCATCGTTCGATATCCCTACTACTCAAATTGTTTTGCTACCTGTATAAAAGGCTCTGAGCGCCCTCCGTTCGGGTAGTCTAGGCTCTGGCGTGGCTCGGTACACTTGTTGTATCTTGCTAGTAGCTTATCCTTGACTCTCGGATAATTAATTTGTGCAAACAAGTTAATTATTATTGTCAACTATAAATTAGTCGCAGTACAATTTATAATTGACTATCTATTGCTTAAATTATGACTTATTTGTAATAAGGAATAATTAAGTTACTTGGAATTGTTAAACGAGAACTAGTCATTAGTGATGGAAAGCTTTAATAGTGATTTTATGTTATTTTTTGATACAAGTTGAACAAAATATAAAGAGTTGTTATATTACCACATCCGCATTTTATTTATCATATCTGACCCACTTCCTACATCAGAAGTGGGGTCGGATTCACTCCCACTTCAGCATCAAACTATTTCGGTTAATTATGTAGAACAGTAAATGTCTCTTTTCGCTTGTAGTATTGTGGTATTCTTTGAAAAATAGCAGAAAATATTAATTCACGTTCTGTAAATGCAACTACTCCCCTTAAGTTGATATACTTTGATTCTGATGAAGCAGACGATATGACTAACTGGTGTCCTCCTCCTAGCTTCGTATTCTTCATTACTGAGGGTCGTAACCTCCTCATTAGATTGTTCTTGATAGCACAATATTATGCCATTGGACTCTATCTTCAGCGGCGTGCAGAGCATCATAAAACATTTTAGACATAAGATTGGTGCAAACCTGGTCTGACCATCGCATAGGAGTACGACCACGTGGTCTTTTGTCTTCTATTTTTCCGGTCACGGTTAGCTTTTCGAGATTGTCCCCTTGCTTTCTAGAAATGTAGCCGAAGTATTATAGAATTCTCTGAAGGCACGTAGCAGAGAGTCTGGTCTTTACTCCAAGTTGTTTTAGTATGGAGGCGTTGATCCTGTGTGCTGTCCAAGGGATACGTAACATTTTCCTCTAGCACCACATTTCAAACGCATCAATGCGACGTCTGTCTGCAGCTCTTAGTGTCCATGACTCTGCGCCGTATATAAATATGGAGAACACCAGCGTACGAATCAGTCTCTGCTTTGTTTTTAATGAGATGCTTCAGTCGTTCCAAAGACACTTCATCTTTCTCATAGCACTTTTGTAGTGTACCTTACTAGATAGTGTGCCTTAAGTAAAATTATTATAGAAAAGTAAAAAAAATTAGATGGGGTTGATCAAATCATTGTACCTACTCACTCACTCAAGAGTCATGCCGTCACCTACTTCACAAGCTGCTGTCTTGGCAAGCTATATTTATATAAATTGAAGATCTTTTCCTTTTAGTCGTAGATATGAACCGATTTAAGAGCACCACTGTATTTCGAGGAAGTTACAATTTTTGTGATGGAATCGAACATCGTAACAACTATTACCGTGATAAACAGAAACTTATCTCAAATAATTTTTTGCAGCGAAAGCAGGTCATCTACCACTATCTCTGGTGGCATGTCCAGTGGCCGACCACCAGTGGTCTGCTATGTATGTTGTGACCCCGGCCCAGCCACTTCCAGCTTCCATTCGTCCGATGCGCTACAAGAAGAAAGAAGTTGCCACTTCGAGTTCCGAAAACAGAAAAACCAGTCAACATCTGTTCCAGAGCGTCACATGGTGTATTACACTAAGTGAAATTTAATTACCTTTTATATTTGACTCTGTTCAAAATTCCATATCAAACAAATCTCTTGTGATTTCTTTGTAGGAGAACGGTTTTATGAACAAGAATCTAAGTAGTCGCTTGTCCTGATGTAGTTTCCACTCAATAGATCAAATGCTTAACTTAATTGAATTAAAATCAGCGAACTTAAATCGGTTTAGTTGACCCTAGACCGGTAATAAGCGATCTTAAAGTTTATTACCAACTGAACTCAAATTAATATTAAAGAAAAAAAATAATAATACAGATTTACATCTTGCGACAGGCACATAAAGAGCTAACGTCAGTCTGAACGTGTGATGCGAATCTTGTAGGGTTGAATAATGATAGCGGAGTATAACTCTGACAAATTATGGCAAGAGCGGTTAGGTAATATTCAACACGCGCTCAACAACATTAGGTGGAGGGTATTTGGATTTACCCCCATAGATTTGACATTCGGAATTCAAGGCAACTAACTAAACCTCGCAAAAGTATCTACAAGCATTGAAGATCCAGTGTATCCAATAGAATCAAAAAATCAGTCTAATCGGACATTTTACGAGTAGAGGTAAAAGAAATGTTAAACCTTTAAGTGTAGGTGACATTGTCTTTGTTAGGAATGAAGAACGACACTAAACGAAACTTGATTCAAAATATAAGGGCTCCTTAAAAGTTACCGCAATTCTAGAAAACAAGTGCGCCCATGATAGCCTCTGCGAAGTACCCATATTCCTGTAGGGTTTCTTGAGGTACCTATATGAAAATTATAACAAGGATGACGTGACGGCGTATACTCATGATAATGATCTTGTTCATAAAACTGGTCCAAACAATATTGATAGAAATGCAGTGTATATTGTAAATAGTTATAACAGTCAGTTTTTAATATCTTCGAAATACCTGCGAAGGAGATTCTCTAATCTTGTAATAACTAATGCCACTGTTCATGAGGCTGCATCATCAGCAAAACAATACGATATTAAGTAAACGAAAAAAAAAATGTAGTAAAATGATGATAAAAAAAAATATATCACTAAAAATATAAGTAAAAAAAAGCAAAAAGAAATAATAATTGTTATAGGAAATGGGAGTTTTATAAACTATGAAAAGAAATCAATTGAAAAATAAAAAAATAAAGTAAATTAACAAATGTAGGATTGACAAAAAATGTAGGAAGATGACGGCACACTCCAGTCTCCGGTTTTAAACTGATGAGAGGGAGTATAGTACACTCCAGTCTCCGGTTTTAACTGATGAGAGGGAGCTTAGTGCACTCCAGTCTCCGGTTTTTAACTGATGAGAGGGAGCTTAATACACTCCAGTCTCCGGTTTTTAACTGATGAGAGAGAGCTTAGTACAATCCAGTCTCCGGTTTTTTTAATTGATGGGAGAGATTCCTAGCTTAGTAGGATGCAGTCTCCGGTTTCAAAACTGACGAGAGAGTTTAATAGTTGTAGTTGCTGAAGGGGTTGCCGGACCAGCACACTATTGTACCATTTCGCTAAAGATCACGCTAATTATAAAGTTGTAAAAAAAAATAAGATTACGTTTAGTTTCCTAAAGATATGTCAGGATGAACGAGGCGTTCCTTGTCCTCAGATGTATAAAGATGCGCACACGAGGACGTGTGCATGTCAGTATGGCCGTGACGGCGTCCGCGTCATCAAATGCAAGAATATTGTAAACAACAGGTGTACGCCTGAGCCACCGAGCGCATCGTTCGATATCCCTACTACTCAAATTGTTTTGCTACCTGTATAAAAGGCTCTGAGCGCCCTCCGTTCGGGTAGTCTAGGCTCTGGCGTGGCTCGGTACACTTGTTGTATCTTGCTAGTAGCTTATCCTTGACTCTCGGATAATTAATTTGTGCAAACAAGTTAATTATTATTGTCAACTATAAATTAGTCGCAGTACAATTTATAATTGACTATCTATTGCTTAAATTATGACTTATTTGTAATAAGGAATAATTAAGTTACTTGGAATTGTTAAACGAGAACTAGTCATTAGTGATGGAAAGCTTTAATAGTGATTTTATGTTATTTTTTGATACAAGTTGAACAAAATATAAAGAGTTGTTATATTACCACATCCGCATTTTATTTATCATATCTGACCCACTTCCTACATATATATATATATATATATATATATATATATATATATATATATATATATATATATATATATATATATAACGAGCATTGACACTATTGCGGATTGCAGAAATAGGAATCGTGGTGTCACCAGTCACGATGGTAATTTACGACCTGCCTGGTAGAACGATATTTGGTCTATTCTTTGAAAGAGTCCGGACCAACATGGGGGTAATTTTGAATGATATTGCGAAAATTAAGTATGACCACAAAACATGTCGGACAAAAATGATGACTGACAGTTGACACAGAGGCGACTACGAGGCTCAATGCGGTTATTCGACGGAGTGTTGCACAGTTCAAAATATTCAATCACAGGTTACAGGCTAAATACGAGGAAAAACCTTAAAAACAACAAAGAAAAATATATATATGCGAAATGGTCGCAGGTTCAAATCCCGCGTGTCGATATTTTTCTTTGTTGTTTTTAAGGTTTTTCCAGATTCCCAAGCACGGGGTGAGTGCTATAACAAAAAAATAATTAGTAAATACGGGGATTTCAAATTACCACAATATTTTTATTTCTATATATAGAATCATTTCATTTTGTTTTAATAATATTGTCATTGATATACTCGGACTTTTGGCGGGGTGACAGTCCCGCCGTAACTCGCAATGTGAAATTATCGTAATTGTTTAGTTATTACCTTGTATATTAGTAGCAGTAGTTGACGCTTGATTAGTTTTGGTGTAGTGACATTACAAACAGTGCATCTAGTGACCAGCAAGCAATTGGCGACGTTTTTGATGAGTTTTTCGTTACGTTTAAAAGTCATCGCTGACGCTGGCGGATTGCAAACGTTACGCGATACGCCTGCGAGTGGGACAGAGTGAAACTACACGCTACACATCCTTGGTTTCTCGCATATCCATGTATAAAAGTTGGTAACTCTAGACTCACGGGTAACTTATATTTTTGGAAGAGCTGAAAGTCTATACATATAATAAAAGCGTAGGAAAGTCAAAACTGTACATTGAATATTTTTTTAAAAGAGTACTTGGGGCGTGATCTACAATCGATATCGAAGCAAAAAATATAGTTTTTAGAATTTTTGTCTGTTTGTCTGTATGTCTGTTTGTCTGTATGTATGTCCGGGATAAACTCAAAAAGTACTGCATGGATTTACTTCAAATTTTACATGATTATTACTAACAGGTCAGGTCAACATATTAGCTACATATTATCTAACATATAGGCTACATATTATCACGCTATCACCTACGGGGGAGGAGCTGTGTGGAGTAAACGAAGTCCGCACGGACGAAGTCGTGGGCAACAGCTAGTCTCAATTAAAGTCAATATTGCCCGACTAGGGCAACTGTATAATTTCAATATACATCTTAACTTACCACAAAAATAGTCATCCTACTACCACAACATACATCTTACCTAACTACTGTATAATTTCAACATACATCTTTGCTTATAAACAATTGAAGAACAATAAATACTAGTATAATGCTAATTCGGTCAACAGTATGCCTTTGACGCAAATAAAATCAACGTATCGTCCTTGACGAAATAAATTCTTTATTCATCTGTTGCGTCGATTACATCTTCCGGTGATGTGAACTTTAGTATAAATTACCTTAAATGATATGCTATAAACCTATATTTCCACGTTAAAATTATCAGCTGCATACTTATATACAATTAATACATTTCTTTGTTGTGTCGCCTACGTAGGCTAGTGTTGCTAGCTTCTGTATAGACGCATGAAGACCTGGGTTGGTCTTTCGGTCGGGATATTCGTTTTGGTTTGTTTCCAGATCTTTTTTAAAACATTTTTGCTTTCCTGCCTGCATTACATTGCTGTCCTGGGCCCCAAGTCTGCTAATTAAAAATTGGATCAATAGCATCGCGATTGGGTCGTGTTTGAATAATTTGACACATTTCGTATTCTGTTAATTATTTAAGACCAATTGCGTTTCATTGACACACCATCCAAATACGATTCAATCGCTATTGAAAAATTCGCTATTCTGCTCCATTTCTACCTTTCAATCGCGTTACAGTTGTCCCTCGATCGCGCACTAAACGGTAGTCTGGGCCCCAAGTCTGCTAATTAAAAATTGGATCAATAGCATCTCGATTGGGTCGTGTTTGAATAATTTGACACATTTCGTATCCTGTTAATTATTAAAGACCAATTGCGTTTCATTGACACACCATCCAAATACGATTCAATCGCTATTGAAAAATTCGCTATTCTGCTCCATTTCTACCTTTCAATCGCGTTACAGTTGTCCCTCGATCGCGCACTAAACGGTAGTCTGCTCTGTATTTGACGTATGTTTGACATTTATTTCAATTGCCTCTCAGTGACAATCTTACTATTGAAGTACAATTCAACAACAATATCTTTTTTAAAAATTCAAAAGTTGTTGAATTTTCTTGAAATTATTAGCAAAATACATGAGAGAATGTAATGTGCAATTAGAAACAATTAAATAACATAAGATATATACAAAAAACGTCAGCCAAGTGAAATTAGACAAAAACATCTTTTTCAAAATCCAGACACAGACGAATTGAAGAGGAGATAAGTTCTTGTCTTGGCATAACAAAGAGGTCTTGAAATATGATTTACCCTTAACAATAAAAAAGAAAGTCTGACTTGTGTATCTTACCTTGCCTCTCTAATGCAAGCCAAATGTGAATGTATAATAATTACACGGGAAGAAAAATTGTAACATGTCAGAGAGCCATGGAGAGAAGTATTTGAAACTAAGAGACAAAAAACGACATAGTGAAATAAGAAAAAAGACCAATATTATGGATGCTTTGACCCACTGTAAGAAATTAAAATGGAAATGGGCTGGCCACATAACATGTCAAAATAAAGAGAGATGGGCTAGAAAAATCATTACATGGGCTGCCCCTTCCCCCTGTTCAAGACAGAGTAAAGTGGAGAGAGATGGAGAAGGTCTATATTCGTCTAGAGGTCCTAAATAATTAGAAGAATTTTAAAAACTAGTGAAAAATAAATTCTTTAAAATGCAGTAACATAAATAAACAATAATGTATCTTCCTATAAAAAAATGTACTCTATTAGTGTTAAGGAATTAAAAATGGCTTATTATTATTATTGTTATTATTCTTATAGGAGTCCATTAATATTAAGCCTATGTTAGTTTATTCTGGTCTCTGGTGTAGATTTTAGCTCAATAGCATGATAGGTAAATCTTCCGTCGGATTAAGTATTATCACGCTAGTTCCTTTGCAGACTGCAGAATAATTCACACACACACACATATTCATGCAAGATTCCTAATGTGGAAAGCAAAGAGAAGGTCAATAAAATTTTTGGTTCACCACGATTCACCAGTTCGCCTGTTAGCAACTAGCAAGATAAATGGTGATCCTCATTGCTGTTTTTTATAAACGTAATAATGGAGTATCGCCTCATCCAAAACACGGTGGTGCTACCACATCACCAACAGACTCCGAGCTACCAAAAATATCTCATTTACACTAATTTTGCCCGACCCGAGAAAAGGACCCAAGATATAAGCTAAATAGGTTAATCCCAAAACCACGGTGTAATTGTTAAATTGTGAATTTATGTAAATGCTTTTCACAATCTTGTAGTAGCATTGTGGTAAAGTTTCCCACTTGGAAAAGAACTTCCAGAGCAAACAATTCCAAAATTTAATTAAAATCTTGCACAATGGTGTGAATATCAGCAGGTTAGTATTTATACTCGGATCAAAGGACAAAATCATACCCTATCTATTCTGATAATCTTTGCCACTCAGAAGATACTCTGAACAGATTTTGTTGTGTTGATTTTCCGTTTCAGATACCCAGTATTATACTTATTACTTAAGATGATATATAATGACCACCAAAAAAAAATTGTAACCATAAAATATCTCACCAAAAAAATTAAATCTGTACCAAAAATAAGACACCTTAAATAACATCTATCTAGCTATTTAAGTCATGCCTGTACTTCAAAATGTATTCAATACCCAAAATTAGTAAACAATCACCAAATTGTGTTATTACTACCCGGTACCCAAATATATCACTACTTTTGCTTTAAAATGTACTACCTGTCTGTTTAAAATGTGATTTCATAATTTTTGAAGACTGATTCTTCATTATGATTTTAAAATAATTATAATTAAACAAAGAGGACTGAGTATTAAAGTTTTTGAAGATTGATCCTTCATTAAGATTTTAAAATTACAAGAAAAGACTTCCTTATTAAGTTTTAGGTTCATTTTTAAATAACATGTTGACTGTTGTATTTATTAACAATTTGAAAAAGATTTAATAAATACTTGAATAATAATATTGTTTTAGTAGCCATTATTTTATTTAAAGCTCTAAGGTCAGACTTTAATAGACATTTTCAGTACCATAAGTTAAACTTTAGAAAATCATTTGTAATTTTTGAGAAAACAATTATTTATCTACATTAAATGTAGATTTTATTTTCTTTTGTAGGATAAAAAATATGTCACATACTTGGATAAACTTTCAAATTATAATGCGGTAATATTTTGGTGATTGTTTACTATATCTGGGTTGTTCAGCAATTACTTTGGAGATACAGAATTATTTTGGATATAAGTTAGCAGGCTTTAAATTTATTGGTTACAATTTCATACTAAAAGGAGGACTAAATTCTGGTAATTACTATTTTTAGTAGTTTATAGTGATTTTTTTGGCATTTTATTTAATTATATCTATTGATTGTTTAAACATAAGCCTATTACTACTATGCTAAGCAACTATGTTAACATTTTAAGTAATTGACACTTGCTAAATGTCCTTTGGCAAGAGTGCATTTCATAATGTATCTCAAACTAAGTTTCAAGGGAGTTCAAGTTTCTACTTAAGTGCACACCTTAGAGCACCACGCACCACCTTAGAGCTTTAAATAAAATAATGGCTACTAAAACAATATTATTATTCAAGTATTTATTAAATCTTTTTCAAATTATTAATAAATTCAACAGTCAACATGTTACTTAAAAATGAACCTAAAACTTAATAAGGAAGTCTTTCCTTGTAATTTTAAAATCTTAATGAAGGATCGATCTTCAAAAACTTTAATACTCAGTCCTCTTTGTTTAATTATAATTATTTTAAAATCATAGTGAAGATCTTAAGAAGAAAAGTCTTCAAAAATCATGAAATCACATTTTAAACAGACAGGTAGTACATTTTAAAGCAAAAGTTGTGATATATTTGGGTACCGGGTAGTAATAACACAAAAATTTGCTTATTATTTGGTAATTGTTTACTAATTTTAGGTATTGAATACATTTTATTTTATTGCATGACTTATGCGCATGCACAAACTAATAAATAGCTTCAACTGTCCTCCCAAATAGTCAAAAAAACTTAAAAGTCAGAGTAAACTCATTTCTATTGCAGAAAATGATTCACTATAATATGCCTAAAGAAGTAGTCATAAAAACAAATAAATAAAGCTTTTTTTATTTTAAAGTAAGAAAACACTTCCACTTAAAAATATAATATTTTTCACTCAAACATTATTTAATAAATTTCAAATCATTTATGTCTATATATTAAATACACAAATCATCGTTCAGAAGACTTTATTCACTAAAATGCAAATTCATGTGTACAACAAAATAAATTCATTCTTCATTACTCTAGATTGGACTTCATCATTTGTCTCTTATTCGTGTTATTTTTTCACACATTATGAAATAGTGTAGCATTTCCTTTGCTGCCTTTATAGTATCTACCAATGTATTACAGCTATATTTTAAGCTATTTTCGATAGAACAAAACTACATAATTATAATAAATTAGGACTGAAACTTGATCGTGTTGGTGGATAACCGTATTTTGGCGATTGTGCCATACGATATTTCTAGATATCTTGAAATTTCTTCGTCTGTTTGTGGAGTAACTTGAATGGGTTTTTTAAATATTTTTTTCTGTTTTCAAGATGAAGGCAGCCCTGTATTGTGCCTGTATCTGTGATTTGACTTGAATCGTATGCATAATACTATAATACATATTTAAATTTAAGTAAGTTCGTTTGAAATCGTTTTAGTTTTTGGTTGGTATCGTCATTCGAGGATTCTCACGTCTATTCTTATGAGCTTTTCTTTTTGAAGACCATGATAGACAGATTACTTTATATTCGATTTCTAGTAATCTTTCTTCGGTGCAGTTTCATTCTTGGCAGGCCTATTTTGTATAAGTACATTATATGATTTATTATAAAACAGTCACGGAAATATACGCAGTATATATTATTACACTGTAACATAATTCTTTTAAGGCAATACACATCTTAATCTATGATTTAAGTTTATTGTTTTTAAATATTTACTTAGGTTGACCTTTCCAAAACAGATGATCGATTGGCTTTTTACTTTTCAATTTTTCGATTTGGCATGGATAATCACTATATACAGCCAACGTATTATAAATAAAGTGTTTTTAAATAACCCATAGTTATGTTCTATTGACTAGACATTCAATATAATAATAATTACTTCGAATTTGATCACAGAAAATAAAAAAGTCGTCGTTTTAAAATAAAATAATCATTCATGTATTAATTCAATGTAATGGTAGATTTTAGTAAGCAACACTTAGAATAGTGTCATTGAGATGCTATTACAATCCAATTGTGATACTATTACGATTATGGTTAACATTTAGCAGAATACCAAATTTGTCACAATCATAATCGCGTCGTAATAGCCTGGCAGTTGAATCGTAACTTTACTTAATTTCGCAGAAGACAATAAATTATAATATACCACCATATAGTCGTCTTATCACTGAATCAGTGCGCACGTTAGGCACGGTCGGTTCTCTAGCTGTGAGTCCTCTTATAAACCGATCTACTGACTCGGATTTCGTTACGACAAGCGATATTTGATATATGCTGGCCGATGGATGACTGTTAAGATATAAAATGACGTAAGTGACGTGCGCAACGTATAAGTCAAATACACTTTATTCTACTCTAGATAGCGCTACGCTACCTTAGGTTGAAAATACTCTCATACTTCCTCACACGGCCATTCTAGAGGTATAAGACAAGGAGACCCGTTATCGCCCACATTATTTATAACTGTGCTGCAAATCACCATGAAACAACTTAAGTGGTCAAATAAAGGCATAAATATTAAAGGAAGCTACCTTAGCAACTTAGGTAAACAAACATCTTTTTCAAAATCCAGACACAGACGAATTGAAGAGGAGATAAGTTCTTGTCTTGGCATAACAAAGAGGTCTTGAAATATGATTTACCCTTAACAATAAAAAAGAAAGTCTGACTTGTGTATCTTACCTTGCCTCTCTAATGCAAGCCAAATGTGAATGTATAATAATTACACGGGAAGAAAAATTGTAACATGTCAGAGAGCCATGGAGAGAAGTATTTGAAACTAAGAGACAAAAACGACATAGTGAAATAAGAAAAAAGACCAATATTATGGATGCTTTTTCCATTTTAATTTCTTACAGTGGGTCAACCACTGTAAGAAATTAAAATGGAAGTGGTCTATATTCGTCTAGAGGTCCTAAATAATTAGAAGAATTTTAAAAACTAGTGAAAAATAAATTCTTTAAAATGCAGTAACATAAATAAACAATAATGTATCTTCCTATAAAAAAATGTACTCTATTAGTGTTAAGGAATTAAAAATGGCTTATTATTATTATTGTTATTATTCTTATAGGAGTCCATTAATACCAAGCCTATGTTGGTTTAGTCTGGTCTCTGGTGTAGATTTTAGCTCAATAGCATGATAGGTAAATCTTCCGTCGGATTAAGTATTATCACGCTAGTTCCTTTGCAGACTGCAGAATAATTCACACACACACATATTCATGCAAGATCTCTAATGTGGAAAGCAAAGAGAAGGTCGATAAAATTTTCGGTTCACCACGATTCACCAGTTCGCCTGTTAGCAACTAGCAAGATAAATGGTGATCCTCATTGCTGTTTTTTTATAAACGTAATAACGGAGTATCGCCTCATCCAAAACACGGTGGTGCTACCACATCACCAAGAGACTCCGAGCTACCAAAAATATCTCATTTACACTAATTTTGCCCGACCCGAGAAAAGGACCCAAGATATAAGCTAAATAGGTTAAACCCAAAACCACGGTGTAATTGTTAAATTGTGAATTTATGTAAATGCTTTTCACAATCTTGTAGTAGCATTTTGGTAAAGTTTCCCACTTGGAAAAGAACTTCCAGAGCAAACAATTCCAAAATTCAATTAAAATCTTGCACAATGGTGTGAGTATCAGCAGGTTAGTATTTATACTCGGATCAAAAGACAAAATCATACCCTATCTATTCTGATAATCTTTGCCACTCAGAAGATACTCTGAACAGATTTTGTTGTGTTGATTTTCCGTTTCAGATACCTAATATTATACTTATTACTTAAGATGAAATATAATGACCACCAAAAAAAATTGTAACCATAAAATGTCTCACCAAAAAAATTAAATCTGTACCAAAAATAACCTACCTTAAATAACATCTATCTAGCTATTTAAGTCATGCCTGCGCTTCAAAATGTATTCAATACC
The DNA here is from genome assembly GCA_036924255.1 of Apodemia mormo. Taxonomy (NCBI): domain Eukaryota; kingdom Metazoa; phylum Arthropoda; class Insecta; order Lepidoptera; family Riodinidae; genus Apodemia; species Apodemia mormo. The sequence continues at coordinate 16,797,905 of JAUPFN010000009.1, read as the reverse complement.
CAAAATTAGTAAACAATCACCAAATAATAAGCATTGTGTTATTACTACCCGGTACCCAAATATATCACTACTTTTGCTTTAAAATGTACTACCTGTCTGTTTAAAATGTGATTTCATAATTTTTGAAGACTGATTCTTCATTATGATTTTAAAATAATTATAATTAAACAAAGAGGACTGAGTATTAAAGTTTTTGAAGATTGATCCTTCATTAAGATTTAAAAATTACAAGAAAAGACTTCCTTATTAAGTTTTAGGTTCATTTTTAAATAACATGTTGACTGTTGTATTTATTAACAATTTGAAAAAGATTTAATAAATACTTGAATAATAATATTGTTTTAGTAGCCATTATTTTATTTAAATAGACATTTTCGGTACCATAAGTTAAACTTTAGAAAATCATTTAAAATTTTTGAGAAAACAATTATTTATCTACATTAAATGTAGATTTTGTTTTCTTTTGTAGGATAAAAAATATGTCACATACTTGGATAAACATTCAAATTATAATGCGGTAATATTTTGGTGATTGTTTACTATATCTGGGTTGTTCAGCAATTACTTTGGAGATACAAAATTATTTTGGATATAAGTTAGCAGGCTTTAAATTTATTGGTTACAATTTCATACTAAAAGGATTAAATTCTAGTAATTACTATTTTTAGTAGTTTATAGTGATTTTTTGGCATTTTATTTAATTATATCTAGTGATTGTTTAAACATAAGCCTATTACTACTATGCTAAGCAATTATGTTAACATTTTAAGTAACTGGCACTTGCTAAATGTCCGTTGGCAAGAGTGCATTTCATAATGTATCTCAAACCAAGTTTCAAGGGAGTTCAAGTTTCTACTTAAGTGCGCACCTTAGAGCACCACGCACCACCTTAGAGCTTTAAATAAAATAATGGCTACTAAAACAATTTTATTATTCAAGTATTTATTAAATCTTTTTCAAATTATTAATAAATTCAACAGTCAACATGTTACTTAAAAATGAACCTAAAACTTAATAAGGAAGTCTTTCCTTATAATTTTAAAATCTTAATGAAGGACCAATCTTCAAAAACTTTAATACTCAGTCCTCTTTGTTTAATTATAATTATTTTAAAATCATAATGAAGATCTTAAGAAGAAAAGTCTTCAAAAATCATGAAATCACATTTTAAACAGACAGGTAGTACATTTTAAAGCAAAAGTTGTGATATATTTGGGTACCGGGTAGTAATAACACAAAAATTTGCTTATTATTTGGTGATTGTTTACTAATTTTGGGTATTGAATACATTTTATTTTATTGCATGACTTATGCACATGCACAAACTAATAAATAGCTTCAACTGTCCTCCCAAATAGTCAAAAAAACTTAAAAGTCAGAGTAAACTCATTTCTATTGCAGAAAATGATTCACTATAATATGCCTAAAGAAGTAGTCATAAAAACAAATAAATAAAGCTTTTTTTATTTTAAAGTAAGAAAACACTTCCACTTAAAAAATATAATATTTTTCACTCAAACATTATTATTTGGTGATTGTTTACTAATTTTGGGTATTGAATACATTTTATTTTATTGCATGACTTATGCGCATGCACAAACTAATAAATAGCTTCAACTGTCCTCCCAAATAGTCAAAAAAACTTAAAACTCAGAGTAAACTCATTTCTATTGCAGAAAATGATTCACTATAATATGCCTAAAGAAGTAGTCATAAAAACAAATAAATAAAGCTTTTTTTATTTTAAAGTAAGAAAACACTTCCACTTAAAAAATATAATATTTTTCACTCAAACATTATTTAATAAATTTCAAATCATTTATGGCTATATATTAAATACACAAATCATTTTCGATAGAACAAAACTACATAATTATAATAAATTTGGACTGAAACTTGATCGTATTGGTGGATAACCGTATTTTGGCGATTGTGCCATACGATATTTTTTAGATATCTTGAAATTTCTTCGTCTGTTTGTGGAGTAACTTGAATGGGTTTTTTAAATATTTTTTTCTGTTTTCAAGATGAAGGCAGCACTGTATCTGTGATTTGACTTGAATCGTATGCATAATACTATAATACATATTTAAGTTTAAGTAAGTTCGTTTGAAATCGTTTTAGTTTTTGGTTGGTATCGTCATTCGAGGATTCTCACGTCTATTCTTATGAGCTTTTCTTTTTGAAGATCATGAAAGGCAGATTACTTTATATTCGATTTCTAGTAATCTTTCTTCGGTGCAGTTTCATTCTTGGCAGGCCTATTTTGTATAAGTACATTATATGATTTATTATAAAACAGTCACGGAAATATACGCAGTATATATTATTACGCTGTAATATATTTCTTTTAAGGCAATACACATCTTAATCTATGATTTAAGTTTATTGTTTTTAAATATTTACTTAGGTTAACCTTTCCAAAACAGATGATCGATTGGCTTTTTACTTTTCAATTTTTCGATTTGGCATGGATAATCACTATATACAGCCAACGTATTATAAATAAAGTGTTTTTAAATAACCCATAGTTATGTTCTATTGACTAGACATTCAATATAATAATAATTACTTCGAATTTGATCATAGAAAATAAAAAAGTCGTCGTTTTAAAATAAAATAATCATTCATGTATTAATTCAATGTAATGGTAGATTTTAGTAAGCAACACTTAGAATAGTGTCATTGAGATGCTATTACAATCCAATTGTGATACTATTACGATTATGGTTAACATTTAGCAGAATACCAAATTTGTCACAATCATAATCGCGTCGTAATAGCCTGGCAGTTGAATCGTAATTTTACTTAAATAGCAGACTTGGCCCCCTGATGGATAGAGACAAATCGCCAATAGACACCAAATATGTTGATGATGGATACAGACGTGACGATAGGTATTAATATATTTATTATTAAAATATTATTATTAGTTATTTTTTTTAATATATAATAAATAAATATTATTATTATTAATTTTTAGGTAATTGGGTTAAAAGTGGCTTATATAAAGTGCATCAAAAGTCAAAGTCATAACATTTTTACTTAAATTATCCTTTACAGGAACTTTTAACTAATCAACATTTTTTGACTTACTACTGGATCAGAAACGCGGCCACATACTAGTACCGGTACAATACCGGTACAGTACCAGCATTAGAGATAATGAGGCCTCGTCCAAGAATATTATCAAAAATGTTGACGTAAAATATTTGCAGCTTCTCTTTTTTTGTGGGAAAAGTGCTACTTATAATTTTTGCCATGTCAAATCTTTATTGAAAGACACAAGACCCGGACCTTGCTTCCCCCAGTTTGGCACCCCAAACTTTATATTCTTTTTTATCATAAGATAGCAAACAAGCAGATGGGTCTCCTGATGGAAAGAGACAACCATCGCCTGTAGACACAAAATATGTTAATGGCGCGTTGCTATCTTGTGGCGAGGCCTAATGCCACATGCATAAGTTCACCGGCTACCTTACCCTCCAAACCGGAACACGACAGTGACTAGCGCTGACGCTATATTGCTGCAGGAAAAGGTAAGGCATTGGTACCAGACCCGGGCGAGAAAAAAACCCCCTTCAAAACTTCGGAGTGTGAAATAAAATTTGCAAAATCAAACTCAAATATCGCGGATGTTGTCTCAACTCCGACGCTTGCCATGGTTCAAATAATACGTATTTGAATTATGTCATCTAAACATTCCTATATCAAATATGTACTAATACCTCCCATATATGCTAAGCGATTACTGTATTATGTCACGGTGTCAGGGCGTGTCTGTTTGACCAACGTATAATCTACGATCTTGTTGCTATGCACGCATTCGGGAATGCGTGCTTAAGTTACGACACACATCGGAATTAAACGAACATATATTTGCTTTATATATTTGTTTTAGATTATGAGAGATCCACAGAAAGTCGTGTGCTAAGGTGCGAATAAAATTAGGTCTCAATGTGTTACCAAAGCAAACGACCTCGCGTTTCGTTTTCCTTCACTGCGTCTGCATATGCGTATTTATCTCATATTTGTGTCCTGCTCTCTCAACCTATGCACTATGGGATTTGGCTATGGAGTTTGCAACCTTTCTCGGGGTTTGAAATCACCGCTGTATTCCACCGTATTCACCATCGCTTTATACTACCACCATAGCGTCAGTGCACGTCACTATCGTGTTTTGGTCTTCAGGGTAAGCGAGCTGGTAAGCTTATAAATGTCGCATTATAGCTCTGTTTCACGGATGGTAATGCACAATTTACACCTTTGTTGTCTAGCCAATAGTTACTAATTATATAAAATAAAAACGTGCTATTTTTATGATATCATTGGCTAAGCGATCAGCCTGTTCAACTAATGTAATCAAAAAATAATTGAACGATAATTAAATAGCAATATCTTAGTTGTAGCCCGAATTCAACTGATCATGCATACCCCTTTGTACCTAAGAGTGTATGTCAAGCTGTTCGTTCCGGTTATTACAAAATCATACAAGAGCAGCAAAGAATTTTTTATCATACATTATTCTGCTAATAACGACCTCCAAATCTCTTTATCCCCACACTAATCTAGGCACTGCTACATGGTACCTATTTAGGTATTGTCACTCACTCAAGTCGGTCGTTGACTTACATTTCCCTTTTGTTATTATTTAAATATGCGTTGTTTTACATGCACTACAATAGGTAAACAATATGTCAGGTTGTCAAGGATGCGGAGGGCAAACGTCAGCACTGAATTGCCGATTCCTATCGTATCTGCCACTATTGTTCAGAATATGTCGCGCTGGTTATTGTTCACGTGTTTTATATTGTAGAAGTCTTGTGTTTTAATCAGGTCTGCACGTGTCCAGCATATTTATTTTACACAACGCATTCTTTCATTATTTTTCTTTAAAAATAAACAATGGGGCAAATGCTGATAAAGGAATTTTGTTGTATGACAGTAACAAAAAATTAACCTTTTTAACAAAAAATAAACCGACAGAAAAGTTACGCGTGGTCATACATTAAAATCATTGATTAAAGAATCAATCATCCCTTGTTTACATACTCTTATTAGAACCACCCTCGTGGTATACCCATTTCAATAAAAAAAGAATTATCAAAATCGGACTACTTTGTAAAAAGTTATGCGTGTTCTAACATACAAAAAATGTGTAAACGGTTGACTCTACAGGCCATCTCTGAAACTTCCCGCTAAATTAAGGTATTTTAAGCTCTAAAAAGTAAAAACTGTAAGCATAGATGTTTTCAGTTCAAAAATCTATTTTGTTAAAATGGCAGCATTAAGATTTTTGAAAAGCTGTATATTTTGGAAAGGCTGATTGAATTTATTAGTCTTTCGAATGACTTTTTACTCAAATTTTGAGATGTAAAATATTGCTTTTGCTAAATAATCGATAGGTTGAAAATTTTCGAAGCAATATCAAATAATATATTTTTCAAAAATGTTCGTCATTGATAAGTCCTACACAAATTGACCGATTTTGATCCAATTAACGATATTTGAAGCAGTTTTTAAAGGAGAAAAGCTCATAAGATTTTTAGGTCAATCGGTGTATTAGCCTGAAAGTTATTTAAAAATATATCGGTTTATTAGATATTATATATATCGGTCCAGCCGTTCCAAAGTTATGAGATGTTTACATACACACACACACATATATACATACAGACATACTGACGTCATCGTGAAAATAGTCGGAAAAGATTCCTTGCACCGTGGACGTGAAGATCTGGTGAAAACTCGATTTTCGAAAATCGGTGCAAAATCAGTAACTTCCTACATACGTTAAAAATAAACACGTCGAATTGAGAACTTCATTAATTTTTTTTATTTTATTTTATAACAATAATGTACAGAGTTTCTTATAATTTATATGTGCCAAACTGTAAGCCAATTTGTCGGCATCATTTTTTTCGTCTGTTGATAAATCTGCTGTAAGCGTTTTGGTATAATAAAATTTATTTGCAATTTCAACAATTGATCTTTTTACGATAGTTATATCAGATATAACTCCTCAAGGAAGGTAACCTTTAACTATCTGCAATTGGCATTTCATCTGTTTTGGTTTTCGAATAGTAGTAATACTAATCACTGTGGTGCGTGGGGCTAGCTTATACGGATCCTGCTTTCTCATGACCTTTGAAGAAATTTTGAACTCGCAATTCCTAGACCTGTTGAACCACACTAACCTTTCAAATGATCACTGCTTTACAATTAATTATGTCCGTAATTTACTAAAAAGAATAGTTCTTTCGTAGCTTAATGTCTTATATTGGCTTAAAATTGGCATAAGACAACACCAAATCTACAAAGAAATTCAGCTCACAAAGCTCATGCTGAAATGGACAAGTTATATACTTAGTTTCAGAAACCAACTCTTGGTAGGCCAAAAAAGCACTGTAGTTACAAACAAAAATTGAGCATGTTGTAGGCTGTAGTAGTAGTAATAGTAGTAGTAGAAGTAGTAGTAGAAGTAGTAGTAGTAGTAGTAGTAGTAGTAGTAGTAGTAGTAGTAGTAGTAGTAGTAGTAGTAGTAGTAGTAGTAGACAACTAAGAAGTACATCGACGATGATATTGAAGTTGCGGCGTGGAAAGCGAAGTAGCGTGGTATCATATGCCACTAAAAATACATATTTTGAGCAAATAGACGTTAGACACAGAACTAAATATAAATCTTGTTGAATTCCTTGCGGGGTAGATAGAGTATACCGACATACCGAAGACGCTTCTGGTTTAGTTACTTTAGTACGATTAGCCAGATTATAGACTGGAAAATTCGGTCAAATCCTCAGGATATTTTTATTTGCCAGCTTTAATGATTATTCTAGTACGGTGCTACAATCTCTAAATACTCGTATGAGAAGACATTTTAAATACGTCAATATAAATGTAATTCGCCTAACTTGATGTTTAATTAACAAACGACTAATGAGAAAGAGTTTAAATAGAATCATTAAACAGAAACCAGTATTGTGTGTGATGTAATTGACTAGGTGATAATTTTTATGAAATATCAATAGCGTGCACAGTGTGGCCGTTGTTAAATTAAATATTACGCAACGATGTAATAATATTGACCATCTTGGAAAAGTGACGGATGTCCGTCAGTTCTGTTTAGTGTGTCTAGTTCCACAAAAGAGCAGGAGCTATGCAATAGCGATAGTTTATTACGTAAATTTCATTCCCTTAGCAAAATGGCAGGAATTTCAAGTACTCGGCTGAACAAAAGCTGACTTATATACTCTTCAACTCAAAACAAAGTAATGTACTGTGTTGGTTTAATTTACTTATTAAACGCAAATGAAAACAAGTTAAATTGAATTTTATTTCATTTATTTTTTTATTATTGATGATTTTGTTAATGTGTTTATTAAGCTAAATTATTAACGGCCGGTTTCCGAAACGCAAATTAATTTTAACAAGCAATTAATCTGTGTTTAACAGATCATTTGCTTCTAAAAGTTAGGTTAAATACAGATTAATTGCTTGTTAAAATTAATTATCGTTTCGGAAACCGGCCGTTAATGTCTTTCTAAGATTTATTATTTCTGGCAGAAGACTATTTTAAAAGTTTCAGTTTTGCTCTTTTTTGTTATTTGTGGGGTTGAATGTTTTTATTTTAATAGTGCAGTTGCTTAAGTACCGTTTAAGCACAAAATAACTAGTTTAAGGAAATAATTTGAAAGTAAAAGTTTCTGTATTTGTGACAGGTCAAAAGCATTGTTGTCACACATCGCCTTCTTAATTTTATGTGTAAGGAGCTAATTAGTTAATAATTGCATATTTGCCATAGTTTTTGTACATTACTGTTGTAATATATAAGTACAATCACTTTTTTATATCTTATGATGACAACAGGCGGACTGATTTCCCAATGCAAAGAAAACATCGCTTATAGACATAGACAGAGGATGTCAAATGTTCGTTGATATAATTATGAATGGCAAGATTTAACTGCTTGCCTTGCTTGCTAAATCGGAACAATACAGTGTCAAGCTGCCTAAAAGGAAGGCAATTGGTATATTCTTTAAAAGTATGAATTAACTTTTCTTTTTAAGATAATCTTTTTGAAATAATTTTAAACCACTTTAATTTGACAAAGTTGTGTAAATAGCACTTTATCAAATTAAACTACTTATAATAATAATAATAACACTAACTTTTTTATGAGAACTTTGGAGGTGCGTCTTGTTTCATTCAGTCGTAGAAAGAAAAGACTGAGAAAATTCACAGAAAACATAAATATTTAGACAAATATTGTCGCCTTATCACCGAAGGGTAGGGTTGCAGAGGTGCGACTATTTATGATTAGCCAAAGGTGCAAGGTTCTATGACGTGACTGACATTTGGCCAACTTGAGGATAAATTTGTCTTGTTTATGATAAATTTGTATCTACTATTTAGTCCCAGTCAAGATGTGTTTTCAAACCACGAGGAATAGAGTTTCCGACAACTAAGTAATTTGAGGTTCGTTTTTCTCTTGCATTTAAATAAATTTTTTCAATTCAGAATTAAATACGGTAAAAAAATATTCCCCGATACAACAATACGACTTGTTTTGAAGTGTAAGTTTCGTTAACACAGTAATGAACAACTTTTACTGTCTTGTAATAAAGTTGATATAAAAGACAGCCTTGAATTTACGAAGATAATTAAGTAGCTAATGTCGTCAAGCTGTATAAGATACAACTAAAATAGGTATACATATAAACATGTCGATTTTCATTATAGGGTAGGCACAGAAAGCAGAACATATTTGGACAGTTCGGTTTAAATCGAGCCAACTATGTCGGCTGATGAGATAAGTGGTGATCCCCTTCTCTTCATTTTAAATTTTATTGATTCATTATATTTGCAATAATATTTTTACGCTGTGTCGGCGTGGACCCCTTTTTGAAGATAGATGTATGAAGGCAACCTATTAATAGGATCGAGAAAGGCGAAACATTGGCCAAACTGTCAGTGCTAATATTAGCAACTAGGTGGTAGAATTTGCTAAGTTTCACCCGAGTTTTCCTGTCGTAACAGCTTGTCATTTAGGTCTCGAGGTTGCCGTTGCCCTTAAGCTTATGCATATTGTATGTGACATTGCATCTTTAGTGTCTTTATGATCTGCTTATTTGCTATTTCAATTGTAAATAAAAAATAAGAGTAATCGGAACACTGAGGCACGAGGATGTTGGAACATCGCCAATAGGCGGGTTGCTAATCAGATCATTTTTGATAAATATCAAATATTAACCAATAAAAATCTCAACATTTTCCGCTGAACTTGTTATAAATACTAAATAGCCTGTAGTTGGATGAGACACAAATATTATACTTACATTTATTCAAAACTATTTCTTAATGAGATGAACGAACTTCATGTTAAGAGAAAATTAATTTTGTTGTTTTGAATATTACACCAAATCTTGAGGGAGATAAGGTTAAGAAGTGTCATATATTACGGTCCAAATTATTACTTATGCATGTGGCATTGCCATCCCACCACACGGGTAGCGATGCATCATTAACATCTTTCGTGTCTATAGGCGATGGTTTCTCTTTCCATCAGGAGAGCCATATGCTTGTTTGTTATCTAATAATTTTAAAAAAATCATTATTATTTTCAAATAAGCATATCGGTTAAGAAGGCTTTAGAAAGCCAGGAAGCACTCTATAAATTTGATCATGGTACGCTAGACTTAGTGTCCTCTGCGTTTGCATCCCTTGATTTGTTTTGTCGATCGTTTATTTGCCATTTACATAGCAATTTTACTGCTGTCATTCAATAAGGAAAAATATTGATATCAATGAGTCATAACAGAAAAATCGGTTCATTCGTAAATTTGTTATGAATCATGTCAAATTGGTGACATACTTTAAACTTTAATGTGACATCAAGAAGTTGAGATTTTTGGGATTTCATTAAATTGAGCCTTTGCGATGTTGCAATTTGACTTTTCGTGCGATAATTTCGCGTACGCACCATTTCGTGATTACCAAAAAAGCTGCATAAGATTTCTTATAAAATTACCTCAACAATAATTACTAATTATAGTTTGTCATTTTTTTTCACATCTCACTTTTGTCATTTTAAAATTATATAACGCGATTCATGTCCATTATATGTCATAATGTGATAAATCCATTTTCCTGTAAAGTTCATTCTTATAAAAGTTCTTAAATAAAAGTAAAAGTGAACTATAATAAAATATATGAAAAATAATAAAACGCAGGAAGCGTTAAACCAGAAATAAAGCAGTTTAGAATAATAAAAAAAATGTGAAAATCAAAAAAAATATGTATAACTTCAGAAAGTGAATAATATAAAAGGTACTCTACCCTATATGCTTTACTGTACATCTGACAATGTATTTGCAGAATTTAATGATAGTCAATTAAGTAGCTATAAACTAAGATGTAAAAGTGTAACAATATACGAAAGAATGAAAGAAAGAAAATATTTATTTCTCCGTGTTAGTTCCGGGCTCCTTTGAAGAATAGACCAACTGCCGTTCTGCCAGGCAGGTCGAAAAAGGTGACCGATTGGCTATGCGAGTCACTACAATCGTGACTACTATGTGGTAGAGTTCTGCATTGTCTCGCCCGGGTCTGGTACCACCGCCTTACCTGTTCCTGTCGCAATAGCGTCAGTGCTTGTCACTGTCGTGTTCCGGTTTGGAGGGTAAGGTAGCCGATAAACCTCGGCATTAGACCTTGCCACAAGATAGCAACGCACCATTAACATCTTTGGTGTCTATAGGCGATGGTTGACTCTTTCCATCAGGAGACCCATCTGCTTGTTTGCTATCTTATGATATAAAAAAAAATATTTGCACGAACTATACTAAATGCTAAAAATTAAGTTGTACCACGAATGTTTGGGCTGGCAAAGGAGATTTCAAAAAGGTACCTGATGTCTCTCACTCTGATAATAATAATATAAGATTTTAAATAAGTTTCAATATAAGATTTTTTTAAAATTCTAACGAATGGCAACTTTTTTTAACGTCAAAGAACACATATGCACACGTGAATGTTAATAAAATAAGGGATACTTTTCGTAATCGGTATTCGTAATACGTGCTAAATAAGTTCTCGTTGATGTCGTTTACATGACAGCTACGAAACCTTTTAGGATATTTTTACAACTGCAATTGAACGTGAATCAACTTTGTTTATATTTTCAATATACTTGTAGTAGTTTATGTATGTTATTCATACTCACTATTTTTTAACGGCGATGAATGTTAGTAGGCTCTATTACTTTACTTTGAATCGTATACTTTACACGAGTAGGTTATAATTTTATTTTCTACTTATATATTATTTCTTTATCTTATTCATAAATTAAAATTCATCTCTTTAAGATTAGTAAGAATATAAAACTTAATTACATAAGTTATACGTTAATACAAATATTTTATTATAAATTAATAAAGTTACCTATTAAAAATACGAAAGTGAGTTTTTTTGTTTGGCTTTCACGCTTTTTAACTTCTTGATCCATTTTCTTGTATCCATGTTGTTCCCGAAGGTATGAAAAATAACTTTTAATGTGAGCAGTGAGCTTTTAGTTGTGTATTTTCAACCGAAGAGTAAAAGGAGGTTATCAGTTTGCTATTTACATGGCATAACATAAATACCTTATGGTATTAAGATGATATAACGGGGTGTGACCCAGATTTCATATTATGTATTATTTTAGATTCATCAATTATTGTAAATTTAATCGAAATGAAAGATTGAGACTATACCTACTACGTAAAGAAAATAATATAAATTTTGGTTAACAGTAACGACATTTTAGATACAATCAGGACAAAATGCTTGCAAGTATTTGATTTTGCTTGCGTACGTCCACCTCGTATTCCATTCGCACACATCAATTTTAGCGATAGAAGTTTGACACAGTGGTTACTTAAAACCACTATGCGTACAATAGAATATAGGTAAATGTAGGTCAAAACCACAACGTACATAATTATGGTGGAGAAAGATGAAAGTGACGCGAAAATAATATATATACTACGGTATACTACGATTGTTTGGATGAATGAAATTACTGACTATTACTTTCTATTGACGATGATATTCAATGACATAGCATCTCAATGAAAGCAAAATTTCGTCCACTTTCCTCTGACCCGCCTGGCTGGTATTTTTAAATATTGAGAGTAAAACGAACTGGTTTTATAACAGTACATTGTGGATTCAGTGCCGCGAATATGTGGGTCGAATTCACGATTTCCACTATTCGTTATATCAAACCTCTATCGCTTTTAATACGATAAATAGCGAATATGCTTTTTTATTTGAATTTAATTAGCTGTGTGCTTGTTAGTGACTTGAAACTTTGTTTACAGGCAATTAAATAGAGCAATATTTATCGAAGTTCGAAAATGAGTTTTATATTTTATGAAATATAAGTCGTTTTAGAAAATAAATAATGAATACGGTCACGCTTATATCCCCGTTTTTTTTTTCTGTCATGCTTATATTATTCATTTTATAACTATATAAATATAAAATAAAATGGTAAAATATGTAATCATTTCGTATTTCAGTGCACGATTAAAGTTTATGAGAATTTTACGAAAACAAAGAATAAATACTGATTTTCTGCCGTTTTTCGTAAAATATAACTTGGGCATATAAATAGTAAGAGTGTATAGGCACTAGCCAACTTATAATTAGTCAGTTTATTTATCCTTGAATCTGTATTGGACTACATCTGCACATTCCGTCAGGTGAAAAGAGCTTCATAGAACTGAGCTATCAGTTATAAAAACAAAGTATTTATAGGGTTAAGAAATATCTTATATGTTAAGAGCCTGTATTGATAATTATCTGAATGCCATATTTTGTTATCAATTTTGCGTGATTATCAAACATCAAAACATACAAACCTTTTACTTCTATTTATGACATACTTATTTCGGTTTTGATCCGAAGTCTTTGTAATAGGTATATTTAATATTCTTTTATATAAGTGTATTACGTTTTCTTCGTCTATTTGTGGCATATATTTTAATTCTTAAATTCTAATTCTATAATAAATTATTTTTAAAACAAAGTACGTTTTGTTAAAACTTTATTTAAAAATAACATTAATGCCGACTTATTTCCCAAACACGTTTACACGCTATTACAAAAGGTGTTGCAAATATTAATGCATCGTAGTGTTTTGGCTGGGGATCAGGTCAAGGTCACTAATTCTCAAAAGGCACAGTTACATGATATGTCTTTTATGTTGCGTGTTCAGTTATACCGGTCTTTATCAGTTTTATGAGTATTTTTGTTAAGCTTATATAATAATGTGAATATGATTTTATATTTGTGAATCCCTCGGAAACGGTGTACGGATAATATAAAGTGGTCTTTGTATTATTTTTATATAAAATACCGCAATGCCAAAGGAGAATGATGAGGGTCCATACAAAGTTGGCCTGAAAAGCGACGCGCGTTAATTGATACTTATCGTATTGTAATACATTATTAATTTCTTCGGTAATGTAATTTGTATCACGAACACTTTTTATAATGCTAAAATTCACGAAAAACCTTCAAACATTATACAACAACAAATATTTCTTGAAATCACAATTATTACATACTATTTTAAACCATTCACGTCGCAATATATCGTCCACATAGAATATATAATACAGTTTTGTATCTCTCATCATTAAAATTATTTTATTTTAACCACGATTAACAACGTTTGTTTACAGCAAAATATTTGATATTCTGTCGCAGATCAAATAGATGACACTTGTTTTTTATTCTTTAGGATGATACAAAGAATAGCTTGTTTATACAACCTTTGTAAGTTTCGACTATAGTAGTAAATATATATTTATTTACATTTTATACAATAGTTTGTTTAAAATTTTTACTTTTTTCCTTTACTTATCCTTCATTTCTCTAATTTGTTTGGTTAGCCATAAATAAAAGCAATTTTGACTTAATGGCACAAAAAGAAAAATCATTGCTTGATAGAGAAATAAGAAAAAGCGTACAAGTTTGATTAGTTTCGTGACTTTCCAACTAAAATCCTTTTTAAGATTTCCGTTGAATTCTAATATGGGCTAATTGTATATTAAATTAATTTGATAATTCGGCAGACGCTATATTCTTGTAAAATTTTGTAGCCGATCGATACGGGACAAATTACACTTATTGATCTAACCACAAAGTAAGCAAGTTATTTGCTTTTATTATGGATGTTAGTCCACGATACTAATGCATAGAAATACATATATAAATACTTTTATACATATATATATTATATTTTTTACATATGCATATATATACATGTACATATATATATATATATATATATATATATATATATATATATATATAAACACCCAAAACCAGAAATACAAACATTTATGCTTATCACGCAAATGCTTGTCCCCGTCGGGGATCGAACCCGAGCTCCGTTGATTGCGTAGTCAGGGTCGCTAACCACTCGACCAACGGGGCGGTCAAATTTATCTTGTTAAATATTTAATGATGAAGATTCACACGCAAACGTCGACCGGATACCTTACTCTTTAAAGCCACTGTTGCAGTGATACGCAGAGGTACTGTTGTGTCAGTACTAATATAGCGATAACAACCCCGGTAAAGTAAGCAAGACGTTATTTAGCTCTACCACTTAGTAGTCACGCTGGTGGTGACATGTTTATGCAATTGTTTGCTTACCAGGTAAACCTTTTCGTACGTTTTTTCATTACCAACAGGAAAATCTGAACCGGGTCTGACAGTAGACTGATCTGATACACGGCAGATATATTTTCTTTGTACATTAAAATATACTTACGAAAAATACTTATGATTAAACGAATGACATTAGGTACGTACTATCAAAATTCTATATTAAACAAGACATTTTCATATTAGCAATAAGATGACCATAATATTTCTTATTGCTAATATGAAAATGTCTTATTTAATATAATCTTAGAAACTCAATATAAAATCACCCCAAAGTGATCACAGCTGTTGTTCAATGACGGTGTTATATTACTGGTAAATACTGAGAATAATGTGTTATGTGACCATACAAGTTAGTCCAGTAGTTTGTTGAATTTGTAAATGTTTTTCTATTACACGTGTCACCTCTAAATCTGGTAAGGTGTGTTGAAACGATGGCCCACTCGTTGATCACTAATCGCCACGGCATGCCTGTAAGTTTCGCAATCTCCTCAACGGCCACTCACTCAGTGCGAAATACTTTGATCGACCGTAATTCGAATAAAACTTGATATACTCGATTGCTAAGTAAGATAACACTTACGACCTTGCCTAAGCATGAACATTGGTTTTAGATACGTCCTTGCTGAAAAAATAATATTTAAATGGAGCTCAAAAATAAAGGTTTTCAGTTGGATTTATCGATTATTAAATCATCAGTAACTTCGCTGGTATTTTGTTTCAAAGAACCGTGTTACTTCTATAAGTATATTTTTTCCATGTTGGTCCAAGCCCCCTTTGATGAAAAGACTATCTGCCATTTTGCCAGACCTTCCTTAAAGTCGAGCGATTGGCTTTAGTCACTACCATTGTCACTACTATGTGGTAGAGTTCTGCAACGTGTTGCCCAAGTCTGGTACTACCTTCTTTCCTATTCATTCATGTTCCAGCTTGAAGTGTAAGGCAGCCGGTAGACTCATGCGTGTGGCATTGCTTTCCTATTAATGGCAACGCACCATTACCGATCCATAGGCGATGGTTCTCTCTATCAATCAGGAGATCCATTTTTTAATAGCTATATTTTCATATGGAAAAAAGATACGAACCATAAACTGATTACATATTATGTGCAATTTTTTGAAGTACCAGCTTATTAAATTAAAGACTCGAGAGAATCGAAAATATATGAGATGGCACTATACGAAATTGTCATTACGAGATTGGATAGTTTCTTTTTAAATTTAAAATTGGGGCTTTTACTAGAAATACCACTGTTTAGGTAAACGTGGCTAACAAAACCTTATCTTACTGATTTTTTTTTTACATAATCATTAGAGCGGATTCTGGGATACGGGAAATAAATACAAAATTGCTAATTAAAATGTTTAAGATATCTTAGCCATAGGTACTATGTATTTAACCTAGATATTAACTATAGTATTATCTATCTATATATATAAAAATCAATTGCTGTTAGTCTCGCTAAAACACGAGAACGACTGAACCGATTTGGCTAATTTTGGTTTTGAATTAATTGGTGAAGTCCAGGGAAGGCTTAAAAAGTGAGAAAATATAGAAAAAAATAAGTGTAGCTAAAAAGGCAGAACAACGTTTGCCGGGTCAGATAGTTTATTATAAAATTTAAGTCACTCATTAAAAGAATGTAAAATAACAAAAGCCCAAATTGGTGTCTACCCCTCGCAATCCTCTCAGAGTAATAAAAGCATTGCTTGCAATGCCCTGGGTATTCCTTAATATTCCGTGACAAATATAATAAACAAGTTGGCTGTCAACAGTTGCGATAGTTAATGGTCAGAAGTAAACAGTAAAGATATAATAAAATGAGAATATTGCTTGACGTGATTGGTGTAGTTCGTGTATTATTTCAAAAGTATGGTCACCACACTTTATACTAAGCAGTTAAGTCTCGAGTTCGGTCAACCGCTGTTTGTAAATATGAACTTCTATGCGCCCTGCAGGGGTGTCCGTACTAAATGTTTTTGTTGGATAACTAAGTCAAAATTTAGGTGTCTACTTTATGCCTTTAGTATTTACAGTATTTTACCAGTCAATCTACAGATTATTATAATTAATAATATGTTAAATCGGCGTATTGTGTGCGTTTGTTTCAACTGCTTCAAGTCATCTGTCATAAGCTTGACTAAAGAACAAACACTCAAACATCTTCACAAATTTATATTTGTAATATTGATGTGATAATAATTATTAATAATTATTATCACATCATAATAATAAGTATTCTCATCTATATACTCTATGTACATATAATAAAGTCGTAGGAAAGTCAATGTACGTCCAGGGTAAATTCAAAAAGCACTGCATGGATTTACTTCAAATTTTGCATGAACATTACTAACAGGTCGGGTCAACATATAGGCTACATATATCACGCTATCACATACGGGGGAGAAGCTGTGCGGGGGTAAACGAAGTCCGCGCGAACAAAGTCACGGGCAACAACTAGTTTCACAATAAATCGAACACAAATTAATTTCATTGACGTTTTATATACCACTATTACCACTGGCTATTAGTGACTCGTCACCAGACTTCCGAAATTATATTCTTTATGCTATGGTGATGTTGTCACTTACTAAAAACATATTCTACGCAAATTAGCTTTAACAAAAAACTTTAATACAACGAGCTACGGAACAGATTGTTAATTTTTATTATGTTATTTTAAATATTATTCATATATATTATTAATATTTAAAAATATCAGAATATTCTTTTGTTTAATAACAAATTAAACATGTTTAATTTTAAATATAAAGTCAAAATATACGTGTAAAAATCATTGGTCACAATTTTGTGTTAAGTTAAAATATAGGTATTCGTGGAGTCGAAGCGCATGGTGCAATAATGTCTCGGTATTTAAGATGGTGTTGATGTTGTAGTGTCATATATGAAAAGTAGTTTTGCTGGGGATGTGAGTGGGGAGTCAAGGCCGCCGGCGTGGCAGACATCCCACCACATTCACCTTCCGTCTGCCACCTGTCCACCACCACTGTCAAGGCTGCGTTTCATAATACCACTACAACACGCACACAATTTACACTTCTCGAGGTCCGCTTGTGAAAATTGTTTCGTAACCGTAGGTTAGTTAGAAATTTACACCTCACTATCAATGAATTTAACAGTTGGTTTTACTGTATTGTAATAAGAAAACTTTGAATTTAAAAATTTGTGCTATTTTAAATATTGTTTCATTTTGAGGCGGTTGAAATGGCTTTATGAGTTTGAAAAATCGTTACTGGTTAGTATACTGCTACTGGATTATATGTAAAATAAAAAAAAACTTTTTTATATTTTTTTTATAAACGAGTGTACCTTTAACTAAATCATACATCGATTTTACTTATAGGTAACTACAAAAACATAAAACAATTTGAAATTTCAACTAATTCTAATATAATATATTGATAATTAAAAATATTAATCTATAATATAAATCTTATGAATTACGATCTGATAAGTAAATAATATTAGAACTGTTAAAATTAAACTGCCAAAATCGATTTTATCTATCTTATACCTACTTATTATTTTAATAAATAATCGTTCTGGATTGCGGCTATATTGCGTTTATCGAATAATAATAGTTAACTACAGGTATAAATAAAGGTATTATTTTGATCTGTAGACCTAAATAATTATGTACGTGTGTAAATGAATTGCAGAATAGAAACTCAAACGCATTCGGAATATAGTTGGCGTGAAATCGTAGAGATTTTTCTGGTAAATTATTCATGTGGCTTGCGATGGCCGGACTTTCGACGCGTTCTCGAGAAAGCCTTTCACTCTTATCATGTGTCGTCTCTATTATCGCAGCTAACTAAAATAACCATATATTATATTGAAATCACAATAGTATTTAAAACATCTTTGTAATTTTGACTCTATTGAAAAAAGCATGTGACAATAAAATTAGTAGGATGAATTCCTCGCATGTGTCTTATGTATAAATATATGAAATTTATTTGAACTGATTTAATAATTTAGTACGTGCAGTAACAGCAGGATTATTGTCATAGTATTTAAAACCTAGGCTGAAAAGATTATAAACAAAAATATACATATTGGTATACCTTTATACGCATACGCATATTGTCTCATAGTTTTTAAAACCTAGGTTAAAAAGACTAAAAATGATTGTTATACCTTTATACGTATACGCATATT
The DNA here is from genome assembly GCA_036924255.1 of Apodemia mormo. Classification (NCBI taxonomy): domain Eukaryota; kingdom Metazoa; phylum Arthropoda; class Insecta; order Lepidoptera; family Riodinidae; genus Apodemia; species Apodemia mormo. The sequence goes on along the minus strand of JAUPFN010000009.1, from coordinate 16,779,002 downwards.
GTCATAGTATTTAAAATCTATGCTGAAAAGACTAAAAACAAAAGTATATTGGTACACTTTTGTTTTTATTCAGCTAACACGAAAAAGCAATTTGTACGGACCGGATTTAAACATTTACGTCCTATGGTCTCATTGAGAAACGAAAACAAAAGGCCTTTTCTTAATCTTATCTTGGAACTCGGAAGTAAATAGCTCAGGAAAATTTACGTTGGATGTTTAAGTGTTAAATTTAATAATATTTAGCAGGATGAGTCAATCTGTACACGATATTTGTAAGCCCTTTATATAAACATTTGATAATGTCACTAAATAAAATAATCACCAGATTGTTGAACCAATAATTTTTCGACCTTCTGCAGTATTTTAGTACTTAAAAAATTGTGTCAAATGCAGTTTTAAAAATCTAAGTCGAATTAAGTTTTCAAAAGTTACGGCTTTTCAAAACTTAATATTTTGTTATTGTTGTCAAAATCGGTCGATTTATTTGGGATTTATCAATAACTAAAATTTTTGAAAAAAATTGTTTTTCATATTATTTCGTCATTTTTCAGCCTGTAGATTATATAGCTTTGAAAACATTTTGGAGCTCAAAAATGGCGTTAAAAGATGATAGATAATGTCATTTAAAAGATCAAAATCGATCATCGTTTCCAAAATTTGCAGCTTTTCAAAAATGTAATTACTGTCGTTTATAACAAAATAAGGATTTTTGAACTCTGAAAAAAAAATCTATGCTTAGGTATAGTTTTCATTCCTTTTAGCTTAAAATACCTTAATTTAGGGGGAAGTTTCAGGGATTGCATGCGGAGTCAATCGGTTTACCGATTTTTTTACTGTAATCGCTAGATTATATATAAATAAATAAATATAAATATACACGGGACAAATTACACTTACTGATCTAACCCCAAAGTAAGCGAAATTAATAATAATTAGGTGTTAGTCAACGATACTAATACATAGAAATACATATATAAATACTGGAATATATTTGATAAACACCCAAACCCGGATATACAAACATTTATGCTCATCATACAAATGCTTGTCACCGTCAGGCGATCGAACCCGAGCCCCGTTGATTGCGTAGTCAGGGTCGAGAATCACTCGACTAACGGGGCGTAGATTATGTTATGAAAAACACGAAAAAAACTTTTATCCTACACATTCGATGGTTTTTCTGACGGATCCTCCTCTCTAAAAATATCGGAATTATGACATTTTAATTTAATCAATTTTAAAACAAACAAATTTTCTCACACCTTGTTAATTATTACGAGTACCATTTTATCTCATAGTTTGTTAATTATTATTATAATTCAAGGGTTAATTTTTTTCCGCTCGTAAAGTGGAAACTTTTCTTATTCCGACACATTAGTTTTTTGTTTTACCTATCTTTATTAGTTCGATTCGAGATTTTTGATTCGATAAAAATGTTCCTGGGACCACGGTCTATTATGATTTATGAAATTACTTGTTACTATCCGCGGCTTCGCTCGCGCATATTTACTTTAGAACTTATTTAACCTTTCATTATAAGCTACTTCCGTTATTTTACCCTCTTAGAGATCTAATTTTAAAAAACCTTAAATACGTAATTCATTATTTTTTTTTGTACTTAATTCATACAAAATTTTATGCAAATATGTTCAGGGAATAAAAAGTTTCATACAAACTTTTATGCCCTATTTTACCCCCTTCAGGGTTGAATTTTAAGAAATCCTTCCTTAGTGTATTCCTACATCGTAAGAGAAATACGTGTGAGAAATTTCATGTTTCTAGCCCTTAGCAAAAAATCAGCAAAATGCAATGTTACCGTTGGGTTCACAAAAAATCAACGGGTCGCAAATTCTAAATATTTAACACTAACTGACCCGGCAAACGCTGTTCTGCCTTTTTAACTACCCTTATTGTTTTTTGTAGCCGACGTAGCTGTTCTCGAGTTTTAGGGAGACTAACAAACAGCAATTGATTTATATATATATATATATATAAAATATAGATTTGCACAATTACGATTGTAAAGCCTTTTTGTACATCCTAAGATAGCAAACAACCAAAAGATAACTATAGTAATAGACACACAAGTGTTAATGGCGCGTTGCTTTCCTTGACAGGTGTTCCAAACTGGAATAAGATAGTGACAATCCTTTTAGCTTTTGCAGCAGAAATAGATACGGCAGTGGTAGGTACCAAACCCGGGTGAGATGTTGTAATACTCTACTACCTAGTAAAAGCTTACTTACACAGTTTTACAAAAATATCAATGAACTTTCTTTGTCAATTATACATGTTTCGCTGATCACTTTGTATTGCACTGACTGCGTGTAACGGATGTGTTTTTAGACCGGGCAGTAGACGACAGAAAGTGTGTTAATGCGTGCATGATTTACGCAACGATGCGCTAACGACACGCGCCACCACAGCTATTCCCGTCTTCGATCCCGTTGTTTATACTTATCTAGCTGCTAACAAAGCCGGTGTTTTCTTAAATCTCATTATTGAATTGTCCATAGTAAAAGTATTCTGATTGTCTTTCTGTTTACCAAATGTCATGAAAATTCGTCTAGAAGAATGTTTGTGAAGATATTTCGGAGTTCTTTACTTTAAGTTAATTTAAAAATGGCATAATCGTATTAAACTAAAGACACGATGCTTTTTTTATATCATAAGATAGCAATAAAGTTGATGGCCCTACTGATGGAAATATAGCAACGCATCATTAACACCTTTGGTTTCTATAGGCGATGGTTGACTCTTTCCATCAGGAGACCCATCTGCTTGTTTGCTATCAACCATCGATTGTAGGCATCAGCCCTCCAATTCACGTAGTCAAGTCGATGCGCTTAAGGCTCTTATACACATAAACACGATAGAACTATTATGTAAGAAAATGTGTAAGAGTACTTAAACGCTCCGACTCGATTGCGTTTTGTTACGTGAATTAGACCCTAATATGTTAATGTTGACATGCCACATGCATAATTTTCTGTTATAAATAGAGGTCTGCTTTTTCTCGCCCGCCGCGTCTAGACTCGACTATATCTACCAATTAACACATTTTAAAAAATGTGTTTAAACAAAACTGTGTAAAAAAGAGTATTATACAATCTCCGATTTATTTAGCAGATAAACAAGCCTGCGATTAATTGCTCCACATACCAATCCCTTAAACTTTTGTAATCTATATGAATGTATATTATTATTTATTATATTTATTATTTATTATCTATATCCATACTAATATTATAAATGCGAAAGTAACTCTGTCTGTCTGTCTGTCTGTCTGTCTGTCTGTTACGCTTTCACGGCCAAACCACTGAACCGATTTGGATAAAATTTGGCACAAATATAGTTTGAGACCCAAGAAAGGACATAGGATAGTTCTTATCCCGGAAATCCTACGGGAACGGGAACTATGCGGGTTTTTATTTTAGAATTTTTTACACGCGAACGAAGTCGCGGGCACAGCTAGTTAATATTATAAATGCGTAAGTTTGGATGTTTGGATGGATGTTTGTTACTCAATCACGCAAAAGCTACTGAACGGATTTGAATGAAATTTGGTACACAGGTAGATAATTACCTGGAATAACACATAGGCTACTTTTTATCCCGGAAAATTTAGGTGATCCCGCGGGATTCACCATAAACTGTTGTAATGCAGCGGGCTGCACGCTGCAGCTAGTAATATTATAAATGCGCAAGTTTGGATGTTTGTTACTCAATCACGCAAAAACTACCAAACGGATTTGAATCAAATTTGGTACACAGGTAGGTGATGACCTGGAATAGCATATAGGCTTTTTATCCTGGAAAAATTAGGTGATCCCGCAGGATTCGCTAAAAACTTTTATAATGTGGGATAATTTTATAAAGCGGGCTGCACGCTGCAGCTAGAATAAATTGTATTCTTGTAATATTTTCACACATTTAGTATAAAAAATATAATAGACACAAAGACAAGCTCGCTGAGTTTCTTCCGCCGGATATTCTTAGTATGTGGCCGCGTTCCGATCCGGTAGTAGTTTTCAAAATGTCGACTTTTCAAAAGTGTCTGTAAAGGTTTATTTGAAGAAAATATTTTTTGATTTTGATTTTTTTTGCATTGCCTATAGACACCAAGTCCTAATGTCTGTCTTATGAATAAGTTTACAGCCTAATTATCCTTCAAATGGGAACATGGCTGTGACAAGCACTGATGCTGTTGCGGCTGGAAAATGTAAAGCGGTGGATTCAAATCCGAGCTAGCAATCGTTAGTCTTTAACAAAATACTAGCACAAAAGTAGATATTCAAAAGGCTATCGGACCAACACAGACAAAAACCTAGACCAGACCGGACTTCCGTTCGAAGATGCGTAGTATCTAGTATGTGTAGAAGGTGCATAGTATGACTCGATACCATCACATCTAGTCTTTATTCTGTAATTAAGTAGAAACAGTTGTCAATGTTACGCACTGTATTAAAAAATAAGGTTATTTCTTACTCTTTCAAAAATAATACTTTTTCCAACATGAATCAACCTTGCATTCTTAACTTTAGCACTATAGCTTCTATCCGTATATCTAGTTTTATGCTAATTCACCAGTCGACGTGGCGTGATGGGATAAATAATTATAATATACGTTGGAAAAATTACACAAATTGATCTAACACCAAAGTAAGTAAATTATATGCTCGTGTTACGTGTGTTAGTCAACGATACTAATGCATAGAAATTCATATATAAATACTAGTACATGGATGACAGAGCTTTGCTCGTTTTTTTTTTTGATAAAAATGACGTTTTCCTAAAATGAAACCTAGCTAGATCGATTTATCCTCCCCGAAACCCCCTGCATACTAAATTTTAATGAAAATCGTTGGACTCGTTTCCGACATTCGGATTATATATTTATATATAATCACTCGGTTCTTTCTACCTACCCCGTAAGGGATCTGGCGTGAAGATATTATACATATCATCATTATACATATCACATTTAAACCAGCAATTCTTGTATGTATGTATATATATACAAGAATTGCTTGTTTAAAGTTATTTTAACATACGTGATAAATACCATAACTTAGAAACACAAACATCTATGCTCATCACATAAATGTTTGCTCCTGTCGGGAATCGACCCCGAACCCCATAGATTCATAGTTACGTTCGCTTACCACTCGACCAACGGGGTGATCGAAATATGCATTGAGTATATTTATTTGACTGAACTAAAAATGTCTGGCTTTTGATCAAAGCGTTTTAATTTGTTCAGTATTGAAACGTTTGTTTAAAAAGTAAAAACATCTTGTGATAGTATTTCCCTATTTTTAATTGGGGTTTTGTATCTTCATAATTGTTACCCGAGTCGTAAATCTTTGTTAATTGTCACTTATAAATTTTATGACTTTTGTCTCGAAAGGTTATGTTATGCGAATCCTTGAAAACCATAAATTGGCAGTATTTACTCTCTATCTAGTATAGATAGAGAGTAAATACTACCAATTTATGGATACCAACAATGAAAAACGTTTGTTGACTTAGTTTAACAACAACAACAATGCAGAAAGAAAAAGGATTGGTGGCAGTAATAATAAATTGTTTTGATCGGACTACAGTTATCTTTATGGCTTTTTAAAAACCGAAATTTTAGTTGTTAATAATATTCTCAACCTTGGCTGGTGTTTAGAAATAAGTTTAATTAACTACTTGCATTTAATTTAACGAGGCAGTACATTTAATTAAACAATTAATGTTAAGCACACGTTACAAAACTAATGCTTTGTATTAATTATACGTATTTTTATTATAATATAAGATAGCAAACAAGCAGATGGGTCTCCTGATGGAAAGAGTCAACCATCGCCTATAGACACCAAAGGTGTTAATGGTGCGTCGCTATCTTGTGGCGAGGTCTTATGCCACATGTATAAGTTTACCGGCTACCTTACCTTCCAAACCGGAACACGACAGTGACAAGCACTGACGCTATTGCGGCAGGAATAGGTAAGGCGGTGGTACCAGACCCGGGCGAGACAATGCAGAACTCTACCACCTAGTAGCCACGATGTTAGTGACTCGTATAGCTAATCGGTCGCCTTTTACGACCTGCTTGGCAGAATAGCAGTTGGCCTATTTTTCAAAGGAGCCCGGAACCAACATGGGGAAAGTAATGATGTGATTCTGGTCTATAATCAGTAAAGTATTTTAAATGTATGTTCAATTCAATTAATTATTATGTAATCTATATACATATAATAAAATCGTAGGAAAGTCAATGTATGTCCGGGGTAAACTCAAAAAGTACTGCATGGATTTACTTCAAATTTTGCATGAATATTACTAACAGGTCGGGTCAACACATAGACTACATATTATCACGCTATCACCTTCGGGGGAGGAGCTGTGCGGAGTAAACCAAGTCCGCGCGGACGAAGTTGCGGGCAACAGCTAGTAAATTAATAAGATTATTTGACTGTTAAATATTTATGAATAAAATAAAAAATGTTTAATTCCAAACTAATTTAACTTAGAATAATGTTTTGACAGTAATAATTAATTAACTGTACTAAGTAATATTTTACTCTTGCAAAAATATAAAATCCTTGAAGCAAAAAATCTATTACATACGTGTATACATAATTTGTAAGAATATTACGCGTAAAAATGGAAATTTTATAGTCGAAGCAAAAATTTTACATTGTTTTTAATTCATAGTAATTTTACTATGAATCAAAAACATTTATTTAAAAACAAATATAAGAATTGAAGATACATACATACATACATACATACATACATATCTTCACGCCAGATCCCTTACGGGGTAGACAGAGAGAACCGAGTGCCATACATCACGATCCTTGCAGGCTTGTCTCGCTTCCTCCACATTCATCACTCTCTTCATACACACACGCTGGTTGCGAAGACTCTTGACACCACCTTCGGACAGTACTCGATCAATCTGATCGTGGTATGTCAGTCTTGGTCTTCCCCGGTACCGACATCCTTCCACATTCGCGTTGTATATCTGTTATGTTAACCTTTCATCTACCATTCTTTCTACATGTCCGAACCAACGGAGCATGCCCTTTCTCATCTTTACACCAACACTTTCTTTCAAACCTAACCTCTCTCTCACTTCGACATTACGAACCCGGTCCGCGAGTGTCACATCACATATTTTTCTTAGCGACCTCATCTCGACCGCGTTGATTCTACTTTCATGCCCTTTCTGACATACCCAACTCTCACTTCCATACAATAGCGTTGGGATAAGCACATGATTATGCAGGGCTAGACGGGCACCCTGACTTAAAATTGTGCTATAAAGTAATCTCCCTAACGCTACATTCACTCTGTTCCCTGCACACACTCTTCTCTCAACATCAGCGGTGTACCTTCCATCCCTGCTAAAAACACATCCAAGATATACAAACTCATGCACTTGTTCCAGCACTACGTCATCGACCACAACTCTTACATCCGTTCTGGTTGCTTCTCTTTCAAATACCAAAACTTTAGTTTTCTTCGCATTCAAATGTAAGCCCATACTTTTACAATCCTCATTCATAAGTGTGACCAGTGTTTGCAGTTTAGATGGAGTTGAGCCTAAAAGTACAGCGTCATCTGCATAAAGCAGGAAGTTCACCACTAGATAACTTATGCGCATTCCCATATTAAATGACTTCAGTCTTTGGAGACACTTATCCAGATGTAGAATAAACAGACGAGCTGACAACACACAACCCTGCTTGATGCCGATATTGACATCGAACCAGGGTGATATGTTGCCGTCCACCCGCACACATGCTTTGCAATCCCAGTACATGGATTGCAAAGCACGCAGCAGACGCCCATCTATCCCATAACTGGGTAAAATGTCCCAAAGTTTCTTTCGCACAACTCTATCAAACGCTTTCTCCAAATCAACAAAACCGCAGAAAACCTTCTGGCCGACAGCCAGATGCTCTACCCATCCACTCTCAGTCTCTCTCACTCTTTCTTGTTTATATTAAAGTTATATCATCACAACTAGTTATTGTAAGCGAGAGTAAGAACAATATTTTTTTAATTAATTCCTGCTTAAATTGCTTGATTACTAAAGAAAAGTGAAACCTAACTTTATAGGGTCGCTGGCCTGATGTGCGTGTAAATGGATCATAAAATTGAGGAGTTTTACGAGATAAGATGACGACGATCACAACTGAATCGTTAGCATTCCTAATCTTGAAAAATTTTGTCGTCATAAGTTTAAATTTATTTAATATGCGTTAATGCAAACTTTTTATCTCGAAAAAGGTGTCCGAGAAACGCTAGAAAAGGCCTTTTAAACCTAATATATTCCGGCTGATTTATGACGTTTATGTGGAGATGGTGTAATATAACAAATAATCTATTATTATATTATATGAATAATTTATAATGTGTTGTAGTTTATATAAATCACGGAGAATTGCTAGTATTTATACATTAGTTAATTTCCTTTGATTCTTTATATTATTATAACCTTATACTGAGGCCATTCACCATTTGGTAATAGTGTCTCAGTCACCCATGCAGTCAATGTTGACATTGCAAAATTGTGTATACCGCTCCATTCTAGTTCTCTCTAGATCTATTTTCTACCATATAAATGTGTAGTATTTTTGTCGAATTTGGTCGAAAACACTTACATCAATTATTAGTATACCATTTTAAATATTTTGTCAGTCTCCCTGGATATTTGTGTATCACATTATAACTTAAAAAGGGTTATCTCACAGACTACACAAATACTAATGAGGGGGAGGGGGGGGGGGATGGGTGTCTTTAAAAATGAAACTCACATACTAACAAGTAGCTAATTGCTTAACAATTAAACCCTATTAATATTATGTATTGTTATAAATAAAATATCTACAGGATAATGCATAAGCGCGAGTAAAGACATGGTCAAGTTATTAAGTTTTTTTTTTTCATAATTATTCTATTCTGAACACCGATTAAACTGAAATCTTTTAAATATATCTAAGTATAAAATATGATTTGGATATCGGACTGGATGTATTTTGAGTGTTTTGTGGAATATTTAAGTTTAGTCGACTATATGTATGTACTCAAATATAGTCGACTAACCTTATCAGAAGTTCGATAACCTTATAAGAAGATCGATGTGAGTTGGACTCGTATACCGAGGGTTCCGTACAAACTTGTAGGTAACCTTAGCTACCCATAAATTTTATAAGTCTAAGTCAACCGGAGGTACCAAATAGATGCGGTATGGTCATTCCATTACTAAACAATAGGAACATAATTAAAGGTGATGAATTAAGTAGTCCTTCAGTCTTACTTAAGTTTGAAATGCAATCGAGTTTATTATGTTTTGAAATAGTCGGCTTAAACAAGTTTCTTTTGTAAAATTACAAAGGTCAACAGTTCAAGGGCGTATTGTTTCGAGTGTTTGACCATTAACTTTTTAAAGATCGTTTGAAACACGTCGCGATCGTATGCTGCTGTATCTCTGTCTCTATGATTTTATGAATGTGTCACTGTTATTCAACGTTGCACTTTTAGACCGTGGTCCCACGAACGATCTTTTTTAAATTAATAACAAGCTGAATTTTTTGAACACCTTCGTTTTGATGAGATAACCAACTTTTCTGTCTTCGAAAAATCTCGAATCGGGTAGGTAACTAATAAAGTTATGGGGCTTAGGAAAATTTTATTCGGTGAAGGAAAAATATTTAATAATAACAATATTTATTTTTCAATTTTAATCGCTTGATTATATTATAAAAAACACAATGAAACTTTTGTCCTATACATTCGATGCATTTTCTGACGAGTCCTCTATTTTGAAGTTTCGGAATTATGAGATTATTAAATTGATATTAATCAATTTTAAAACAACCTAATTTTTTACAACTTGTTAATTATTATTGTAATTCAAGGGTAACATTGTCCTACACGTAAAGTGGAAACTTTTCTTAGTCTATCTTTATTAGTTACCCGATTCGAGAATTTCCAAAGATAGAAAAGATGGTTGTCTCGTACATATTCTTAAAAATATACATGCAAAAAGAAACAGTTACAATTTTAGTGTAAGTCTCGTAAGTAATCGGCTTAATAAATAAGGCGTAAAGACTTTAGGAACAAATAGTCTTTACATATTATACGATTTATAACAACTTTATTAATTAATAAACGTTAGTTGTAATAAAGTTATTCTAAAATACTATTAAATAAAATCTAGTATTAAGATGATATTATCTTAAATGCTTTTTATCTTAATTTCTAAAGAATGCTACTTTTATTTTTAAAGTGTTTTTTAAAGAAAAAAGTAAATATTTATACTAGAAAAGATTTTCCATATAAATTATGAAAATCTGTACACTGCAATAGCCCCTGTCACAGTGCATACCCGCGTTAAACTCCGCAACTACTCAACTTTATATGTTCTAACTTAGGTCGCAGGTTTTATCTAAATTAATTACGTCAATATTTTTTATTGTACATTATTTGTTTGTTATATTATAAAGTGTTATAATTGTCTTTGAGTTTAATAAGTTATTCAGGGACCACCCATAAATTAATTACGTTACATAATTTTTAGGGATTTTGGATTAGTGACAACCTATTACTAAAAGGGGGCCTTAGCCTTTTAGTAATAGGTTGTCACAGTTATGAAACCCCCACTCTCCTTTGGTGTGACTTCACATATGTTTTTAATTTTACATTTAAAAGTTATATTAAATTGTTAATTTTAGATTTCAACATGTGACCTTGCAAAGCTCGCACTTTGTCATGTAATGTCACATATTGTTTCTCAACATGTGACCTAATATAAGAAAATTTATCAATATAAAGTTTGAACAATTTAACACCCGGTTTGCTGTGCAAAACGTTAAGAGCCCAAACACATTACTTAGCCACAGCAACACGTGGCCGAGTCTACTAGTAGATACTATACAACTATTAAATATGTGTCTTGGTAATAGACTGACCTGTATGTAATCAGTAATCACGTTCCTTAATTTGATTCAATTACTCGTTTGTACATAAAAAATACCACAGTAATGTAAATGTATATATTATTTCCGTACAGTAACTAGATATACCTTATTAAGAGTCATTTATTACCTACGTTTTTATGAAGAAAGAAGTTAGTAATATGCTTGACATTTTCATGGTCTGCAATTGATGGAATTACAGTTAAATTAACATTTATAATTAAAATAGAATTTTATTAATTCTTTTTTTCATTACTATTGTGGTTACTAAACTACTATCCACCGTGTTGATACGGGCCCATATTGCCATCTCGCCACGTGTTGGTCCGAGCTCCTTTGAAGAATAAAAGCCTTAAGAGCGTTGCCTGGCTCCTTTAAAGAATAGGCCAACTGTCGTTCTGCCGGGCAGATCGTAAAAGCCACTGATTGGCAATGCGAGTCACTAACGTCGTGGCTACTAGTTCTGCATTATCGCGTCTGGATTTGGTACCCCCATCTTACCAATTCCTGCCACATAACGTCAATTCTTGTCATTGTCGTGTCCTGGTTTGGAGGGCAAGGTAGCCGGTAAACTTATGCATGTGGCATAGCCATTCCACCACACCGATAGCAACGCACCATTAGCTTCTTTGCTATCTATAAGCGATGGTTGTCTCTTTTGATGCTTGTTTGTTAGCTTATAATATAAAAAAAGCTAAAGTTCTGCAAGGTCTCGTCCGGGTTCGGTACCATCGCCTTGCTTATTTCTGCCGCAACAGCGTCAATGTTTGTCACTACTTGAATTTGTATTGTATGAAAAACACTTGTACTGTTTTACTTGGTTATTTACTAATACCAACCGGTTTTTCGTTTTTACGCACCCAACAAATCAGTATAGAATATTGATATGGAATAAACATATAAAATATTGATTTATTGCCTTGAGGATGCGTTGGAACGTGAAACCGGTTGGTGTTAGTAAATAAAAACCAAGTAAAAAAGTACAAGTACTTTTAATCCATACTATTATTATAAATGCGAAAATAACTTTGTCTGTCAGTTTGTTTGTCTCTGCTTCGCGCCTAAACCATTGAACCGATTTCGATGAAATTCAGTATGAAGATAGTTTAAGAACCGAGAAAGAACATTGGGTAGGTTTTATACCGGAAATCCTACGGGAAATAAGCGAGTAAAACCCCGGAAGTTTCATTTTTGAATTTTTTTCCACACAAATGAAGTAGCGGGCACAGAGTACAAAAAAAATTCAAGTTACTATGGAGTGTTACTAAGTGCCCACGATATTCAGTGTTCAAAGTTTGTCACTACTGTCTGTGTTGTGCTGGTTTGGAGAGAAGGAAGCCGATAAACTTACGCATCGGCACCCGCCCCACGGATACAAAAGTACCATTAATATCTTTTGTGTCTATAGGCGATGGTTATTTCAGTTAAATTCAGGGGGCCTCTATTACATATAGAAATAAAATAAATATTATAAGTATTGATATAAACACATGTACCAGTTTTTAAGTAAAACAGTACAAGTGTTATCTAATATCAATACAAATTTACATAGAGTTTTACCAAGTTCGGACTATATTCAGTGTTTAAAATATAAAAATTATAATATAATTTTTATACTTTAAACACTTATTATAATATAACTTTTATACTTTAAACACTGAATATCGTCCGAACTTGGTGAAACTCTATAAAAATTTGTATTGATATTAGATAACACTTGTACTGTTTTACTTAAAAACTTGCACTGTTTTTAGATAAATCAGTACAAATGTTATGGTGTGATTCTATTGCCTCCAAGTATGCCATAGTACACCCAATCATTTGTAACTCGACGAAATCATTTTTCATTTTTTTCGTATTGCTTAAGCCTAATTTATTCGTATGTTTTATTTCTTTTTCTTGTGTGTAAAACCAGATGTAGTACTAATTGTTGATGCTTGTTGATCAAAAATCTGTTTAGTTGTAGCTCCTTGTAGTAAGGTGCAGTAAGCCGGTCAATGGATGTAGGCTAACCAGTGTTTGTTAATGAGACCAGTCCGAGTACGGAGGCCCGCTGCCAAGTTGTCGCGCGACCAAAACGTGCGGCGAAACGCTCACGCTATATTAGTATGCGACGGCATCACAACTTTCTACACATTCTTGATGGCAGACGGAGAAATGGGTGTTATCGATATGTAACAATAAAACTTTTAAATAAAAAAATGTGGTTTGGGATTCATTCACGTTTTTTACCACGATAATGGAATTGCCATATTCGTTTATTCTGATTAAAAAGAAGGATTACGCCTTTTGCACGTGTGTCTATTATTTTTATATTCTTTATCATTTGGTTAAATTTAGACGGTTATTACTAAGAAAAAAAATCAAGGTACTGCGACAATAATAACATATTCAAATTTCGCAATATCCACATTAGTATTACACTGTGAACTTTTAAACTAACGCGTTCTACTATCATTTTTAAATATATAAACGGGTCAATAACGCGTACATATATAGAACTTACTTGTAAAGCTCGACGTTTCGGCCAAGTTACATTGACCGTGGTCACGAGCAGACTGGAGCAGCGAGTTTTCTCCGTCGTTCACGTCGGGATCGATTTTCATCTACCCCCTTCTGGTCTTGTTTTTTCGAATTTAGCCTTATTACACTGCGAAAGCAGTAGCAGTATTACACTGTGAAAATAACTTAATTATTCAAATTTCGAAGTATCTACATTAGTAGTTTATTTTTTCTGGAAAAATTAGTGCATATTTCCCAGAAAAGATTTGTTACAAAAGCAGGATCAAAAATTGCCCATTTATGATTTTGGTTCAAGAGGTACCCGAAATGAAAAATCAAGGAATCACTATTATTGTTACTGCAATATCTCTGTAGGTACATATTTATTTGATAATCTAATGTATATTTGTAAAAATAGCTGTGTAAAAATTGTGATGTCAATTCGCCAATACAAGGAATAAAAACACTCTTGTTGTGAAACCATCTCTTCTTTGTAGGATAATTAACTCATTAATGGGGCAATTAATATGATTTTTTAATAAGTTTCCTGAAGCTTAATGAAACTTACCAGTAAACAAATTAAAAGTATGTTAGAAGATAACTGTAAAATTTGTTTAATATAAAAAAAAGCTAATTACGGCGATTAAAAGCTTGGGAACTCTCCTCTTTTCCGTAAAAAGCCTAATAATAATTATTATAATTGATCAAAATTTCGACACGTCCCAAGAACAAAATCGTATCTGCAAAACCACCAAATTACAATATATTTGTTTGTGGGAGTACATTGTACATAAGATGATGTTCACTTGAGCATTTCCAAAAACAAAAGACCAGTAACTATAAAAAATATATTGTCTTTTGGCTTTATGCGTGTTTAATGCGAATTTTATTATAAAACCAATTTCGTCTGATCTCTTCATACGATTTTGTTCCTGGGACGTGTCGATTTGTCTTATTTAAAGAAACCTGATAAATCAGACTAGCCAGCTGACTCTCTTCCGCCAAATATTTTCAGTGTGTGGTCACGTTTCTGATCCAGTAATAGCTATTAAACTGTTAACTCTCCAAAAGTTCTTGTAAAGGTTAATTTTATTTTCAATTATTTAATTTTATTTTTATTGACGTCTAAAGACGTTAACTTCGCCTGTTGTATATTTTTGTGCAATAAAGCGTTTAAATAAATAAATATCTTAATTATTAATTGTATTAATCGCTAGTGTACCAGACCCGGGCTACTGATGGTATTCAAATGTAATTAAAGTGTGACATTTTGGTCAGGTTTTATACTTTTAATGCCCGGTCCCTATATCTGCAAAACGACTCGTTTTAGTGACAAATAGTAGGATTTTCTACAAGGCGTAAGCTAAAACTGTTCCTAAAAAGCACGACTCTTATGTCAAATTACCAAAGGTTCGTTGCTAACGGGTGGGAGGGCTGCCAGTTAAGGTTTTACTGTGTATTGTATGGAAATGACAGATTGGTATGTCCCTATAAAAAATATAATGTCATTAATCTGTCAAAATTTCATCATCCGTCATTCGTATAGCTACCCCCGGATTTCGGCCGGTTGAACAATAATTTAAAAAATATTTAGCGTGAATTTACCACTTCAAGCTCAGAAAGTGACACGGAAATGCTTTACATATTATCAGACTGGTATGTGACGTCTAGTTCCGACGAAAAATCAACAATCAGAGTATAAAGGAAAGAGTGGAAACTACATATAATTCCAGCTGCGGTTTCAGCTTGATATAACGGCAGAAGAGCAATTATTGTCTGAAATATATCCCCATTTACGAATAACAGGAGCCAGGTAGATATTTTTCTTATTTCCTAGCTGACAAACTTTAATTATTATTCGTAGACTCTTGCAAGATAAATAAACTTTCATAGTTCTTCGTATTTGTTCAAAAAATCATGGAATAATATCCATTGCACCAGCTGCTATTGACCCTCCGATTGCATGCGATAGGCACAGTGTTGTTGACAGAAGACTTTATTGGTGTGACAGTCCTGCGCCAGGCGGACAGTACGTGATATCAGCTTTGCAATAGCACATTTGCAATCGGACTACATAAAAATCAAAAATGATACATAACAAGGACGTTGCCAAATAGCCCGCTTTCCTCGAGTACTAGTTGCAATTGATAGAAAACACGTTAGAATGTAATCTAGTATAATTTGTGCAAATTTGAATAAATATAAGTCATGTTGGTCACCTACTTCGCCTACGAATTACTTTAATTCACAAGCCAGCCAATCTTTGTCATTGTAAAGCAAACAAGCAGATATCTCACCCGAGGAAAAGATAAACTATTGCCTATAGTCACCAAAGTTCTTACTGATGCTGATGCACTGCTATCCGTTTGGAGGAATGGCAATGCCACATGTATAAATTTACCAGCTACCTTATCCTCCGAACCGAGAAACGAAAATGAGAAGCATTGGCGCTATTGCGGTAGAAATAGGTAAAACGGTGGTGCCATATACCCTGGTGAGGAATTGCGGAACCCTACCACCATAGTCATGACCTGAAAATCAATCTTTTTCGAGTCTTTTACGAACTGCATGACAGATGGTCTATTGTTCAAAGGTGGTATTGAACAATATGGGAAATATAAATAATAATAATTTCAGGGTAACTATAATCACTAACATGGTAGAGTTCTACAACATCCGCACTTACCTAATCCTGTCGTAATAGTGTCGATGCTTGTCACTGTCTTGTTTCAGTTTGGAAGGTAAGGTAGCTAGTAATCTTACGGAAATGAACCATAAATTTGACTTCAACCCTTGCCATATGGATAGCAAAGCACCATTAACATACCTATCTGGGTAACAATAATATAGGTACCTGGTATCTATAGGCAATGGTTATCTCAAAGATATGGATCTTAGCATTTTAAAAATTAAACTGACTTGATTGACAAATATGTGTCAACTGTACCCATATCACAAAAAACCTTACCTATTCCTGCCGCAATAGCGTCAGTGCTTGTCGCTGTCGTGTTCCGGTTTGGAGGGTAAGGTAGTCGGTAAACTTATGCATGTGGCATTAGACCTCGCCACAAGATAGCAACGCACCATTAACATCTTTGGTGTCTATAGGTGATGGTTGACTCTTTCCATCAGGAGACCCATCTGCTTGTTTGCTATCTTATGATATAAAAAAAAATATTCCCTAAGTTGAATTATACCTGATGTAAATCTTTTATAACTTGATTCCCGAGAAATTCGTGGACAAATATACATACATTTACGAAATTTATTATATGTGATTGGACAAATCGTTGAAAATGTTTAATAACATTGTATTTTTTATCATTAATTCTTTATTTTTCAGCTTGCAACAATGAAGCTGGATACGCATACGGTCCGTACAAGAATGCAGGAAGGTAGACGAAGAAAACAGATTTTTAATGTTTCTTGTATAGGAACCCCTTTGGATTCTAACTTTTTTACCTTATTATTTGTCGTGTTAGCGACCACAACGGCAGACGTTCTGTGAATATTTCAGGGGCTCATTTATTTCTATTTCAGATACAACCTTGAGACAAAAAGTGGGGATATTTATAGGATTTTGTTTATCACCTTATTATGAATAAAACCAAAGTGCTTAAATTTGAAGTTTTATTTTATAACTTATACTAAGTTTAACATGCGAAGAAACTATAATTAGGCCTTAATAACTAGCAAGGAAACAAAAAATTGGAAAAAAGAAGCACAACTAAAAAGCAGCTTAGATCTCCAACACAAACTCTTCCACGGCATAAGCATTATTTTTCAACTATTATAATTTCTTCGCTTTAAGCTTAGTCATGGCGATTTCGCTTTTTCTGTTTTAAGTAATTCTATTCCAAAATTGCCGTATTTGCTCGGTGGCCATATTTAGCTATTGCAAAGTTTTGTTCCTGGCGTCCATCATTCATTTTGTAGTTTTCTCCTGTGTTATTAAAGGAGACATAGTTATTTTAAAATTAATTTAAACTAGATAGAAATTTTAAATGTAGATAGCATCTTTTCTAGTTTGTAAGTTTTGGCTCATACTGCCACACAGTCATGCATTTGACGTTTCCCCGTGTTGGTCCGAGCTCCCTAGAAAAATAGGCCAACTGCCGTTCTGCCAGGCAGGTCGTAAAAAGCGGACCGATTGGCTGTTCGAGTCACTACCATAGTGGCTACTAGGCCTTACATATTGCGCATACAATAGTGTGAGCGCTTGTCAATGACCTGTTCCAATTTGAAAGGTAAGGTAGCCCGTAAGCTTGTGCGTGTGGCTTAGACCTCGCCACAAGATAGCAAGGCACCACTAACATATGTGGTATCTATAGGCGATGGTTGACTCTTTTGATCTAGAGACTCGTTTACTTGTTTGCTGTCGTATAATTAAAAAAAAGTGAATTAGTTAACATAAATATTGACTACAAGAATTTAAAAATATACACACAATAAAATAAAGTATACCTTCAGCCGAAGCCACGTATTGTATAGACTATAAGAACATACCCAATATTCATAATGTATAAGAACTGATAAAATCAGATCTAAATAGTTGAGTAATGAATAAATAAAAAATGATTTGAATAATTTTTCCGAGATTAGAGTTCTACAAAGTCTCACCTAGGTTTTGTGCCGTCGTTTCACCGATTCCTGCTGCATTAACGTTGTGCTTGTAACGTATGTTCCAGTTTGAAAGGTAAGGTAGCTAATAGCTAATAAGTATGCATTCGGCACATCTACCTGCCACATGGATTGTAATGCAATTGTTACTTTCTTGGTGGTGGCTGTCTCTGAGCCATCTGAGATTAGCCAAAGAGATATCTGCCATTCTACAATGTAAACAAAGTAATTCTTGTAATATATATTATACCTTTAAGTCATAGTGAATTTTGCTGGGACTTTTTCTGGTTTTGTTTTTCTTAAATTGTTCCATTTTGGTTTTAAAAATTGTGCTTCTTGTAAAAATTTGTCTATAACATTAGTAGGTCGCATCAATTTTATAATTAATAAATTATTTTGAAAAAAACAGTTTGAACTTTGATGACGGCTAACGTCAGTATTGTGAACCATTTCACGCCTATGACACTTTCTTTGATATTGAATCATAAAATTTTTCCATTGATTATTTGTATACATCATTTATATTTCGCATTAAATGCATACACGGCTATCCATTGTATCTAGCTCTATACTATACATCAATTAGTTTATAAATAGGGCTTAATTTTTTCGAGACTATTTTAAAACTTTCTGAATAATGGAACGCAGTGAGGGCCATCCACAGATAACACACTATATTCGAGAGGGCCATCGGTAAGCAGTCAAGCTACGGATGCTTGTCGTAAATACATAGTCCAAAAAACTTGTGGGACAGCATGACAGACCGTTTTATTACTAAGCTAGTTACGAATTGTTACTGTTACGAATGACAGTTTGTAGATTATAGGGACCCGGCATAAATCAATGTCATTCGTAGCAACTAAGTTAATATTAGGTAAATTCAAACATAGAATAAAATGCTTATTTGGTGAAATGCAGGTTTTAATCTTCTCGTTAGCCTAAAATTTTCTTTTTTTAAATTCTTTCCTGACAATTTGGAACCGGATTTTATTTTGAATCTTTTTTATGAAAATTCCTAACCCTTACAAAAGTTTAATATAGGTACATCCTAGACCCCAGAAACACATTTGGTACTATAGTAAAAAACAAACTTTGAATATATATTTACGTTCAACTACATATAAGTAGATAGGTTTATGCGTCACTATTTAGAAAAATTACAAAAAATATCAATAAAAAAGGAGTCTAATAAAATAAAACTTATATTTTTTAATAAAGTCATTAATAAGCCTCGCAGATAATCTTAAAAATTACAATTGTAAGATTTACGATTCTTCCTGTCATTAAAAAATGTTTAATATGCTATTACTTATAAGTGATGTCAACTTAAATGACTTAAAGTTAACTTGGAGCTCGTAATTATTTTAAAATTACATTGCCGCAATTCTAACACTAAGTGTGACACTAATTAATGTTATTTTTAGGGTTACGTACTTGAAAAGGAAAAGCGGAACACTTTTAAGATCAATTCGTTGTCCGTCTGTCTTTTTCTCAGGAACATGTAGAGGTATCAAGTTGAAATGTATATCAAACTAGCTGTTGCCTGCGACTTCGTCTGCGCGGACTTCGTTTACTCCGCACTGCTCCTCCCCTGTTGGTGATAGCGTGATAATATGTAGCCTACGTGTTGACCCGACGTGTTAGTAATATTCATGCAAAATTTGAAATAAATCCATGCAGTACTTTTTGAGTTTACCCGGACATATATGCAGACAAACAGACAAAAATTCTAAAAACTATATTTTTGGCTTGGATGTCGATTGTAGATCACGCTCTAAGTATTTTTTTTAAATATTCAATGTACAGTTTTGACTTTCCTACGATTTTATTATATGTAGAGTAGATTGTATTATATGTATACTCAGGTCTACGGGCCGTCGCAGCTGTGAAAAGATCAAACTTGTAAATCAACGCGACCAATTATGTCGCATATTTTGCGACTTTAAAAGGGAATCAAAACCTATAAGGTACTTCCCGTTAACTCAGAATTATAAAATTTGGTAAAAAGCAATGTCTCACACTACATGCAATGAAAAGAATCTGAAACCCGTAAATTTTTAGTTAGATCACAAAAAATACATCTTATACGGAACCTTCGGTATGCGAGTCCAACTCGCACTTGGCCGGTTTTTATCAAATATAACATATTTAAGGCGATTACAGCTGCGAACGACCTTGAGTTTCTGACAGGAGTAGCGCAAAAATTATATCGCGCGCTAGCTTGCTCCAAACTCAAAGAGTATTTACAGTGAATGCAGATACCTACGTTCTAACATTTTTGTTCACCTATATGAACTTTTATCACCATGAATCGACTGAATGTTGTCAAACTCAAAACCAATAACCAGTAATCGCTCATTTATCGATTACATATACATTCGTTTTAGAAAAACGATAAATATCTAAAGAAAAAAAATGTACCGAAAATCGACAAAAATCATATAACAATTTACACAATAATAACAGTTTCGTTTCCTATTTCTTTGAAAGTGTTGTAATATACAATACATCCCGTGTAGCACTTTATTTTAATACATACAATCAACAATTCATATTTAACAAAACCTTTCAAAATTTGATTTGGTTAAATATAATCTCTTGAATAATATTTTAAAACTAACTAGCTTCTCAGTTTTTGTTTCAAAATCTCGTAATAAAAAAGAAGATATATAATTTGATTTAATGTTTATAGAGGAAACTACTAAATAAGTTGATTTATTTAGACTATTTGTATGTATAATATATTTATTATTTAATTTATTTATTTTTAGTTGCGAAGTCCTTACTACCTTCAAATAGTACCAGTTTTTTTTTTCTTTAGAGTTTTGCTTTTTATTCGCTTGCTTGAATTATCTTCGTTGTTTATATGTTTTATTTTTTATTTATTTTTGTACATTTATACATATATACAAAAAAAAAAAAAAATTATACAAAATATTGACAAAATACTTATCTATCTATAGCTAATAAAACATTCAAGCGTAAACGTAGGAAAGCGTAAACATGAATAGTCTCAAAATATTATTCAGCGTCTACTCGCAAACAAAACTATTTATAAAGTACTAGCTTTCAGCCCCTTTAATACCCTCTTTTACCTCTTTAAGAGATAAAACTCACAGCATCCTTACATGCACGTTTATTTAATTGAATTAAAGATCATGACTAATAAATTTGAAGAGATTTTGATTAAACATATTTTATTTTTTCTACAAACTTTACCACTTTTTTCATCTTTTGAAGAGATGACATTTGAAAACCTTAAACTCGTATTCATTTAATTGTATTAAAAATCATAAATACTAAGTTTTAAATAATTTCTACAATATTCTACAATAAACAATGTATTTTTTATACAAACATCAATGCTTTTTTTTTACCCTTTAAGGAATAAAATTTTAAAAAATCCCCAAATATATGATTCTTAAATTGTGTTGAAGATTATAAGTGCCGAATTTCAAGTTATTTTCACCATAAACCTTTGATTTTTCATATAAATTGTAACACACACTTTTACTCCTTTAATAGATGAAACTTCGAACATTACATGCATGTTTCTTCAATTTCGATTGAAGAGCATAAGTACTAAAAAAATCCAAAAATTCGTACTTCTTAATTGTATTAAAAATCATAAATACTAAATTAAAATAATTTAGATTTTATAGTAATGCAATAAATAAACAATTCATTTATGATACAAACTTTAAAGCCTCTTTTTATCTCTCTATAGGCTAGAATTCCAAAAAATATTAAATTTATATTTAATTTTTTTTTTCAGTAAAAGGATAATTTAATTACGGCATATCATTCTATTTGAGTTGTAATAACTCAAAAATGACAGAGTTTCAAACAAACTTTCACCCCCTATTTCACCGTCTTAGGGGATGAATTTAAAAAAAATTCTTTCTTATTCCTTGTCTATATCATAAGAACAACATCTGTAAAAAAACAGACTTCTCGGTCCAAGCTCATTATCTACTATAAAAAAACATCCAAGCGTAAACGAAATCTTCAATTTCCAAACGGCACAATCTTACTATTGTGCCAAACGTTCTATCTGTAGTATTACTCTTTGACTCGAATATGGAGAGCGGGGCACGCTAACATGCGACACAGCCTCCCCGTATGAACGCTACCGGGAGACTGACTTTCGACGCGAGCGCTGTCCGCGAATTAAATAATAAGGTTTTTATTGATTTAATAGCACACTATAATGATTTTGTAAAATTTTGAACTTAAATTTTATAAAACAATAAATTGTCTGTAATAAAAAGAAAAAATCATCAAAATCGTTACAGTAGTTTGGAAGTTATAAGCAATTTTTTGTGTAAAAATAAGAAAGATATTCGATTTTATTCCGTCAAAAATAACAATAAAATTTGAAAAAACGAACTTAAAATTTAAACCTAATTATATTATACGTATAATGCATTTTTTTTTTTAATTATTGGACCAATCGGTTAGCAGTAGTAGGCTTTCAAAGAGGTGTCTATTTCGTAGTTTGGCATTACCTATCGCCTTAACCGTCGCTCTACCTACTATACGCTCTGTGCATACCCAATATTTATGTTGCCGTACCTGGCAAATTATTCGAATGCGGTCGTCATTGAACTAAATTTGTTAGCACGATTTTATTTCTGAGCTACGAATTACTGTATAATTTAACATTATTTTTATAGCAGTAATAATTTTTAAGATTTTGACTAACAAATAGGAAGATACGTGAATACATTATTTAAATATTGCATTTCTTTTGCTCGTTATATAATACAGAAGAATGATTCTAGTGTACGAGTGTCCGGCTTAGTTTGTGAATCTAAAATAAGGCATATTCGGTTGTCGTAAATCTATGTGATGTATATTTCAAATCTAGATTATATATATTAGGTATGTCATTTATTTTGTGGCTAACGTTAGCTCTTAAAGGTTTATCTTAAAAATACATACATACATACATATACATATCTTCACGCCAGATCACTTACGGTGTAGGCAGAGAGAACCGAGTGCCATACATCTCTTAAAAATATTCCATTTAAAACATTCATGATAATGATCATCAATATCATTAAAAACATTCATGATTTCTAAGGAGCATCGTGATATAAGACGAGGCGAAGTTCGATTATTGTGTTAAACGCAACCATTTGATTTTATTAATGTTATAGGACAGCAAACAAGCTGATATGGATAAGTGTGGCTAGAATGGAATGCAAATGCATCGGAGTTGTTTTTTATTTATTTATTTAGTATGTCAGTTTCATTATCTATACATATAATAAAATCGTAGGAAAGTCAAAACTGTACATTGAATATATTTTTTAAAAGAATACTTGGGGCGCGATCTACAATCGATACCAAAGCCAAAAATGTAGTTTTTAGAATTTTTGTCTGTTTGTCTGTATGTATGTCCGGGGTAAACTAAAAAAGTATTGCATGGATTTACTTCAAATTTTGCAGGAATATTTCTAATAGGTCGGGTCAACATATAGGCTACATATTATCACGCTATCACCTACGGGGGAGGAGCTGTGCGGAGTAAACAAAGCCCGCGCGGACGAAGTCGTGGGCAACAGCTAGTACCCTAATAACAGAAATGCGACAGTGTGTTACATATAAACTAAAGCTATTACATATGAACTTAAATTCATTTTATGAATATATGGATTTATGCTCGATCATCTATTCCCACGATAGTGCATGAGGTATAGATGGCCGAGCATTTCAGGTGAAGGTCTTGATAGAATACTATTAAAAACTGCCACATCCTACATATTTAGTTCATACTTATCTGTCAACACCCTCCTTTCTCTTTCATTCTTGACACAGTCCATCAGGATATGCTGCACATCATCAACTTTGTTACATACATCGCAGTTAGGTGAATCGACCTTTCTCATAAGATGTGTAAATTTTGCCGACGGTAGTGCCTCGAAAAAAGTCTTAATGCAAGTTTGAGATGGCTCCATTTTATTTTTAAATTTGAGGAGTTATTAACATTAAAAAATAACTAAACCGTGCTTAATGGCATTATTCAGGTACGATGACATTATTATTTTTAAATAATTATTGTATGATAAAATTAAACTCTAAAAAAAATGTCATTACATAGATAAACAATATAATCTATTACATATAATAAAATTGTAGGAAAGTCAAAACTGTACATTGAATATTTTTTTAAAAGAATACTTGAGGCGTGATCTACAATCGATATCGAAGCCAAAAATATAGTTTTTAGAATTTTTGTCTGTTTGTCTGTATGTATGTCCGAGGTAAACTCAAAAAGTACTGCATAGATTTACTTCAAATTTTGCATGAATTACTAACAGGTCGGGTCAACATATAGGCTTCATATCATTACGCTATCACTTAAGGGGGAGGAGCTGTGCGGAGTAAACGAAGTCCACGCGGACGAAGTCGTGGGCAACAGCTAGTATAGAATAAGGAAATATTTTTATACCCAAATATGTACTATTTTAATTACCGGAAAAAAGGATGACATACAGGTACGCCGTTACATCGATTTAGCTAGCTCGTATATTAGCGACAAGTTATAAATCCTGATAAGTTATAAATCCTGATGACGTTTAATTTATTCACAATTTATGGAGCAATACGAACGCAATCAAAGCTGATGTTTAATTTCGGCTTCTGTACTAGGTTTGGCCACAATCGAAACGCCTTTCAAGGTTTTTCTTAATATTTTATACCGGTACACGTTTTGTCATTTAGATAAATTTTAGTTTGCCTCCCTGTTTAGAGAAAATCTCACAAATACTTCGAATAAATTCTATATAATTTTATAGATAATTGCTTGCTCTGCCGGTATCAAAAACTAAAAAATATTACTGCTTTGGTTTTTGTAGATCAATTAATACAGGTATACATTAAGACACAATACAGCAATGGTGAAATGGGAATTCCACTATAATTATGAACCATTAAAATGTACCATTTCATCATTCCATTTTACACAACCACCCGCATACATCGGAATTGATCAAAAACAACGGCTGAAATGAACAATGCTAGTCAGTACTAGGGATGGGAGTTATAGCTACTTTGATTTCACTAGTGAAGTTATTTGTATTTTGTCACTGTTATATCACGTGAGATAAATCACAACCGTTATATTTTATTAGTTACGATTATTGTCACAGTGGGTTCATTTTATATTCCGTCTGTTAAATGTCACAGTGATAATGACTTGATATAGTTATTTATACGATTACAATTTATAAGTTACTAGCTGTTGCCCGCGAGTTCGTCCGCGCTTTGTTTACTCCGCTCCTACTGGTTGTAGCGTGATGTAATATAGCCTATAACCTTCCTCAATAAACAGGCTATCCAACTTCAGGTTCAGCAGTTTTCGACATTACCGCGTACAACCAACCAAACAAACAAACAAACTCTACAATTTTATAATATTAGTATAGATTACTAAAGAGAAATAGCGGTGTTGCTCAAATGATGTGGCTTTGTCTCTTTCCCACGATGGAATTCTGCGAATTATGTACTTAAGTAGTAGTTTGGCCCGCGTGACATTAAATCACTCTCGCGTTATATGTTAGAGACGGTTTCGATGCATATAACTTGTGTTACATGTGAATTATTTTATAACGAGTGATATACATATACGGTAGACGTAAGTGTAGCCCCAGTATAACTGAAAAACCACTCTGACACGCATTAAAGTTATTGCGGAGATAATAGGTAAGGCGGTGGAACCAAAAGGGGTGAGACGTTGCAGAACTTTACCAGCTAGTGTTCGCACTTCGCCTGTAACATACTTTTTAGTTTCTTTATGTTTTAGAAGTATGTTAATTTAAAGATTAAATAACGTACACTGTATGTTTAGGTATTATTAAAACAAAGAAATATAACTTTTTGTCTACTTTTAAATATTCAGAATTAAATTATAATTACTTTATGCAGTAGTACACAGAGTGGCTGTAATTATTTTTCTTATTTATGCTTTCAGGTGGCGATGGCCGGCGACTTCATCCTCGCTGTGGCGTCGATGATGATAGCTCGCTTGCGCAGCGATGAAGTCACACTTGTTCTTAGTCAGGTATATCTTTATAAAATTCGACCTCCGTATGTGTCAACAAGACTTGAAAAATCAATGGATTGATTTAAATTTTTAACACAACATACCATTTCTATATCAGAGGATTTTTATATACAATATACATATTATATCAAAGTTTAACTTGCAATATATACAAGTATATAATGAAAATAAGCCAGTTTTCTGTACTTAAAAGATAATTTAAAAAAAAAATTGACAGCTTCATTTCTTTTAACAATTTAATTTCCTTACTTTTCACTTATGGTGACCGTTTTGCCAATAAATGAGTACACGCATGCACTGCTTTATAAATTTAAAAATCTATAGTATGTATGTACTACGTCATGTACTTTTCCACTCTGAATTTTTCGAAGTTTGCGCATGGTAGAAATGTAAGTGTAACTAGCGTACATTCCTATACGCTTTAGAACAACACTCATCAGAACATACATATCTCATCTCGTTAGTAGGCCGTTTGTTGCTCCATCACGCAAACGACTGAAGGTAGTTAGATAAAATTTGTCCCGGAAAAATATAATTTTCGCTTCGGATTCATAATAAATTGTGATTATTATCACATAGCTGGCTGCGGCGCGCAGCTAGCACTTGATGTTAAATTAACTTTACGCAGTTTGCTACTGAGATTAGTTTCAAGAAGCGGAGTTATTAATTTTGTAGAATAAGTTACTTGTTGGCCGGAAATTACCATGTGTACATATAATTACTTACATTGAAATAAACATTTTATGTATTTTCATGATTTATGTAATTGAATTCAGTAATAACTTTTTACACGTAAATTTAACTTCTTTTGCGTTTTATATACAGTAACACCATAAAAACAAATAAATATAAAGATTAACCATGACGTCGAAAGATAAGTACATATTTTTATTTGCTGAAGAACATTACTTTTATGATACTAGAATGAGATGTGCCAGATATTTTGATAGATGCTTATCGTATCTTGGGATGCCAGTAGTGAAATTTAATCCAAACAGATTTTTTGTACAATTAGTTGAAATCAATGAAAATAAAGAATTTATTTCGTATTTATAGATAGATGAAGCTTTTTCGGTATTAAAAATAGCCTATATATTTATGTTAGAGCAGACAACCTGTGTATCAAATTTCACCGAACTCTGCTAGGTAGTAACATACAACGCGCGCGCAAACACACACGCACACACACACAGATATATATAGGTATATATATATATATCTGTGTGTGTATATGTAGTAGGATTGGGACTTGGTAACTTGAAAGATATTGTTCTGTGTAGTGTATAAATTCCAATAATTTAATTTGCGATTCCATAAAAAAGTACTTTAGATTTTTTAAACCTCAGCAAACTATTTTTTTTTCTGTTCCTAAAAATATACATTACCAGCGAAGTGTATTGTCCCCTCGCCGTATCTTACACATTATTAATGGCTTACACAACGTATTATATTAAATTGAATAGCATCCTGTCGCGGACAGCATTAGCCCCGAAAGGATATTTTGCAACAAACCCATGTTATCTATATTATTAATACTTATTTAACTAAAACGGTTATAGTCGTTAAATTCCGTATTTTTGTCATTATAGTTTCGTATCAGATATTTGCGTTCTTCTTACCAAATACGAAATGACAATGACATACAGAAAAGTATTGCAACTTCAATAAACATTCGAGTGGTCACGATTCCATTGCGGCATTTTATACACTTGTTTCTTGCGATAATCGAGACCGACAGTTTTGTGCCGTCCCTACCATGTCTCTACCTTCAAAGAGAACAGGGATGTTTAATCACTTTCACTAGATTCCTAACTACTGGCGCAGATTGGATTGATTAAAAAAAATCTCAATTACAATTGCCTAATCTGGGAATCGAATCTGGAACTTGTTCTTGATATCATGAATCTGATTCATGATAATAAATAATTTATGATTAATTATTTAGCTAAGTGTTTGTAGGTAGAAATTTTATGATGTACTACCTAAAAATATATTCCAGTTTCATCGAAGGTAAATCCAAGTTTTATTGAAGATAAGAAAATGTCATTACTTTCTTATGTTATAGAAAAGTAAACAATTAAATAGTGATGGGTATATTTATTTGTAATATGAAAAATGAATGTAAATAGTGCTTGAATGTGATATTAATATTCGTTTATATCGTTTATCTCGCATAATAGATATTAGAATTTATTTTTATCTAAATACTACAGTGGCACCACTTTCGCAAAATCGTGGAATCCTAGTTAAAAAAAAATATATATCAAATTATAAACTTGGAAGTGGTACCATCTGATCTGGTTAAAGTTGACATTTTTCAATCTACCATACTTTTAATTATTGTAAAAATGTTATACTATAAAATACCTTGTACCGGCCTACTCGGGTCATTCTGCTGTAAGTCGTGAAAGAATAAACATCTATGTACGTCAAACTGTCTGTTATTATGGCGGCTCCACATTAGTGCCGTGAATTCACACACGATTCCTCCACATTCATGGGATGCTCACAATCGTTCATGAAACCCGCCGCGAAATGGACGTAGAAGCTGCTGCCACAATAACTACATTTGCTGTGGCAACACATCACTGTTTACACGTACAAAACAAGAGAGTTATTAGAAAGCGTTGAAAAAAAAACATGCTGAATTTTTTTATATCATAAGATAGCAAACAAGCAGATGGGTCTCCTGATGGAAAGAGTCAACCATTGCCTATAGACAACAAAGATGTTAATGGTGCGTTGCTATCTTATGGCGAGGTCTTATGCCAATTGCATAAGTTTACCGGCTACCTTACCCTCCAAACCGGAACACGATAGCGACAAGCACTGACGCTATTGCGTCAGGAATAGGTAAGGCGGTGGTCGATGAATAAAATACATTGTAACTGATCAAGGTATGTTTGATATTGTAGTGAATTGACTAAGTATGATTAGAACTGCCATTATTAAGTATGTATATAAAATTAATTTTCAGACTCTTTATGGAGAATAAGTTATCAGAATTACGTTCTGAACCCAGTGGCGAATTTAAGAAATTTACTCTATGTCAACAGTAGACTTTGAGTATTTGCTTCAGAAAGTTTCTCTAATTGTTATTTCCAAAACCGATACCCAATTTAGATCTGCAATACCAGCAAGAATTCGTTTAGCCATAACACTACTCGTTACTACTACTTAGCACGCGCGCACTTACATCTGTACGCCTTTATAGTCCGGACGAAAGTGGCAGGGGGCCGCGAATGTTGAGGTGTACGCGTGAACGCCGCGCTAAGGGGGCGCGAATCCTTTCTCGCGGGACAAAATACCGACTCTGGTCGAGGAACAGGCGCGAACGCGCGTGAACAACGCGAAAACCGTCCACATTCACGTTCACGCCTAGCCTGTTCACGGAGCTTCACGGCACTAATGTGGAGCCGCCATTAAAAACGAACCTGACAATAGATAGATGCCTTGTGGTCTAGGGGTAGCCTGTTCGGCCCAGATCATGAGGTCCCAGGTTCGAACCCCAGGTCACGCAAAGCCGTTGTTGAGGTTTTATCGAGGTTTTTCTCGAAAACCTAACATCTCGTAACAGCTCGGAGCTTGGCGGAGTAGTGTATTACCACTCCCGTGCTTTGGTTGAGCATGAAAAGCTGTCGGTCCTGGTTATCACTAGAAAAAGTCGATAATCGTTAACATGTCGCTATATGCGGCGATGAAAATCACTACTTATCTCGCTAACCGACAAATCGGTGAATCGCGGTGAACCGGAAAGTCTATAAACGTTCGGTTTACTCTGCATACCCCGCAAGGGTACCTTTTACCTTTTTTTCTAAATAGATAATATATATAGTAGGTACATACATTTATTAATTACGTGTTCAACAATACGTACGTTACGTGTACAATAGGTACGTGTTCTTGGACCTCAAATCACGAATGCGTTGTAATTTAATTACATTAATCGAACCTCTCATTCAATGGCGTATTTTATAATTGCAGTTTTGTTTGGCCTCTAAATTTGTATTCAAATTAATGTTTATTGTCCACATAATCGCCAATTCAATACTTAACATCTAATAAATTATTTATTGTTTTTCTTTGTTTCGAGCGGTGTGTATTCCTTCGATTTCTCAATCTAGCAATATAAAATTTTACATTTATGAAAAGTTTTGCTTAAGAGTGTGTATTATTTATACTAGTTAGTCGTTTGTGTTGTTTTGGCATGTTTTAGATTGAGCAAAAAAATTAAAGACAAACATCAATATTTAACTATATTTTGTTTGTACTATACTTTGCCGTAGTGGCCTTTGTTATACATGGTGAAAATTTCAAGATATTGAGCAAAAAACATGGAAAACGTCGATAATCTCGTTTTTGTATAGAAACCCTCTTTAATTTTAATTTTTTTTAAATTATTTCCACTTGCTATTTTAGTGCCCTTAATACAATTTGTGTGAAAATTTCAAGTGACGTTGACGGAGGCTCACTAATAGACTTTTAATTTGATACGTAATTTTAAAAACGAAATGTAATTGTTTGATTCCAACTAATGCTTAAATAGCCAGAGACCCGCGATAGAAATATGCTATCACGCCAGTTGTCTTTTAGATGTAGACAGAGTACGGCGATTAGTTGTTAAACATTTAGGTTCCCATGGATAAATGAATGAAAATTTAGAAAAATCTGTCGGAAATTTCTAGTTAATTAAACCTGTGTGAAGCCGTGGTAGGACGCTAGTTGTTAATAAAAATACATTTAACTTTCAAAGACGTAACATAAAAACAATTGTAATGGTTTGTTTTAATTAATAAAATGTAAGCTTTTATTTTATTTTCACTTTTTTGCTTTCACTCACAGAATATATACTCTAATATATTTCACGTAACATGGGTCATTGTCATAGAACATCTGCCGTTCTGCCAGACAGTTCGCTAAAGGCGAGTGATTGTCTATACGACTCACTGTCATTGTGACCTAACAAGGGTTCTGCAACGTCTCGCCCGGGTCTGGTACCTCCGCCTTACATATTCTTGCTGCAAAAGCGTCAATGCTTGTCACTGTCGCGTTCTGGTTTGGAGGGTACGGCAGTCGGTAAACTTATGAATTTGAAATTTCCCGCCGCACGGGTAGCAACGTAACATTTATCATTATCTATTGGTGTCTATAGACGTAGGTTGTCTCTGTTAATTAGGTGAGCCATCTATTTATTTGCTACCTTATGATATAAAAAAAATATAATCTGCCTTTTTGCCAGGCAGTTCATGAAAGGCAAACGATTGGCCAAAATTGTCACTACCATCGTGTTTATTAGATGACTAGCTGTTGCCCATGACTTCGTCCGCGCGGACTTCGTTTACTCCGCACAGCTCCTCCCCCGTAGGTGATAGCGTGATAATATGTAGTCTATATGTTGACGCAACTGTTAGTAATATTCATGCAAAATTTGAAGTAAATCCATGCAGTGCTTTTTGAGTTTACCCGAACATATATGCAGACAAACAGACAAAAATTCTAAAAACTATATTTTTGGCTTCCATATCGATTGTAGATCACGCTCCAAGTATTCTTTTAAAAATATTCAATGTACAGTTTTGACTTTCCTACGATTTTATTATATGTATAGATGTATAGATTATATATATTCGCCCTGGTTTGATTCTACGGCTCCGACCGCAATAGTGTCAGCGCTTGTCACTGATCCGGCTTAGACAAGGCAGTGTTTACTTTACATGGATGAAAAGTCATCAACGACATATTTGGTGTTCATAGCCGATGATTATCTCTCTTCATCAGTAGAGCCATTTGCTAGTTTGCTACATTAAAGTAAACTATCTTTACGCCCATATCCCCGTAGATGTAACCAGAGGCACAACCAGTGCACCCACAATTAGCCTTAGGTACTTAGTCCCACAATGTGAGAGGTGGCTAGCCTCTCCGGGCACTATTCCGATCCCGGACAAAGTTGTTTTTATTTATCAAAAAATTAAAAAAAAACACAATTTTTTAATTGCCCGATCCGGGTATCGAACCCGGGACCTCATGTGTTCAACGCTGCCATCGGACCACTAGACCACAGGCTTACAATATTTGACCTGAAAAAAAAATTTGTTAATAAACTATTATTTTGTTGTTTGCAGGTAGTAACTGATTTGGTCCAGGGAGAATTCATGCAACTCGGAAGCAAGGAGACAGAAAACGAACGGTTCGCGCATTACCTCACAAAAACGTACAGGAAAACAGCATCGCTTATCGCTAATTCAGTTAAAGCGGTAATTATATTTATGTTATATTAATTATAATATCTGGTTGATTTTTCACATATTTTTGAAAAGGAGCTTTTCTTGGACCTGGAACCTTGATAAATTGATTCCTTGACCCGAAAAACCCCTAATTTGTGACTTTCATGAAAATCGTTGGAGCCGATTCCGAGATTCCAATTATATATACAGGGTATAACAAAAATAAGCACTAACTTTCAAGGGTATACGTGTACATGAACTAAACAAACACCTGGTAAAATATTATACCAAAAGGCACACATTTTTTGTTTCATATAAATTTAGTAAAATAAGAAATTAAAGTTTATTTTCACACCCCTACCTTGAAGATGGAAGTGATGTGACGTCAGCAACACGTTGAATGAATAGCGTGACGCACACATAGACATGAAGAATACCGCGTACTTGTACTTACACACATTTAATAAGCAATTTTTTACATATCACTTTCGTCACTGATTAATTATTATACATTAATCCAAATTCACTATTTACAGGCAATAATAAAACAACACTGTCTTCAAATTAATTTAAAAGTAAGGTTCAAAATGACCACCACCCTTCTCAATGCAAAGAGCATTCTGCGTAACATTGATAACCTTACATTATGCAACATATGTGGGGTTATGGACCTAAATGCTGCATTAATTTTACCTTCCATCTCTTCACGTGTATGACATTCCACAGAGTAAACTTTATTTTTCACATAACCCCATAAAAAGTAGTCTAGGCACGTGAGATCTGGAGAACGAGGTGGCCAAGGCACCGGGCCACTTCGACCTATCCACTCTGCAAATCGATCGTTTAAATAATCACGCACAGGGCGTGCAAAGTGAGCGGGTGCTCCATCGTGCTGAAAAATTATATTACGGTATACATTCAGTGGAAGATTTTCCAGATGTTCTTCTAAATCCTCTCTCAGGTGTTGTAGGTACCTTTGAGCGTTAAGACCCTGAGGTAAAATAGTCGGCCCCAAAACATAGTCCCCAACGATGCCTGCCCAGACATTAATTCTCCACTGGTGCTGAAAGCTACTTTCACTCGAGGCATGCGGGTTATTATGTGCCCACACATGCTCGTTGTGCAAATTGAGCACACCATTTCTTGTGAAAGAAGCCTCATCTGTCCATAAAATATTAAAAGCAAATTCGGGATTTGCTTCAGCACGGTTCTGGTACCACCTACAAAAGTCCATTCTGGGCATATGGTCTGCAAGTCCTATCTCCTGAGTCCTTGAAAAATGGTAGGGATGTCGTCCATCATCCTGCAGAGTACGCCACACCACCATATGGTTTACATTTAACATAGCACTGCATCGGCGTGTGCTGGTCCGAGGATTCTCGTCAAAATGATTTAGAATCCGAGTCTCAATAGCAGTACCTACTCTTGAATTAGGACGTCCAACGTTTCGTTCGCGGTGGAAGGAACCAGTACGCTGAAGTCGTAAACACATGTTACGGAATACTGAGTACGGAGGTAAATGACGTTGTTCTGCTGGTGGCCTTCCATCAATAAACCGTTGTCGGTAAATCTCCCTCGCTTCATTAATGCTACCATTCCTAGCAGCACCAACACATAGCATCATTTCGTAAAATTCACTATTAGTGTAAAGGTGACGGTCATTATTATTTCTACGTGGCATTTTTAAAATCGCGATTTCCAATCAATGGGTATTAAGTAAGATTCATAAAAAATCGGCAATAATAGCAATAGTTACGCTCTCCAAAGACAAACGGCAACTGAATAAAAAAATAAAAATTCCTTTACAATTATCTAGGTACTTTTCCGAACTAATTAGGGTTCAGTGAAACAAATTTAAAAATAATCTTCTTCATCTTAGAGTTTATTCCGGTTATTCTCCACGCTTGCGCTAGGAACGAGTTTGAGTTTGCCGTAGCGACTGTCGTCTAACCTCCGAACCTCTCTGGAGGAAGCCGGTGCCAGGACCTCTTTCATTGTACAGCAGTCAGGTTGTCTTGGGTCCCGAAGGTGGTGGTGGGACCCCTTGCACCATAAATAAAAAAAAAAACAGTAGCAGTCGTGGGACTGCCGATAGAAGTGAAAACGGAACTATTAAGTTGAGAGTAATTAAAACTATATGCAAAACATAGCTATAGATATACTATTATCATTAGCATGTCGGTAACGCGAAACGAGGATTTTACCCTCTACCAAAACGCTCAACGCGCCTAAAGAAGTTTTCACTTCAAAAATCATTTCCCGTGTTAGTTTGAGTGCCTTAAGAAGAATTACCCTCCATTCTACCAGGCGAACTGAGAATCGAACCCAGTACCTTACGAAGAAACGCCTAAACCGGCATCACTCTTATCATAAAAGTGACAAAAATGTTGACTAAAACTATACGGAACTACATATTAGTATGATTTTACATAAAAACAAAATGGCAGAAAAAAGGGAGTGTCTTGTCTCTTTCCGAAAGTGGTCTTTTCGCCAATCAAAGCGTTTCGTTGCACTTTGTATAAGCCGCAAAACACGTGTAAGTTCTAAAGGCCTGTACAAACGACCGGCGGCGGCTTTAAAGTTAACTTAATACTTTTTCATTTCCAGTATGATAAACAATATTTTGATGAAAAAGATTAATTTTTCTGAATGAATGAACAGGTTGATATGTAATCCCGGCAATCGCTAAAATTAGCAATAGTTTTCGTTGGTTTCGCTTGCGTGGTTTATTTTTGACATTCACAAAAAACTCTAACCACGCGTGCGAAGCCGCGAGCAACGGCTAGTATTTTATAAAATCTTTGATCTAAAATGTAATCAAAAAAACGTAGTCAAAAATTATCTTTTTCCTGAAATAACTACTACTTAGAAAGGTCTTGCCAATTTCTCCCGTGAAACAGCTTTGCTGTGTTTCGGAGAGAAGGGCAAGACAGGCACTGTAATTACTGGCACCGAGACTTAACATCTTATGTCTCAGGATCTTAACATCTTATGTCTCTAACACATGAATGGAATACCTGGGCTAGTTCCAGCCCAGGTATCCCATTTTTGTTCATTAGCGACGTCGACCACTTACCATCAGGTGGCACGTCTGCTAGTTTGCCTATCTCAATAACATAAAAAAAGGTAAGAAGAGGCGCACCTAAAACAAACTTTAGGTAGGTACTAAGTTCCATCAGCCATGTAGTGATAGTGACAAACGAGCCAACAACTCACCGGGAACATTCCGATTCTTGACATTTTTTTAGCAGTGCTAGCCATGTCAAATTTCATATGTAACGAAAATTAATTTGCGCAATTAAAATTCCCGCGGAAAATATTCAGTAGTGTGTGTGAGCAAGGCCTTAAGTCGTGCGCTTGGTTTAGACCGCGTTGCGCCGCGTTGAGACGCCTAGCGCGATGTCGGTAATACTTCAAATCAAAGGACTTCTAGGCTAATCAATGCGTAGGTTTATTTGTCAAAAATGCTTATAAAAGGTTGTGTTGTGTCTTAATTCTTAATGATAATGCATATTTATTTTGCGAAGTGTCGTGTTATCAACGAGAAAGTTTTACTAAGTTTTTAGAATTGTGTGTAAAAAAAGTGATAATAGCTATGATTTACCTGCTCAAAAACTAATTACCTATTTAGACACCTTGTTATGTGAAGTTAGAAGCAAACAGGGTAGGTACTAGAGGTAAGTATTATGCCATTAAAACAGTTTGTAAGTTGAAACCATGCCAGATAATACATTGTAAAATGCCTATGAATCACGGAATAGATTTAGGTACCTACACTGAAAACACATGTGAATAGTTGACTTTGAAGGTGGATATTGTGTGATGAAGT
The DNA here is from genome assembly GCA_036924255.1 of Apodemia mormo. Taxonomy (NCBI): domain Eukaryota; kingdom Metazoa; phylum Arthropoda; class Insecta; order Lepidoptera; family Riodinidae; genus Apodemia; species Apodemia mormo. The sequence goes on along the minus strand of JAUPFN010000009.1, from coordinate 16,742,774 downwards.
AATTTATGTAATGTGTTTTCATAACAAAAAGATACCTTAATTAGTTATATTGGATTATTTGCCACGATTGTTTTAGAATGTATGTACCAAACTAATAGTTTCACTCAGAGTTAGAAATAATAATCCAGGTCACAATAAATTTTAGGTACACAGCTGATATAATTTTGTTGCCAGGCGGGAGATTTTCCTGCATGAAATGCCTAATAGCCGCAGGTTTGCCTTACGTAAACTAGGTATGAGACTACTAGGTAGGTATTTACGATTAATAAAATTTTATGAGATTTTTTTTATTGAATATGAGTATAGTAATTAATAATTATTTTAATATGATCGTAATATGCTATCGAGTGACACCAATAGTCGGACAGTGTTTTTTTTAACATAATGTAATAATTATGGCTATCAAAACCCAGTTAAGTTACCTATGAATCAAATTGTCCAGCCTGGTAATCAAACTAAGGACCCTCATGGGTTTATTCCAAAATCAGTCCTGGTAGAAAAAAATATAAAAAAACTCTTTAAATAATATCTACATTATTTACTCTGTCAAGTAATTAGTACTTTGTTGTGCGTCTAGCAGTTCATTGACATCTATCATATGATTGTGACCTTTCATAGCTGCGTAAACCGTGCGCGTACGTTACTGCGTGCTATACTTCAGGGCTGCCACAGATCATTTTGAAAAAAAACTTTGACATTCATTTTCTCAGAAATTTCATAGTTTTTATTTATTAAAAATGTATAATTAAAGAGCTAACCACACATCCTGAACGCTCCTTCAGTATTAGTGCTTATTTTTGTTATACCCTGTATATCTAGGTCTCCTGATGGAAAGAGTCAACCATCGCCTATAAACACTAAGGATGTTAATGGTGCGTTGCTATCTTGTGGCGAGGTCTAATGCCACATGCATAAGTTTAGCGGCTACCTTACCCTCCAAACCGGAACAGGACAATGACAAGCACTGACGCTATTATATATGAATAGGTAAAATAATCAAAATAGCACCCCTAGTTTCTACAATTCCTTGCAAAAACTAGGCGTGCTATAAGTTTAACGTTTGTATTATTTGTGTCTGTGACGACATAGTTCCTAAAGGGATGGTCCAACCTGAGTAATGATTTTTTTCAAATATCGATGATAGAAAGCGGGATGATTCGGGATTCTGGATGGATCTGACTTAAAGCAATCTGGATAATCTGCAGACATCCCTAACTCCTCGATTACAATAAATTTATTCTCTTTTGGCTTATTTTCACAGAGTTTAATGCTATGCAAATAATGCACATAAAGCAGGAAGGTGCCTTAAGTATAATGGAATGTGTAGGTTTTTCACATTTTTAATTAAGAGTTATTATATTTAGAAAGTACGGCAGCTCCTTGACTAAGTTCCTATATTATACATTTAAAATTTTATTATTTAGTGTTGTCGTAAGAATGTTGTTAGTTTATAGCGTATTGTTTCATTATATTCATTAAGCTATTGTTATCTTCTGTAATTTTATTTCAATTTTATGTTAAATGTAAATGTGAGTCTTTTATATGGAAACTATTTAAATTTGTGAATCCCCGAGATCCAGTATATAAGCTCGTAATTTTAAATATTGGTGTAGGATCAAATTTTTGGAATCACCAAGCCGCCATTTTGAAAAAATCACTTCGAATGAAAAATAGATAAATAACTTTTTTTCAAATTATTTTTTTTTTTTCTCATGAGTGACCATTTCCTAAATTCCTATATATATATATATATATATATATATATATATATATATATATATATATATATATATATATATATATATATATATATATATATATATATGTATATAGAGAACTCCATTATTGTCAAAGTACAATTTTTTATGAGACATCGTTACACAAATTTCTAGAACGGCGCCTCAGTGTCTAGCGGTACCAGCTTGAGTATAGATGCGCGAGGTTATTGGCTCGAATCGTGAGTCGTGTAATAGGTTCCGAGAATTTTGTCAGAAAAATATAACTTGGTTGAGACTAGGTTGTAGAATACGTGAATAAGTTACCCGATTCGAGATTTTTAGAAGAGAGAAGACGAGCTTCTCGTCAAAACGAAGCTGTTTTAATTTCAGCTTGATATTTAAAAACTAGAATTGTTCCTGGGACCACGGTCTGTTTACTTTTAAAAATATCCTATTAACATATTCTACACTTTGATCGTCGGCACTTAGAGAAACTCCCATTTCAATACAATATTTATCTCTAAATACAATTATATAATTCTAAAGTATATCAGTAAATGTCATAATCTAACTGGTTCCACTCACATGACTAAGACATTAACAATTATTGAGTTAGCAGTTTATTGTGAAACAGTAAAAGCACGGTAATATTGTCTATACAGTATTCCAACGATAAGACGATGTGTTGTTTTTTTAACAATAACTGCGCGATTTTTTTTACTAAAAATAAGTTCCATTAGGTACATATTTAATATTACGAGTGTAATTAAATCTACCGATCAAAAAACAACACGCATTTCAATTGAACACTTCCTATTCAATTCACAAAGCATTTTATTTGTATATATATAAAAAAAAAATATTTAAAATCACAAAACTAAATGGAAACACAAAGTGGGCAAAAAATGTAATTAAAATGCTGGAGGCGGGCAGCCCTATTGCATGTTTACGTACCGCGTGGCTGTAGATATTTATTTCAAAGATACGGCCGAGTTACAATACTGTATAGATAATATTACCGTGGAATAATAATAATTAATAATATTAATATTTATCTTTCAATGCACTTTTAATTGCATTAAAAAATAAATATTGTGTCCCGACAACATTTTTGGTTGCCGTTAATCGAATCCATATTCTTACTATCTCATAAAATGCGCTGATGTAGTCAGTCAATCTGGCAACGACGAGGTCAACGAGGCAATCTGTTATCCATACTTAACTCTGTCTTACTTCCTAATTTAGTATTGTAATAATATTATAAATGTGAAAGTATGTTTGGATGGATGGATATATGTTTGTTTTCACACAGAACCCTCGTACACAAAAACTCCTGAATCGATTTGGATGTGTTTTCACACAAAAACGGCCGAATCGATTTGGATGAAATTTGGCATACCTGTAGATGATGACTTGGAATAGCACATAGGGTAATTTTTATCCCAGAAAAATAAGTTAATGCCGAGGGGTTCTATAAAAACTTTTATAATGCACCGGGATGCAGGGCGCAGCTAGTAGGTAATACTTACAAAGTAACTATTTAGTAATCTGTGGTAATATTATAAACGCGAAAGTCTGTCTATATGTTATTCTTTCATAGCTAAACCGCTGAACTCATTTTTATGAAGTTTGGCATGGAGATAGATGAATTTTCCAAAAATCAATCTTTAAGGAGCTGAAATAGGGGACGAAAGTAAATAGAAAAATAGTAAATAGAAAAACTATATCGACGACATGTTAATTTATTCGCGGACGTAACTGTGCAGGTGAAGCTGCGTCGATCAGTTAGTAAATCATAAAACACACGTCGCGTTGCCTATTTGCTAAGTTGTAGCAAAAAGTAGTTTCGCCACGTGTAAATTACATATGACAGTCAGGGAAATCCTATTCGTCTGTATGTATGTCGAAGTATCCATTTGCATTGTTAGAATTCATTTAAAGTTTAAATTACATAAACATACACGGCTTGAATAAGTTTGTATATCTAGCAACATTGTAGTGAGTAATTAAACATTGCCTGATCGTAAGTACATTTTTCCTATGAGTATGAATTTTTTATACGAGGGTCAATAAAATTTTCAGAAGCCGACATCGCATTAGCAACTAACTTATTGTGTTTCAAATGTCTATGGACAGTATTCGCTCGTACGTCTGCAGATACTATAACTAAACATGTTCGTTTACATAATACTGCAAAAAAAACAGAAAAACTGAACTCGTAATTCAAAACGAGAATTCTACGAAAAGCTAAACTTATTTCTAGGAAATTAATGCGTTTCCTTACTATGTTGTCGATACATTACATAATAAGTCTGAAAATAAATCGTGTCTGTTATCATGTAAGAATCTATGAACTTTATAACGTAGTCATAGTCACCATTGCAGTAAATTTCCTATTTCAGTATATTCTAAATCTATTAGACTATGCAAACTAAATGTATCAATATCAAGCGTCAAATACTACATTGCTATAAACCCACAGTTTGCCTATATGTGTAGGTCTGTGTAATAGAACCAATAACCTATAACGTTTGAAATATAAATAAATTATTTTAATGGTCATTATTTGTTTTATTGATATATAAATGTTCTACGCAAAAACAGATTTTCGACAAGATTTTTTTAATGTAAATTTTCAAACCCCTAAAATACTACCTCAATGCATAAAAATATTTATATTCGACTCCACATGTGCCTTGTCCTACCGGCTAACTTAAGTCAAAAATTTTATTGCTTTTTGTACATTGTTTTTTTTTAAAAATGACTTTAAATCTTGCGTTTAAGGTTAAATATGCAAAAACATGTTTATGCCATAACTATAAACTTTTTAGACTGAATTAGCAACAGTTTTGAGTGTCAGTTTTGTTCGGAACTATGTATCTTAGGTATTTTATATCAATGGCTATAACGCTATAAATTATGTTATAACGTCTAGCCTCTACGGTCTAGCACAGGGATGGGGAAACTACGGCCCGCGGGCCATCTCCGGCCCGCGAAGCGTCTAAAACCGGCCCACGACCATGAAACAAAAATCATTCATTCATCAAAAAAAATTGAAATTACTTTCTTTTTCTAATAGTTATTTTGTAATATTGCATAATAAATTCGTGTTTCAGAAAACTTATATCAAAATTTTTATTTCATTAATTAAATCCCCTGATTTAATTAATGAAATAAAAATTTTGATGGGGAAATTTTTTTGTTATAAATAGAGCCAAAAATGCAACAACTTGGCCCGCCATATATTTTGTTAGTAAATATTGGCACACGAACGAAAAAGTTTCCCCATCCCTGGTCTAGCACGTTACTCGTTAGTTCGCGTAGTTCGTAACTTCGTAGGTTATCATGATCTAACTACGGCCTACGCTAGCCGCTAGGTATATAGCGTGGCGTTATGTTAGAGCGCCGAATGCAAATCTAAATAGCGTACGCTTAACGTTGAGTATACATAGCGCGCTATAATTTAACGCTATGCATTATATTAACCAACATTACTTATAGTGTGATGTTATAATACCTTTCAAAGTAGAACACAATAGTGAGAAGTTTTGATGTAATTGCAGCAGGAACAGGAAAAAGAACGTAACGCGTTATAATTTAAAAAATAATGTATCTAAACGGTAATTGAGATATAATAGAGATAAGCCCATTTTTTTCGTTGCATCTTCTTAGTGCCCATCCGGTATAAAAATAAAAAATATTCATCCGTCAGAACTGTCTCTTTGAATTTGTCTGTTTTATAGCAAATTATAATGAAAATGCAAACGTATCTTATGTGAGGTAAGCGTTTACCATAAACGTCATATGTGCTAATGATGTTTGCCTTCCTAGTGACAGGGTATATAGGTACTTACGCAAGCCTACCGACTGTCTCACCTTCCAAATAGACACAATATTTGCATGTATTAAAGCTATGGCGAAAGGAATAGGCAACGCCGTGGTAAATAACCATTTGACGATAGCCGGCGTTGGAGATCGCAATTCATCTCGCCAGTCGCCAAACTAGTGAATCGTATTATTCATTCATTTTTATTCATTCCCTATCGCTGCATTTTACCGACCTGATAACGGTCATTGACTATTTCTAGAGATAACTGGGACTGACGGCATTACGTGCTCATCCGAGTCGCTTTAGTGCTAATACGTCATTTGGATGGTTATGCATAGATGAATATGCACATACATGATTTATGTACATCTATGCATACACATATTATATACAACACTAGAAAACACAATGTAAATAAATACAAACTTGCGTATACTCTTCAATGAATTCAGAAAACCATTCAAATTAAAAATATAATAAAGAAAATTTAGTTACAAATCCAGATTGATGCGGTGTATTCCATTTGTGCTCTTTCTACAGCTTATACACTTCTACTAAAAAAACTAGTGAATCGTAGTATCTAGAAGAAGATATTCAAACTTGTAGTATAACCACTCCCGGATCTTGTGCGGTGTTAGCAGAGAAAACCGAACGACTACAGACTTCCAGTTCATCACGATTGACCAGTTTGTCTGTTGGCGAGATCAGTGGTGAATTTTATTCATTCCCCATCTCTGCATTTTACCGACCTGATAACGATCATCCACTATTTCTAGAGATAACTGGGACTGACGGATTTACGTGCTCATTCGAGGCGCGGGACTGGTAACACGTCATTCGTCAGACATTTTGGATTTTCGAGAGAAACTTCCGTCATTCGTCAGACTCTGAGATGCTATTGAGATTTTGGATTTTCGAGAGAAACCTCCGTCATTCGTCAGATTCCGAGATGCTATTAAGATTTCGGATTTTCGAGAGAAACCTCCGTCATTCGTCAGACTCCGAGATGCTATTGAGATTTTGGATTTTTGAGAGAAACCTCCTTCATTCGTCATACTTCGAGATGCTATTGAGATTTCGGATTTTCGAGAGAAACCTCCATTATTCGTCAGACTCCGAGATGCTATTGAGATTTTGGATTTTCAAAAGAAATCTCCGTCATTCGTCAGACTCCGAGATGCTATTGAGATTTTGGATTTTCAAGAGAAACCTCCGTCATTCGTCAGACTCCGAGATGCTATTGCGATTTTGGATTTTCGAGAGGAACCTCCGTCATTCGTCAAACTCCGAGATGCTGTTGAGATTTTGGATTTTCGAAAGAAACCTCGAAAAAACCTCAATAACACTTTTGCTTGATCCGGGGCTAGAACCCGGGACTTCATGATTTGAACCGAATAGGCTATCCCCTAGACCACGAAACCTTGTACTGTTTTTACTATAATGTCTTAATCGCATCCTATATTTTAAACAAGCAATTCTTGTATATTCGTATGAAATCGGTTTTTCCGAAACAGATCTACCTGTTTGACGAAATTTTGTATTGAGACGAAAATTGGTTTAGGTAAGTTTTATCTTCGTGCATCATGTATCATCTTTTTTCACATAAAAAAATCCTAGCCAAGCTAGTTAGAATTTGTTAATGGTGATTTGTAGTCCCGAAGGTGCCTTAATACGAGATAGCAGTTGGAAAAATTTAATAAATATTAATATAATCAAACAATAAAAGGGTTATAAATAAATAAATACATTCTGAAAATGGAGTTTTACCAAGTGTCCACGTTGTCTAGCGTTGAAAGGTCTCCTTTCAACGCTAAATATCTACTGACCTTTCACATCGTATCGCTTGTTAAAAGGATTGCCCCGATGTTCTGAACACATTACGTACTGTTTGAATACGATATAAATAATAAAATTTGAGCCGACGTGAAACGATAGCTGATGTGAAACATAGAAACTGTTTTGTCTAGAAAATATGCATGAAATGGCTCTCCTAAATATGGTGAAATGAAAAACAAAATATTCATTTTAATAATTTAAATTGTTATTTATGCATAAAATATGTATTTAGTGTGTGTACAAGCAGTACGCACGGCCTCATGCCATTTGGTGCCACTACATACAAGCCAATAAATGTTGTTACACATCATAAATCATTACATAAATTATTATAGTTGTTTTTTTTCTTCAAAAAAATAATGAATAGTTTGTAAACTATTACTGCTGCAAAATTCAATATCATGTCAATACCTTTGACGGGTAGGCAGAGCGGAATATTGTAAATTATAAGTTTCATTCTGGTAATTACTCTAGTGTATAAATATTTGTTTTCTACTGTATCTTTACAAATGACGCGTTGATGAGTAATAAGTAAATACTATTAAATTACTTACGTATTTAAAATTGTTGTATTAAATGAAACAATATAATAATAATAATAATAATAATAATAAGCCTCCCAAAATCCAACCCTACGTCCGTGCCGACCATCAGGCCACGTGGGAGGCGGACAACGTAATATTATCTACTTTTATGGCTAACAGGGCTCTGGTAACTTTTGATGATGAATAGACGAATACAGAAAGCGCGAATAGGGCCGCTGCCTGGGGGTGATCGCCAGGGCCCGTCTGGAGCTGGCGCTGGACGTGGCAGCATGCGGGACGCCAGACAGAGACTGGCCCATCCAACTGGCCAGTCCGTCTCTTCACCATCGCCATCAGATTGCTTGGCGCAAGCGAGTTCTAGGACTCTGCAAGATGTGCCCGCTACTGATGGCATACGTCGCATGAGATGGACTCGTAACCAAAATGAAAACATCATGCGAGCGTATTATAGAGCGACTGGGTCGGAAACTAACCGAACAGGCTATAGAGCAAGGTTGTATAACGAGTTCCACTTATTAGAACCTCTACTTAAGGTAACCGAGCAGAATTTAGCAGACCGTGTCCGTTTCATTCAGCGATCTCACATATTCAACGCTGAAGAACTGGAACAAATAAAGCATACTTCTGTCCCGATGGTCTCTTCGTCGGAAGTCTTAACGGTGGATGCATTACCTCGAATTGCTACTAGTGCAGTGGTGACTATACCTAATGAGCGGTCAGAAGGGGAGGACATTGGAGAAGTTTCCCAGGACGTAGAAAAGATTAGGGGAGTATTAGGGGAGGTGATTCGAGAATATCGCAATAAATCTTTCGAAGAAAGACCGCATATACCGCGGATAAGACTCACCACGGCGAATCGGAAGGTTGTTGAGGCTGTAAATAAACTGTTACCGGACTATTTAAAGAACAGCACCGGACTTGGCGATACAAACTTAGTTCTTTATAGTGCCGCTGTTACGGTCTGTCGAATAATTGGAATTAAAATGATTCCTCATACACGACCGCACCGAGGGACAAACCGCGGAGCTGGTTGGAAACAACGAATTGAGGAACGTATCGCCAAGACAAGAGTCCTCATCGGCAAACTGATCAGCTTCAAATCAGGTAATACCAGACCCAAAGTAATGCGCTTTGTTAAGATAGCTTTCGCTGGGACTGGCGTAAATTTGGAAAAGCCAGATATACAGAGAAACTTGACAGAGCGTATAGATGTGCTAAAGCAAAAGATTGCAGCGTGGAGTCAACGGATACGAAGATACACGGAAAGAGGGACGCGCTATCACCAGAATCGTCTCTTCATGAGTGACCAAAAGAAGTTCTACAGGATACTAAATCACGAAGCTTCGGACTCTGATGGTACTTGGCCGGATCAGGCTGAAACTATTATGTTCTGGAGAAACCTGTGGTCGCAACCAGTGGAGCATGAAGAAAGTGAGTGGGTGAACGACGTCGAGGAATCTTGCAACCAGATAATACCAATGAGCCCAGTGCTAATAACACAAGAGGATGTACAAATTGCAATCCGTAAAACCCCAAACTGGAAAACTCCAGGGAGTGACAGATTGCACTTCTACTGGATAAAAGCTTTTACAGAGTGCCACACAAGCTTGGCGTCGCAGTTCCAGGACATTCTACAGAGGAGTATCTGTCCAAACTTCCTTACTGATGGGATCACTCACCTTGTTCCAAAAAACAGCAGGACCACGGACCCTTCGCAGTACCGCCCCATAACTTGTTTAAACACTACTTACAAGATATTAACATCTATTATTGCTAGTAAGATAATGGTGCATATCAACAACAATAATATCCTAGCTGAAACTCAAAACGGTTGCCGCGGCGGTAGTCGTGGCTCAAAGGAGCTCCTTCTAATTGACGCGGTTATAGGTCAACAGGTTAAACGGAACAGACGTAATCTTTCGGCTGCCTGGATAGATTACAAAAAAGCGTTTGACTCGGTACCACATACATGGTTAAGGAAGGTTCTCGAGCTATACAAGATAGACAGTAGAATAAGAGACTTCCTCTATACCTGTATGAGTCAATGGAGTACGACGCTGTGTTTATCCAGACAGCTAATGTCGAACGCCGAAGACCGAATTTTAATAAAAAGGGGAATCTTTCAGGGCGATTGTCTGAGCCCGCTTTGGTTTTGCCTGTCTCTAAATCCACTTAGCCATCTTCTGGATAAGTCAGGGACAGGTTTTCAGTTTCGTAGAGGTGGCCCTCGACTATCCCACCTTTTCTACATGGATGATTTAAAGCTTTTCGCTCCAAATTCCGCAATGCTAATTAAGCTGCTAAACATAACACTAAAGTTTAGCAGTTCTATTCGCATGGAACTTGGGATCGAAAAGTGTGCAACTATCCATGTACAAAGAGGCCGGATTATTGATTCTCAAGAACTGCCAACTTCGGAATCAATAAATCTGAGGACACTAACCGAAACAGAAACATACCGATATCTGGGTATGTCGCAAACTGTAGGGGTAAAGGAGGCAGAGATGAAACAGTCGGTTTGTGAGGTGTTTTGGGAACGCCTGAGGAAAGTTCTGAAGAGCTATTTGTCCGGTGTTAACAAAGCACATGCGTTTAACAGCTGGGTCATGCCTGTACTCACATATACCTTTGGCATACTCAGATGGTCTCAGACCGAACTTGACGCCCTGGATAGAAAAGTTCGCACCACTTTAACTTGCCACAGAATGCACCATCCACGTTCATCCACGATGAGACTGTACTTACCCCGAAAATGTGGTGGCCGAGGTTATATGAGTGCCAAAACAATGCACAATAGGGAAGTATGCAGCCTCCGTGATTACTTCCTATCAAAGATTGAAAACGTGGTGCATAGGGAAGTTATAACGTGTGATAAGGGACTTACCCCCCTGTCATTAGATACTGAAAATTGGCAGAAACCGGAGTTGCTTAGCGTCAAGGACCGAGAGTCTGTATGGAAGGGTAAAGAGCTACACGGGAGATTTTATAAAGTACTTCATGACCCACAAGTAGACAACGAGGCCTCCGTGCACTGGTTACGTTTTGGGGATATATTTGGTGAAACCGAAGGTTTTGTCTGTGCAATACAAGATCAGGTTATCAAGACGAACAACCACAGGAAATACATTCTGAAGGACGGCACGATCGATGTGTGTCGGATGTGCCGAAGTCCTGGAGAAACATTAAGACATGTCATTTCCGGTTGTTCTATGCTTGCTAACACTGAGTATCTGCACAGACACAACCAGGCAGCAAAAATTATCCACCAGGAGCTTGCCCTGAAATATGGACTAGTCCAAAGCAGACTGCCTTATTATAAGTACATTCCGGAACCAGTACTCGAAAATGACCGCGCAAGACTATACTGGGACCGGCCCATCATCACGGATAGGACTATTTTCTCGAATAAACCTGATATCGTGCTGATGGACCGGGCAATCTCTAGGGTGTTTCTTGTGGATATCACCATCCCCTTCGACGAAAACCTAGTGAAAGCTGAAGCAGATAAGAAAACAAAATATCTAGAGCTGGCACACGAGGTGAAGGAGATGTGGAGGGTGGAGTCTACGGCAATAGTTCCGATAATTGTGTCTGCCAACGGCTTAGTGCCATCCAATCTTCGTAACTATCTAAATAAATTAAATATTAACCAGAATATCATCATAGCGAAGATGCAAAAAGCAGTTTTGCTCGATACTGTTAGGATTGTGCGGAGGTTTCTGGCTTAGTCGTTCTAGGCTCCGACCGCTTGGTCTCCATGTCGGAGTTATTCCGCCTTCAAGGCGAGATTTAAAGTTTAACTATAATAATAATAATAATAATAATAGGAAACGTCCGACCGAAGGTTATGCGTTTTGTGACACAAGCCTTTGCCGGTACAGGTGTAAATCCACAGGACTATATGACTTGTGTCACAGACCGTATAGACTATCTAAAGCAGAAAGTTTGTGCGTGGGCAAACCGTATTCGTAGATACAAAGAACGGGTAAACAGGTTTAACCAGAATCGAATTTTCCGAAGTGATCAAAGAAAGGTGTATAGAAGTTGGGAGGAACCCGCTACTAGGATGGTTGATGGGCAACTACCAGATATTCAAGAAATGTCTTCATTTTGGAGAAATATCTGGTCTGTGCCAGTCAATCATATCAATGGTGAATGGGTGAGAGTAGTTGAGCGCTCGTGTGAATTATTGCAACCCATGGCGTCTATAAGTATAACGCCCCAAGATGTGAGAGAAGCAGTTCGTTCTACTCACAACTGGAAATCCCCAGGACTAGACGGACTGCATAATTTCTGGTTGAAATGGTTGCAATCTTCACACGAGCTCTTAGCTGAACAATTCCAGGAAGCTATTGAATCCGGGTACCTCCCATCTTTTATGACAACAGGACTCACCTTTCTGCTCTACAAATCTGGTAGTACCACAGATCCGAAGAATTTTAGACCCATCACATGCTTGCCTACAATTTACAAGCTCCTTACCTCCATTTTGAGATCAAAATTAAATCAACATTTTTATACAAATAACATTTTAGATCCTGCTCAAAATGGATGTAGGGCTGGGTCACGTGGTACTAAAGAGCAACTCCTCATTGACATGGCCATTAATCATCAAGTTCGTAGAAATAGAAAGGGTCTCGCCGCCGCTTGGATTGATTACAAGAAAGCCTATGATTCAGTGCCTCATTCATGGTTGTTACGAGTGATGGAACTGTACAAAGTTGATACAGTTCTATGCGATTTCCTACGCTCATGTATGAGGCAATGGACCACGACTCTCTGTCTTCCTAGGGGTGGTGAGAGTTTTTGTATTTCTCAACCTATAAGGATAGAGCGTGGAATTTTCCAGGGTGATAGTTTGAGTCCTTTATGGTTTTGCTTGGCTTTGAATCCCTTAAGTGCTCTACTTAGGGATTCAAAGGTAGGCTATCGGCTTCGTAGAGAGGGTGAAATCATTTCTCATCTCTTGTATATGGATGATCTTAAACTCTTTGCATCCAATAAACCTGATTTGTTGTCATTGCTCAACCTTACGCAAAGGTTTAGTAATGATATCAGAATGGAATTTGGTGTAGATAAATGCGGGGTCATACATGTACAGAGAGGCCGAGTTCTAAACAGCGAAAATTTACAACTCTCGGAGACAGTGTCTTTCAAATCTCTCTCTGAAACCGAAACCTATAAATACCTTGGTATGTCGGAGTGCTTAGGTATACAGGATGGGGACACCGGCGGCTTAGCTGCAAGGCTCCCGTCGGCGGGAAACCTATTTTTATATATTTATTTTTATAATATTGTATTTCTTTAATATTATAATTATAAATGTATGTAAAATAAGAGGAAAAATGTAAATAAAGAAATAATAATAATAATAATAATAATATTCACGGGACAAATTACACTTACTGATCTAACCCCAAAGTAAGCAAATTATTTGCTTGTGTAATGGGTGTTAGTCAACGATACTAATACATAGAAATACATATATAAATACTGGAATATATTTAATAAACACCCAAACCCGGAAATACAAACATTTATGCTCATCACGCAAATGCTTGTCCCCGTCGGGGATCGAACCCGAGCCCCGTCGATTGCGTAGTCAGGGCCGCTAACCACTCGACCAACGGGTCATAGACCATGCAAAGATAAAAGATAAATCAACTCTCTAAATTTAGCAGATAATGGGATGTTAAAATACTTAAGCTGTTTATATGTCCTTCTTTCAGCAAAGAAAAAAGTATTTAACTCCCGTATCCCCGAAGAGGTAGGCATAAGTATCAGTGGACCCACGATTAGTCGATGATACATAGTCCCACAATGTGATAAGTGGCAAGCCTATCGCCAACCGGACACTTTCCAATCTCTTTTTTCACTTCACTTCACATCGTAACTCTCTTCATATAAACACGTCTATAATTGAGATTCTTGATTCTATGCCTTGATAATTTGATTATGATCAGTCTTGGTCTATTTAATCATCCACGTTCGGATTATACATTTCTTGCCCATTAGTCAGGGTATCTATTGGTACACACCAAAAGTTTCGAGTTATTTCCAATTGTTTGAATTTCAACATCTTAATATAAGATCATTTTATTTTTGTTGGTCGAGTAGTTAGTTACCCTGATTACGCAATCGATGCGGCTTACGTTCGATGTCCGACAGGGACAAGTGTTTGTGTGATAAGTGTAGATGATTATATTTCTGGGTTTTGGGCATTGATATAAAAAACCCTAGATGCACAGTCCCGAACAAAATTGACACTCAAAACTGTCCCTAATTTCACATAAGTAATTATAGATATGGCAAAAACAAATGTCTTTGCATATTCAACTTTAAGCGCAAGGTTTATAGTTGTTTTTACAAAGCAAAGAACAAAAAGTAATAAAATAAACAGTGTCACGACCGACGCGATTCTATTTGAAATGAGCGCACAATTTAAAATTGTGCGCTCATTTTTAGAGGACGTTTTTGAGACACTGATTGTGTATCTTGGGTTTTTTATATAAATGGTTTTGGATGTTTTTAAATATATTTTGGGAGAGTTAACCAATATCGCAAGCAAACAATTTGCTTACTTTGGCATTAGATACATTCGTCCATTGTCCCGTAATATTTATTTTTACTCACTCCTTGTACTTTTTATATAGTTTAAGGCAAAGCACAACTTTAAAGACGTCCATAAGAATACTAGTTCATTGTACTTTTTCTATTAACATTTATATTATAGGTGGCGTTGTTAAGCGGAGCGGACGAGGGAACTTGCGAGCTAGCGTTCCAGTATGGGCGAAATCTGGGACTGGCGTTCCAACTGGTTGACGATTTACTGGACTTTGTGTCGTCCGCACAGGCCATGGGGAAACCCACTGCTGCGGACCTTAAGCTTGGCTTAGCAACAGCACCCGTACTGTTTGCTTGTGAAAAGGTAAGATTCCTAACCCCATGTTACTCCGGAACTCATTTGAAGACCATCTACCATTCTGCCAAATAGTTCGTAACAGGGGAACTATTGATCAAGCGTGACACTATCAACATGACTACTAGTTGATAGAGTTCTGAAACTTCTCCCTCGAATTTGGTACTATCATTTTGCCTACCCTCTATTGTCGAAAAAAAGGTAAGGCGGTGATACCAAATCAGGCGAGACGTGGAAGAACTGTTAAACAAACGAAATATAATAAGTACATTCAATCATTAAACAAAAAAATAGTTCTCTTGATGGTAAAACCTCACCAACGACTATCACCATATGGACAAAAAAGATGTTCATTTTGGGTTGCTACCCGTCATTCTAACGTATCCAGCTTATTTGTATAAGACAAAGACGAGATTTAAGGATATGGTGGTCCAAATTAATGTTGGTTAATATAACGCATAGCGTTATATTTAGTGCGCTATGTATACTCAACGTAAAACGTACGCTATTTAGATTCGCATTCGACAGTATAATATAACGCCACGCTAAATATACCTAGCGGCTAGCGTACGCCGTAGTTATAACTTTATAACATACGATGTTACTAAGATTTTGTATTTTCGACATTTATTTATTAGAATCTTTGACTAAGATTATGAGATCGCAGGTTCAATCTCCGGGTTGAACAAAAAGGCATCTCTGGTAGGTTGGTGCCTGGGAAAAGCACGTTAAGCTATTGGCCTCGGTTATTGCATAAATTATTTATTTATTTATTTAACTTTATTGTACACCTTAAATAAATTTGTACAAAAGGCGGACATAACGCCTATTGGCATTCTCCTCCAGTCAGAAAGTCCTTTGGGTAAACAGAAAGTATGTAAACGGTGTCTCAGAAAGTATACGTCATATAAGAACGTAGATCTTAATAAATTAAATATATACTACTTATACTATACAAATTATTATATAAACACATTACTTATATACACACACATATATATATATATATATATATATATATATATATATATATATATATATATATATATATATATATATATATATATATATATATATATATATATATATATATATATATATATATATATATATATATATATATATATATATACATAAAAACACACATATATAGACATATACCTGTTAGCTAACTATTATTTTGTATATGCATTTTTATAATTAAATACCAGTCAGCTCAATTGGAGCACCGTGATGAACTTTTGAGCTTTCATTGATGTTTAATTAGTGAATCTGATTAGAAAGGATTCGGCTGAACCTTTAGGGAAAGATGCAGACGGTTAAATTTGTGAAAAAATTGAATCACTACCTTTAGTCAGATGCGACATAATTTATGCAAGTGATGTGATATTCTTTCTTGATACTATAAGTTTTATGTTCTCTTTTTATTTTCAGTACCCAGAACTGAACCCAATGATAATGAGGCGGTTCCAAGAAGCAGGCGATGTGGAGAAAGCTTTCGAGTTGGTTCACAAATCCCGCGGTCTCGAACAGACGCGGTTTCTAGCGCGCAAACATGGCGCTGAGGCGGCCCGGCTCGCCGGCGAGCTGGCGGACTCGCCCTACCGCCAAGGACTCGTAGTCACCACCGACCTCGTGCTTAATAGGATCAAATAGTATACAATACTTGTTTTGTACGGATTATACAGATGTCTAGAAAGGCATCCACAGTTCTTATTCAAGCGTGAATGTAACTCAAGCGGTTCGGTGCCTACAATATCAGTGTTTCTTGACGAATTACGAATAATATGATATTTTTGTTATTGGGAATATAAGCAGGGTATTGATTGTTTTACATTGCGGTGGAATTTTAATATTGAGAATCAAGCCAATGTTACGATTGGATCCTGTTAATTTTGGCTCACGAATATAGTTATTAAGATAATATGTAGCTGTCAATATGTTTGGCTGGACTGTTACATCGAGTTAAACTTGCGAGTGCTTTCCATATTTAAATTGCAGTTATTTATATTGTAGCACACGTTACATAGTTTCTTTAAATATGTTTTTCTCTAGAAAACTATTGTTTTCCGGAACCTGGTATTTATTTCAGAATTATCGTAAAATAATAATAAAATAACTGCGGTAAGAAAAATTGATAATTGTAAGAAAACAAAAAAAGGTTGAAGTATATTTTCAAATTATTTTACAGTTTTAAATTTAAATGTATAGAATAGCGACTTATTACTAAGACATTCGGATCTAGGCTATGGCCATCAATTAAAATATAAAAGAAAATAAAATATAATACAATCATATTGATATCTCGCAAGTTTACAAAAAGCATCCATCTCCAGATTTCGTTCGTGTCAAAGGTAACAGGTTCTTGTAACGTTCAATGGTTACTTTAATTAAAGATTAATAAATATATTATGTTGATTTAACTTCGACATAATATAATCATAAGGATAATAGTTATTAGTCTTGTATTCAAAACAAATATTTATCTCAGTGGATACCGTTAACCTAAGTTTACTGTATTTGTATTTCCAGATATGTTGTTACTTTAAGAAACAAGATAAACAAAATATTATATGTTTATTTATGAACGACGTGTTTTTGGAATTATCAATAAACAACGTGTTTTATTGGCAGGAAGGAATTTCTAGGATAGCAGTAATGTCAAAAGCTTTGTTATATAATAAAAATGCTACGAATTTTTCCCATTTTTAGATCGGCTTATAAATAATATATGTTCAATAGAAGAAACTTATGTATGTGGCAGTACCATTCCGCCACACGGATAGCAACTTTCTATTAATATCTATGGTGTCTATAGACGATGCTTTCTCTTTCTATTAAGAGAGCCATCTGGTTACTTGTTCTCCTATTATATGTATATGTTCAGGTTAAAATCCAAAGTACAATTACACCTAGTTTTAGCTGGTTAGAACTAATCCCAGGAGTTTAAACTTCTAACCTAACCCAACCTAAACTAACCGGTTAAAACTAAATATAACTATACTTTGGCTTTTAGCCGTAACATAATATATAAAAAAGGAAATATTAACAGAACAGATTAAGTGACACGGCTTTTTGACTTTTTCTCTTAGCGCATTCTTGCTATTTTCCTATATACACAAAAATTCCTATACACATAAAACAATATTGTTGGCATATTTTTCGATACGATGTTAAACTCCACTGTGTATTTTGTTTAATATACAGGTATTTTTTAATCATTCAAAATGGAGATTTTCGTCGACTCCAATTTTATGTTACCGCAAATGCGCTGACGAATAAAGCGAATATTTCTCGTTTGTCTTATCTGCTGTAGTATTAAAGGCTCGAACGAATAAGTACAGAATTTTGGATACCTTTTTTGTGTTGCATTGAGAGTTGTAAAATTGTAAAATGAGTGTGTGCTAGATCAGTCACTAGTGATCAAAGACTTATTGTGATGAGTGCCTCGTTAATGTCTGAGTGTGTGTTGGAGTATAATGAGATTATATTATCATATATTTTACGTAAAGTAAAATTCCCAAATAATCAACAACATATTGTAATGTAAGTATGCTTGACAATAATTTTTAAATGACAATATTATTTTGTTTTTATTTATTTAATCTTAAATAGCTATGGAGTACTACTTTCACTTCTGCGACCTGATTTATTTTAAGTTTCTTTAAAAAGTATTTGAAATGGTGTTAGTGATATTTCTTGTTATTTGTTAATTACTATTGGTTCGTACAATCACATCTCTGCATTATATTATTGATAAAATATAGTGAGCATTGCAGAGTTTTACGTCCTCTCAAGTATGTGATATTTGTCAACATTTTGATTGGATTTAAAAGGTCAATACGTTGATGCAGTGCGAGAAACAATGAGAATTTCTAATAACGAATAAATAGCATTGTAAAGCGTTTAAAAAAATGACGCTTACGTCAAAGCGTTAAAAATTTGCAAAACCTTATTAAGAAGTCAGAAGGTAACAAGCACTTATATATTTGGCTAGTAACAATGATGTAATAGTGTTATCGATGTTTTCTCGTCCCGAATTTAACGATGTATAGGAGACTCTAATAGAAACTTTTTTACTTTGTTTCGTCCACTAATATGTTTTTCTATATATTGTCGAGTATATAGAGCTTAAAATATTTTGTTTATAAAAACTTAATAAATAAATCATCAACGAGTAAGACTCGGTACGAAAGATGTCTCCCGCCCTTCTTAATTTTTTGTGGCATTGTTATACGACTACCTAGTCCCATTATTATCAGCTAATCTGGAATTGTGTTTTATAACATATATAGCACTTTATTATAAAGATGTCCACAATAATGTGTATTGAATTTTAAATAGTTATTGACGCTTTCGTTCTTTAAGTGATACTATATAATATGGAATGGGGTATTTAAGATTATTTGTCAAATATATGAATTATAGCAACTGAAATAATATTTTAGCATGCCGCAAGTTTCTTTTATAACTTAGGGCTTCGAAAACTATACCTTAGTAATTTGGTCATAGCCTCAAAACTCGAGCGGCCATCTTCCAAATTTTAGACCTTTCGCTTAGATACAAAGTTTAGGATTAAATTAGAATATTTATAATATATCAAGTATATATATATATATATATATATATATATATATATATATATATATATATATATATATATATATATATATATATATATATATATAATATTTATTATTTATTCTATAAAATTATGAATATCAATATGGCTGAGTACCCCTACTAAGGTACTAAGGTAAATAGTACACATAATCCTTGCAAAAAAATATCAATACTAACACTAAGAGGTTAGATGTAAGCGTGATTATGCCTTCTTTGTTACCAAATAGAGATGTGTATGAATATACGATAAATTCAATAAGAAATTATCGATAACTTTTGTGCGCAGCGGGCTATTTTATTTATCTCACTTTTTGTATATAGTGTTAGTCGTCTTTTGTAACTTTCCTGATTCATATCATGTGCAATCTTTTTGTGTAGACATAGTGTTACAAGTACCTGGGTGATAGCGCAATGCTTTCAAAAACAATTCGAAATTATTCCACATGTTTCGCTTCCATGATATTTTGGCTATTAATATTTGATTTGTACATATTGAGAGTCATTGGATAAGTTACCCGTGATTTCTTCGGAACCAATTACCTCAATTTCTTTAATGTGTGCGTACTAGAGTTGAATGAGTATGGTCTTATGTAGTATTGTAAAATATCTATAGATTTGTTTCGAAACTGCACAATATAATTTAGGCAAAAAAGTTTATCGCCCCTAGGATCGTAATGGAAATATAGCAATTTTGTAGCTAGCTAATAATTTACTTTTGTAAATAATGAACAGATGCGTATATTATTATTAATTATTATTCAGTGCTACTGAAGGAATTTTTAGGAAGGTGTCATGTAGTATCTTAAAGAGATACGTGTTTATATGTTTTTATAAGTAACGAAAACATAACGAAACTTAAGTATATAACAGATTCATTGACGGACCGCAGTGGAAGGCTTGTGAGTGATTTATTAATTATTGAAGCGTAGCGCGTTTCAGATATTATTCGCATTCACGCCTACAAACATGGTCAATCTGTTTTTAGCTTAATATTTCTTTAAAGATAGCAAATCATGAAGTGTTTTCATGATTATGAAGTGAACACTTCATGATTATGAAGTGTTTTGCAAACTTGAAAGTGGATTTACTTGTAACGAAAGAAAATATTTTTAAAAATTAAGATTATTAAACAGTTGTTAATGTTATAAAATTTTAATACTGTTTTAATGTTTTTGTAACTTTGTTAATAACAATAAAAGGCATACATATGAAATGACATTTTTTGTACATTCATTATTAAATAACGGGAGTCAATGAATTTTTATTTATATGTATGTAGTCATGTACTTAGTTTATTGTTTGTAAATATGATTACTTTGTAAAATGCTAAATCATGAATTATTTTATAAATATTAGTTACAAAATATTGTTTTATTTAATTAAACCTGCTAGAGTGATGTATGATTGGGGATTTTAAGGCTACACGTAACAGAAACCATAAAACAATACAGGTTTTGCACGCTTCATAAGCGGAGCGTTGAGCTCCACTCTCAACATGTCAAGGTCAAGCATTTTTTCTGGACTTAAACTCTGTCTATTGTATTCATATTTCACTAATACAGTAATATAAATACACAGGTAAAAAGAATAGCCCTTTTACAAATAATAATAATAATAATAATCATTTATTTCATTTCAGCCATGAAGTATTACAACGTGAGGTTGGGTCTACCTTTTAAGTATAGAATACTTGTACCAGGTAAACCCGCTCTTCCATTATTATACAAACTATGAAATAAAGACATAATTCAATGAAATAAAAAAAAAAAACATTTTAAGTTATTAAATACAATATTATATTGAAAAATCATTTATGCTCATTACCTACATTATAACATTACAATTTAACAATTTTACACTACTACATTCATACTTATAGGTCAAAATAATTTACCGGTACTTAATTCACGAGTTAAAAATCATAATATACCAATAACCAATGTACTAAACAAATTCCGTTTGATTGGTAGGGTAGTTAGAGAATTTTAGTACAAAAGACTGCATCGGCATTGAGTCCACTATTCAAACGAGTCATGTCGTGTGGTACAAACGATAAGCTTAATTCTTATTTAAAAGATTTGTCAATATTCCAAATAGTAATAAGGTTGAGTTCTGTTTATTCAGTTCCATTTATTCAATAGACATGATATTCATTATATTTTATATAATGAAAATTCATATCCATTATTATTTTATATGTTTCATTTGTCAATGATAATTTATAATACATTTAAATAAAATAAAAATACTCATATTACAAAGGAGATTGATGTGATCGGCCTCATAGTCCGACAAGAATATAGTGTCGAAATTATCATACATTTAATGCTATAAAAAAATTCAAGTATAATATATAAAAAACTAATTAAAAATAATTGTGAACGTCCGGATGTTTGTATGTAAGTACCACAATTACGCTCAAAATACTTAACTTATCTGTACCATTTTTGGAAAGAAGTTTCTTATGGGGTGTTGCGGAGGGATAAACTAGGAAACAAAAAACATCCGTGACGTTAAAAAATGATGTGGTGTCGCGGGACAGTAGGAACGAACTTCCTTCGGCTAAACGGCACTACTCGCTTGTGTACGCGACTGTCGCGCCTGCGCACGTCTCATTTAACGCTTTTATTCCACGCATTTTTCTTACGGTTTTACTATCACATTTTTTTCAGTTCGGTCGCCCAGCAAAATCCCTATCCCCTCCAAGCCTGCCGTAAGGAACTCCGTTCCAAAATCACTTTGTTAATTATTCTAGTTCAGCTTCAATCTAAGCAAATTAACAGCAATCATATATTATAAAAAATGGAATAACCTCGTTTAATTTTTACCCTTTTTTCGGAATTTTATATGATCGAGTAAAGTACATTCTATCATGTAATAAGTTAGCACATTCTTAGATAATACATTCAGGTATATAGAGTAAATTTTGTAAAATTGATATTTAACAATCAATACAAAAAAGTCGTGATTTAGTGAACCAGTTTTTTCCCGTTTGTTCCGATGCCTCGCCTTAATCGCAAAGTTGCGGTTTAGGCTGGGGCTATCCACCGGCCTATCATACACCGGCTTATATATATCAAAACTGTGCCTCGTGTAAATTAATATGTTTTTCAAAGGAATATCTGCTATGTGCAAAAAGGATATCTTTGTGTATCACAATAGCAGTTTTTAATTGACAATATTACGACTGATGCACATAGCAAATATTTTTTAGCAATTACAGTTTAGTATTATACACTGAACGCTTATTACAATCACATAACAATTTTTTTAAGATGAAAATTTGATATGTGAACTTGTCATAAATGTAAAAATGTAGAAATCTCCAAAGAGTGCACAAAGCAGATATTTATTTAACAACGACGATATTTAAATTATTGGTATGCAGAAGAAACAAAGGTGATAAGGACGTCGCCTTGGGGATTTCAGGTCAGAGTAGGTACGCATAGGTAGTTGACAACGAACTTGACGCTTTGATCAGCTAAAAGACTGGTGAAGCAATTGCATAATTTCTCGTGAAGTCCATTAGGTGGGCAGTTTTGAGAGATGCCGTCCCAATCTGCTACCAATAGTGTCAATTAAAGAAGTGTGTGCTAGGTGTATGATAGGCACTTTGCTTCAGATTCAGTCGAAGCGCTTAGGCCTCTTACACATATTAAACGTGATACAAGTTACATCGTCGCGACGTGCTACATCGCGGCATAATATATAGGAAATTGTGTAAGTATCCTAAATGCATCGACTCGATTAACATTTTGTTACGTGAATTGGTCCCCAGGCAGTGGCCTGGCTAGCCAAGTGGGAGGTCTACAGATACATATCCGATTTTGAATGATGTTGATCTAAGATCCTATTGTCTATACAAAAGATCGTAATATTTACACACAGTAGGTACCATAGATACTCGTAAGGACTTAGGTACTAGGTACAAAAATATAATAGTAACATTAGGATTTATTTGTAAACAACTAACCCTCTAATTTCAGTAGTTTATGTAACTTGAAATAGTACCTAGGTCTACATATAGTTTAAAAAGCGAGTCGAACTTTTTCTCTCAAATTATCAAAAGACACATAAAGAAGCATACTATAACGACATACTTTTTTATATGATAGGATAGCAAGCAAGTAGATGGCTCTGTCGCTGTGGGCTTATTTGGCTTTTAAGGGCATATGACCAGTAAATTGGATTACATAGCCATAGACTTCCATCCTTGCCATACACGCACTTATAACTTAAACCAGCAAACATATAACAGCTTCAAGTGAAATGTAATTTTATGTTGACATGGAACGATTTTTATACATTTGCTTCAAGAAGTTAAAAAGTATCTTCACTCCAGTATCCCCGAAGAAATAGGCAGAGGTGAGAGAAAAGTGCACTCACGATTAGCCGAAGATGCTTAGTCCCACAATGTGATAGGTGGCCAGCCTATCGCCAACCGGGCACATTTTCCAATCCCGGGCAACCTTGTTTTTGTCAGAAAACTGAAAAAACACACTTTTTAAATTGTCCGACCCAGGAATCGAACCCGGGACCTCATGTGGTCAACTTTGACACCGGGCCACTAGACCACAGAGGAGGGAGAGTTAAGATACTTTAAAAGCTGTTTTCTCTCACAAGAAATAAAAGTTTTAAAAATATTTTATATTGTCTCCCGTAAACAAATCTATAACCCGTATTTTTCATGCTGTTATTCCTCGTATCAAGAAGTGGCAGGTGGCCACCCTTGTTACTATAATATATTGTTACTATAACGGATAACCCTTGTTACTATATTCAAAATAACTTGTAAAAAGTTTTATTGAATAAAGTATTTCTGATTTCTGATATCTACAATAATAACACTTTACGGTACATACTTTATGCAATCATTTAATTTTTGCAGCTATTTAACTTTACGATTCTTTAACGATAGGGATAAAAAGTTAATTTTCCTTAAAACTATACAAATTATGTTACATATCAATTAATTTAAAAAATTCCATATAATTCCATTTTCACTGAGCTTGCGTAACAAATTACAATGCGTGATCTGCCATAGCACAGATATCACATAAACATACAAAACCCGCTTAACTGGTCCTAAATTATGAGTTATAGCTTCTAAACGGTATAACCTCAATAATTTCAAGTATTCTTTCTTGCGATATCCAAGTACATATACATATTACATGAAGGAAATACGAAGTAGCGTGTTTGTTGGTATCGATCGGCTCGCGCCCGGCACCGCCAGGACGAACTGAATACCGACTGAAAAATGACATGGAATATTTAGAAACCCTTTGAAAGAATTGCGCTTCCATTACCCTATATTAATTCTGTTATTGTATTTGACCTTATGTTAAAAAAGAGAAGTCTTTTTCAATCGGGCTACCCAAATCTGTTATAATTTACAGATTTGTTTAGAAAGTAAGTAGATATTATCACGCCTGTTCCCTAACAAGGTAGGTGGAGTGAACTAAACGCATATATTTTCCATGACGATTCACCAGGTCGTTGGGTTGTGGGACGAGTGGTAATCGTTGCATTTTACTGACCTTATAACAATTAGGTGCCGCTTATTTCTAGCGCTAACCGGTACAAAGAGTAACGTGGTGAAGTTAACACACCACCAGACTCTTCTATTTTGTCGAGAAAACCTCGAAAAAACTCAATGACACTGTTGCCCAACCTGGGGATCGAACTCGGGATCTCATGACCTGTGCCGAATAGCCTAATCGCTAGACCTCGAGGCAGTTTAGAAAGTTTACTACGATACCTCATAATATTAAAGGATCAATACCTACTGATATTAAAATAATTACACTTAGGTATACTTCTTCCCTCGTCGTAAGTATACAGGGCGTAAGGGACGGTCTACCAAATATTAAAACAGGAAATTTAAGTGGTATTTTTGAAAGTTTTTTGACGATTTTTTTACCTTTATTTTGTATAATTTGATTTATTGGAATATTCTACAGTGCTTTCATTTTCAAAATTCAAGGAAATACAGTCACACACCGCGACAAATTCGAATTTGAAATTCGAAAAATCATAAAACGCAAATTTTGCATTTCTTACTTTTTGTAATGGAAATTGCCATCATGACTAAAACGTAAAAATGGCATGTTTTCTTAATTTTTCCATAGACCGTCCTTTACACCTCCTAGTGGTCACGATCACAGAACAAATTTAAATTCCGTGGTCGTAGTGACACGTAACTATACCGATTATTCGTTTTTTACGAACTACCTGGCAAAATGGCTGTTGGTCTATTCTTCATAGGGACTCAGGTCAATACAGGAATATACATAGTTTTACGCCAAACTAACTTACTAAACATTGGTATACAACTGGTAATACCAGTAGGTGAAATAAAAGATGAGCGATTGTTATTGATTTCAATAATCGAATGGTTTGATACTACTAATATTAATATTCAAATACAAAAACAATTGATTGCTAGTTTCCAAATTCGAATAAAACCTAAAAAGTATTGTCTAGGTACGTGTCCAAATTTTTAACCCCTTTGCAATATGGTATAAACAGCTCTATCAAGTTACAAAGGAGTAAATCCAATTCACGTATCAAATTATGGTTACCTATTATAATAGCCTGTGACTTTGCAAGATTAATACCTACTAATTCCAAAATGCTTATTCTAGTAAGTCGTTGATTCTAGCAAGATCATTTTTAGTTGTACGAATTGCGCTATCAAGATTGAAATGTGTAGCTTGAGTGTAAATTTGCATATCATCTGCATACATATGATAAAAGGAAGAAAGGTTATTAACGATGATATCAATCTCAACAAACAGGGAAAATAGGAGAAGAGAAAGTACAGCACCCTGCGGGACACTATCAGAAACGTTAAGCTAGGTTTTAGAATCAAAATATTTTTTTATATGGGCGCAATAAAAATTACAAATATTCAAATACAAACTAGTAATTTTTGTTAAGTTTTATGATTCAATTTGCCACACGGAACTGGGTATTTTTTCTCAGTGCATAGAGTTCAATTCTAAATGAGGTTACGGATATTGGAATATATCTATAAATTATTAGTAGTAATGAAATTCGAATAAGTTGAAAGGTTATTCGAATAACTTGAATGACTTCTGCAATCGAATTATTCGAATAATGTCTATCACAATCACATATCTTTAGGTAAAGTATACCTAGTACCTTGTACCTAAATTAATTTAGTATTTAAATATTTTTTCTTTTATGTACAGCAAAATTATTGTAATATTTTTTGTCTATTATCTATAATGACCGTACACTTTTATTATTGACAGTTTGAGCACAGAAATCTAGTATCATTTATCTTCATTTTTTATTTCAACGCCTCAGCTTTAAACGTCGCAAGTCATTTTCACGTGTGTTCATTTAAGTTGAAGACAGGCATTGGTAAGTAGTGGTTTTAGTTCATTTTTACATCTAGGTATATATAGAGTTTAATAAATTATAATCAACTTCCAAAAACAAAGAGTTACGTTAGAAAAGTATTTATGAATAGATTTAGGCAGTATTATTTTAATATACCTAATAGCCGACCCGAAACATAATCTTTTTTGGTAAAATTTACCGTCTGATAGTAACCATGAAGTGTAATGTCGCTGGCTTTCGTCTTTAAGGAGAAATTACGGAATATTGTTTTTTAACAAATGTAAGAAAATTTTTATCGATTCAAGTTTTGTGTGAGTGTTTATAAATATTTCCAATTGTTTTGATTTTTTCCTAAAGAATTACAAAACGACCTATCGCGAAAAGTCTTAGTTACGATTGGTTACGTTACAATCGGTATTATATGGTTTATATGGTATTTCGCTTGTAATTTTGTCGTTATTTGTGAAAGAAATATATGAAGATGTACAAAAAAATAGCCGTTATACTAAGTACATTTCTTAAAAAAACTTATCATACATACATATTTTCACGCCAGACCCCTTACGGGGTAGGCAGAGAGAACCGAGTGCCATACATCACGATCGTTGCAGGCTTGTCTCGCTTCTTCCACATTCATCACACCCTTCATACACACACGCAGATTGCGGAAACTCGACACCACCTTTGGACAGTACTCGATCAATCTGATCATGGTATGTCAGTCTTGGTCGTCCCCGGTACCTACATCCTTCCAAATTCGCATTGCAAATCTGTTTTGTTAACCTTTTATCTACCATTCTTTCTACATGTCCGAACCAACGGAGCATACCCTTGCTCATGCACTCTTACAGACTTGTAAGGTGATAGCGTGATAATATGTAGCCTATATGTTGACCCGATCTGTTAGTAAGTAATATTCATGCAAAATTTGAAGTAAATCCATGCAGTACTTTTTGAGTTTACCCCGGACATACATACAGATAAACAGACAAAAATTCTAAAAACTATTTTTTTGGCTTTCATATCGATTGTAGATCACGCCCCAAGTATTCTTTTAAAAAATATTCAATGTACAGTTTTGACTTTCCTACGATTTTATTGTATGTATACGTAGGTCACACTACAAGTTTTGCGTAACTTAAAAAAACAACATGTTATAACCAAAATATTATGTTTATTGCTTTTCAAAATAATCTCCTTTACATTTTAAACATTTTTTCATGCGATTGAACCATTTATTAAAACAGGAGGACCACAAATCTGAAGGCATGTTTTCTACGTGCTGATTGAACGCGATCACTCACTGCCTCTTCAGAGTTGGTAAAAGTAAAACCTCTCATCAAATTTTTGATTTTGGGGAAAATACAGTAATCACAGGGTGCTAGGTCGGGACTATGTGCAGGATGAGTGACGAGATCTACTTATTCGGAAGCTAAAAATTACTTTGTTTTGTTGGCCGTGTGTGAAGAAGCGTTATCGTGGTGTAGGAGAATGCGGCTTTTGGGTCGTCTTTCGCGAACTTTTTCTAACACCCTGGGTAAACAAATGGTAGAATACCACTCGGCATTAACACTCTTTTAATCTTCAAGTAGAATTGTACAGATGAGACCCGTAGCTGAGAAAAAAACGAGATCATTTTTTTACCAACGTTTCTCGCCTGTCTCATTTTTGTTGGCCTGTTCTCATTTTCAAACACCCATTCACAAGATTGCTGTTTTTTTTCGGGTTCAAAACAACAAATCCACGTTTCATCTCCTGTGATATTATCATAAACAGCATTAGAATGTCCGTGGTCGTACTTCAGTAGCATCTGTGAGCACCATTCCACGCGAGCCCGCTTCTGCTCCGCTGTCAGTTCATGAGGGATCCAACGAAAACAAAGTTTCTGAACTTTCAATTCTTCGTGTAAAATTTTCTGAATTTGGCTCCTACCGATCCCCAATATTCCTCGAATTGTCTCATAGGTAATACGGGGGTTTTCTTCAATTATCCGCTTAACAGTAGCCACATTATTTTCGTTGACGGCAGTTGAAGGCCACCCTTCACGAAATTCGTCATGTAATGAAACTCGACCTCTTTCAAATTCAGCAAACCATCGCTTCACAGTGCTCAAACAAGGTGACTCTCTCCCAAAAGCATTTTGAAGACGAGCAGCACAGTCTTGCGGAGAAAGAGAACTTTTAAAATCATAAAAAATTATCGCTCTAAAATCTTTTCGACTTAATTCCCTTTTCGTTGCGTACGTAGAAATTTGATGTGTGATAAAAAAAAACAATTGTCAATCATTTCCCGCCAATTGTTTTTTTTTTATTACTACGAAGGTTGCAACATTTTAAAAATATAACACTCGAAATTCAAATAGTTCCGATTAGCTAGAAGTGCAAAACTTTTAGTGTGCCCCATGTAGATATATGTTACAAGTGCGTTACAATAATTTCTATGAAAAAGTTCCTGCGTTTGACGCATTACAAAAAAGATAAGTATGTCTCGCAAGCACAAAATATGTGGATGAGTAGGCCAATCCGTTTTAAAAATGAGATATTTTCTCGAAATGAGAAAAAGACAAATTATTCAACTCGAATTCCAGACGGTTAATAAAATTTCTCAACGAATGTAGCGCAATAGCCATGCAATATTACAAAAGATCAAGAGTTTTTTTTAGTATCGATAGGGAAGCGCTTGACCACGATCTCGCCTGATGGTAAGCTAAGATGTGACCTAAGATAGAACGCGCTTCCCTAGAGGTACCTGTTCACTCTTCTATTGAAGATCCCCAGGCTGTACTCTTCGGGGGACACAGACTCAGGAAGTATATTCCAGTCCCTTCCGGTTCGGATCAAGAATGTCGAGCCGAACCGCTTTGTTCGGGTACGTGGAACGTCTACCATATGGCGAAGCCTAGTATCTTTACGCCTCGACGATCGATAGAAAAATGGGGATTAAGTCATGTAATTCAGCAGTGCACTCTCCAAAGTGTATCCGATAAAAGACCGATAGACTAGCCACAATGCGTCAATGAGCGAGGCTCTGGAGTTTTGTGCCTACCAGATCATCGTCATTTATGAGCCTCTATCGCTATGCTATACCTATTCTAAGATGAATGCAGCATCACTAAATTAATTACTACAGGCTTATTTCGTGGTTAAAATACTCGCTATATTGTGGGTTTCCATGTGCACAATCGTGATATATTTTTCGTGTGTATTTTTAAATCGTAGAAAATCCTCCCAAGCCCGTTTCCTCAGGAAACAACGGTTTTAGAGACCTATAAATAAACGGTAATGTTAATAAAAAAAAAAACCTCTATTGTTTCAGCAAGAAATATCAATGGGCCCTTTGGCTAAACATTTAGGAGTCCATCTGTTCAAATACTGGCTGATTTTATAAAAAATCTATACTGCATTTCTAGTTCCTGTGTTTAATATTCGTTCTTTCACAAGTAATATTTGTACAAGAACAAAAATTAAATATTTTTTCAGGAGATAAAAGGGTATTATTATTACAATAATAAAACTGCTCACAGGTTACAACAAATATTTTAAATACAAGTTTAATATAAGAATATTATTTGTAATAAGTATTTTCGATGGCAGTTAATTTCACTTAAAAAGGTTTACTTAGAA
This sequence comes from Apodemia mormo, assembly GCA_036924255.1. Taxonomy (NCBI): domain Eukaryota; kingdom Metazoa; phylum Arthropoda; class Insecta; order Lepidoptera; family Riodinidae; genus Apodemia; species Apodemia mormo. Next base: position 16,712,310 of record JAUPFN010000009.1, on the reverse strand, counting down.
AAATATATATTCAAGTAAATATTAGAATAATTGTTCAATAGATTTTTTTTACAAATGTGGGTTTTAACACAATTATATTGAATTTGTATATTATGAATATATATGTGCCCAAACACTTTATGATGTATTTTCCATGTTTCCTGTCCCCGTTATGTCTCCCGTGTTAGCCCGAGCTCCCTTTGAAGAATAGATCCGTTCGTAAAAGGAGGATAATTCATTATACGTGTCACTATCCTCGTAACTACTAGGTGGTAGAGTTCCGCAACGTCATGGCCGGGTACATGGTAACACCGCCTTACATATTCAATTAATGATGTTTATTGTCGTGTTCCGGATAGCCACGCACCTCTCTGGTGTCTATAGGCGAGACTTGTCTCTTTCCATCACGAGTACCGTTTGCTTTCTTGCTATCTTATGAAATAAATAAATAAAAAAGTGAATACGCATAGTTGACAATTACCTTAATGCTTTGATCAGCTAAAAAGCTGATAAAGTATTTTTCTAATTTCTCAAGAAGCCCATAAGAAGGAAGTTTCGTGAGAAACCGTCCGCTGATAAATAACGACAACTAGGTTGTCGGTGGACGTATGCATGGGCATTGCCATCCTGCCACACAGATAGCAACGCACCACTTACATAATATGTCTATAGTCTGGTATAGTATATCTGGACAGCCGTGTTCTTGTTTGCTATCTCACGATATAAAAAATCTAAAGTAAGCTTTATAATGGCATTGTAAACTCAAAACTTAACTTTAAGATAGAGAGGAAAATTTAAATTTATTACTTTTTACTTCAGTTTATATCTAACTAGAGCGGGTTATATCAATAAACAAATATTCCGGAAATGACAGTGGAAACGTTTCAGCACTTAAGTTGATAGTCGTCGCTTCAGTCCCGAAAGTTCGCAGTTGCCGCCCAAATGTCGTCATGTTACCTTGCCCAACACAGATACACAGTAATTATTATGTTAATAGCAACGTAATTTTTCGTCAACTGTAATTATTGTTGTTTTTATGTGTTATTATATGTATTAAAATAAATGTTTGCCCCACACTCGCGTCGATTACGCAGGTATGCAATATTTTAACATTATCGTACCAAGAAGCACGTATTATATTTTAATGCACATCGTAATCTTTTATAGGCCTTTAGTAACTCTAGCTCAGTAGATTATAGCTTTAGTAGATTGTCTATTACTCGATAATAGTGCTTTTTTCAGGATGAAAGATACCTATGTTCTCTTCTTGTACCCTTGGCAACGTATATTCAAAATTTAATGATAATGCGTAAAAGCTTAACAAACAAACATATTAGGTAAGATTAGATTTTTTTACGGGGTTGCTCGCCCTTAATCTTGATTTTTATACAATTATAGTTATATACACTTATCTGTTACACGCTTATAAGACTTATTTTCAATATTCATTCATGAGCAGACATCTAAGTTATGATAGTTATCTATAAACCTTTGAGCTCTTTTTTAATAAATTAGTCCGTCATTTTTACCCGATTAGATTCAAGATTTAAATTGCACTGGTACTATATTGATATTATTGTACGGATATGCTTAACATATTAATGGATGCATTTAAACATTTTTCAATTTTTCATCCCATATTTTAGCTCCCTAGTGGTTTATTTTTATAAAAAGTTTTCCTATGTTTGACCCCGGATCTTCAACTATCTGCATAACAAATTTCATCGAAATTAGTTCAGCAGCTTAGCCGTGAAAGCGTAACAGACAGACTGACAGGATTCCGCATTTGTAATATTATTATGAAATATGAATATCTCCCCTTGTTTATAACAGCAGTTACCGATTAATTTTATTGTAAACTGTGTTAAAGGTTTTTCCCAATATTCATGTATTTATGGGGTGGCAATTAGGTATATTACTAAGTACAAACCGGTTGAGTGATATACTAAAAATAAATTTTTGATGTGAAATTAAAGTGCAAGTGATTAGTTAATTGTGTAACAATATTATTGAGTTGGTTGGTTGAGTTGTGGAGAGCGATCTCCCTTTGGTTTAAATTCGAATATATACTAAACAATAAAATCTGTTTTAAATTTGATAACAGATTTAGCTGTAAAGAAAATAATATACATGCTCGTACATATGTGTAATCGGGAATGTTTGTATTAGGTGGTAGAGTTCTGCATTCTCTCACCCGGGTCTGGTACCACCGCCTTACCTATTCCTGCCGCAATAGCGTCAGTACTTGTCACTGTCGTGTTCCGGTTTGGAGGGTAAGGTGGCCGGTAAACTCATGCATGTGGCATTAGATCTCGTCACAAGATAGCAACGCACCATTACATCTTTGGTGTCTATAGGCGATGGTTGACTCTTTCCATCAGGAGACCCATCTGCTAGTGTGCTACCTTATGATATAAAAAGAATAATTAAAGAATGTCACTTGAATGTAGTGTACCTATGTAATGTTTATTTTTATTAATTTAATGTATTTCTAATGCATATTTTTTAAATATATTAGGTATCTGCAGTTGTCCGCAGCATAAACTTTAACTATATATAATTTAATACTCCACTATTCACGCAATTGTCTTAAAAAGGAGTGCAAATCGCACCTCCGCTCAAATAGTGTCACAAGTCGAAAATACGATCTTCGAGTAAAAGGGGCTTAAAGTTGCTTCTGCCTATTTTTTTCGCTTTTCCGGCTAACGCCAATAACGCCGTATGGTTTCAAATCATTGAAAACAGAGGTAGATCGCCATTCGAGATAAAACTATGGCATAATACGATATGAATGGTACAATAAGTGATTTTACGAATTTTTGAATTGTGACACTATTTGAGCGGAGGTGCGAAATGTTTTCCTTCACATATTAATATTAAACTAGCGATCTCTGTGGTCGAAATCCATACTAATATTATAAATGCGAAACTCTGTCTGTCTGTTCTTCACACCTAAACCGCTGAACCGATTTGGATGTAATTTCATACATAGACAGTTTGAGACCAGAGAAAGGACATAGGTTTTTATCCCGGAAATCCCACGGGAACGGGAATTATGCGGGTAAAACCCCTTTTATTTTAGAAAATTTTCGTGGACGAAGTCGCGGACACATCTAGTTTAAACATAAACTAAATAATATACTTAACCTCCTTTAAGTTTGACAACATACTTTAGTCGCGAAGACAATAGTATACATGTGTGTATATTATCATGCATGTCACACGAACGTAGTGTGTGTGAATATATTTTAAGATCCAGGCGTAAATTTGCGGACACCCATAATTTAAAGAAGAAATTAAGGTATTTAATTTACAAAATTTCCAAGAAAACATATATAGAACCAGTGTTACCAGATGAAAATTGAAAACTATCGTGTCGCCAGGCGGAAATTACCGTGTTTAAGGAAAAAAATACCTTAGCATTATTTAAAAATTATGGTGTATATTACTGTGTCAATATAAATATTACATTTTATTTTTATATTTTTTATTATTATTAAAGATTGATGTTTAATCATCTAAAAGCTCTACATCTAGGTCGTAAATTGAGCTAATCATTTTGTTGACCATTCTTTTGATGGGGTAAAATCAACACGCTTCGACGAATCGACGACGATCAAGCTTCGACGAATACTTTGCTGAGCTAGAAAGTTCCCCTTTATAGTTTTGGTAATCAATTTATTCCTTTTCTTCGCTTTGATATCATTTTATTTAAAGATAAAATGTTTAGTATAAAAGTAGGCAGACATTTAAATACATACAAAACACTTCTACCATAATTTCATACACGTCAGTAGCAAAGGCAGCACCTAAAACACAAATTATGCACTCAACACAAGTTGCACTTCGTAACCGAAGCATCTTCAGGAGAGTCGAAAACTTTACTCTATGAAGCGTGAAGCATTTACTAGGTGGTAGATTCCTGCATTGTCTTGCCCAGGTCTGGTATTTGGCGCTAGTCACTGCCGTGTTCCGAATTGGAGGGTAAGGTAGCCGGTAAACTTATGCATATGTCATTAAACCTCGCCACAAGATAGCAACGCACAATTAACATCTTTGGTATCTATAGGGGATGGTTGACTCTTTTCAACAGGATACCCATCTGCTTGTTTGCTACCTTATAATATTAAAAAAATTTACATATTTAATTTAATGCATCACCCTTTATCTTTTATTGTTTTACTAATTTAATTATATTTTACCTCACTTTTTCTTCAATATATATATTTTTATAATTTAATATAATATAATATATTAATTAATTTAATATAATATATTATTTAAAAATAATAGGTTTCTGTACACAAATCCATACTCCACCGTTCGCGTAATTGTCGGAAAAAGGGGGTACAAACGTTTTACTTCACGTATTTATATATAGACATATTCATCTTTACTAATATTATAAACAGAAAAAGTTTGTAAGTATTTAAATCTGTTCATAGGAAGTTAATCTCTGGAACTACTCGACCGATTTTGAAAATTCTTTCACCGGTAAAATACATTATTTCTAAGTGTCATAGACTATATTTTACCCCTGTTTTATCGAAGAGTCAGGACTTCGGAATCTACTTGAGCTACATATACTGCGAGAGGCATTTTTTCCGAACCCTGGATCAAATCCAAGACCTTAAGATCTATGCTCGGCTGAGAATCTAAATGGTAATATTTATTTATTCGCACAGAAGATTAAGTGCACCCACATCTGGTTCAGCAAGAAGGCGTGCTCGAGAAAAGCGAAGAGCTGAGCAGACTCGGGCTGAAGGAGAAAGAATCGCGCGGGAGAAACGCGAACTGCGGATTAGAGAAAAGCTTGAGCAACAAATCAAGGTACACAAACTGATGCCAGAATAATATAATTTATAGATTCAGGCGTTAGTTTTCGAAAAAACATATTTTAATATGTACCTTATTAGGTACATATTAAAATATGTTTTTTCCGAAAACTAATACCTGTATAATAGACACATACATATATAGACTTTTTTACGCCAGTTCCCTTATCAAGTAGTCCGAGAGACTTGTGTTCCATCAAGGTCGAGACTTTTTGTCTTTTTTTCTCCACATTAATAGCTCTAGTTTATACAACCACCTGTATAGTCGTATTTGACTAATATTATGCCACTGAAAGCGTTAAACAAATGAAATATACACTTTGAAGGTCTGGAATTTAAAGATGACGATTTATTTTGAACGATTACTCTTTCTGGCTTACCAAATTAAACAAAAGAAAACTTTTATAAATTATACAGGTTGTATCTTACTTGGTACAAAAGCCAAAGATACCTCAAGCGTATTATTACAAAAACAATTAATAAAATAAAACAAAAATACATAGCAAATACTGTTTGATTTATTAATAGATTTAGGTGCATCAATGACCAAGCGGGAATATTACCCTAAGCGTCAACAATCCTGACCACTCGTAGGCATTGTTATATACAACTATGTAACAAGTCACATATTTTGGCCAAAGTATAGAGTTTGCGAAGTTAGACTTGTACAGTCAGTGTGTAGAGAAAACTCTACATAAGATCGAATCGACTCCGGTTATGACAATTCAAAACATTTTTTCGGTTATTCAAAAGGGACTCGAAAAACTAAACAGAGTGCTAAGTGTGAGTTTTTCTTTTCGCATACGATCGTGAGCGCGTTTCGAGTTTACTAGAAATTTGTATGTGATTTGTACAGCGCCACCTAGTGGTAAACTGGTTTCTCACGTTTGCCACTAGGTGGCGCTGTACAAATCACATACAAATTCCTAGTAAACTCCAAACGCGCTCACGATCGAATGCGAAAAGAAAAACTCACACTTAGCACTCTGAACTGCCTAGCGAAATTACAGGATATTCTACGTAAAGATTTATCCACGTAATAAATAATTAATGCGAGGTATTTCGACGCGCGTCAATTCTATAGGAAATAGGTGGCGCTGTATGTTCTGAAACCGCAGAGAAACGTGTTAATTTTCGGATAAATAAATATAGGATATCAGCTGAAAACCAACATTTAGCACATTTTTTTCTATTGACAACTAAATATTACCATTTAAAAATCATGTGGAAGATTAGAAATATTATTAACAAATTATTTGTTTTAAAGATTTTTTAGCCTGTTTTCGGAATTTTATATGATCGAGTCAAGTACATTCTATCATGTTATTAGTTAGCACATTCCTTAGATAATATCTTCAGGTATGTCGTGTAATTTTTGTAAAATTGTTATTTAACAATCAATACAAAAAAAACGTGATTTAGCAAACCATTTTTTTCCCGTTTGTCGCGATGCCTCGCCTTAACATGTGTTCACACCGCTTTTGCTGCAGGGTATGAGTGAACAGAGTGCTAAGTGTGAATTTTTCTTTTCGCATTCGATCGTGAGCGCGTTTCGAGTTTACGACCCTTATCGCTGAATTTTATCGACTTTACAAAGATGATCGCTTTTTTAGGGTTCCAAAGTAAGCTAGTACCTTTATAGTTTCGCTATGTCAGTCCGCCCGCATGACAGATAGCTCAGAAAAAGGTGAAATTAATTAAATTTGCTATTATCCGCGAACTATTATTCTATGTATCCTCCGTGATGGTGATTTAATAATGGATTTCCGCAAAGTAACGCCTGAATCAATAAAAGATAGCTCAGAGATCTTTATTACTAGAAAGCTGTAATTGGTTACGAATATACATATTAGTCACGTCAATAAAGAGTTAACATAAAATTTTAAAAAATATTTCATAACATAACATTTAAAAAAAATTTTTTTTAGGATAGTTCCCCTATATGTAAAGTGGGGATGTTAATTTTTTTCTCACGTAGCCATTGTGTGGGGTATCGTTGGATAGTTTTGTGAAAACAAGTTTTCGATTAAGGGTTTTAAAATATTGGCGGTATTTTTCGGAAACATGTCGAAGAGTGCTGGAACCAGCAGCACTTTACGACAAGTTTCCGAAAAATACCGCCACGGCCAGAGTATGTAGCATCACCAGTACTACCATCTGTATAGCAATGGATGTTCACAACATGTAATTAAAATACATAAGAAACAATGTCGGCGATAGCACGCAACCTTGGGGAAAACCAGCATTGACAGTTTTAAAGTCGGAGCGTGCACCGTCGACTGCGCTTTTATGATCCAATCAGCCAAAAAACTGTTGATCGACTTGAATATAATCTAGAGAAGCCTATAAGCCAGGCAGCTTCGCGAGAAGCGCTTGGTGCTCGATCAACGACCTTGGCTATGTTCAAACAAATTGTTTTAGCTTCCCCTTGGGCTTATCTGCCTCCACCCAGCGAGGCATCAGGTATACAGAAATATCACCAGCTGAGCCACCACATATATAAATTTACCAGTTATTTACTCTCCAAATCGGAACACGACGGAACAAACACGCTACTGCGGTAGGAATAGTAAGGCCACAGAATACTGGAGATGTATTATGTGGTATGGCGGTGGCACCAGACCCGAGCGAGCATTTGAAAACTATTAACTAGTAGTAGATGGCAGTAACAAGTTTGGCCAATCGTTTGCTTTTTACGAACTGCCTGGCAAAAAGGAAGATGGTCTATTCTTCAAAGGGGGCCCAGTCTGTTTGTCGACTAGTTGTATTGTTCTAATAATATTTTAATTTGAATAAGGTTTATATGTATAATTGCTTTTATTTAAGACTGGTACATAAATAACTGATCTTATAACTCGTATTTTGACATGTAGGTACAGATTACAGATTACACAGAATTCCGGAGAGTAACAGAAGTCAATGTTCATACAAGTAATACTCGAGCAATGCACACATAATCACCTCTCACGGACGCGATATCTCGGAATGGTTCGGGACAGTTTGTTACTAACCAGTCCGAGATATCATGTCTATGAAAAGTGTCTATGTGTGCTATACTCGAATATTACTTGTATGTACATTGACTTCTGTTACTCTCCAGTATTCTGTGCAGATTATGTCTTTATGTAATTTAAATGTCATCAATTCTTTAAAAACCGACGTTCAAAAATAGGTTAGCCATAGATATATTTACTCAAAGAGGTTAGTATTAATCACATTACGAAAAAAAAATAACATTGTCTTTGATTTAGACTACAAGGAGGCGACATGATGTATTTTTAAACTTTAAAGTTGTTTAAAATTAGCATGTTAGGAATTTCTAATGTATCTTTACGACGAAACGTGTCGAAAGCGTACACAATAGTCAAAGGAAACAATCCACCAATAGCAAGTTGTATTTTCTACGTGACAGAGAAAGCTATTATCTCAGTACAAGTAAAAGATGAGGTGTTAGTACTTCGTATGCGCATTATTGGGAATAAATGTACACATTGTTCAGCTTATTTTCTGGTTTAGCGATCATAAATCCAAGTACGTTAGTAGGTACGTGCGAGTTTCTGCCAAGACTAGCTTTACATGTATTTAACACGAATTTAAAGGCCATAAAATCTATAAAATAGGTTTATAAGTAAACTAGCGGCCCGCCCCGGCTTCGCACACCATTAATGTACATATTTAAACTATTATTTTATACTATCTATATATATAAAAATCAATCAAATTTGACCGCCGCGCGTTATTATATATATATATATATATATATATATATATATATATATATATATATATATATATATATATATATATATATATATATATATATATATATATATATATATATATATATATATATATAGGAAATAGAAAGTCGGTTGCTGCAGTTTCACTGCATTAAAAAAATACTTTGTCGTGTATTTGTACCTTCATTCCTCGGGATACTCCGTGAAAATGAACTACTACCTACTGTCCTAACTAATATTATAAATGCAAAAGTCTGTCTGTTACGTCTTTATAGCTAAACTGCTTAACCGATTTTTGTGAAATTTAGCAATAGCTGATGAAGCCCCGCCGTTAAAAATATTCTTAGGAACTGACGTTAGGAAAAAAACGATTATTTTCAAAAATCAACCCCTTGGGTGCTGAAGTAGGGGACGAAAGACTTACATTGATCATAGGTTACTACGCCTGCTCGAAGTAGCGCCGATCAGCTAGCAATATTTATAAGACAAGCAATAATCGTTAAAATCGTTAAAAAATCATTTCAGGTCGGAAAGATGGAGAAAGGGGTTAACATTTATCTTTCCAATCGACAAATCGATTAATCGTGGTGAATTGAAACGTCTATTGAAGTTCGGTGTGGTAACTCATTTTTGGAGATAACACTAAAAAAATCAATTTATACTTATTCTTTTTCGGGAGACTTGAGGGTCGAATCCGAACCACATGATCTAAGACAGAGTAAGCCATCGATGTCCTACGAAGTAATCTAAAATAAATAATAGTCTTATTAATAAACCAGGTTAAACTTGATCATAAATTCATATTGTCTTTTTCATGACAATGCAAATGGATGAGTACTTACATCAGAGTACAACAAGTTTATTGATCGGCCCATAAGATACTTGTATGTTGCAATGTTCTACCCGCAGTGTAATTTTTTCATTATTCATCAAAACATTATTTTTGCAGGCCCGCGCAGAGCTGGCGTCATACGAGCCTTGGGGAAAAGCCGGAGGCGGTGCGCCTAATCAAAGTGGCGTAAGATTTAGTAATTTACGTGCTTATGGCATTTACCCTGAAGATGAACTTAAGGTAACAAACGATACATACATATACCTATAACATTATATCTTCACTCCAAATCCCTTATGTAGTAAACGGAGAGAATCTAGTGTGTTTTCAGTTATACTTACATACTTATACTAGTTTTGTCCTGCAATCCGCTGAGTAATCAAGTTTTTTGCAAACCCCACCCACATAACCCACCGCACAAAAACCCCTTATAGTTCCGAGCCCACTTTGAACGTTATAACCGTAGACGTTAAAGAATATATATATGTCGCAGTGAAATTGTCAGTACCGTTAGATTATAATTTACCTAAGTGATATAATTTAACTGCTAACCTAACCTAACCAAATTATAAAATCCCTAGGTAGATTATAATCTAACGGCTATTGACAATTTCACTGCGACATATATAGCCATAATGGTATATATAACCATTACGGTCATATGAGCCGAATCTATCATTCTTTTCCCCCGTGTTGATCCCGGGCTATTTACAGACCCAGCTAATTGCCGTTCTGCCAGGTAGGTTATAAAAGGCGATCGATTGGCTAGGCGAGTCATTACCATCGTGGCTACTAAGTGGTAGAGTTCTGCATTGTCTCGCCCGGGTCTGTTACCACCGCCATACCTATTCCTGCCGCCATAGCATCAATTCTAGTCACTGTCGTGTTTCGGTTTGGAGAATAAGATAGTTAGTAAACTTATGTAAGTGGCATTAGACCTAACCACAAGGTAGCAACTCACCATTAACATCTTTGGTGTATATGTAGGCGATGGTTGACTCTTTCCATCAGGAGCCCCGTCTGCTTGTTTGCTATGTTATGATTTAAAAAAAACACTTCCAGGCAATTCTTAAAAGGCGAACAATTATTGTTTAAACGTGTCATCATCTACTCTCTACCATCGTGAGAGTTTCGCAACGCCTTAAATATTCCTACCAAGCCAGTGTCAATGCTTGTCACTATGATCTTCCGGTTTGGAGGGTAAGATAGTCGCTAAGCTTATGTATGTGGCATACGAAATACAACATCGTGACTCCTAAGTAGTGGAGTTCTGCAACGTCTCGCCTGGGTTTTAGTACCACCGCCTTACCTACTACTGCCGCAATAACTTCAATGCTTTTCACAGTATTGTTTGGAAGGTACCGGTTTGGAGAGTAAAGTAGTCGGTAAATTTATGCCAGTGGCATGTTCATTGTCCATCCAATAATTATAGCAACGCACCATTAACATTTTTAGTGGCTGTAGCCGATACCTTTCTTTATTTTCATCGGGAGGTCCATCTGCTGGTTTGCTATCTTATCATATAAAAACACTCATAGTAGAGCCATGGTAGAGCCATGATAGAGCCAACTAACCCAACCATTACAATTATAGGAATCGAATGTGAGAGAAGTGCACAACGTGTCTTAGGTCCGCCTTACCATACACTTCTTGATTTTCTAAAAAATGTTTAACATCTATAACCCGTGACTACAGTGGGGAAACGTGGGAAAAACAGGGGAAAAGTAGTATTTCTCATCTTAAATGACGGACTAGAAATAACGAAAAAAGAATTGGTATTCTTTATATGTGAAAGTTTGTATGGGTTTTTAAACGTTTCTCATTTAATGACGCACGAATGTTTAAGCGCGGTCAGGGTCCATTTTGACGAATAAATTACTCGCATGCCTCCCAGGCATGTCGTAAAATGTGAAAAATTAGTCTAATGTGTCACTATAGCAACGTGGTGGGGAATGTTCATTATGTTTAGGTTTACTCTGACAAATGAAGGAATCGGGGTGATGACATTAATTATTTTAAGAAAATAAATGTTTTTAGAATGAATTTAATTATGCCAAGTGCCATCCATAACTAGTTCCAATCCACTCTATCTCTACTACAGCAGATATGCCGGTGAGGTAGGGAGAGTGAGAAGACTAACGTTAAACGTTAAACATTGTTAGTATCAAAAACTAGTTATGGATGGCACTAGGCATAATTCCATAATTAATCTATACATATAATAAAATCGTAGGAAAGTCAAAATTGTATATTGAATATTTTTTTAAAAGAATACTTGGGGCATGATCTACAATCGATATCGAAGCCAAAAATATAGTTTTAGTATTTTTCTCTGTTTGTTTGTATGCATGTCCGGGGTAAACTCAAAAAGTACTGCATGGATTTACTTCAAATTTTGCATGAATATTACTAATAGGTCGGGTCAACGTATAGGCTACATATGATCACGCTATCGCCTACGGGGGAGCAGCAGTGCGGAGTAAACGAAGTCCGCGCGGACGAAGTCGCTGGCAATAGCTAGTAACTAAATAATACTTATACTCTACTTATCTTCCCTCGTGTTGACCCGGACCTCCTTTTGCAGAATAGACATTGCCGTTCTGTTTGACAGTTTGTAAGAGACAAACGATTGGCTATGCGAGTCACTACCATCATGGCTACTAAGTGGTAGAGTTTTGCGCCGTCTCGCCTGGTTTAGGTACCTACTTCTTCCTGCCGCAATAGCGTCAATGCTTGTCATTATCGTATTCTGGTTTGGAGAGTACGGTAGTCGGTAACTTGATGCACGTGGCAATTAGAGCAAAAAGGATAGCAATGCGCCATTAATATCTTTGATGTCTATAGGCGATAAATTTCTTTTTCCATCAGGAACGCCATTTGCTTGTTTGTTCCCTTATGATATTAAACATATAATGCACTTATTAATTTCCGTACAACTTATGTATTCTTAAGAGTTTTATGTTATAGTCTTAATTCAAAGGATAAGATTTCATCAAAACTCAATTATTAATCGCATACAGGTGAAAGATTCAGATTATAAAACATAGCGCAACAGATGGCCTAGTTTCAAAAATAATTATAAACCGAGATTCATAAAAGTAATAAATAAAGAGAAACAGATTATTAAAGCGGATTTCCTCACTTAAAATGCCAGGATTGAATTGGTGGCATACTTTAGCACCACAGTTACATAATGGATCGATTTTCGTAATCAATATGACCCCTATCGAAAGGAAATTTATGGACATTCTTTGTGACGCCAGTGACAATGATTGCTTTTGACATGGTTTGGCCAAATATTAATTATGTGATGTTTTTGAGGTCAGTTTCGATTAAATCTTTACAGATAAAATATTTTCTTATTATTATTACAACCATTATTTCACATTTTATCATACCACTAGCTGTTTCGTGTAGCCCGCTGCATTATAAAAGTTTTTGGCGAATCCCGCGGGACCACCCAACTTTTCCAGGATAAAAAGGAGCCTATGTGCTACCCCAGATCATTATCTACACGTGTGCCAAATTTAATTTAAATCCGTGTCGTAGTTTTTGCGTGATTGAGATACAAACCTCCATCCATCCAAACATCCAAACTTTCGCATTTGTTATATTAGTTTAGATTACTAGCTGCAGCGTGCAGCCCGCTGCATTATAAGTTTTTGGTGAAACCCGCGGGATCACCTAATTTTTCCGGGATAAAATATAGCCTATGTGCTATTCCAGATCATCATCTACCTGTGTGCCAAGTTTCAATCAAATCCGTTCAGTAGTTTTTGTGTGATTGAGTAACAAACATCCATCCAAACATCCATCCAAACATCTATCCAAACATCCAAACTTTCGCATTTATAATATTAATATAGATTTTTGCAATAAAGCATGATAGGTTTCCCGATAGAAACCCATCCAACTACCTTACCCTTCAAATCGGAACATGATAGTGTAAAGCATTGAAGCTATCACGGGGGAATAGGTAGGACGTTGCGGTACACTACCACCTCGTAGTCACGTTTTAGAGATACGTTTCGCCAATCGTCTTGCAAATTGTCTAGCACAGGGGTCGCAACCTTTTGAGTCGGAAGAGCCTAAAATTACAATTGACTACATTTCAAAGTTTTTAAAGAGCCACATAAAATTTTTCTTGCCAACAATTAACGATGCACTTCAGAGGAGGGGGGGAGAGTGAAAAGAGAGTACAATTGACTGAGAGAAGTGCGCCTAATCTTCGTTAATCGATTCAGGACGTGCGTATTGCGGAACAAAAGAGCTTTGACATCACGTCCAAAGAGCCACATCATGTGGCTCGCGAGCCGCAGATTGTTAACCCCTGCTACGTCTAGCAGAATAGCCGACGGTCTAGTGTTCAAAGGGATTAACAAAAGAAATTTTTGTTGATCCATTTTAATAATTTTATTCTTGTATCAAAAAGATGAGAATACTGAAAATAATTATGTTACTTGAAAAATAATTCGGAACGTTTTAAATCCATTACTTTTTACTTCTTAAAAATCACCTCAATTGCCATATCTGCTCATTATGAAAGATCCACTAATATTACTCGCTTCTGGTATTTATCACTAGATTTTTTATTAATCGATTAAAAAGACACTTCTATTCGATATTAGCTATAAATTACCTGGATAACGAAGAAATAGACAACATGAACAATTTTTAGAACTGTTTTTTTTGTATCATGTAACGTGCAAAAATTCATATGCACTTAGTACAAAGCTGTTATTCTGACACAGCATACAGACAATTCAATTTTATTTATATGTGTAGATGTATAGATAAAACACCTTGCACTTTTCTGTAAATCTATACATATAAATAAAATGGAAATGTCTATCATTCCCAAGTAGCACGTTAAGCTGTATATAGGCTGCATTTAGGTTCATTTTTAAACTTAAAGCTGTATACGAAGCGGTACAAAGGCTGTAGAAGCGCTTCTACAGCCGATATAACACCAAAAAAGGGCCCCAAATTATACAGCTTATTGCGTTATGTAGGCTGCGCAATAGCTGTACAAGCTATTATAGGCAGTACAAGGGCTGATATTTGGTGTATAAAGAAACTATAACACTACGGATACTCTCTTGTAACTGTCTTGTACAGCTAAGCGTTAAATAGGCTGCACAATAGCTGTAAAAGCTGTTATAGGCTATACAAGGGCTGTTATTTAGTGTATAAAGAAACTATAACACTAAGGATACCCTCTTGTAACTGTCTTGTACAGCTAAGAGTTAAATAGGCTGCACAATAGCTGTACAAGCTGTTATAGGCTGTACAAAGGCTGTTATTCGGTGTATAACGAAACTATAACACTAAATACACTCTCTCGTACAGCTAAACGTTCTTAATAGGTGTTTGAAAATGATAAAAAGTAACAATCTGTTTTTGATATTGTATAACATTAATTATATCACGTATCTGCAGACGCCATAATTAAAAATATATTAATATTAATAAACGATAAATTCTTGGACTTGGAGCAGAATTGAACAGTGTATTCAAAGTGCAAATTATAATTTATTGAGAAATTATATATGATTTCTCTCAAAATATTCACGCGCCAACGAAATAATCAAGATAACACAAATAAAATCATTGCAAAATACGGTTAGTGTTTGTGTTTAAGGTTAGAATATACAAGTACTTATGGTACAATATTGTATATAAAGGCATAATGATCATTATGCCTTTATATACAATATTGTTCAATGATAAATTAGTCTATCACAAAAATATTTTTAAGAAGAATACGTTATTTCGTGCTTGTGATTTAATATTATTAGTTCTTCAAAGAGAAAAACATACTCTTTTGCCTGTAATTGTATCTAAGTATATAATATTTTTAAAACGATTGTAAGTATACATATATACAGGATGTTGCAAAAGTGGTACAGTAAGCCGAAAGAGGGTGGCTCAGGGGGTCATTCTTAACAACTTTTGTTTAACGACTTTTGGAAATTCGCGAAAAAAATATTGATTCTTCATAGAAACTTTGTTGGTCACGTGACTTTTCACAATGGAAAAACAAAATTGTTTTCGGGAATTTTCACAAATCGTTGAACAAAAGTTGTTCAAAATGACCCTCTGAGACCCCCTTTCGACTTACTATACCGCTTTTGTAAAACTCCGTATAGTAGCAAGTTAAAAATAAAAAAATACATATTTTCTCAGTGTAATGATTTTTATTTCTCTTTTTAACTTTTTTTTATATATTCTTTGAAGAAAAGACCAATTGCCTTTCTGCCAGGCAGGTCGTAAAAGACAACCGATGGGCTATGCGAGTCACTTCCATCGTGGTTACTAGGTGATAGAGTTCTGCATTGGCTCGACCTTAATGAAGAAGATAAGCCTAAAAAATAATAAATCAGATAACCTACAATCACTTTTTAATGTTTTTGTTACGGAACCCTTTTCCTTGAACATTAATAAAAATTATGATTGTAGGTTTACCTGAATTAGTAATTTTTCAGCTTTATCTTCATCACGATTACTTGGTTGGTAATTTATAATATTTAAATATTCCTTTTCAATCTTCCTCTTGATTTTTTCCACATGATAACTATGCAGATATAAAAACAGCAAATAACAATTTTCTCAGTAATACAGCTTTGAGCTGTACTATAGCTATATATGCAGATTTTTTAACACCATTGGCTGCATAACAGTCTACAATTACACCATAAATATTAGCTGTAGAACGGTGATTGCATGTCCCATTTTACAGAAACAAGCGTTGAGTGATACTATAATAACACTTAAAGCTGTATTAAATTGCTAAACAAAATACAGCTAATGTACAGCTTTAAGGATTAAAATCAGCCTAATGAGTTGCAAATTGCTTAAAGCTGTACAGTAGTGTATTAATATTCAGATATAACGCCTAAAGCTTACGCGGAACTCTAAGAAAGGCCTTGTACAGCATTAGGCTGTATAAAAACTCATAAAGGTCTCTTATACCGATAAAAGCATCTTTTTACACCATTGTACGGCTGCAATAGAACTTTAAGTTCTATATGAGCTGCTTTATGGGTATTAAACATGCTTGATTGCTGCTTGGGTTATGATTTCAAAATAATTAGGTTTTTTCAAGTGCAGCGTGTTATTTTACGATACCAATATTTAAACAACGATTTTAAAATTTCTGTTTATCTGTCTGTCATTCTGTTTCTGCGGGGTAATTTCTGGAGCGGCTAGACCGATTTTGATGGAACTTTCGTTGAAAGACCTTCTGGTTTTTCCCGAATGAGAAAAAGGTAAGTAATGATTTTGGATCTTGCGAAAGACGTCACGAGTAATAGCTAGTCCTTAATATACGATCAGATATACGAAAACAAAACGTTGTTGCTTCGTTACAAGATCTTAAAATGAGACACTTATCTTGTTTTCATAAAAAGTAGTCCGCAGCTTTTAATTATCTAATAATTTGTCGGTCTTGATTTAATAATTTGTTGAATAAATATGATTACTCGCCTTGGCGGGCAGGCAGATTTTTATTACATGTTTCTTTCAACAATGACACATTAACATCTCATAACTGACTTCACTGAGAAATTTCCTTCGCTAATTTAGAAAGTTACATAATTAATGCAAACATTTAATTATTTTTTACGACATGACAATTGGCTACATTGCAATTTTAGAGAATAAGATTGACCTACTAGTTTTTTTAGGATTGTAAAGTTTCAACAGCAGTCGTTCTGTAAAATTTCGTAATTATGTAAAAGCACTTGTACTGTCTTCACAAAACACTTTTTATTTTATTTATATCGCATAAAAAACTTTATTTTAAGTTTCTATAGTATTGGTTGTTTCAATATATATTATACTTTTTGCTATCGGTATTTGGTGAAACTCTTATTAACTTGGTGAAATTATGTAAATGCACTTGTACTGTTTGACAAAAGACTTTTTATTTGCCTAATCTTCTATAGAGGACGACTGAATCAGCAGGATTTGCTGTTTTGATACATTTTATTCCTTTTGTCGTCTGCACTTGGTGAAACTCCATTTGTAATTATGTAAATACACTTGAACTGTTTCACTAAATACTTTTTATTTTGTTCATATCGCCTAACAAGTTTAAGTATTTATAAGGGATAAATATGACCAAATCAGCCTTTATTGTTGTTTTGTATAGAAGGCTTAAAATAAAATTTATAATCCTTATTATTTTTATATAGCATCTTCCTTAACAAATTTTTCAGGCCATCAAATTATTTTTCTTGTTTATTTCTTGTATTAATTATTGTAATGCGATACTTACCTAATCAGGGACGAATATTTTTATAACGCCTTCGTGATGGTAACAGAAAACATACTAGCTGTTTAAAGAAAATATCGTTGGGCCGTTTATAGAAGATATTTTGTTTGAAGTCACAATTCTATATATTTTCATACGCTGTAGCCGGTAACCTCATATGACTACATATCCTGTCATGCAGATAGCAACGCCTCCTTAACATTATTGATGAGCTGTCTATTTGTTTGCTATTCCATGCTACGAGAAAATTTAATGTTTGTAACTTGGATATTTTTAAAACAAGTATAAAAAGGTTTTGCTTAGATTGTACTAAGCTAGGAAACTAAACATAAAAGATAAACTTCCACCTTGGATTCCAATTACTTAATCAAATGTAAACGAAATATAAGTTATAATCGTATAACTCAAAAATATTTTGTCCTTGTAAAGTAAAGAAACGTACTACTGTAAATCATCATGTATAAGATATATTACCTATGATTGTACTATAAAAAATATATTGTCTTTTGCATGGAGTATTGTGTATCACCCACGTATTAAATCGATACGCCTTTAAAGGCAATTTCTTAGATGGTCAGCGTAGCTTGCATTCATGCATAGAAATACAGAGCTATACTACTTATCGTGAAAATATTGTGAAAATGACACTTTTGACAGTAATAGGAGTGTTAGCTTATATGCGCGGCGACACGTTTCAATCTACTAGTATTCATGTGGTCTGTGGTATCACCATACTAAATACCTCATACCACCTATATAGGTACCTAATCGTACTATACAAAAAATATTGTATTTCTGCAGGGAGTAGGAGTAATCGTAATAAACACCACATGCCACCTAATCGTACTACACAAAATATTTTTTTATGTGCATCAAATACCTACGTAGCGTACGTATTAAGAATCGTCACATTAAATCTTAATACATATAAACCTACGTGTCACGTTGTTTGTCCGCGATGGTCTCCGGAACTACTGAATCGTTTTCAATGAAATTTTGCAGATATCTACTGTTTGTTTGGTTTGGTTTGGTGGTCTAACTTAAAAGACAGGATAGTTTTTATCTCAAATCCCCCCTCCCCTCTTCCTCTCTCAAGTATCCCATCAAAATATTCAATAGGTACAAGTAATTTGTGTGGCAAAACAACGTTTGCCGGGTCAACTTGTACTTAGGTATATTATGTAGGTATATAATCTTATTATCCAAAAATATTTTGTCTTTGCAAGGAAAGGTACCTACTGTGTCTAAATATTTGATACTAGCTGCAGCGTGCAGCCCGCTGCATTATAGTAGTTTTTTTTGTGAATCCCGCGGGATCACATTTTTTCCAGGATAAAAAGCACATAGGCTATGTGCTATTCCAGGTCATAACCTATCTATGTGCCAAATTTCATTCAAATCCGTTCAGTAGTTTTTGCGTGATTGAGTAACAAACATCCATCCAAACATGTATCCAAACATCCATCCAAACATCCAAACTTTCGCATTTATAATATTAATATAGATTCGTGGAAAGCATTATCAGCCATTGTACTAAAAACTTCACACTACTATAATCGTATTATCCAAAAATATTTAATATTGCAGGGAGTCTTAGCTTACGAAGCCGGTAGACGGTGGTCATCACCGCGCCGTCGTCGCCGGACACCGTTGCGGCTGCGGGAAGACCCTCAACTATTCTTCGCCGACCAGCTGCGGCAATCGGTCGACAATGATATACGATACAAACAGACACCGGGACAACAACAAGCTTACAAACAAATACTAGGTTTGTATTTTTTATAAAACTATAAATTAATTAGTAGGTGGCTTCGTTTTAAATTATAGAATAATTCGGTTGAACATCCTTTAAATATATAGCTGCAGCGTGTAGCCTGCTGCATTAAAAAAGTTATTTTGCGAATCCCGCGGGATCATCAAATTTTTCCGGGATAAAAAGTAGCCTATGCTATTCCAGGTCATTATCTACCTGTGTGCCAAATTTCATTCAAATCCGTTCAGTAGTTTTTGCGTGATTGAGTAACAAACATCCATCCAAGCATCCAAACTTTCGCATTTATAATATTACTAACTGCAGCGTGCAGCCCGCTGCATTATAAAGTTTTTGGCAAATACCGCGGGATCACCTAATTTTTCCGGGATAAAAAAGCGTGATTGAGTAGCAAACATCCATCCAGACATCCAAATTTTAACATTTATAATATTAATATAGATATTAATTAATTAATTAATATAGATAAGATTATATAGACGCCCCCGCGAATATTCTGGTAATTAGCTATTACTGAGATTTTCGTGTTGTTTGTTTTTTAGCATTTAGAGGTCATGATTCACCTTGTCAATTTTTGCCACAATTTTTCTATTGATATTTACAAAGATATGAAAATACTATTTACCTTTATACGTAGGTCACAATATAAGTTTACTCAAAAAAAACAACATGTTATAACCAAAATATTATGTTTATTGCTTTTCAAAATAATCTCTTTTACATTTTAAACATTTTTTCATGCGATCGAACTATTTTTATAACAGGAGGACCATAGATCTGAAGGCATGTTTTCTACGTGCTGATTGAACGCTATCACTGCCTCTTCGGAGTTGGTAAAAGTAAAACCTCTCATCAAATCTTTGATGTTGGGGAAAATAAAGAAATCACAGGGTGCCAGGTCGGGGCTATGCGCAGGATGAGTGACGAGATGTACTTTTTCGGAAGTGAAGAAGCGTTATCATGGTGTAGGAGAATGCGGCTTTTGGGTCGTTTTTCGCGAACTTTTTCTAACACCTTGGGTAAACAAATGGTAGAATACCACTCGGCATTAACACTATTTTGATCTTCAAGTGGAATTGTACAGATGGGACCTGTAGCTGAGAAAAAAACGCGATCATTTTTTTACCAACGTTTCTCGCCTGTCTTTCTCATTTTCAAACACCCATTGACAAGATTGCTGTTTTTTTTCTAGTTCAAAACAATAAATCCACGTTTCGTCTCCTGTGACAATGTCATAAACAGCATTAGAATATCCGTGGTCGTACTTCAGTAGCATCTGTGAGCACCATTCCACGCAAGCCTGCTTCTGCTCCGCTGTCAGTTCATGAGGGATCCAACAACAACAAAGTTTCCGAACTTTCAATTCATCATGTAAAATTTTCTGAATTTGGCTCATACCAATCCCCAATAGTCCTCAAATTGTCTCATAGGTAATCCGGGGGTTTTCTTCAATTAACCGCTTAACAGTAGCCACATTATTTTCGTTGGCAGCATTTGAAGGCCGCCTTTCACGAAATTCGTCATGTAAAGAAACTCGACCTCTCTCAAATTCAGCAAACCATCGCCTCACGGTGCTCAAACAAGGTGATTCTCTCCCAAAAGCATTTTGAAGACGAGCGGCACAGTCTTGCGGAGAAAGAGAACTTTTAAAATCATAAAAAATCATCGTTAAAAAATCTTTTCGACTTAATTCTATTTTCGTTGCGTACGTAGAAGTTTGATGTGTGATAAAAAAACAATTGACAAATCATTTCCCGCCAATTGTTTTTTTTTATTACTAAGAAGGTTGCAACGTTTTAAAAATATAACATTCGAAATTCAAATAGTTCCAATTAGCTAGAAGTGCAAAACTTTTAGTGTGCCCCATGTATAAACGAATAATACGGTTTTAATCTAATTTATACTCACCATCGACGAAAAACATATCGCACTTTTGTGAGCAAGTGTATTTTGTCCGATATGAAGACAGTTTAAAAAATTAGCTTTCTTTTGAGATGCAAAACTATTCAAAAAATAAATATATAAAAAATATTATTTTATTTTTCCCGAACAATTTGTGTTTTTCTATTACCGGAATATTCGCGGGGGCGTCGATATTATCCTCATATTAATTTTCCCACTCAGAAACATAATATTATCAACACATGTTTTCACGAATCAAAAAATCTTTATCCACTCCTATCTTTAATTGTTTTATGAGTATCTTACAAAATAATAATTATAGTAATTTATTGGCACGGCATTGAGTAATGTATTTTTAAAATCGTACATCGGATTTAATCTTGAATCTGAGAATATAGCGGGCTGGTTAGCTCGACCTTTAGAACAATGGGATCGTTTCCTTATAACCGTTAACTTTTTGACATAAATAATAAGAATCGTTTAAATAATGTTAATCTGATGTATAATCTTCATTATATAATACTAGCTATTGCGCGCGATTTAGCTCGTATTAAATTCTATTTTTACCTTTGCCACTTAGTGATAAAAATACTGACGAAAAAAATTTTTGAAGCTGCTCAAACCGTTTTCCACAAACACATAAAAGTAAAAATCTTTGATGTTTATAGATAGTGTAGGTTAGCGGTCCGTCTCGATTTCGCTTGCGATTTAACTATCGTGTACGTTTTCATTTTTTAATTTTAATTTATGGAAATTAATGGAATTTCCTTTCATACAAACACTGTTGTTATAATTACGAATACAATGAAGTCAAATCGGTCGGATCGCCTTAATGTGAGATGCTCTCATATAATATGTTATTATATAATACGTCAATACATGAAACGAAAACTTTGTACCACTTTTTATGGAGGAAGGTATGAAATTTAGTACAGTTTGCAAATGATATATTACAGCGTTTGCAAATGGTATACCTATAACATCATTGCAAATGATATATTAAAGAACCAGCATTCATAAATTTTTTTCTCGGAAACGTTACTGGCTCTTAGACTATGATTTAAAACATAATTCGTTTCGTCAGTTTACTAAACCAATTTTACATTTGGTGAAGTATTAAAAAATCTAGTGATTAAATTTTTTATTTCCCTAACAATATTCGAAATTTAATTGTTAGACAAAATTTACGGACAAATATCTTTTTTCAGATGCTATGGTTGATAACAGAAAGAAGAAATTACACGAAGAGCAGAAACGTAACTTAGAGTACGAGCGTAAAATGGTAATCAATCATGATAATAATAACAATAATGGAGCAATTAATAATTGAATGTTCTGTTTTAGCACACAATGGATGGTCCATGGGGTAAGCCAGGGCCTGGTGGTACTATATGGAGGAACCCTCGTCATATAGGATTTAATTTCTCTAAATCAATGGTAAGCTGCTCACGACTAAATTAAGCGGCTTATATGAATCGTGATGATTAGCGAATAAGGCACTCGTTCAGCGCGGTATTTAGCCCGCTTTGTCCGCTAGAAATTTGGTCAATAAGTTCTATATAAACTAATATCTCATTTGTATCACGAGAAAACATTTGTTGTGGCATACATCTCATACATTTTATAAATATGAAAGCTTGTACGTTTGGATGTTTAGATGTTTGGATGTTTTGTTAATCAACCACGCAAAAATGGCTATACCAATGCACACAGGAAGACAATGACCTGAAATAGCATATAGGATACTTTTTATCCCGGAAAGTTAAGTTGTTTCTCGTGGGATTGAATAAAAAAAATAATAATACAGCGTGCTGCCGCCTGCAGGATGCAGCTAGTAATACTAATTCTTATTCGTCAAAACTCATTTTCGCGCGTGACATATCACCACGGGCTGTTCGACGTTCGTCCTAAGCGGGCTAAGAACCAAAGAGTTTAATGTACTACTTGTCTTTACTGTATTTGTCGTTTCTAAGTTAGATACAATTAGTAATGATGATATCTAAAATTAAAAAATACAATTTTACCTACGATGTACCTACTTGGGTTTCTGATAACCAAAAATTTGACTGGGAGAAAATGCATCTTCTAGCATCATTGATATAAAAAACCCAAGATAACCAATCAGTGTCTCAAAAACGTTCTCCAAAAATGAGTGCACAATTTTAATTGTGCACTCATTTCAAATAGAATCGCGTCGGCCGCGTCACTGTTAATTTTATTTATTTTCGTACATAGCTTTTTAAAAACAACTATAAGTCTTGCACTTAAGGTTGGATATGCAAAGACATATGTTTTTGCCATATCTATAACTACTTAAAAGAAATTAGGGACACTTTTGAGTGTCAGTTTTGTTCGGAACTGTGCATCTAGGGTTTTTTATATCAATGTCTAGCATTAAGTTTTTCTTTTGTACAATGTTATTTGGGTGTAAAATAAAGGTTAAATAAATAAAAAAATACGTAAATGAGTCTAATATCTTAGAAGAGAAAGGCAGTGTTATAACTGGTAGGTACACTAACCCATGGTTAACTAAAGCCATTATGTGAAACGAGATCTATCAAACAACCGGGCAAATATCCAGATTTATTTTGCAGGAAAAGTCTAGAATTTATTAAGAACGAATTGCGTTGACCGTGATTCATACCCATGATCGTATGCGTTTATAACGAAGCCGGTACCTTAAAGTAAGCTAAAAATGTGTTAAAAAATTATAGCATATCACATGGGCGTAGTTATAGCCATGTTATGGGGTGAACCAAGGTTTCTGAAATGTACAAAAATTAACTAGTTGTAGCTCGCACTTCTAAATGGTGCAATAAATAATTAATTTACATACACACATGTCTTCACACAATATCCCTTACGATGTAGACGGGTGGAACTGAGTACCATATTTCACAATCCTTGCTTTGTTTTTGGTTTATCTTGCTTCCTACACATTCATTATTCTCTTCATACAAACACGCCCGTGCCAGTTGCTAGACTTGACAGCACCTTTGGATAGCACTGATTACTATAAGCATCCGCGAAAATAAATATATATCGTATAAAAGTAAAATCAACAACTCGGTCGCACCAGCCGAATAGTTACAGACCCTGAATCGTAATCGATGCGGCTTGGTTCGATTCCAAACAGGGTACTTACCGGCCGGTAAAATCTATATTTAATATTAAATATAATAATATATATAAAAATCAATCCCTATTTTCCTTGGTCACGACATCACGCCTGAATGTCTGAACGAATTTCAGTAATTTTTTTTTGTTTGAAATTGTAAGGAGAAGATAAAAGATATATTAAGAAAATTGCGCGGAAAAATAGAAAATTTAAGAATACTTAGCCACCATATAAAGTTTAATGCCATTTTGGCTGCGTGGAAGGACAATCCCGTAGACTTATATAAATTACGTGTCACGTTGTTTGTCCGCTATGGATTCCTAATATGTAAGGCAAAACAACGTTTGCCGGGTCAGCTAGTAGGTTAAAGAAAGAAATCTATATTATCTATATAAATATTATAAATGCGAAAGTTTGGATGTACGGATGGATGGATGCTTGTCACCTAATCACGCAAAAACCACTGAATGGATTTGAATGAAATATAGCACACGTCATGGAGATGATAATCTGGAATCATCATAGGATACAAGAAGATAAGACAAGCACATAGGATACTTTTTTATCCCAGAAAATGAGTTGTTACGGTGAAATCTACCAAAAACTTTTATAATGCAGTGGAATGCACGATGGAGCTAGTAGTACCTACTATAAATGCGAAAATTGGATGTTTGTATGGTTGAATAAATGTTTGTTAATCAATCACTCCAATACAACTGAAAATAATAACTTGGAATAGCAAAAAGGCTACTTTTTATCCTGTAAAAAGTGAGTTGTTCCCGCGGGATTCACCAAAAATTTTATAATGCACCAGGCTGCACGATGCAGCTAATGTGATATTAATTCATTTTATAGACCCCTAAAAATGCGTATTGCTATTCATTTTATATTTAATTACCTCTTAATAATTCATATGGTTAAATAGATTTGACACTTTCAATCATCGGTAAGTTCTTGGTGAAATTCTCTTGTTGAAGATAAATTAGTATACACCTATAGTGAAATAAAAGTACAAGTGTATTTTAAATCAGTTTCAACTAATCACATGGTTAACATAATATCGAATTATTTATAACTATTTTCCAGGGTTGGACTGATAACGATTACTTCAAGAAACTTAAAAGGGACCATAAACATAACAAATTATCATCGCTTACTTTACCCAAAGTAAAGCAAGATGACGATGACTCAAATAAAGATGAAAACAAAGAAAACAAAAAGCCATCTAGTATCGAAAAACTACCTGATATTGCCAAACAGAGTCCCCAAGATGAAAAAATAAAAGTACAAAGTAAAAAGGCTATAACAGATATTTATGGTAAAAATAACAATAGTAGTAAAAAAGGTAAATTTGTGAAGAGGTTATCAAATGGTGAACGTGTGGATAAAACATTAGATGATGATAATAATAACTGTGTATTAGAAAAGAAATTGACGCCGGAGGCAACAATTTTACGGTTGACGGGAGGTGTGGAACTTGTTCCTTTATTAGCAAGGAGAAGGCGTGTCGGTGCTCGAACTTTGCCGTCTAGCGATGTCACAAGACAGCCAGAGCAGCCATGTCAGTACGTATAATAAGTGCTATTTTGTCAATGACTTTGTATTATATAGTCTCGTGGTATTTTCAATCGACTTTTTTTTATAATATAAGATAGCAAACAAGCAGATGGGTCTCCTGATGGAAAGAGCCAACCATCTCCTATCGACACCAAAGATGTTAATTGTGCGTTGCTATCTTGTGGCGAGATCTAAAGCCACATGCATAAGTTTACCGGCTACCCCACCCTCAAAACCGGAACACGACAATGACAAGCACTGACGGTATTGCGGCAGGAATAGGTAAAGCGGTAGTATCTGACCCGGGTGAGACAATGCAGAACTCTACCATCTAGTAGTCACGATGGACTTCCGATTAGGAGGAAGTTACCAATTCGGATGTATGTTTTTTATGTTTGTTACCTCAGATCTAGGTCATTTATGAACCGATTTTGAAATTTTTTTTCGTTTGAGAGGGTATACTTCCCATGTGATCCTATTTTAATTTGGTGAAGATATGAGGTTCCGGAGGTATAGTAAATGGGAAGTTGGATGCTGCAGTTTCACTGCGTCAAAATTATGTTTCATTGATACGAGTAAAATAATTTTAATAGTAATCAAAAAAGTGTCATCACGTCACGTCTTTAATAAAATAGTTATTACCAACTTACAGGTGGCGCGAAATACTCCATGTTGACTATTTAAGACAGCTAAAACATCAAATTCGAGTGAAATATGAAAAGAAAGAGGTATTAATGAGCTTTTGTTAAAATATAATCTATAATAGCATGTCACCACTTATAAAGGGACATTAATTATAACTTAGGTTTTATGTAATAATAAATTGGTAAGGTGCGTGTCGGGCTACGCACAATGTAGGGTTTCGAAGTTGCCCATCACAACAATACGGACTTTGAAGCGGGCTTTTATAGTTTCATATTATGAATATTTAAGCTATTCAACGTTAATGACAAATATATAACCACACCACAGGTTCACCGCCTTTAAAAACCTCTCTAAGTACCTACATTTTATAAGTTGGTCAACTATTACTCAAAAAGTTGTAAAGCCTTCTAAGCCATGATAGTTTTCCTTTTAAATCCATTATATTTACTACTACCGTGATTTTTTCCCAGCCCCAAAGTCAACCGTTTACCTGCAGGGAGGGGGCGGGACTCTTGGCTCTAAGAAATGTTAGCACTTAAAAGCTTATTATTTTACAAACAAGTCCCTTAACCCAAAACTTGTTTTCACAAATCTACAATATTTTTTAAGAATCTATTCAACGATATCCCACACAATGGGGTACGTGAGGAAAAAAATTAACATCTCCACTTTATATGTAGGGGAACTACACTGAAAAAAATATTTTCAAGATTTTATATTACC
The DNA here is from genome assembly GCA_036924255.1 of Apodemia mormo. Taxonomy (NCBI): domain Eukaryota; kingdom Metazoa; phylum Arthropoda; class Insecta; order Lepidoptera; family Riodinidae; genus Apodemia; species Apodemia mormo. The sequence continues at coordinate 16,684,933 of JAUPFN010000009.1, read as the reverse complement.
ACTTTGATTACGTGACTAATATGTACCCATATTCATGCCAAATTACAGCTTTCTAGTAATAAGTATCTCTGAGCTATTGTGCAGAAGACGGACGGACGCACGGACGGACATAGCGAAACTCTAAGGGTTCCTAGTTTACTTTGGAACCCTAAAAATGCCCTTTTTTCAATAAAATATTATTATTCAAGCGAAGATTCAAGTTGGAGACGTATTATTATGTAATATTTATGTAAAAGTGCACCTATATCTTATTTAATTACTAATTACGGACATACAGCAAAGCAAAATTTACGGAGGAATTACAGTTGTGGCCGTTGTAATACGAGTATTTTTGGTCATTTAATGTCAACATTTTTCTAAAAGTAATTCTATAAGTATCTATATAATATCACTATAAGTTTCATTCATTTAAGCGCGAAGGCTTGAAAATTTAATAAACCTATTATTAAATTTTTACACATTGATTAAAATTTCAAGTAGCCGGAAACTGTATATATATGAGTGAAACCGATATACATGCATACATGTCAAACTGCTAACCTCCAATTACTCGTCGGTTGATAAATACAACTTTGGCAGTGCTGATAATGTTTGCCCGTGGACACTTAATTTAATGTAATGCTACTCAAATCAAATTAATATGATTAATTTAAGACGGGTCAGATAAAAGTTTTGTAAAGGTTTTTCGGGAGTATCCTCGAAAATCTAAATCTAAGCTTTTAACTCAAAGTCTGGTATTATTGTGTGTTAATAACACATGCCACATGCCACATGCCTCGCCTGAGCCCGTGATTCGTGACGCAGTCTTTCGCAGTTATCGCAAGGTACAAGTAATAGTCATTATTGAGTTGACAAAATACGGCTTTGGGAATCGCCACCCATTCCGCCAACCGACAAACTAGTTAATCGTAAACTGAAACCGTCATTGGCGTTTCGTTTTACTCTTACTACCAGACAAAGAAACCAGCGTTAAGTAACTTCATGTCGCTTCATTAGTCTACGACATTTTATCGTATGTTTCTAAAATATTTTGTGTAGGAGTCTCACATTAAACGAGGTGCATGTTTATACCTTGTAATCTTACTGATATAACAAATCGTTATAAAAACTGTTTTGCATTTACATTACATGTATTACGTGGGAGATTACTACATTTTACCTTTAGTCTACTGTGGAGCCGGTTTTTATGTTAATTAGCATTCGGAGGTATTGTGTCAACTCATCAGTATCTTGCAGACGGGTTTGTTTGGTTAAATGCTTCATTATATAATGGTACGATTTTTGTAATCTCTCGTTATACGGCCTAAAAGAGGGCTTAAATAATAACTATTTTGATTTTTTCCTAATAGACTAAAAGTAAGAACAGATGTATTACCTATTAATCTAAGAGATAGATACGTAGTAACTAGTGCTCTATTTAGTCTGCTACTGTAACCTGTGGCAGAATATGGTAGCAGACTAAATAGAGTTACGTTCGCAAAATGAACGTTACACGATCCCACAATATTCGAAGCGAATATATCTATATCAGTGGAGTGCTAGCTCACATATTCTAAAAAAACCCTTCTATTTGATAGAACTATATACTAGAGAGGTTAGGCTTGTAAGAAAGTGTCGGTGTAAAGATGAGAAAGGGCATGCTTCGTTGATTCGGACATGTAGAAAGAATGGTAGATGAAAGGTTAACAAAACAAATACACAATGCGAATGTGGAAGGATGTAGGAACCAGGGAAGACCAAGACTGACATACCATGATAAGATTGATCGAGTACTGTCTGAAGGTGGTGTCAAGATTCTACGCAACCGGCGTGTGCGTATGAAGAGAGTGATGAATGTGGAGGAAGCGAGACAAGCCTACAAGGATCGTGATGTATGGCACTCGGTTCTCTCTGCCTACTCCGTAAGGGATCTGGCATGAAGATATGTGTGTATGAACTAGGAAAAAACATAATGCTACACGATCCCACGACATTGGAAGCGAATATAGGTATCCCAGTAGTCTCCTCACAGATTTTCCAATTTGATCGAACTATAAATTGAAAAAAAAAACTTCTACACGGTCACGCAATAAAGATCTACTGCTTGTCAAACATATATGGTGTCTTTATAAAGTTTAATAAAAGCTGCTTATGATGACAATAAGTTTTATTATCTATCTGATTTTCAATTCAATCTTTTTAATCGTTGTTTTTAAGCTGGTTAATTGTCAAATGGCATTCTATGAAGTGACTTCTTCATTAAATATCAATTCTTTGCGTCAGGGCCGCGATAATTACTTAATGTCTTGACCCGTCAATTCAATTGTTCACTAAATTTTTAAGAAATAATTACTTATCTAATAAATGAGATGGTCATTACCATTGAGTATGTGCTTTGGCTTAATCTTACGCAATTCCAAGGACGAAACAAAGGTACTCGTAATTCAATTTGTAACTTTCTGTTAAATCATATGTATGACTTCTGAAATGCCATTGAAATAAGAAAATAGACTAAAGAATGAAATAAAAAACATGGAACGGCAGTTGAATATTTTGACAGTTGAATAGTTGAATATTTTTGTTAATAATTTGAATAAAGAATATCTAAAAATAAATTCAAATTGGAGTTGGAAGAGATTAAAGATTAAAGAGATTAAATCATATTTTTTTTTCAATAAGAAAACTCTTACGACTGTTAAATCTAAACCACGTTGACACTTACCGTAATTCAACCTAAAGTACACAATCCACATTAAATATCCCTGTGTCATCAAGCTATCGGTGGCAACATAGATAGCCTTTGCTACCTTTGCTACTCAATAACGTAAGCTATCTCAAAATACCTAAGTATTGCAAAATACCAAAATTAAAAGGTTCAAGTGCCCGTCGTAACATCATCAAATATTCCAATGTTGCTTGTATTTTGAAATCCTTTTTACTTTAATTATGTTAAATTTCTCTGTTGTAATTTATATCTTAATATTATAAATGCGAAAGTTTTGATGTTTGGATAGATGGATGTTTGTTACTCAATCACGCAAAAACGGCTGAACCCATTTGGATGAAATTTGGAACACACGTGGAGGATGACCTGGAACAGCACATAGGATACTTTTTATGCCGGAAAAATGATTTGTTTTTGCAGGATTTACCAAATACTTTTATTATGCAGCGGGCTGCACAGTACAGCTAGTTTACATATAAACTGGCTTTTGCCCGTGGTTTCGCTCACATTAAATTCATTTTATGGAAATGGGGGTTAGAAAGAGACAAAAAGTAGCCTATGTCACTCTCCATCTCTTCAACTATCTCCGCTTAAAAAAATCACGTCAATTCGTAGCTCCGTTTTGCCGTGAAAGACGGAAAAACAAACGCACATTCATATTTATAATATTAAGTATGGATTTTAAAATATCAATACTTTGTTTAAGGAGAGGCGTCGTGATTCAGCTGAGAGTGTTCGCCAGCATCATGCCACGTGGGCGTCTCTGTGGGGTCGACCGGGGCATGGGGCTCCTCAACAACGCGGCCGATACGCCCGCAGCAACCTCGCACAGATATTATACGTTCCTCCTCTTGATGCTAAATTGTGAACTAACTACGACTAATTATATAAGTTTCTTGACTTAGAAACAGAAACAGAAGCTTATACAATCGAACCTACAAACATCACGTTCAATGTATGTAGTAGGTTTTTTATCATGAAATAGCTAACAAGAAGATGGCTATTCTGATGGAAAATATGATCAACGTTTACACACGCTAAAGATGTTAAAGGTGTAATGCTATCCGTTTGGCAGGGATGTTATGTAACAACAAAGTTCACCGACTACCTTACGCTTCAAACCCATGACAGAGAAAAACACTCAAGCTATTGCGACATTAAATGTTTGTTAGTGTGTAAATTTATTTATGTATTAGAGCCTGACTTCCTGCCAAGCAGTTCTTAAAAGGCGAACAATTGGCAAACCATATAGGGTCCTGGAACGTCCTGTCTCTAGGTTTGGTACTAATGTCACACTTATCCCCTGCTGCAATGGTATCTGTGGTAATCAGTAAACTTATACACGAGGCAGTACGGCTCTGCTACACTATCGATAACATACCATTGACATTGTTAATGTCTATAAACAATGTTTATCTATTATCATAAAATTAAGCATGTAAGTCTGTTGGTTACAAATATGAAGCAATTGGTTGGTTACAGATATTCATTTCAATTCGCCCTATTAGTCGAGTAATTAGCAGCCCTTTCTATCGATGGGGCTCGAGTTCGATTCTCGACAGAAATAGGCATTCATGTGATGAGCGTAGATGTTTATATTTCTGGGTTTAAGTGCTTATTAAATATATATCTTGCCTATTAGTATCGTTGACTAATACCCATATTATAGGGTGGAGTACACCTAGCAAATAATTTGCTTACTTTGGGTTTAATTAAATCAATTCGTGTAATTTGTCCAGTGCTATTATTATTATTTATTAATATACTTATTTTTTTAAATCAAAACACTTCATTTTTAAAACGTAAGCGGATCAAACTGGTCAATGTGGTTGTTTGCGTTTTAGATCCATTTAGTTTTTAAAAAATATAGTGGAACGCATTAGTTTAATATCAAAATACTTGCGTTTATCCTCAAAAAATCTGTTGATAATTAATTTAAGGTTTAATCCTAATGATGCAAGAAAATGTGAAAAATAAAATATTAATGTACTTTCAGCTTAGATAATCTAGCTTTACGGTTTCGGTATAGACGAATTATTATCATGATCGAATGCCGGCGAATCGACTTTATACTCCAGTAAAATAAAATTTTAAATCAAAATTTTGTCACTCTTTTTTGCATTTTGGATATAATAATGTAATTTTGTTGATATAAAATGATAATGAAATGTATTTTGATCAGCAACCACCGGTTGTGTTGAAAAAATAACTAAAAGTGATTTTTTTCAATTTCTCAAAAATGGTAAAAGTTAGGCCAAAACGGTTTTGAAATGTGTAAAACTTATATTACATCAATAAGGTTATTTGACTTTTTCTCGTCCCCTCAAAATTAACCGAGCTAGAGAGGTTTTTAAGTTAAAAGAAAAAGTAATTTTTAAAAATCTTAGCTAGTAGGAATAAGCGGTTTTTTTTAATTTGATAAAAAATCTAATCTCTAATTTAGAATTCTTTTTTTTCTCTAACTCAGTTAATTAGAGAAGTTTTTAAAGTTTAAAATAAAAAAGACTTCAATTTTTAATTTAGAACTCTTCCTTAATTTTAGGAATACATCTGATATTTTCTCTTAAACTAAACTAAACCTCTCTAACTAACCGAGCTAGAGAGGTCTTCTTTTAAACTTAAAAACCTCTTTATATTGGTTTATTTTGACGGGAGGAGAAATATTTTTCTTTTCTCACTTATCCTCTCCTTTTTGTATCCTTTTTGGTAAAAGGTATATAACCTTGTTTAATCAACAGGTTATATGACTTTTTCTCCTCCGGTCAAAATAAATCGATGTAAAGAAGTTTTTAAGTTTAAAAGAAGACCTCTCTAGCTAGGTTAGTTATAGAGGCTTTTTAGTTTAAGAGAAAATATCTGTATTCTCTATCGGATAAAAAGATTCTCTAACGGTTAGCATCAACGAAATTTTAAAATAATTGATTCAGGGGGGCAACTTTACGGTGGTCGAAGAGGCCGTGCCTGCTTACTCGATGAAGTGTTGCACAGTAGAAATATGCGCAAAATTTTAGCATAATTGAAGTTTAAATACGAGGATTTCGAAATATCAGAATATTTTTATTTTAATAAATAGATTCATTTCGTTATTTTTTTGATAATGTCATCAACATACTTAAATATACCACTTTCGGGTTGGACAGGGCTTTTTACACGACGTTTAGAGTGTGTATTGTGCTTCTTTCACAATACACACTCTAAACGTCGTTTTGTGTTTTAATTTCAAGGAATCATTGTGAAGGAACTTCACCGATGGTCGATCATGGAACGCATGCATTTTTTAATAGCGTTAGTATCATCGAGGCTGAGGGTGTTAGCATCCCACTACCACACATAAGTTTTTTTCTATATTATTAGAATTTTTTATTTGTTACACTGGGAAATCGACCTCCGGACCTTACTTTGAGCCAAAAAAATTCTTCAATTACTTTACGGCAATGTCTTATATTTGCTTAAAAATAAGATATCCGTCTTAATCTGCTCAATTGTATAAAATGTTAGCAATAACGAGATGTTCTTCAAAAATAATGTGTATCCAAAAATAAATTATGAATTAAAATAAATAACAATATATAATTATTGCTGTAAAATGTAGACTTAGAATGATGAAATATAAGGTCGGGGCAAAAGTAGTTTTGTATTGTTCATACAAAGGAAAATATTTTTAAGCTATTGCATAGCTTCTATCGCGGGCCTTGAGCGTGGAGACCGAATCCAGAAATTCCGTAACGAAAAAAACCTAACACCCCCCACTCCGACCGGCACAGCGGTGATACTTTTTAGTTTTTCCATCTATCGATAAATACCAGAACTTTTAATGACTTTTTGAAATATCACGCTTGTCTCTTTAGTTCAGCAACTTGGTTGTTAACTTGGTTGGTTGTAAACTACCGTAATCAGCTGTATGTGAGAAAGTATATAGGTGTATAGGTATTTATCATCTACGTACAACAGTGAATATCTGTACTCGTATAATTTGTGTACAAAGTGTTTTAAATATGAATAAACAAAGAAAAAAAAATACTGCATAAATAAAACAAATATATAATTGTAATTGCATAAGTTGATAAAAAATGCTATGCAATAGCTTTACCGCGGCAGTCGTCGAGTGCCACACGTCTTTTTTTTATTTATTTATAATATGTAACGTTCCGTTTTGATCGATGACTTGTTGCCATCTTGTGAGTGATCCCATTCCTGTAGAAATTTTGAGATTTTTGATTAAATAAATCTGACAGGTATAAGTGTTCTTTTGAGGTTAGCTTTACGCTTCCTAATGAGTTCTGCAATTACCGAAACAGGTAAAAATCTGATGGAGCAAGGTCAGGGCTATACGGAGGATGCATCAACACATACCAGCCAAGCTCTTTCAATTTTTGCTGCGTGGCTATAGATGAATGCGGTCTGGCATTGTAATGGTGGAACACCACGCCCTTCCTATTCACCAGCTCCGGCCGGTTTTTCTCAATAGTCGGACTTTGCCACAGTCTGTGGGGCTTGTCCATGCTTCGACCGTGATCTTTTTTGCACATTCTTATCGTAAGTCACCCATTTTTCATCACCCGTAATCAACTGTTTAAGAAATGGTTCGGAATTATTACGTTTCAACAAAGAATCGCAAATGGAAACACGGTGCATTAGGTTTCTCTCCGTGAGATCATGTGGTACCCAAATGTCAAGTTTTTTCTTGCACCTAGACTTTCGTAAATGACGTAAACTGTACTGTACTGTTTTATGATCAACATCCAGTTTTTCAGCAATGTCGTAGCTACTAATATGTCGATCTTCCTCCACATTCTAAAAGAAGGTACTGATTTTATCTGTGACAGGACGTACAGAGCGAACCTCATCTTTCAGACTAAAATTTCCAGACTTGAAACGCTTGAACCACATTTGTGCTACTCTTATTGATACCGCATTAGGTTTGTAAACCGCAAAAATTTTATTCGCAGCGTTCATCGCATTTTTACCTTTTTTGTAATAAAACATTATATGTACTGAATTTCTTTGTCACATACGTTCATTTTGCTTGCTTGAAAAACAATTGAAAAATGGCGGGAACTAGTTTTTTTTATTGCATCTTCAGAATGTCACATTTAATAGGTGTTCAATGGTATTAAAACCAGCCAGTTAGATTCAGTACAGCCAAAGAGATTTGATTACTAATAATACATTCAAAATACGAAAATACTTTTGCCCCAATTTATTATGTATTAAACTTTAGATTATAGCCAATATTGTTGTAATATAATATACAGTAAATATACTCGCGTACATACATACATTATTTTAAATGTTACAAATTTTGTATAGCATCAATAATAAACTATAAAATATATACATTTTTATTGTTTTATTATACTTATAAATGTAACAGTAAAGTGTTTAACCACTTGACACAACACGTACATATATATTTATTATATGGTTCAAGTCTGTTGTCAAACTTAGAAGAGATTTTAATGTAGTCTGTGATTAATCCGAGTCACAGGCTATTTATCCTATAATATATCAACTAGATATTTGTATTTAAACATTAGTTATTAATTCAATTCGAATTCCTTTGACACAATATAGAATGGGACCGACAGAGAGTGACAAGACAATCTTCAAAGTTTTTTATCTCTGACATTTAAAAACACAAATAGGTGTTGCTGGTATAAATTAAGCAGGCAATTTTCGTTAGCAGAACATCTCTATAAATTAATTAGTATCATGCCGGTTTAACGGGTGGCGGTGGTAGCTTGGTGAGTGATGCTCTGGCTTCGTAGTTAACAATTGCATTGCTGCTCTCGAGAACTGTTCCATATAAATCTAAAAACAGCACGTTTAAATGCATAGTTTTGGTACAGAAAAACATCGCCGACCATGTTTCTTAACACGTTAAGTTTGAGATAGGATAGCAGATAAAGTGACGACAACCAGTGCCCAAATTTACGCAACAACATTTCAATCAAATCGAAACCTTTGGGGTTCTTACACGTTTTCTTACACATAATGCCGCGGCCGCGTCGCGTCGTAGCATGACGCGGCATTGTGCGTGTAGAGACCTTAGAGCTTCAACTCCATTGACGTTTAGTTACATGAATTGGAGGGTAGCGCCTACAGACATTATATTTTTGCCACGCAGCTAGTAAAAGGTTTACTAAAGCTAAAAATGTCATACAAAATGACTAAAATTTTATAGTAGAAAGTAAGAGTGCCCTACAATTTCTCGCTCGGGCACGGCAGCAGGAGTGCTTGATCCGGCTTAGAGGATAAGTAAGTAGGTAAATTTTTTTTATAGCAAGCAAGAAGATGGCTATTCTGATGGGAAAAAAGTATCTTACATTTACCAAAAATGTTAAAGATGCGTTGCCATCAGTATGGTAGGAATGTTACAACATGTATAATAGTTAACGAAAATTAAAAACACTGACGCTGTTGCGGCAGAAAACAATAAGAAGGTGGTACTGTAACAACTCGCTCGGCTCGGGGCTTGCACCAAATGTAGAGGTTTGCTGCTCTACCGTCTGAACCTGCCCGGAGATTCTACCAACTGTAGAATCCTTCAAATGCCCGGACGATTACTTTACTCGCTTGGCTGCTTTAAGGTACACGGGATCTAACTTTCTTTATCGAAATGAAAGATATTTTTCGGATCTTCATTTATTTTAGGGCATATGTCTTAGCCCGTCAAGATTACTTCGCTAACTTATATTTTATATACATTTAATAGAAAAACTAAACAATGTTCTACGTTTAAAAGCAGACAAAGCTGCCAGTATGCATGTACTACCATAAAGGTATTACAGTACCAAATCTGGATCAGATATTGCGGAGCGATCCTAGTGATACGTTTAACCAATCGTTCGCCTTTTACAAGCTGTCTTACAGTAATGATTTTCCACAAGGGTCCGGATCAACATGAGGAAATAAAAGTGTTCTTGTATTTACGTTTCCGTAATTTTATCAATCGCTGTTACTTTACCTGTGACGTACATTGTCACAGGTAAGGTAACAGTAATTGACAATTGAGCCAATTTTATAATTTCAAGGAAACAATGCCTATTTGGACAATGACGTTATAACCATGTGATAAATTTAGATAGCAAAATTGATTCTTAACATGATTTCATTATCCTTAAAAAGTCTTATTCTAGTTTTTATACTGACTTAATGTAAAAAGAACGGGCGAGACTTCATACTTCGTTTTTTTTTAGTTATTACCTTAAAGTTTAATATATTCCTTAAGATTTTATATCAACTCCTTATCCGCATTTAATAAATATTTTTTAAACTTGGGGAATAGTAGCTAAATAAAGTTGGAATTTAAGTAAGGTTAACATAAACATTTAGTTCTCTCTTTAGTAGGGTGCATGGTAGTCTATATTTAGGTATTTATTTTGTCATGGGTGTCTTTAGTACAAGAAAAGACCTACTCTGTCTTAAAAGGCCGGCAACGCAACTGTAAGTCTTCTTATAGTGTAGGTAGTTGTCCATGGGCGGCGGTGATCACTTATCATCAGGTGAGCCTCCTGTCCGTTTGCCCGTTTTTCTTTAAAAAAACCTGCTAATCTTAGAAATCTAAGTTATATTGACAAAATACTAAGCAAAAATTTTACCAAAACACTGTTTAAATACTTAAAGTAACAAAAAACTCGGGGGGAGTTAATTGAGATAAAAACTATCCCTCTCAAGTATCCCACCAAATATTGAATACAAGTAATTTGTAGTCAGTTAGTCAAAAACAAAATCTCAATTAATTTGACATACATGTGCACAGTCACACACACACACACACACACACACACACACACTTACACACATGTAAATATAGAATGTAAGATTTGTGATTAATGTAATAAATAACAAAATATTATATAAATGTGCTGTGTAAAAAATAATTTCAATTGTTACTAATAATAAATATAAAATTTTTCAGTAAACTAAAAAAAATGATTATACCTAAGTATAAAATTTGCTTAAGGTATGGAAAAAGTAGCCTCCTGATGTGGTCGTCTTTTGCTTAAAAGGAGGTTCTAGAAATATTGGTACATTGTGATTTTTTGTTAACGAGAATAAATATTTTGTAACGAAGTTTAAGAAATGATTTATTTAAAAAAAAAAAAACTTTTACTTGGCACTTTTGACGAGTCAAAATTACTACCGGATCGGAACATAATTAAAAATATGAATTTTGAAATAGTAAAAGTTGTTTTATATAAAGTAACTATTCTACTCGTCACAGTTATACTATAAAAAGTAGTTTATGGGATGGTTAAAACAATGTTGAAAATAATAAAAACAATTATTGTATTAACGCAACACAATCAGGTTTAAAATTGTTTTGATAGCATCTAATACATCAATAATTGTAGACCTGCCTGTGCTGCCTACTTGTCAGCGATCTCATAAGATAGATAGGACAGATGTATCGGTTGTTGAATTCTATGACTCTCCTGAGACAATAATATTTTTTCATTATTTACTAGTTTCGCCCGCAAGTAAAGTTATAAGTAAGAGGTCGGCAATTTGAGAAATTTCTTACCTCACCTCTTAATTCGCCATCTTAGAGTATAAATTTTGAAAAATCCCTTTTAATCCTCGTCTTTATCGTAAGAAAATCCCCTGTGAAAAATTTCAGCCTTCTTGATCCAAGGGCTTAGGCTGGGCGTTGGTATATTAGTTATCACGCACTGACTTATTAACTGTCAGGACTTTTCTTTTTATATATGCAGATTCTTGTTATATCACCATTATACCAGTTCTTAGAACGACTTTATTGCATCAATTGAGTTGAAATTGGTAGAGTTCTGCATGTCTCGCCCGGGTCTGGTACCTATTCCTGCTGCAATAGCTTCAGTGCTTGTCACTGTCTTGTTCTGGTTTGGAGAGTATGGTAGCCGGTAAACTTATGCACTTGGCATTAGACCTCGCCACAAGATAGCAACGCACCATTAACATATTTGGTGTCTATAGGCGATAGTTAAACTCTTTCTATCAGGAGACCCATCTGCATGTTTGCCATCTTTTTAACAAACAAGCATATTGTTCCCTTAATGAAAAAGATTACCTTCACCTCTGTAGGTGCCTGTACACCAAAATTTTCAAATTGTGTTTTACTATTTCTCATAATAATAATTGTGTTTATTTTTTACTGCATGCAGATAAATGCAATTACGGGCACTTGTGTAATTGAACGAGTTCGTAGTAGCCTTGACTGCAGGTATCAATTAACTTTGTAGTAAAATTGTTTTGAACTCACGCACCGTGATTGCATTACCAATATTACATAAGAGATCCCGTTGAGTCAAACTTATCTCAATCTAAACGTGATTAAATCTACGATTAAACCCGGGACAGGCAATGAAACAACTTAAAGTAGCCTCTAAACTGCTGACTAATGAAAATCATCTTTAAATGATTTCGTCGATGATAAGATTACATAACGTCTTAATGAGCCTTTAAAGTTATGCAGGTACAAGCTACATTGTCAAAGATTAAGAAATTTTTATTTCATTAAGGTGAGACAAGTTTTGGTTGCTTGGCCCGAACTCTTCACCTACTTGTAATCTTTTACGGCTGAAGACAGGTATGAATTGTGAATTGCGTGCATTCGGACTGATTTTAAAAAATGTCATTTTCTTAATTTCATAAAACGTATTTTTCATGTGACTCGATATCATAAATTACTTTCTAGCTTCGTTCTCGATATTATTAGCACATAGCCCAATGTAGTATCACATACGCACCCGCCATTTTCCACTATAATTTGGAGGTAGAAAAATGAAACATGGATGAGCAATGAGCATAATATTAAGTTAGCTCCCGCGATCGTTCACCGATTACCGTCATTTAGTTTAGAGAATGGCCCAGCGTATATTTCACGACTAGGGGTCGCTGCTAGATTTGGGAGGGAGGGATGTTAATATCTTCGAACGAAGCTCTTCTAGTAATTGTGATTGTAACATAAAATAGAGAAAAAAATGCAAGCCCGCTGAGTTTCTTCCACCGGATCTTCTCAATGTGTCACCTAACATTTGCATTCACCCGATTCAACATTTGCATTCAGCGATGATACTTTAACGTAACAAAAAAAATCAACAAAAACATAGCCAATTGCTTGCTGGTCACTGAATGCACTTCTTGAGATGTCTTGAGATGTCGCAGCACCATAAATATTCAAGCAGCAACGACTGCACTAATACATAACGCTATTAGTCCGGGAGCCAGTAACAGATTTTCATGACCAAGTTCCTCTCAAGCGGTAATTAGTAAAATGCATCAGAGTATAGTATTATGAAGCCTCGTGAACGTCAGCTGGCACTCGGTTGGGGGGATGAGCGATTTGTAGCACGAAGAAAAAAAATACATTCACTGATTTCCTCTCAGCTGAAATTTTGTCAAATTGTAGCTCAACTAATATCTCAACGAAAAAAAATAATCAGCTGGTTACAACATAGTGTATTGTACGTCAGCTGGTGTCTCGAACATATTTTTATTTTTTATTTTCAGTGATTTCCTCTCAAACAAAAATTTACCTGATTGATGTTCTACCTTGTTCATGGACTGTTTTTTTTTAATGAGTTGCGACAGACTGTGATGACGTTTGCTCGTCTATTCTAGGAATAGGAAAAGTCGACTCGGACTTTTTCCTCCCAGATGAAAATTTGTGAGCTGATTGTTAATATACTGATGCGATAAATAAAGAAAATTAGCTAGCAATAAGTCGAGGAAAAGCTAGTCAGCTGATGCATTTAAATTGAAAGTAGATACTCCTGCCTAACTCCTATGTAATAACTTTCAAAGTATCAGCTGACGGTTTTTCCACCAAGATATAGCCAGCTGACTTATATATTTATCCACAGTTACATATAAGCTATCATCAGGTAAATTTTGGTTTGAGAGGAAATCACTGAAAATAAAAAAAATTTTTTCATGTTCGAGACACCAGCTGACGTACAATACACTATGTTGTAACCAGCTGATTATTTTTGTTCGTTGAGATATTAGATGAGCTACAATTTGACAAAATTTCAGCTGAGAGGAAATCAGTGAATGTATTTTTTTTTCTTCATGCGTAGGAGGCTACACCCGCTCATCCCCCCAACCAAGCACCAGCTGACTTTCAAGACGCTTTATAATACTATACTCTGATGCGTCTCACGAATTATCTCTTGAGAGGAAATAATTAACCAAATTTGTACCTGGCTCCCGGACCATATTATGTATCTTGCAGTAACTAAACAATTGCGATAATTGCGCATTGCGAGATACGTGATAACACCGCCGGTAGTAATTCTAAAAATTCGATACAAAAGTTTTAAATGTAATATTATAATATACAATAATAATTCTTAAATATTTGCACACCATGTTATGGTAAAATATGTTGGTAATTTAATTAATTTTTAATAACTTATAAAATCCATGTTCTTACAAATACATATTTTCAATTCATTTCATTGAAATTCATATACAGGTAAGTTCCTTTAATCGTAAGTTTGTTTATTCAATAATTAATACATTCATATAGGTACTTACTCATTTATTATTTATTAATTCATATATTCATACACTTATTAATTTATTTGTTTACTGTTTATTTAGTATTGTTGCATTATATGTAGCATTGTTCAATTTATTTAAACAAAACAATGCTACATATGGTGTGTTTTCTGATATTTTAGATATTATGCGAAACAATCACAGGAACATCGAAATACACAAAAGAACACATCCATAATACTAGTCGGTAGGCTTACTGGTGCATTGTCGTATTCTGAAGATAAAGACATCGATCAGCTCTGTACGTCAACAATTACACACTCTTCACTTTCCAGACCAGAGGCGACTGTCATAGTTATATGCGCTACAGTGATGAATTGATTATAGTTGTTATAAGCTCTATTGCATTGTGAATCAACAATTTTAAAATCTTTGTAGTATAACTCGAATTTGTAAAGTAATTGCTAGACAGTATAGTACTAAAACGTCTCGTTTGGACCTGATATCACTGCTGTACTTATTCCCGTTATTATAACGTCAGTATTTTTAGTGTTTGGAAAGTAAAGTCGACGCTAAACTTATACATGTGGAATTATTTAGTTACCACAAGGATATTTGTCCCCTAGGTATCTAGGGGACTTTCTATTTTATGCACTATTGTGGTATCTGTTACTGAAAAATTATCGCACTTTGAGGTTTGAGCTTTGACGTGGCAATTTAAATTCATATCTAGATATGTTCTACCATTAAAATACCTTTTTATAAATATTAAAATAATATAAAAGATATATGTTGTATTGGAAGTTTAGTACTACTAACGCAATCTGTTATAAAAGTAATGAGTTAAAATGCTATAATTAAACGAGTTAAAGCGCTACTTTGGCGTGGTAGATTTAATTCATTTTCATTCACTCCATTTTAATACAATATTAATCTATTAATACACTCGTACTTTTTAATTCCCGCTACGTATGTAGATAAGGAAGTTATTGATTTTGCTCCGATTTTCAAAAATCGAATTTTCACCAAATGTCCACGTTTTGAGGTCCTAGGAACCTTTTTCGACTATTTTCGCGATGACGTCAGTGTATTTGTTGTATCTCTCTCTCTCTCTGAAAACATTCAAACTTTCGCATTTATAATATAAGTAGAAATATCCTTAATTTCAAATTTCATTACAATCCTTACAGCTGCTTTTGCATCTTAAATTTACAAAGCCCAGTTGGTTCCCATTTATAATATTAGTAGAATTATTTATTTAGATGAAGGCAATATTTGATTAATATTACGCATCCTTATAGACAGCTATCCGAACCATTGTAGGTGAAATTTTTTGTGTAAACAGAAAATGTATACGTATGTAAATGACGCTGAGAGAAAGTCACATGACGAAATGGCCATAAAGCGGCATAAACAGGCAACGCCGAAAGGTGTGGCATCGGTTTTTAATTTCAATAATTTGTCGCGGCGTCACCGCACACAATATTACTGACCGCTGATTATTACACAATTTACATAACATTAAACACTGTATACGAGTTTGGTGGCTAGTTATGGCAAGTTGTTTTTCATAAGATAGCAAACAAGCAGATGGGTCTCCTGATGGAAAGAGTCAACCATCGCCTCTATAGGTGTCTATACACCTATAGAGGTGTATAGACATTGTGTCTATACACCAACACACCATTAACATATATATGTATATGTTAATAGTGCGTTGCTATTTTGTGGCTAGGTCTAATGCCGCAAGTATAAGTTTACCGGCTACCTTACCCTCCATACCGGAACACGACAGTGACAAGCACAAACGCTATTGCGGCAGAAACAGGTAAGGCGGTGGTACCAGACAAATGTGTGGGTGAGACAATGCAGAATTCTACCACCGAGTAGCCACGATGGTAGTGGCTCGCATAGCCAATCGGTTGCCTTTTACGACCTGTCTGGCAGAACGGCAGTTGGCCTATTCTTCAAAGGAGCCCGGGACCACCAAGAGAGAAAAGTTACACTATTCGAAGGTAAAAAATAAACTTCTTTAACGCAACTGGGCAAAAGTAATATATTTCTGTAATGGGAGCGAGATCGACGATAGGAGCTAGTCCAATACGGATTATAAGTAAATATAAAAGTTAGGAAGTTTTTATTCCAATCACACATTCATTTGAACTGATTTGGATAACGTTTGGCGCACATGTAGATAATAATTTGTTAGAGGCCATAGGATACTTTTATTTTTAAAAATAGATTGTTCCCATGGGATTCACCAAAAACTTTACTAGATGGTAGAATTCTACATTGTCTCGCCCGGGTCTTATACCATCGCTTACCTATTCCTGCCATAATAGAGTCAGTGCTTGTCATTGTCGTGTTTTGGTTTGGAGGGTAAGGTAGCCGGTAAATTTATGCATATACAATCAGACCTCGCCACAAGATAGCAACGCAACATTAACATCTTTGGTATCTATAGGCGACGGTTGACTCTTTCCATCAGGAGA
The DNA here is from genome assembly GCA_036924255.1 of Apodemia mormo. Lineage (NCBI taxonomy): Eukaryota > Metazoa > Arthropoda > Insecta > Lepidoptera > Riodinidae > Apodemia > Apodemia mormo. The sequence goes on along the minus strand of JAUPFN010000009.1, from coordinate 16,668,250 downwards.
CCCATCAGCTTATTTGCTATCTTATAATATAAAAAAAAGCAGTGGGTCACAAAGTACAGGTAGTATTGTATTAAGATGTATTCACTTATACTAAAAAAATATAGCTTCAACATTATTACGGTCTTATTTCGTTCGTCATTTTGATAACACTGAGATTTAGTATATAGAAGCATAAAATCGTGTCGATTCGGTTTTATTGAGTTATTTTATGATTTTAATGAACAAACAAAACATCTATCAGCCTAGTCCCCCAGTTCAATTTTTAATCTGACAAAAGTGCTATTGAGGTTTTATCGGAAAAGTAGAAATCAAAATAGGAGACCGGAGTCTGTTTCAGGCGTGTAAACCTGTGCCTCAAAGCACGAAGAGAATCTCTTTTCGCAACATGTCAAGGTAGTAGTAGTAGTAATTTTACGTATTTGTTGTATTTATATTTCTTTACTACAATAATACTACAGTAAGTACAGAGACGTAAAGAATAACCTTTTTATAAACACATTTTTTACTTTAAAAACAATTTGTTAAATGTACATAACATTAAAAAAAACTGTGAACGTCTGAATGTCTGTATTCATGGATTTTCCACGATAATGTTCAAAATAAACTGTTAAAAGCATTTTATTTTGAACAGCTTTAACATGTCATGAAATTATTTGCTACCGAAAATTACTATCTTATTATTATGAACTCATGCAGCGTCAATTTACTATTAACATGAACTTTCACACTTTGAAGCGTCCACTTTTGGATTTAAATTTAGTGTGGATAAAGTCCTTAAAGAATTTACTATTAACATGAACTTATGAAGCGTCCACTTTTGGGTTTAAATTTAGTGTGGACAGCTTTAATATGTCATGGGATTATTAGCTATCGAAAATTACTATCTTATTATTATGAACTTATGAAGCGTCAATTTACTATTAACATGAACTTATGAATTATGAAGCGTCCACTTTTGGATTTAAATTTAGTGTGGAAAAATTCCTTAAAGAATTTACTATTAACATGAACTTATGAACTTATGAAGCATCCACTTTTGGATTTAAATTTATTGTGGAAAAAGTCCTTAAAGAATTCACTATTAACATGAACTTATGAACTTATGAAGCATCCATTTTTGGATTTAAATTTAGTGTGGAAAAAGTTCTTGAAGAATTTACTATTAACAGCATCTCGTATTGGTCCGGACATCCTTTGAAGAATAGACTTCTTGCCCTTCCGTCAGGCATTTCGTAAAAGTGAACGATTGGTTGTATGCGTCACTACTGTAGTGACTAATAGGTGATAGAGTTGTGCAGGTCTGGTAACAGGTAATGCCTTACCTCCTCCTACCGCAAAAACGTCTATGCTTGTCACTGTCGTTCCCAATTAGGTAAGGTAGCCGGTAAACTTATACTTGCAGCATTAACATCCCCACTAGGATAGCAACGCACTATTAATCTTTTGTGTTATCTGCTTGTTTGCTATCTTGTGATATTCAAAAATTTCTAATTATTCTGCGTTTTATGTTTTATAAAGAACTAGCTGTTGCCAGCGACTTCGTTGGCGCGGACTTTGTTTACTCCTCTCCTACTGGTCGTAGCAAGATGTTATATAGCCTATAACCTTCCTCGATAAACAGGCTATCCAACTCAAAAAGAATTATTCAAATCGGTTTAGCAGTTTTTGAGATTACCGCGTCCAACCAAACAAACTCTACAATTTTATAATAGTATAGATTCAAATACAAATAATTTTATATAGAACCAGAACAATAAGATATACATGAATAATATGAGTGTCGATAACACAAGCAGAAGTATATAACTGTGTTGCGTAGGTATATCAACGCCCTCCTCCAGAAAACAAACATTTTTAACTGTTAGAAAACAATTGATACAACAATAACAACGTTACGAGTATGTGAAATATACAAAAATAGGCAAACAAGTAGGTACATCACTAAATCATAATTAAATAAACAAATTTTAATTTTGATCAACAGTAAAAATGTATGTTAAGACAAAAAAGAACAGTTGGTTATTTATTATGGATTTTCTAAATTATTAAAAATTTCACTTTGCTGACTTTGAATTTTCTATAACATCAAAGATCGGGTCACATTAATTAAGACCATTAATTATAATAAATGCATAAAAATACATTAAAAATGAACTCTGTGGTAATAAAATATAAACTAGAGCATTTAAGATTTATACGATGCATGTTTAACAATTTATCAAACGGACCATTAAAAGGAAACGAATAGAATCTTTTGGTTATAAAAAACAACGTGTATGTATGTACTTATGTACGCATGTAAGAAGTTTATACTTTATAATTTTATAATAACCACAAAAATGTTTCAAAAATGTTATCCCTCGTGTTATACTATGTTTGTAGAGAAAAATAATAGCAAAAAACCGTCCAAGTGCAAGTTGGACTCGCGCACGAAGGGTTCTGTATGATCATCTATAAAAGAAAATCACGTTTGTTGTATGTATACTTAAATATTTATTTTATACTAGTTGACTCGGCAAACGTTATTCTGCCCTTTTAACTACTCTTATTTTTTTCTATATTTTCTTACCTTTTAAACCTTCCCTGGACTTCAATAATTAATTCAAAACCAAAATTAGCCAAATCGGTTCAGCCGTTCTCGAGTTTTGGCGAGACTGACGAACAGCAATTGATTTTATATATTAGGTATTTATTTTTGTAGTTAATATGTTTCCAAATACTTACTTTTTAAAAAATCATGTTTCTACCCGTTTATTAAGATCGAGTAAAAATTGCTTAAAATTACGTTTGTTGTATGTATTTATTTATTTTGAAAGGTAATATACGACTAAATATTTTGTGAAAATTTTAAGCCTCTACCTGTTACCATTATTAATATTGAGGCAAAAAATATGAAAAAAAACACGTTTATAGTTACACGTATTTTAGGGGACCCCCTTTATTATTTTCACTTTTTTATTTTTAGTATTTGTTGTTATAGCGGCAATAGAAACACATAATTTGTGAAAATTTTATCTTTTTAGCTATCACGGCTTGTGAGATACAGCCTGGTGACAGACAGACAGATGGACAGATAGACAGTGGAGGCTTAGTAATAGGGTCCCATTGTACCTCTTAGATACAGAAACCTGAAAAGGTATTAAATACATCGAAAGAAAATTTTACTATGACGCATTATCTAGTTAAATAAATTTTATTTAAATTTCATGATGTCGGTTTTACGTGGCAGTGTGCGCGCGTATCGTAAAAATTTAGTCTCATCATTTTTCTCCAATGCGCCAAAAGAAGTATAACTTCAAAAAAAATATTTGTTTACATACGCTGACTTCGGTGGAGTTCAAATTTTATTCCGAGATCGCTAAAGTAACATTGTCTACTTGCTATTGTTATATAAATAAAAAATAAAGTTCATACCGTTCCACGCGCAATGTAGTGTTCCGAAGTTGCCCATCACAATAATGTGGAGTAGGAAGAGGGCTTTTGTTGTTTCATACTGTGAACATTAAGCTATTTAACGTCAGTGATGGATATATCTGCCCCACAAGTTCACCACTTATAAAAACTTCTCCAAGTATATTTTATAAGCTGGTCGACTATTCAATATAGGTACTGTCTCAAAAACTTGTATCACCTTCTAAGCTGTGATAGTTTTCCTTTTAATTTCATTATATTTACTACTACCGTGAATTTTTTACTACCCCCCAAACCAAATCTAGCAGATGAGGAGGAGGGAGACACGTGACTCTGATAAAAATTAGCACTTTAAAGCTTAATATTTCACAAAGGGTCTTTCGTCGTTTCGCAATACGAGCGGTTCGGACCGCGGCGATGTGAATTGCCGAAGAGCTCTTTTGGCATTAGTTGTTTCGCACCGTGTTAATCGCCCAATCCCTTATTGTACTGGGTTGATTCACACCGCTGTGCAGTAGGGAACAGTATTCTTTTTGGATGAGTGAATTTGAACAGAGAAGAAATGTAGTTTTATGACAAATTTCTTATAGTACAACCAGGCACAAAATAACAGGATAAACAAAATAATGTATAAGTTACATAATATATTGTAAGGCAACTACGAAAACTTTTAGTAATATTGCACTATAAAATTTATGATTTTTTTACTAAGTAAACACAAATTGATTGTTTTCGAGTGTTTTTTTTTTATATCATAAGATAGCAAACAAGCAGATGGGTCTCCTGATGGAAAGAATCAACCATCGCCTATAGACACCAAAGATGTTAATGGTGCGTTGCTATCTTGTCGCGAGGTCTAATGCCACATGCATAAGTTTACCGGCTACCTTACCCTCCAAACCAGAACACGACAGCGACAAGCACTGACGCTATTACGGCAGGAATAGGTAAGGCGGTGGTACCAGACCCGGGCGAGACAATGCAGAACTCTACCACCTAGTAGCCACGATGGTAGTGACTCGATATCCAATCGGTCGCCTTTTACGACCTGCCTGGCAGAACGGCAGTTGGCCTATTCTTCAAAGGAGGCCGGGATCAACACGGCGAGGCCGGGACCAACACGGCGTGTGTACAGTAAATGTTAAATAATAAATAAACCAAAAGCGCTGATTATGCTCTAATTGGCGAAACCAGTTGGCTTTAAAATAAATAAATAATAGTTGCTAAGCAGTACAAAAGTTTAACAAATTCCAATAAAAATAAAAAATATCAATAATATATTTTTAAAAATACCAATAATATATATTTGTTTTAGCACTTGAGTAAAACAAGTGTGTATTGGTATTATTTTTACGTTTATCTGTTTGTCGTATTAGATACTACTAGTCAATGTGTAATGTTATGTTTAAATTTTATATTTTTTTTGAAATAAGATTATTACGTACAAATTGGCTTTATTTACTCACCACTTTGCTACTCACCTGTACGAATGGATATTTGGGATCTTTAAATAATAAAATAAATAAGAAAAGAGCATATGATCGTTTCGCCTTGTGGTCCGAATTGACCCATTCCAAAAAATACCTTGGGCGATTCGCACCGCTACAACATTGCGGTCCGAAACGACTAATGCCAAAAGAGCTCTTCGGCAATTCACACCGCGGTCCGAACCGCTCGTGGTGCGAAACGACGAAATACCCAAAGGAGTCCCTAAATCGAAACATTGTTTTCACAAACTTACAATATTTTTTAAAAATCTGTCTCACGATACCCCACAATATAGGGTACACGAGAAAAAAAATTAACATCCCAAATTTACATGTAAACAAGCTAACCTAAAAAAAAGTTTGTTTTTCAAAATTAGAGTTCTCACCTTGTTACCGTGACTAATATGTATATTCATGCCAAATTACAGTTTTTTTTAGAACTAGGGATCTCTGAGTTATAGTGCAGACGGACATAGAGAAACCACAAAGGTTCCTAGTTTACTTTGAAGCCCTAAAAAACATCATGAGACAGTATTATTTAACAAAGCAGAGTTCTCATTGGGACGCAATTGACCAAATATTGTCAATAAGCATACTAATTATTTTATTTAATATTATTATAATAAGCATACTTACTCCTAATAATACGATTTTTGTGCAGACGGTTCAAAAGTAAAAGTTATCAAGTGGTCCGTCTATGCCCAGATAATATATCTTCATTTATAAAGTTATATCTAAATTTATATAGTTTTTAATGTCATATAATATTGTTATTGAAAGAGGAAATCAATAAATATGCAAATAAAAATAATATTATCTCCGAAAATAAATCGCGATTTATTAAAAAAGAGGAAGTTCTACGTTTTCAATTCTTATTTATTAATAACCTGTCTAAATGGTTGATTTATTTATTTATTGAAAAATTTAATTGCGCAAAATTAGTACATAAGGAGTGACTTAATTCTGTTAAGTACGCTCTCACGGTTCATCTCGAGTGATGCTGAGAGAAAAGCCTTAGGCAATGCATTAAATAGTATATTACGAGTTTGGAGTTAAATCAATTCGTGTAATTTGTCCAGTGATATTATTATTATTTATTAATATAATTATTACTTAAAATCAAAACAATTCGTATCGTATCAAAATGCGTAATAAAAACGTAATAAAAAAATAATGAAACTTGACAGAAACTTTGTACTTTATAAGCAACTTTTATAATAAATATACATGCGTTTTGACCCATTTACTTTTTAAAAATTAAAGTGGAATGCATTAGTTTGAAAGATTAAGTTTAATATCAAAATACTTGCATCCATTCCATCCATTCAAAGTAACGCCTGAATCAATAAAATATTTTATCCTAGACCTTATAGTTTATATAAAGTATAATGTAATAGCCCTGTGACAGAACGAATCCAGAGCCTTTAAGTCACGTGAGCACCATTTGAGTAGGGAATCCTAAACGTACATTTACATCAAATATAAGTAATAACATAATATGAAAAGTCATCTACTGGATAGGGAGGTATGAGAGAAGGACAAGCAAACAATACCTCATGTTGTGAGTCTTTATACGCAGCGAAAGTTATTACATAATATTTACTGTTTAAATTAATCAACTATTGTTTAATGATTATATTCTGACTTCATAATATTCAGTATGATAGCTGTAAATATGAAGTGAAAGAATAGAAAACGCTTGCCTTATAATAGTAAAACAAACCCATTAAAACTTCCCGTGGATACAATGTAAGTACAAGCAGTAAAAGTGCAGTTAAGGTAGTAACTCAAAAACGTGAATGTAGCCGTTTTTAATTATTTGGTGGTATTTGTACTTAAACAAATAACTGCCCCGTAGCTTTAGTCATTAGCGAGCATGATTATGCAATCATTCGGGCTTGGATTGGATTCCTCGGTTCGAATAGGTGCTTTTTTTAGGGTTCCGTACCTAAAAGGTAAAAACGGAACCCTATTACTACCGATGTCTGTCTGTCCGTCTGTCTCTCCTAAACCGTGATAGCTAGAAAGCTGAAATTTTCAAAAATGTTGTATTTCCGTTGCCGCTATATAACAAATACTAAAAATAAATGTAAATGAAAATATTAAGGGGTCCCCATACAACAAACCTAATTTTTTTTTTTTGCGGTTTTTTTATAAAATGCTACGGAACCCTTCGTGTGTAAGTCCGACTCTCTATTGGCCGGTTTTTATAAACAGCTATTTGTATTTCTGAGTTAGGGTTTTTATGGGGTCACATATATCTTCATTTATCAGCATGGTCACGGTAATATACACATATAGACAATATTACCGTGGTATGGTTGGCATAGAGAAATCACAGATGAATCCCGTTATATGGGTCCAGATTAATTTATATGGTTAGGTCGTTTGTGCACTACAAGGAATTTTACTGTCCAGCAGTTCGATTTTTATGGTCTGATGTGCCATGAATAAATCAAATGATTGGCTTATGCACTTATTCGTCTTTACTCGGATCAATTTCTGTATTGTTAATTCAAAGTTGATGTGTTATTCTTTACTTATCATTAAAATAACTCGTATATCTTTTGAAACGTTTAGAATTATTCATTATTTTACCTTTTTCAAATTAATATTACCTTTGGCCAAGGCCTAAAAGTAACGTCAAGTATTTTAATAAGTCAATAATCAACAAGAATAAAATATTACAAAAGGCTAACATTATAAAAAACATTATAGAGACGTACCATAGTAGTGAATGACGAAAAAATTCTATTTTAATTACGATTTAGATCTTTAGCCGTCACCTCCATCCGCTACCGAAGCTAATACGCGCGCTATGCACGTACGCCAAATTTTCTCCGGTGGCCTCTTACGACATCCATACATTGACATTACATAATTTTGTTCTTTGTCAATCATTATTTTTGTATGAAAATGTTAATATGCTTACTTTGCCTTCAGGGCTTTCTTTTGAAGGCGGACAATTGGCTGATCTTTTGACTGCTTCCGCCGGGCAGTTCATAAAAAGAAAACGATTGGCTATATTTATCACTGACATCGTGTGAAGGAGCGGTTCTTAACCAAGTAGGGTTTAGTAACATTACCTTACCTATTCCTGTGGAAATGGATACAGTATAAGATAGCCTATTATACATATATAATAAACTGTTGCGTGTGGTATTACATTTCTGGCGAACAGATGGCTAACAACCATTAATAGGTTTGGTGTATCGACGCGATGGTTGTCAATTTCTTACTTGTTTGCTATCCTGTTTTACAAAAAAGTAAGTAAGTAAGATAAATGATTCAAACACTTTTTAACCGACGTTTTACTAATATTCATTAGTTTACTTTTAGTGAAATGGTCATCTATATTACTGCATTTTCACAATAATTTTATGTTGTACATACATTGATTGTTTCTATGTTTGTAATGAATAAACTCAAAAAAATATTTATCGAATTTAAAAACTCTTTCATCTATAGAACTATATATATATATATATATATATATATATATATATATATATATATATATATATATATATATATATATATATATATATATATATATATGAATAATGTAGCATATATATAGTTCTATAGAACTATATATATGCTACATTACTCCGAGCTACATAGGCTTAATTTTTAACCCAACGAAGTTAAGTTTTGGTTAGGAGAAAAATATTCGTGATATATGACGATACTAGCTGACCCTCGCAACTTCGCTGGTCGATAAACTTTCATCTCCTATTCCAGCCACTTAGATATTAAGTATAAAATAGTAGACTGTGTTTTAAATTTGATCAATATCGGTTCAGCCGTTTAGCCGTGAGAGCGTAATAGACAGACAGATAAACGGATGGACAGATAGACAGACACGAGCAGACAGACAGACTTTCGAATTTTAGTAGGGATAACTATTTTTATTTATTTATTTAATAAAGTATTGTTCACTTATTTAAGGACAATAAAATTAAACGATATTTAAAATAATGCAAACAAAACAAATTCAAACTCCCCTCATTAGCAACAAGAAGAAAATGTAATGACTTGATATACTTGTATAAACTTATACATTCACATATCAATTCAACACATCTTTTGTCACTAATTAACTTTAATATCCGGTACAAACCACGTAACCCTACTCCCAGACTTTTCAGTCTCAATGTTTTCAAAAATACCACATCATACTATAATCCTATTGTTAGAATGTGCCGGCTTTACAATGGACACTATTGTTGACCACCCTTCCGTTGACATATTTAAATCCAAAATCTCAAACTTTAAAAAAGAAATTAATAATATTTATTGTAATTAGCCCACTATTCTTTATTCTCACTCTAATTTAGTATCTAATGCATATCCACAATAAGTTTTATACTTACATTTAATCTTATTACACTATTTATTATGTTCTCTGTGATTATCGATATTATATGGTACTAGATATTACTGTGAGGCCCACACCTATTGTCTCCTTTCTCAGTCAAGTTCTCAAATCAATTATGTTGTTCTTGGGTTATAACCAAACTTCACTTCTCATAATGGTATGGATTTGTAAATTTTATAGTTTTACATCATCATGGGTTTACTTGGTGAACATGTTTATTAATGTAACTTGCATGCCTATTTGGTGCATGAATGAACTAAATTGCCTTCTCTTTAGTCTATAGTTAGCGTATAAAGTAACTATCCATGGAAACCTATCTGTGCATACAAGTTTAGAGTTTAAATCTAGTAGTAATGCATACATGTTTAGAGTTTAAGTCTTAATGTATATTTATGAAATGTTGTAGACACGATTTAAACTTGTTTTGTATACCAATAAATAAATAAATAAATGCACAAAATGTGAGCTTATTCCTAACGACAGAGATTTCTTTTAGCCAACCTAGAAAATGAACTGAGAAAAGAAAGTGGAAGACATCGTGCACAAGAATAAAGACAAACACAAATATGTAAATTACATTAAAATTCTAATTATTGGTTCATATATTATAAGAATAAGATTACACATAGATGAGAAAACTCTAAAACGCATTAATTTAAATTGATTATTACTATAGTAAAAAGAAGGAAACAAAATCTGACGCGTTTCAGTGTTTAAATGTTGCTGTTCTTTTTTACATTTTGTTTTATCTGTGAATTTTTTCCTCACCATTGAAATGACAAAACATTATATAATCTTATATTTTTAATCTAATTTAATCTACAAAATACAACAGGTTCCTGTGACCATCCCCTACTATAAGCAGTCAATAATTAACAACGACTAAAAATTCCCCTATGGAGTTTTATACACTTACACATGTGTTTTTTAAATAAATATTGATTTTTTAGATACAAAATTTCTTTACTTCTTTTTTTCACAGCCAACAAATTTTAATAAAAATTTTAGTTAATCGAATAAAATATCTTACAAGCTTTTTGAAATAAGAAACAAAATTCAATTTGAGCCAGTAACATTGGAAATATATTAAAGGACGTCAAGCAAGGTCACAAACGCTACTCAAAAAAATAAAAAATAATATGAAAAATATCAAAGATACATAGCCCATTTTAAAGTTACATAGTTTGTGATATTTTTTCCCGAACTCTCAAAACCGTTTTAAAATACCTCTGTAAACTGAGGTTTTTAGCCGTTTTTATAAAAGGTTTCGCTCATATCTGACACAAGAGGCCTTCCTAAACCTGAATAAACTGGTTTATTTCAAAAGCGGGCAATAATTGGGAGCAGCAAACATCAAAGAAAGATTTTTAAAAAACCTCTATAAATCAATTTATTGATTCATATATTTATAATTTTGTTCCACGAGGAAACCGGTACTTTTGAGGTTAAGGTAGAGCCAAACCTTGACAAAGCAGTCCTTATTAGGTACTTGCGCTAGTTTAGGTTTGGAAATTAACTAGTTAACAATCCCTGATTATTACACATAAATAAATTAACTTGTTCGAATCTTCACATTTTTATTTTATTTTATTTTTATTATATACATAAAATCCACAGCATACAATTCAACAAATACGCGAAGTAATCAAAGCACACATTAACCAATTACGGATTTTAATTACATTACTAAACTTTTCAAGAGTAAATTGACAGTATAGTCACGGTAAAAATAGGTTCGTCACCTTAAGATCTAGTTTCGCTTGCACTAGTGTACGAATCAATTATGCAGTACAAAAAACAGTTATACTAACATTATATAAATGTTACGTTTTCTATCAAATAAAGTTTATCTCAATTGAATATATTTAACTTTTACTGCTAATTTGAAAATTATTCGAGGCTGTTGATGGCGTGTCAATTATAATAATGGGTGTAATGCACAATTGAAATCAAACTCAAGAGAAAGATTAACTCAAAAAAATCATATATTGAATTGACAACTAGCCAAATAAACAAGCAAATTTCTATTAATTGTTATCACTCTTGGACTACCACCATACAATTGGGCGTAATGATTAGTTGATGTAAAGCCGTTTGCTTCATATTACATTCTCATGTCAGCTTTTTGTGCCGCATTGAGAATAGGACGGAGGCCAGGATTATTGTTACGGTGATCTACGAGTGCACCTTCTTCACCGTGTCTCCTTACCCAAAATCACACACACTCCCTGGTCACATTCAGATGACGTAAGGACAAAGGATAATATAAACGAAAATAAAGGATATTATATTTATGGCAAGTATGTTTTGGAATAAAATATTGAATAACACTAGAAATCTAGAAATAACAACGGTGACATTAACCATGACAATCAAAGAATATACCAAAGAGTATACAATACTTGGAATATACAATACTACGTGATGACAGTAATTTTATCATAAATATTAATGGCAGGTCAAATCAATAAAAAGGTTTTAATTAAAAACACATTAGCATCTCTTTAGATAATAATCATTTACACAAAATAAAATAAGGAAATAGTGTTGATGCAAGCAAGTCTGAATCATGTTATCGAACAGTTAAGCATTATTTTCTATGCAACAGTATATTATGTGACAAATTTTCAAAAGATCGTAGATATGTGCTCGTAGCTTGTTAAATGAATCAATTTGAAAACTGACTAATCTATTCGTACCGCTACTGTACAAGCCAAAACAAAAAAAATAACACTAATTAGGTCTATGTCAACAAAATATTTGTTACACGTGCGGGATAGACGCAAAGTTTCGCTATTAAACTGGTTATTTGTCAATAAATAAATAGCATAATAACATATAACCATATATATACAATTGAAATGTCTGTCTGTGATTTCAAAATAACTAGATTTTTTCAAGTGCAGTGTATTTTTTTACGATACTAATACCTAAACAACCATTATTAAAATTACATTCTATTTTGATAGAACTTTCATTGATAGGTAAGGGTAGGACATAGGCTTCTTTTTACGAAGAAATCACGGGAATGAAATCGCGAATATAGCTAGTTTAGAATAAAGAACAAGAGAAAATCGGTCAAGTGATTGCCGAGATATATCGACCCTTCTGTGGTCTATGCCGAGAATCTCAGATGTTGTAAAAGAGGATCCAAAAATCGAATGCTAAAACTATACCATTTTGAGTTCACAGTTTGGGGCATAGAAAATATAATGTATGCGTATATTAAGTTGTAGACGATATAACGGAAAAGAAAGTCCGATCCTCGTTATGAGCGAGCAGACCGGTCGGCGCTTTGACCTCCCAGTTCTCACTACAATAAGGCACGAAACCTCCATTCATCGTGTTACCTGGGTGAATGTGTTTCGTGCTGTTCAATCATTGATAACATTTCGCTGTGACTGTTTAAAGAAACTTTTTATAGCCAAGGTTACAAATGCATTTTTGCTTTTTTAATAGAATACATGTATCAAATAAGCAAACAAGCACTGATAATGATAGATAAACATCACTAATGAATAATCTATATTAAACTATATTATCTTATATATAAAAAATCAATTGCTGTTCGTTAGTCTCGCTAAAACTTGAGAATGGCTGGACCGATTTGGCTAATTTTGGTTTTGAATTAATTGTTGAAGTCCAGGTCAGGTTTAAATGGTGAGAAAATATAGAAAAATATAAGAGTAGTTAAAAAGGCAGAACAGTGTTTGGCGGGTCAGCTAGTAATATTATTAATGCGAAAGTTTGTATGTTTGTTACTTAATCACGCATAACTGCTGAACGGTTTTAAATGAAATTTTGCACACAGGTAGATGATGGCTTGGAAAATACTTTTTATCACGGAAAAATTAGGAGATCCCGCGGGATTCGCCAAAACTTTTATAATGTAGCGGGCTGCATGCCGCAGCTAGTATTATAAATGCAAAAGTTTGGATGGAGGGATATTTGTTACTCAATCATGCAAAAGCTACTGAACGGATTTGAACGAAATTAGGCACATAGGTAAATGATAGCCTGGAATAACACATAAGCTACTTAATATTCCATAAAAAATCCCGCGGGATTCGCCAAAAACTTTTATAATGCAGCGGGCTGCACGCTACTGCTAGTATTAATATAAGCGCAAATATTTGGACGATTAGATGTATGGATGATTACTTAATTACCCAGAATACCACAAAGGATACTTTCATCCCGACAAAAGCGGCTATTCTTGTCCACCTAGTAGTAAATTAAATTATTTTATCCGCTGAGCGTAAATTCATTGGCGAAAAAATATGGCCAAAAAAACAAGCAATGGGTCTCCTGAAGAGTCAACCATCAGACACCAAAGATGTTAATGGTGCGTAGATATCTTGTAGCGAGATCTTATGCCACATGCATACCGGCTATTTTACTCTTTAAACCGGAACACGACTGTGACAATCACTGACGCTATTGCGGCAGGAATAAGTAAGGCGGTGGCACCAGACCCGGGTGAGACAATGCCGAACTCTACCATTTAGTGATTACTGATTACGTTTGAACACAATATTTTTTAATTATTTATATTAATATGCAAAAGTTACTGATATACAAATATAACCAAGGGCAAAAATTGTAATTTACTCTTTAGTATTAGTCCAGTAAAAAGTTTAATGAAACCATGATCTGACCAGTTTTGGCGCAATGAGTAAAAATTTGTTCATTAATACTTAAATAATGATATTATGAAAGAAATTCTGATTTAAATTTAGGATAAAGTGATGAAAAAAATAAAAAAAGGGTTGAAAAATGCCTTTTTTTAAAACAACTTAATAACGGTAGGAAATAGAAAAAAAAGTTTCAAGTAAAAGTTGTAGAAAAAAAAATTCTACACAAAAAAGTTCCTCTTCATTTTTTTGCTATCTACTTTAGTTTAGCTACAAAAAATAAAAATTAAATTTGTAGTAAAATATGTAAAAATATATAAATATGGGAAAACATATGTAGTAGTGTTAGTACATATTTATGTGATGCGCGCGCTGCATGGTACAGGGCCGTAATAATTCTGGTAAGTTTTTATAATTAATTACAAAGCAAATTTAATTTTTATTTTTTGTAAGTAAACTAAAGCAGATGACAAAAATGATGACATGAACTTTTTTGTGTAGAATTTTTTTCTCTACAACTTTTACTTGAAACTTTTTTTCTATTTCCTACCGTTATTAAGTTATTTTTAAAAAAGGCATTTTTCAACACTTTTTTTATTTTTTTCATCCCTTTCCCCTAAATTTAAATCAAAATTTCTTTCATAATATCATTATTTAAGTATTAATGAACACATTTTTACTCATTGCGCCAAAACTGGTCAGATCATGGTTTCATTAAACTTTTTACTGGACTATATGTTTTATGGCAATGCAGTTATTTCCATACCTTCCTGTCATTATTGTATTTTTAATATAGTTTACTTATCAGAATACTTTTTACATAATTTTTAATTTAGTATCACTTCAAAATTATGTAGATAATAAAACATAGGCTAAACGTAAAAAGGATGATTTAAGTTTTTAACTTTATGCAAAAGGTATGATTTCACCTCTTAAAATATGTTCACCATTTCCATAATTATATAATGCAAATTCTTCTATATCTTTTTGTGTCATGACTTTCATATACCACAAATATAAACAAGTTTTATGGTTATCAAGATGGGACGATGTAACTCATCTTAAGGCTCAAAAAATGTTAATGATTAGTTGCTTGTTGTTCTAATGGATACTTTCTATATCTAGGTACATAATATGTAACTATTAACTTACATTTTTAGAAATAATAAAAACTTAAGACTTTGTGAAATACGAAATACTTACACTTTATTTAAATACTTTTAGTAATAATAATAATGAAATAAGATATACAGTGTATAAAGAAAACCCTGTCGGATAATTAAAGTTGTTATTTGGCACCGTAATACAAAAACATATGTGTGATTATTTTATGGATATTAATTAATTAGTTTTCCCAATAAAAAAAGTAATCTTAAATGGTATTCTCATACATTAAGTACGACAACACCTACAAATAAGTAAATTCTACTATCAAAGAATGCCGCGCATGTCGTATGCTGCCGAAGGTCACGGGGCACGTTTAAAATTCCTTTATAAAAAGCCGAAAAACGAAAACCGCGCCGCGCCAAAACGAAACAATGAAACATGCAGCGACAAAGTCTTGTCATTTTTAAAATATTTGCTTAACGCTAGGGAAATATAAGTAAAAATACAAATATTAAAAAACGATATCTTTTTTATTTGTTGAAATAAAGTTATTTTAATATTTTTTTTCAGTAATGCCTTTAACCAACTTATATGCCTCTTTCGGATCGGAGAGGGTTTTCTTTACACACCGTATAAGTATATTCCTCTTTCCCACGTTGCCATTGGTATACCCGACAGTGTCCACGATGAGTATTACCTAACCATTATTTTAATTTAACATCTTGTTAACATTGTGGAATGCAAATAACTAACAAATACACAATATTTATTAATTAATAACGCTTGTACTGTTTCACAATAAGTACTTAACTTATTGTGAAACAAGACAGGCATTATTAAATAATAAATATTGTGTTAAAATGGAGTTTCACCGAGTGTCGACGATAAAAAGTGTAGAATATAAATACATAAACATGTAAAGGTAATGGAATTAAATATCTACTTAAACATTAATATGCAGTATAAAGAGGCGGATGTGTGGCTACCCTAGGCCTATAAGATTGTCGCCCCTATTCGCTGTAAAGCATGAAAAATTAAATGAACCCTATAGTTTTAAACTTTAACTAAATTAAAATGAAAAAAGATAGTTTATGATTAAATTATCTTTATCAGTATTTCAGGTAATGACTCTTACCATTTCTATTTGCGAGTTTTTTTTTTAAATTATAAGATAGTAAACAAGCAGATGGGGTCTCCTGATGGAAAGTCAACCATCGCCTATAGATACAATAAAGGTGTTTATGGTGCGTTGCTTTCTTGCGGCGAGGTCTAAAGCCACATATGCATAAGTTTACTGGCTACCTTACCCTCGAAACCGAAACACGTCAGTGATCAGCACCGACGCTATTGCGGCAGGAATAGGTAAGGCGGTGGTACTAGACCCGGGCGAGCCAATGCAGAACTCTACCACCTAAAGCCACGATAGTAGTGACTCGCATAACCAATCGGTTGCCTCTAACGACCTGCCTGGCAAAACGGCAGTTGGTCTATTTTTCAAAGGACCTCGGGACCAAGACGGGAAATATATTTTATTCTAAATTTCCGCGGAATATGGACCACGAGTTGCAGCTAGTTTTTTTATGAATAAGGTTGATTAGATCTCATCAATTCAAAAGAAAAAAGTATTCATTGAATGCATCACATTTTATATCGTTTATATTTTTATGTCTTTATTTTCTTATATTAGTTTAGAGGGAGAGTAGTTATCTACATTTTTATTTATAGTCAAGTTTCCATCATAACATGCGTCTTATTGCTTTAAAAATTGTAATTTTTGTTTATCTATTTCCCCGTGTTGGATCCGGGCTCATTTTAAGACTAGATTTTTATCTTTTTTTATATCATAAGATAGCAAAGAAGCAGATGGGTCTCCTGATGGAAAGAGTCAACCATCGCCTATAGACACCAAAGATGTTAATGGTGCGTTGCTATCTTGTGGCGAGGTCTAATGCCACATGCATAAGTTTACCGGCTACCTTAACCTCCAAACCGGAACACGACAGCGACAAGCACTGACGCTGTTGCGGCAGGAATAGATAAGGCGGTGGTACCAGTCCCGGGCGAGACAATGCAGAACGCTACCACCTAGTAGCCACGATGGTAGTGACTCGATAGCCAATCGGTCGCCTTTTACGACCTGCCTGGCAGAACGGCAGTTGACCTATTCTTCAAAGGAGGCCGGGACCAACACGGCGAGATACAATAGTAGATGTTTTGTAGAGAAGTAAACAATTTAAAGGGGGGGGGGGGGCAGCTGCCCCTCCCTGCCCCCCCCCCTCTCGGTACCCCCATGCAAATATATACAAATACTTGCATATACTTATACTAGTATATTCTAATAATAAACATGTAGACCATGCTCGCGCTAGTTGATGTCTTTACTAAGTAAATATAAAAGGAACCTAACTAAAATGTAAAATAGGTACTGTGTTGTGCCACATAACCCGTAATATACTCGTAAGTTTTGTTTTTAAGATAATTTCTAAAACATTGGCTTTACTTTCGGAAGAGATAGCCTAGTATAATTGGTTTTTTATATCATCAGATGCTAAACAAGCAGGTGGCTCTCCTGATGGAAAGAAACAACCATCACCTATATATACAGGTACCAAAGATGTTAAAGGTATGTTCATATCCTTGTGACTGAACTTGTGATGTGAAACTTGTGACATTAGCTGAAAACAATAATTTGCGTAGAATCGTTTTTAGTGAAAAAAGGAATTACTATGGATACTTACGGAGATCTAGGGTAAGTCAATGTCAGTGGCAGTATACAGGTTGACTGGTAAAAGATTGCACGTACTGAAGAAAGGTGTTCAGTTCTCAATTCTGATATCGAATGTGTAATCAAAATATTTCATTCAAATAAACCTTTACAGACAATATTGACGAGACGGCGGATCGGAATAAATGGGCACTCAAATTTTGACCTAATTATCCAACAAATTGTTTTGTACGGAAACCTGTGTACGGCGCACAGAAGTTTATTGTTTACAAACAGTTGTTTCCAAACTCGCGACTATGGACTGTAGGCTCATTAGTTTAACGTGCGGTGACCATATTTTTTAATATTACCACAATAATTTCGTTCAGTATTGCTATGTAGTAAAGCAATGATCTCATTGTAAAATATTTTCATTATTTACTTATGACTATTAAGGCCGCCCCGTCATGTGCTCTGCGCCTTATCATCGTGTCCTTCAATATGTATAATCTTTTACCAGTCAACCTATATACAGCATGTGAATTTGGGAGGATGTTTTATCTCATCTTTTCTTGTATTCATCTTTCTTTCTACATAACAAAGGCTGATTAAGACTAGATGAGATGCTAACTACAGTCCCATAAACAAGAAAAATTGAGTTATAAAAATATTAATGTTTAAACAAACTTACACTTAATACATTTCAATACCACGTCTACAAATAGATGGTATTTAACTATCAATCATCATATATCTTCGGTCAAGGCGCAGAGAATTATGTGTCTCATCTATAAATCTATACGAACATCAATTACGCGTAAGAAGATCTTATCTACATGATATGTTTAAAATATTTTGACTCTAATCAATTAACGTAGATTAAAATATAATTTATAACCATCACAAATACCGTTGATCGTGGCCGAATTCCGATCCGATTGTTATCAAAAAATGTTGCTTTTCAAAAGCACCTGCAGATATTAATTTAGATAAAACATATTTGATATAAATAGATCTTATGACATGGTGTTTACATTTGAGAAATATTTAAAATGTACTAGTTAGTTAGTTATCTTCGATTCGATTCGAATTCGATTTCAATCGAATAAGAGTGACAGGAATTAAACTTTAAATGCTTCCGTGTAGCAGTAGGTAGGTAATGTATTCACTTTAGCTCCGGACGCTCCGATTCCTTTCTTTTTACCGGCTTATCCTATATTTATAAAAGGAGAAAGAATGCCCAAACGTGTCATTACTACAATGTGTACTAAGTGGTAGAATTCTGCAACACCTCACTCGCGAGGTGTTGGTACCACTCTGGTACCACCGCCTAAACCTCTTACTCTGCCACAATAGCGTCAGGACTCGCAACACGGTAACTTCGGTTTGGGAGTAAGATAGTTCCGAAATAGTGTGCTTCGTTACCATCTTCGGTGTTTATAGGTGATGTTTATATTTTCCATCAGGCGAGCCATCTACTTTTTGTGTTCAGGCAAAAAGTACTATAGGGAGTTGATCTAATCTCGCGATCATTACATAAATTTTCGTTGTATAAAAGAAATTCGTTTATCGTTTTGTATTATCCTAAACATATTTTCTGATTTTTGGCATACAATAAATCACATCAAATTTCTCTCTTCACCGACTACCGTTCTATACAATGTGTTCTACCAATAAAAATACATTCCGCAGCTTGAAATGTGGAATGCCCGGCCAGTGTCAAGCGTTATATACATTTGACACTGGCCGGATATTTCTATATGTACACTAAGCAAAATATGTTACAGTAAAATATACATAGTACTGGTAATGTAATTGGAATGACATTGCAGGCTTCAGCAACTCACGGACAATAGTGACATATTCAACATTTTGTGCTCTAATACTGGCTAGCTGACAGGCAGGAAGGCAATTCATAAAATTTTAGAATTAAATGGAAGAATAATGATTTTAGAGATGCAAGTCTTGTCAATATACGTAATTAACTTATAATCAGTAATGTCTGTCTTCTTTTGTTTTTGCGCCATAAACGCATATCATGCCCATCTTTTTCCGTACTTTGTTTTTATTGTTGGCAGTTTTTATTGTACAGAATCAGACGTTATACAGTTGGCTAATCGTGGATGAGATGAACTGCCAATCCAGTCCACCATCGTAGCTACTAGTCGCAACGTCTCGCCCAGATTTGGTACCACCACCTTATCTATTCCTGCCGCAATAGCGTCAATGCATGTCACTGTCAAGTTCCAGTTTGGAGGTTAAGGTGGCCGGTAACATATTCAAGTGACCCTCCATAAAAAGGATATCAATGCAGCAATCTTTGGGTTTATAGGCGATGCATGTCCTTTCTATCAGGAAGGATTTTCCCGACGAAAAGGGCATGCATTGGGATGCTTATTTGCTGTCTTTTGATGTACAAAATGATATTTTTTTTAGTTTTAAATTATGCTAATGACAGGTAAGTTCACATAGTCGGTGAAAACAAAATAATGTAAACTTCATATTCCAATATTAGTCAATATCTTGCAAGAATTTCCGGGACTTGCCGGATAGTTTAATAAGCAAACACCAAACACAATGTCATAACACTCGTCACTTGTCCTGTACGGTGTGCCGCGGGCGACAGCCGCCGTGCTTGGGAGACGAGATCTGTAAGACGCGCGCACAGTTCACTTTGACACACCAACACCACCACTAGTGCGCAAGCTCACATAGACTACAACCGTGTAGTGAAGTGATTTGTGGCAGACAAGATGCGTCCAGTGAGTACTAGTGTTTATTTTTTATTGTGAACTTTACAAAAATCCATGAATGGAATTTTATATTTTTTCTCAAGTGTTCCCACAAAAATATGCAGAGTGGATTCGAACAGTGCGAATTTGGTGCTAGTAATATTAAATAATATATAAAAAGATATATTTCAAAATAATTATTAGATAAAATAATAATATATAATTGCAATTAACTTGCAAAATATTTTTATGTAAATATGAAAATCTTTGCCCGCGACTCCGTTTGCACGATTTTTATTTATCTTCACAGTTATTTTAAATTTACGACCTCATGTTATTTATTATTAATTGATAAAGTTTTTATTACTTGATACTATTTAAGAGCAATTTAACAGAAATCTTTGGAGTCATATAGTTTTTCATTAAAGATTCATTAATAACAATTGCATAAGTACATTATTTGATTCAACAGATCTTCAAATTTAAATCTATCCATTACAAAGTTCATTTCCTTTCTAGAGTATTTTTAAAAATATATTTTATATGAAATTGGAAATTTTCCAACAGTTATAAATGTATGTAGGACTGATTTTCGTTACAAGATTGCTATCCTACGACTTTTGTAAAGGCAAAGCTTTCGAGATAAAAATCCAGTCAACTTGAAGTCTCTTTACTTCAAGTTATTAAGCTTAAATAATTTTATTTTCCTACTACTGCCTTCTATACTGTACCTGCGATTACTTGTACATAGTTATATATATATATATATATGTATATACCTTTCAACTTTACATTATTAGTTTATATTAAGGATTTATTATGTCATATTTTAATCTAAATAGATCGGCCAAAAATGTATCATACGGATAGCTATTAAAACGTAGGACACCTATTGCTATATTATTTGAAAAATGTAACCCTTATAGGGTAAAATGAGTATTCAGGGGTACATGGAAGTCGGTTATCGATGGCAGTCTGTTCGATGTGATCATTGATCAGCGTCCGTCGAATACTCCTATGCCGGACCTTTTTATAGTTTAGTATTCTTAAGTTGATCGTTCTTTGAAATTGGATAAGCATTTCAAGGCAATTACTTAGGTTACCAATGTAGCTATCTTTTATTGTCAGAAATACAGATGAATTACTTCTAGGTATTTATTTAAGCTTTAGCTTCGTATTCGACACGATAAAATAGCACAACATGCCTTTTCTTATTTTGCCACGATATAATAAATCTACAAGCGTTTGACATGTAGAGCATTTGCTCGTATGCCTGGGGTCGCGTAGCCGCACACGTTCCCCGACCAAAACCGTGTCTATATCCGTATGACCTGGTTTTAGCTACTTTATTCTAAATAGATAAAAATACGCACAGACCTTAGACTCTAGTTTTAGAGGCAGTTATTTAACAGCGAAGAAGTTAACAATAACTCTTCATGCTATTGTTATTAGCATTTAAGTGGAGTACAACAAACTTTCATCCATACGTAAGTTACGTGCGAGCTGATATTATCTTTTGGATTGCAACAAATGCGGAAACAACGTTTAAGGATGCATAGGATGCACTTCACACAGATATCGAACAATGCAGTCGTGCGCTTATGTGGACTTATTTATTAGAGAAATTTCCTCATTTTTATACAAAGACATAATTGCTTACTTAAGTGCTTATATAATGTTTTAGTATTGGTTTATAGACTAGCTAACTTCACAGTTTTACTTGTGTTTGCTGCGCTCCTTCGTGTCCTTTGCATGATTAAAACTAGCGTTTACTATTTTTATATAAAACTAAACTAAAAAATCATATCCACATAGGGATCTACTAGTATAATCATACTAGTAGATCCCTACTAAAGACCAATTAATTACTATTAATATAGTGTGGTTAAATGTTTGTGATCGCGTGCACCTGGAACGGAATTATCGGGTTTTTCGGACACAAAATATTTATGGAAAAATCTTCCTAGTGCCTGGTATCGTGTAGGAGTTTCTGATTAGACAGAGTGAACTCACCGTCTAGAAAGCTAGAAATGTCGAAATTAGTGCAACTCATTAAACGTTAAGGTAAAGATTTTATGATATACTTAAAAATAAGTACATTTATTAACATAAAAATTAATGATTTTAATTAAGTTTATCAGAAATGTAGGACTGAGTATATTTTAATTACATTCGGAGATGACATGACATGCGCAAGATTCGGAAGTGTGATTATTATATAAAATGCTGCTGTTACGAAACAAATATGACTAAAATGACGCTACAAAAATAATAATCAACACTATCAGTTCAAACATCCAACGGTATTACGCAACGGAACCAGTATCACGGCGTGTGTCGTTGACTCGTAGAGCTGACCTATGCACTTTTAGAAAATATTTCCTGGATAACGTTTGGTTAAACTTTAGCTCGTGTATCCTTTAATTGTAGAAAACTAGTTTACGAACATAAAGTGACCAAGATTATTCAAATATGTTACGGAAGATTTGTAGCATAAATAATCACCAAGTTGACAATGGGCATCACTAAGCATTTCTTTATCCGACTACCAGTGATTCGTGGTGAAGTGTGTCTAAGGAATCTTGAACTACTCTGATACCAAATAAACCGTTGAGATTATACAGTCACTATCGTTAAACACGAATTGTAACGTCTATGCGCACTGCTTACGGCAAATTATCACGACCGCATATAATTCCATAAAGAAGATATAAAAAATATTTCAAGAAAGCATAGCCTTATGGTGCGCTTGGTGTTGTCTTGGTCTTGGTGCTATCTAATGATATTCATTAGATAGGTGTAAGGTTGACATGCAGGTTTCTAAAAAAGCTTTTTTGATTTTGCCAATATTTTGTGAGATATTCGAAGTTAAAGGGGGGCCTCTAACTAATGAATTCTCGAGTGAAAAATTGTAAAAACCATTGGGAATATAGAATTCAACAAAAACTTCAAACGATAATTGGTTTGTATAAAATTGATCATATAAGTTATGTGATATGACGATTCCGATGGTTGCAAAAAATATTTCGGTAGCTGTTGTATCGCTACTACGGAACCCTTTGATATGAGTCCAACGTGCTCTTGACCAGTTTTTATTTTTAAGATCAGACCTGAAGGTAATGTTGTGACATTACCTAGCTACATCATATTTTTATAATATGTCGAGTAACGGCTAAATTGTGGCTATTTTTAGCCATATTCAAATGGCTTACATATGATGCAATTTACCAGGGGACCAGAAGAAACAATGTATTTTTCCAGGATAAATGTAGTCTATGTGCTGTCTAAGTATAGATAACCTATTTACCAAGTTAAGTCGTATTCTGGTTTCGAGAGTAAGGTTGTAGCAACGCATAATTAATATCATCGAGTTTTCTATATGATGGCTATTTCTTTTTATTTAATCATTTTCACATCATATTATGGCAGAATACATCGGTACAACATATTCATATGCAACAATTTGTAACACCCATATTATGTTAGCAAATAGACGTTCTTTCTTTCCATAAACAGAGGTTTCTGTTTATTTGTTATCGTATAACATGAATAAAATATAGCTAAAATCGACAATCGTCTCTGTGTTCTAATGATCCGGTGTCGGAGTTGACTACAGGTCCCGGGTTTGATTCCCGAATCGGGCAATTCCCGGATCGTGTTTTTGACTGAAACAGCGTTGCCCAGTATTGGATAAGTGCCCACTTGCAACCTATCACATTGTGGGACTAAGCATCTTCGGCTAATCATGAGTGCACTGGTTGCATACCTCTGCCTACCTTATAGACCGTGGTCCCAAGAACAAACTTTTTTTTGATTAATAACAAGCCGAATTTTTATAAACAGCTTCGTTTTGACGAAACAACCATCTTTCTATCTTTGAAAAATCTTGAATCGGTAACTAATAAATATAGATTAAATAGAAAAGTTTAGAGTATCGGTATAAGAAAAGTTTCCACTTTACGTGTAGGACAAAGTTACCCCAGAACTACGATAATAATTAACAAGCTGTTGTGCGAATTATTATCAATTAATATCAATTTAAAAATCTCATAATTCCAAAACGTTAGAGTGGACTCGTCAGAAAAACCGTTGAATGAGTGGGACAAAAGTTCCATCGTGTTTTTCATAATATAATCAGGCGATTAAAATCATTAGTTATTAATAAAATATATTTTTCCTTCACCGAATCAAAATATTCAAAGCCCCATAACTTTATTAGTTGCCCGATTCGAGATTTTTTGATAATAGAAAAACTCTCGTCTCGTCAAAACGAAGCTGTTCACAAAAATTTATCTTAAATTTAGCTTGTTATAAATAAAAAATAATTTGTTCGCGGGAACACGGTCTGTCATCGGGGATACGGGCGTGAAGACACTTTTTTTTAAATATAGCTTTTTTTATTTACAATTGAATAGTATAAAACTACGTACCGAACAAATAAATAAATATTAATTGGATAGTTGCATGAACTTGTTTTTATAACTCGATAAATATTATGCGTTAATTATTATGATTTTTTTATAAATTGGCAATAGATAATATTGTTTGGATAAAATTATTGTTCCATGCAATGAGAAGCCCTTATTGTTTTACCTAACAAATTAGATGCTCATCTCAACTTCGCACGGCTGTACTAATGAAGAAAATGAGATGCTACCGTCACAGTGGCGTTAGGTGAAAAATTTATGAGGATAAACTTATCCTCATTATGTTTATTTATTACTGTTATGTTATATAATAGCTTTTATAGGAATGAAAGCCAAGCCACATATTTTGGCTAAGATTGAGAGTTCATGAAGTTAAGGTTTGTAGAGTTAGGGAGTGTAGAGTTAGAAACTTGGCTCTAGACGAAATTTTTTGCTTCACGAGATATTTTAGACAGTGCGTATTATATATTCTCGTTACGGCGTCATTTTACGTGCAAATATTTCTTGGGATAAGTTTATGCTTGTCCTATTTGGCTTTTATAAACAAACGATAGCATAGTTAAATGAATTAGAATTTAATTCACAAATTTACGACACGGTACCAGTATAAGCTGATAAGCACTGACTCTGTTGTAGCAGGACGTAAGACAGTGGTACTAAACTGGCCAAGTAACTAACTAAAAATAAGTATGTACTTGACCTAATTTACAATTTAGGACTGGGTGAGAACACGACCTTTAAATATAAATTAACAAGGGTATGTGCCTAAACAAATTTATAATTATATTGTAGTATCTAATATTTTAACTATGCTAACTTATTTTTTTTATATCATAAGAAGCAAACAAGCAGATGGGTCTCCTGATGGAAAGAGTCAACTATCGCCTATAGACACCAAAGGTGTTAATGGTGCGTTGTTATCTTGTGGCGAGGTTTAATGCCGCATGCATAACCTTACCCTCCAAACCGGAACACGACAGCTACAAGCACTGACGCTATTGTGGCAGGAATATGTAAGGCGTTGGTACCAAACCCGAGTGAGACAATGCAGAACTCTACCACCTGATAGCCGCAATGGTAGTGTCTTGCATAGCAAATTGGTTGCCTTTCGGTTCGCCTTTAAAGGAGCCCGAGACCAACACGGGAAAGATTATTTTCATTATAGTGCACTTATTTAAAATCATATAAAGTAACTGTGTCCTTAATAATATCTTTTTAACAAAAAAATAAGCCAACGAAAATTTAAGCGTGGTCATACAATTAGTGAGTTAATAATCAATCACCCTCTGTTTTCGTACCCATTTGTGTGTTTTTTTTTTCAAAAATTACATGGAACAATATTCGGCATATATTATATCTAATAATAGAAGAATTTTTAAATCTGTTCACTCTGGAAAAAAGTTGTGCGTGGTCACATTAAAAGGAGTGAGTGAACAATCAATCAACCTTTATTTACGTACTCTTATGATTGGAATTTAAAAAATAAATAAATGGATGGTTCTCCTCAGATTACTGGGTGTAAGCTGAGGAGAACCATCCAATAAAAAAGGAGTAATCAAAATCGTATAACTCTGTAAAAAGTTATGCATGGTCATGGTACACAGAAAATATATACGCGTCGAATTAAGAACTTCATCCGTATTTTCATCGGTTGAAAAAAATGCATTTGCAGACAGTCAATGATTTTATTAATTAATACAAAAAAACAGACCATTGTTTTGACAACTTGTAAATGACAAGATAAATCCTAACCACAGACTACTAAGGAGAGAACTAAATGTTTGCGTTAATCTAATCTAAGTTACAACTTTATCTATTATTTTCCAAGCCTAAAAATGTATTTTATTAAATGCGAGTAAGTTATGGAGTTAATTCAAATCTTGGGGAACATATTAAACTCTAAGGTTTACTAATGCAATCGATGTATGGATTTATCGGCTAACACAGGTGAGACACCTGTGTTAGCCGATAAATCGAGAGATTTAATAAGTTTTGATTTATTCCAATATTTCTATATACACAACATGTTTCTTATATTATCGATAAAAATGAAAAATAATTTATTATTGAGTGCTTAGAATAATTACACTATAGAAACCAAGTCCGCGCGCCCATTTTGAAGCACTTTAATTGGAGCCATAAATGCCTCCACAATATAAAGTGTGAATCCCGCGAGAACAAATCATTTTCCGGAATAAAAAGTAGCTTATGTGCTATTCCAGGTCATCGTCATCTGAATGCTAAATTTCATCTAAATCCGTTCAGAAGTTTTTGCGTGATTGAGTAACAAACATCCATCCATCGATCCATCCATCCAAACGTCTAAACTTTCGCATGTATAATATTAATATAGATTAAAATTACAAGTTTGTAATAATACAACAGCTTTACGTTACTACTGTGTTTCGTTTGAATAAAAAAATTGTAAAAAATACGTGTTATTTTCTTTTATTCGTTTCATTTGTATAAACATTTTTAGTGCTTCATTTTTGACAGAGCGCTTATATATGAAGACTGTCTTTCTATAGTGTAATTATTCTAAGATTGAGTGTAACTCCTTATGTGCGTATAAAAGTACACACACTCTATTTTGGTTCGTACCTCTTTCATAATAGACCATCTGCCATTTTGCCAGGCAGTCGTAAAAGCATACGATTGGCTATACCAGTCTCTATAATCATGACAACTTTGTGGTAGAGTTCTGAAAATACTCGTACCACCGCCTTATCTATTCTTGTTACAACAGCGTAAGTACATATCATTGTCATGTTCCAGTTTGGAGGGTAAGGTAGCCAGTAAACTTATACATGTGGCGTTAGCTCCCCGCCATACGGGTCTTCCATAGAGACTACAAAATGATTACGTAATTAATTATACAAATAATAGTAGTGACGGCTAAAATATAATAAGGTAAAAAATATATATAAAATCAAGATTTGTTCTCATTTAGTCATTTATGTTAATTAAGTATTTTCCGATAATCCAGAGACGATTATGTAAAATATTTAATGAAAAAAAAAGTTAGAAAAGAGTAAATATAATGAATCTTAACTAATATACTTAAACGCGGAAGCGAGTTTGTTACGCTTTCATATAATCTATATTTCTATATTTAATATTATAAATGCGAAATTTTGGATGTTTGGATGGATGTTTGTTACTCAATCACGCAAAAACTACCGAACGGATTCAAATGAAATTTGACACACGGTTAGCTGATGACCTGAAATAGCATATAGACTACTTTTTATCTCGGAAAAATTGGGTGATCCCGCGGGATTCACCAAAAACTTTTATAATGCAGCGGGCTGCACGCTGCAGCTAGTATCTGCTAAATCGATCATCATGAAATTTTGCTTACAACTTGAAAGGGCTTAGGGCTTCTTATCCAAAAAATTTTATATTAGCTGTCCCGGCAAACGCGGTTTTGCCTCACAAATTACTTATACTGAATATTTTGGTGGGGTACTTGAAAGTTGGAGGGGAGGTTAATTGAGATAAAAACTATCTTATATTTTTAGTTTTACTTAACAGTAGATATCTACAAAATTTCATTGAAATCAATTCAGTAATTTAGGAATCCATATTACATGCCGGTAAACTTATGTACTACGTGGCATACGTATGTCGTAGCTACACTAACAAGCGCGTAGCTATGCATCATTAATACCTTGTTAATTTTTTATGGCAGTTGAAATGAGAACATAATTCAAATGGTCACCTTTTTGGTCCAGGCCTATTTTGAAAGATATATCACACACCTTTCTGTTAGCAAATTTGTAAAGTGAACAAAGACTAAAAGTGTCACTGCATGACTACTGGGATGTGGCGCTATGCTACGTATTGTCTGGATTTGATATACCTTACCTGTTCAGACAGCGTAACTAGCCACACGTAAACAGTAAATACTCAAGAAATAAGAAAAACCAACAGCGCGGCGGAATTACATGTCAAACTGGTGACTCACGACTGCAGTTCATATTTTGTCTGTTCAACAGATAAGTCGGTGGCACTATATTATATTATTACATAAAATTACCTTACACATATGAGGTAAAATTGAGTTATCGAAGAATAAACATGCACCTTACAGACGAAGAACATTTAAACTGTATGATTTTTGACTCTTTTAAGTATCAATTCGCTAAGAAGAAATCCATTGTTAGTTACATGACTTACACAAACAGCAAAATTGTTACAGCAGCGAAAAAAAACAAATACATGGGATTACCCAGAATTTTTTAGGAGTAAGGCAAAAGCATACTGGAAAAGTAGTAGAAATCTACAATGTTCTTTGTTTAAGTACTGAATGACCTCTCAATAGTGCATGTAGTACAAGGTTGTGGAAGTGAAAAGGGAAGCGTTAACAGGCAGTTCGTAAAAGGCGAACTATTGACCAAACATGTCTACTACTGTTTCTGCATACGGTGACTGTAATGTAGGATTAAGTAATTGGTAGAGTTATTATATCGTCAATTATTACGGTATTTTAAATCCCGAAGCGGTAGTTTTAAATAAACGGAAAATGTTGTTACTTAGTAATTATTTTAACTGAGCTAGTTTGCAGAGTAAGGCAGAAGCCTCACCTTGCCCACTGTGTTGTTTCTTGCCGCAATGCGTCTATCACCGTGTAAAAGTCTTGTCAGTAAGGATATACATCTGACAGTACATTCTTGACACACGGATGACAGACGATATCTAAGGTAATGGGTGGTAAATAGCTGTAGAAGATGGAGAGAGAACCAACATCTCTTCGCAACGTCAATGAGACCACATGAGAAATATTTCCTCACAAACAAAAAAGAATTTTCAAATTCGGTTCATAAATGACCGAGTTCTGAGGTAACATATTTAAGAATAATTTTTAATGCAGTAAAACTGCAGCACCCGACTCCCTATTTTCCATACCTCCGGAACCTTGCATCAGATCTTCACTAAATCCAAATGGGACCACACGGCGAGTATACCCCCTTGAATAAAAAAAATTCAAATTCGTTCCATAAATGACCGAGTTCTGAGGTAACAAACATAAAAAATCATACAGCTGAATTAAGAACCTTCTCCTTTCGGGAAGTAGGTTGAAAATACAGATGAATTTAAATATAAATGAAAATTGAAAATACAAATTAAAATCTCTCTTTTTTTATATCATAAGATAGTAAACAAGCATATCGGTCTCCTAATGGAAAAAGTCAATCATCGCCTATAAACACCAAAGATGTTAATGATGCGTTGTTATCTTGTGGCAAAGTCGAATACCACGTGCATAAGCTTACCGGCTACTTTACCCTCCAAAGCGGAACACGACAGTGACGCATTGACGCTATTATGGCAGGAATGGGTAAGACGGTGGTACCAGATACGGGCAAGACAATGCAGCCTGGTAGCCACGAAGGTAGTGACTCGCATAGCCAATCAGTCGCTTTTTACTATCTTCCTGGCAGAACGGCAGTTGGCCTATTCTTCAAAAGAGCCCAGACCAACACCAACACAACATAACACCAACACAAAATGCCTTGTTCTCATCGGTTTCCCCAAAATACTTTCATCAAATACAGTCGACTGCGTGGCGACTAAAGATATAAATCTTACGTTTCTTTCTCCATTGGCATAAATTACTTGTTAATATCTTCCACATGTGTGATACTCGTAGTTGCGTAACTACTGCGATTTATAGACACCTCTTCAGAGCTTTATATAATTTTGTAGCAACTAAGATTTGCAATAAGTAACCAAATTTTACATTTTTATGCGTTGAAAAGTTGTTTAGTTGTTACTTTCATCAGGTTGGTTTCTAATAAAACTCGTGCACTGTGCATGTTCTACAAAGTTTTCCAAAATTGTTTGCCAAATTAGTTTAGTATGCATACATGGTTTGATTTCTATCTTAAAATTATTTTAACACTTCTGTATGTCTGAAACCCACGGTCAGATTTACGTTATGTGAGACCAAATGGGAAGAATACTCTCCCAAAACGGTAAATAAATAACCATGACCTGATATAACACAACAATAATACAACTGAATTTACCGTGACTTATAAGTAGTATAATTCCGCAAAATCTCGTCTGGTTTTTGTACTACCGCCTCACCTATTCCTGCGGCAATATCATCAGTGCTTATCACTATAGTGTTTCGCTTTGGTGGTTAAGGTAACTGGTAAACTTATGCATGTGACATTACATCAGTCTAAACAGATGGCAACTCGCCATTAAAATTATTTGTTGGCTATACGTGATGATTATCTCTTTCCATCAGGAAAGCCATCTGCCTGTTTGCTATCTTATAACGATAATATCTGGTTGACCGAGCTTTGCTCGGTTTTTCACATATTTTTGGAACCGATCTTTTCTTGGACCTTGAACCTTGATAAATCAATTCCTATAGAATATATAAAAAAAAATTCTGTACCTGGTTGACCGAGCTTTGCTCGGTTTTTCAATACCCATATCTTGGGAACCGAGCTTTTCTTGGACCTGGAACCTTGATAAATCGATTCCTTGACCCGAAATCCCCTTATTTGTGACTTTCATGAAAATCGTTGGAGCCGATTCCGAGATTCCAATTATATATATGCAAGAATTGCACGTATAAAGGTATTAGATAAGATAAAAATAAATAAAATATAATATCTGCATTTCCTACAATACAATTTTTATTATGTGTTATAAAATATAATACCACAACTTGCGTTACCATGGTCCGTTTTGGGAAGTCGCTTGATAAAATACTCTAAATTAGGAGTGAGTCTAGAACAACAAAAGAAATTAGTTATATTACTAAACAAAGATTACATAACATGTGTATTTTCTATTGATTCACTATAAAAGATAATACTACAATTTACATTAGTCCCGCGTACATCTCCGTGAGACAGTGAAAGCTACCAGATTTTTACAAAAATTTCTCTCACGGCGTGTCTAAAAACGATTGTTATTAGGTAATATCTTATGCTAGCCAATTATACAAAGAATATCACACTTAAAACTAGTTGATGCCTTTTCCAAATTGCTTTTATATTACTAGTCTTAGACGCAATTATCAAATCTATAGTTTAAATGGACCGCCTTAACTAGGAGAATGTGAATTCATCTGAACGTTTTTACATACATAATGTTGTGTTAATATGGGTTAATTTTAGTAATGTATGTTTTTCCAAATAATTTTATGTGATTTTGTTTTTATATCGATAAAACAGAGAAAGGGCGATTTCATAAGTTGTAATATAGTGGTTCAATGTCAACTGTCTCTTATCAATGGAAACTAAACCAAGTGTCTTAAATTTTCAATGACTCTTTTTTACACGAAGAAATCCTTAATGCTGAACAGTACTGGCCCCAACATGAGGCTACCCTAATAATTTGCTTATACCTCCAGTGCTAACCTTCGAATATTAGCCCGTATTTGGCCTATTGCATCCTACACGGCGATATTAATAATAAATGTGTATACGAAGACAATTTATCTTGACCTCAAATTGTCAAGGCCTGAGTGGTACGGTTGTTCAAAAAACATCGCAAGTGTTCAAGTATCACCTCACTGCTTGGCGCGATGTAGTCTCCGTAATAGCTCCTTCGACCAAAGTAAATACTTTAGTCGAAGAATAGCTTCATATTTCGTGCAGCGAGAGGGTTATCGCACATTTGCACTGGGGCTTCGTAGATTGTCATTTCGTTGTCCGATAGCAATTTGGCATTAGCCGTCTCAATGCTGCAGTCGTCTCTGTCAAAAGAGAAACCGAAGCACCAAAATATATTTTTAAAATATATTTTGAGGCCTCGAGTCTATCGCTAGGCCGAGATACTTTATTGCAGAGCTATCTCTTGTTTAAGTGCGGCAGACACTATATGAGAAATTAAAAGATAGTCCTTTCACCGTGAAATCATATAGCTTCAAATATACTTCGCCATCTCCAGGTTTAGACCTCTTATACGACTATGTAACAGTGGCCGCTCCTGCAATAATCCGACGTAAGCATTTCTCGATCGCTGTTCTTCGTGACATCATCAGTGTGTATTCCATGGGGTTCTGACTCAGTTTCTTTGCTGTCTAATTTTATTGCCGTCACACCTAAGGCATGTAGTTACATAATAATATATACATCTTAATAAAAAAAAATACAACTTAATACTCATAACAAAATAACTGAGTCTAGAGAATTTTATACTGTAATATTAGGAGCAATACTGGATGAAAAATAGTATCTTATAGTCAAAAAATTCTGCTTAGCTCCTTGTTGGAAGTTGAAACTTTTCTATATATTAATACATGAAGTGAAAATTTTGTAACATTTTTTACGAATGAGTGTGAAATTAAGCACAATTAAAGTTTATACGGAGAAGAATCGCAAAAAGCTTATATTTTTTATGTAGCACATAGTAGTATTTAGTAGCATTAAAATATATTAATTAAAAAAATAAACGTTGCACACTTTACTATGCATTTGATATTAATACATCATAATATTCACACTTATATACAGCTATATTATACACTATGGTGAAAGTCACTTGCCAAACTAAAAGAGAATTTAATATAGTTAATGATAAAACTAAATGTAAATAGACAAGACTATCTATATGTACGTTAATACGTGAAAGAAAAACAAAGGGTACCTTGTTAA
Organism: Apodemia mormo; assembly: GCA_036924255.1. Classification (NCBI taxonomy): domain Eukaryota; kingdom Metazoa; phylum Arthropoda; class Insecta; order Lepidoptera; family Riodinidae; genus Apodemia; species Apodemia mormo. The sequence continues at coordinate 16,634,743 of JAUPFN010000009.1, read as the reverse complement.
GACAATTGTGCGAACGCTGGAATATAGTTAAAGTTTATCTTGCGGAGGACTAGAAACCTAATATTTTTAAGTAAAATATGTTTAATTAATAAAAGTAAATATTACACACACTACATTTATGTGACATACACGATAATATACACACTTGTATAATATTCTTTACGGCTAAAGTCTATTGTCAAACTTAAAAGATATTTTATTGTTAAGTCTATGGTCAAATTTCGACCACAGGCGATCGCTAGTCTCATTAAATACTCGTTGGTATTCAAGCATTGAGTTCTGTGTCGTCTATGTATTCACATTATTAAAAACCTCACCATTGTAGGAAAATCCTCCTATTGACCCGATGATTACACTTAAATGTTGTAACATATGAGTTTCTTAAGCATGAAAAATAGCACTCCAACTATAACAACTTAAGTATACACATTATTTACCGTAATGCCGTAGAAATTAAGGGCTTATTTGATTCTGCTGATACTTTCGCAAATAACCATGTAACTCTCACGACTATGGTTATAGCGATTATGAGAATCTCCATGCATCTCTTATACGTAACAAGGCCTTAAGAAAAGTTATTTAAATATAAAATACGCTCTATGCGAGTTTACTTCACAAAGTAATGTCGTCGTAGAGGTTAATAACGTCACAAAATAATGGAAAAGATATGCTTAGCCAGGAAATAGACGCTGACCGGGAACTGAAGTCCATATATTTTTTTAAATGGCAATATTTAATAATCAGAATTGTATCGAACGGGCACCTGAGCCAACCCTTTTTTTATCCTAGGGGCACTTGGGGCTAGTTCCCAGGGTAAAAAAAATTCAGGCGCATCAAAATTTTAAGGGAAGGAAAAAAGTTTTTCGCATTATGTAAATGCAAAAAATAAATTATTTTCAAAAAAAACCTAAATTAGGAAATTAGGTGTTCATTGACGATGTAAAACACTTGCTATCATGTGAATGGAGATACTGGAGATACTAATGATTTTTGACGACAATCACAGGCCAGTGATTCGAGTACTTTGCGATTTGTCGAGATTTATATAGAAAGTCATTATTTATCCTAATAATTTCTAGTAAGTATTTAGATTGTTCTTCAGTGAGTAGGTACATGTATAGCGTTAGTATAAATAAGACCAAAATAAGTACAATGAGTGGACTTATATGGAATCATTATGAAAAAAATCCCAGAAAAAACGATGGCTAAATGTATATTATGTAAAAGAGTATTCGTATAAAACTTCCAGTACACATCTAATAAGACATTTGAGTTTTAAACATTTAAGTGCCTACCAAATTTTTTGAAATTCTAATTAAAACAAAGAATATTTTGAAGTACCTACCTTTTTTGGCCTAAATTGAATACTAAACTCATATCATGATAACTTTTTTTTGAGATATAGGTACATATTAACTTCTAAGCCTGTCTACCTTGCGGTATAGGCGTAGCCTATTCGGTTCAGATCATGAGATCCCGGATTTGATACCCGGGTGGGGCAAAAATGTTATTGAGGTTTTTTAGAACCTGAAAATCATCATTAGTGACATTTCGCATACGAAATCATTGCGATTTTTTCATCGAATGATAATGATTTAAAAGTAGCAATCATTTCCATGCCTACTACTTACAAGTTAACTTTTTCTTTATAACCTCGTCGAAATGGCAACACTCACTAACAATAGATAAGGCGGTGGTACCAAACCGTTGTCAACACGATGACATTATTACGTCTTAGCTTACGCTCGTTTGTCAGGTATGTCTGTCAGAAAATTAGATGGTCTACTATAAAGCCCGAGTCAATACAAGACTGCAAGCCCTGCTGCAATTGTAAGACTTCTGGTGTTGCTGATGTCCAAGTGCGATAGAATTAGTTGAACTTACAATTAGATGAACATTTGCCCAACTTTCAATAATAAATGTAGGTACGATAGATTCTGATTCAATTGGACGGATTTTCAAATATCCGATGTCACTGGTCTCTAGGCCTGGATTATGTTACTAATAACAAGACCCATTTAATCAAGCCCCGTGTAGGTCCGGCATTTTTTGAAGAATAGGTCAACTGCCATTCTTCCAGGCAGGCCGTAAAAGGCACCGATTCGCTATACGTGTTACTACCATCGTGACTACTACGTGGTAGAGACCCGCAACATCTGGTTTGGTACCATCGCTTTACCTATTCCTGCTAATAATTGTCCTGTTCTGGTTTGTAAAGTAGCCGATAAACTTACATATGTGATATTACCGTTTCGACACATAGATAACTACGCACCCTTCTATCTTTTTTGTGTGCAAAAAAGCAATCTGCTTGTTTGCTATTCTATGATAGAAAAAAACATTCCAAATACAATCGATGGTTGCAGACATATCTTGTAATTTGCGTCGAAGTTATTAGGTGAATTCCTCGTCATAATACTACAAAAAAAGTTATATAATCGCGGCCTCGTAATTGTGACAAATTGTAATACATTAATCTAACCGAATAATGATCCATTGTGTTACATTGCTCCATTTGTTTTCCATGGCTCTTTAAAGATTTAAGAATCACTCGCTCATTAACGATCACATCGCATATAAACGTTTGCACTGAGAAACGTATTGCGATTTAATGTTTGCGCATTATACTATTATTTTATTAGACCTACATAACGTAATATTTATCGTGTTTCATCAATGTAAGTAATATGTGGACAAAAGCTCGATTTTGTTGGCATTGCAGTATTTCCGTAGTATTGTATTTTTATAACTGTCTCGTTGGTTAAGTGGTAAGTCTGTTCAGCTTAAGCTCAGAGATTTTGTTCAGCTTAAGCTCAGAGATTTCTGGTTTGTTTGAAATGTTAGGCACTATCGGGTGGTATATTAACTCGCTCGTGATTCAAAAAAGCCCGTTATCAAAAAAAAACGTTAGCTTTTTTTGATAACGGGCACTGTTAATAAAGAGTGAATGAGTTAAGTCTGACAAATGCAACAGGAGATTACCGCTCATTTTGCTAACCGATAAGCGTTTGTTAACGTGAAAAGATTACTGTGATTCAACAGATAATGCAGCTGAAATTCGATTTGGAAATCTTGGCAACCACCACTTTTTGCTATAATTGCATCCGACAGCATTACGTACTCCCGAGATGCAGCTATGGCATTATAAAAGCTTCAAAACTTTAGATGCCTACTACAATTTTTTGAACAGAAAAAAGACAATAGCAATTGCAATAGTGCTAGGAAAGGATCACTGAATGCCAGCCGAGTAGGATTCAAATTACTGACTCATGAAGGTTACGTTAGTAAGCTTTTAATTTCGCTGGACAAATTACAAGAATTGATATAACATCAAAATAAACAAATTACATAACTATGAAAGGATTGTTAGTCAACAAACAACAATATTAATTTAGTGCCACCAAGTTATCTAGTCGGTAAACTGCGTCGCTAGTGAGGTGTTTTTACGAAGAAAAACTAACAACGGAATGATATTTCACAAGGTAGCAGCGTCATTCACTACTTAATTGACGGGGCTGGTGAAACGGGAGGGCGAATTTTGTTAAAATATAAAACGCAAAAAACGAACGCGAATAGATTAACAAAAACAAAATCAAATATGAATTTCTATTCTATAACTTAATTAATCCAAACAGAGTAAAAGGTTAACCACATTACCGTATTTGTGGGAAGAAATTTTAGGCGTGATTTCTCCAACTCTACCTTTGGCCTTTATGACACATTGCCTACGTAATATAGTTGATTCAATCCTTTAATGAGTACCAGTAATGAGTAGCCTTTACTGGTACCGTTTATATAATATAATGTAAGATGTATGTAAAAATAAACTTAAATAAGCGAGTTAGAGTAGAAAAATATTATTCAAAGATTAACCTAAGTAAACTATTTTATATCATGTTTTCCTGGCGGAAAAAGATAATCATCTCACATAGATACAAAAGATATTAATGGCGCTATGCTATCTGTGTGGATGTTAATGCCACGTACATAAGTTTACCGGCTATCTTAGCCTCTAAGTCCGAACACGGTACTTTGTAACATACACAGATAGTGGAGGGCCTGGGGGTTTTCACCTCGGATTAGAGTTACAGTGAGTTAATGAGTATGGAATGATTTGTTAATTGTTTTTTATCACACATCAAAGTTCTACGTACGCAACGAAAATAGAATTAAGTCGAAAAGATTTTAGAGCAATGATTTTTTATGATTTTAAAAGTTCTCTTTCTCCGCAAGACTGTGCTGCTCGTCTTCAAAATGCTTTTGGGAGTGAAGCACCTTGTTTGAGCACCATGAGGCGATGGTTCGCTGAATTTAAGAGAGGTCGAGTTTCTTTACATGACGAATTTCGTGAAGGGCGGCCCTCAACTACCGTCAACGAAAATAATGTGGCTACTGTTAAGCGGTTAATTGAAGAAAACCCCCGGATTACCTATGAGACAATTCGAGGACTATTGGGGATTGGTATGAGCCAAATTCAGAAAATTTTACACGAAGAATTGAAAGTTCGGAAACTTTGTTGTCGTTGGATCCCTCATGAACTGACAGCGGAGCAAAAGCAGGCTCACGTGGAATAGTGCTCACAGATGCTACTAAAGTACGACCACGGACATTCTAATGCTGTTTATAACATCGTCACAAGAGACGAAACGTGGATTTATTGTTTTGAACCCGAAAAAAATAGCAATCTTGTGATTGGGTGTTTGAAAATGAAAACAGGCCAACAAAAGTGAGACAGGCGAGGAACGTTGGTAAAAAAATGATCACGTTTTTTTCTCAGCTACGGGTCCCATCTGTACAATTCCACTTGAAGATCAAAAGAGTGTTAATGCCGAGTGGTATTCTACAATTTGTTTACCCAGGGTGTTAGAAAAATTTCTCGAAAGACGACTGGTGAAGTCGATGCCGTACGATAAGTTGGAATACAATTCGTATCGGTGTCCAACACTAGCGGCAGTGACGTCGCAACGTCACAACGGGCGAATTTAAATATTTCAAAATCATCATTCGCAACGAAGTACGAACTGTCGGGCTATCTTTATATTGTGCAATTATTATACTCTTCAAAATACAGTCTACACTTATTTCAAGCCAGAATTCCCGAGCTAATACCAAAGGCACTGGCCCCAACAACGACTCCAAACCCGGGACTTCACGTGGCCAACGCCAACGCCAGACCACTAGACCACAGAGCTTTTCTTTTTCTTCTTTCCTACTTTCCCACTTCCCAAGTCGGACAACACAAAAAAAGCGTTTTTTCAGTTTTCTAATAAACACAAAGTTTGCCGGGCAATCCCGGCCTATCGACAACCGGGCACTTTCATTGGAAACTTAAACGTAACGTAAACGTGGCGTAAACGTAACGTAAACGTGACGTAAACGTAACGTAAACGTGGCGTAAACGTAACGTAAACGTGACGTAAACGTAACGTAAACGTGACGTAAACGTAACGTTAACGTGACGTAAACGTAACGTAAAAGTGACGTAAACGTAACGTAAACGTGACGTAAACGTAACAAAAACGTGACGTAAACGTAACGTAAACGTAACGTAAACGTAACGTAAACGTAACGTAAACGTAACGTAAACGTAACGTAAACGTAACGTAAACGTAACGTAAACGTAACGTAAACGTAACGTAAACGTAACGTAAACGTAACGTAAACGTAACGTAAACGTAACGTAAACGTAACGTAAACGTAACGTAAACGTAACGTAAACGTAACGTAAACGTAACGTAAACGTAACGTAAACGTAACGTAAACGTAACGTAAACGTAACGTAAACGTAACGTAAACGTAACGTAAACGTAACGTAAACGTAACGTAAACGTAACGTAAACGTAACGTAAACGTAACGTAAACGTAACGTAAACGTAACGTAAACGTAACGTAAACGTAACGTAAACGTAACGTAAACGTAACGTAAACGTAACGTAAACGTAACGTAAACGTAACGAAAACGTAACGTAAACGTAACGTAAACGTAACGTAAACGTAACGTAAATGTAAACGTAAACGTTACGTAAACGTAAACGTTACGTAAACGTAAACGTAACGAATACGTAACGAAAACGAAACGTAAACGTAAGGTAAACTTAACGTAAACGTAACGTAAACGTAACGTAAACGTAACGCAAACGTAACGTAAACGTAACGCAAACGTAACGTAAACGTAACGTAAACGTAACGTAAACGTAACGTAAACGTAACGTAAACGTAACGTAAACGTAACGTAAACGTAACGTAAACGTAACGTAAACGTAACGTAAACGTAACGTAAACGTAACGTAAACGTAACGTAAACGTAACGTAAACGTAACGTAAACGTAACGTAAACGTAACGTAAACGTAACGTAAACGTAACGTAAACGTAAACGTAAACGTTACGTAAACGTAAACGTTACGTAAACGTAAACGTTACGTAAACGTAAACGTAACGAATACGTAACGAAAACGAAACGTAAACGTAAGGTAAACTTAACGTAAACGTAACGTAAACGTAACGCAAACGTAACGTAAACGTAACGTAAACGTAACGTAAACGTAACGCAAACGTAACGTAAACGTAACGTAAACGTAACGTAAACGTAACGTAAACGTAACGTAAACGTAACGTAAACGTAACGCAAACGTAACGCAAACGTAACGTAAACGTAACGTAAACGTAACGTAAACGTAACGTAAACGTAACGTAAACGTAACGTAAACGTAACGTAAACGTAACGTAAACGTAACGTAAACGTAACGTAAACGTAACGTAAACGTAACGTAAACGTAACGTAAACGTAACGTAAACGTAACGTAAACGTAACGTAAACGTAACGTAAACGTAACGTAAACGTAACGTAAACGTAACGTAAACGTAACGTAAACGTAACGTAAACGTAACGTAAACGTAACGTAAACGTAACGTAAACGTAACGTAAACGTAACGTAAACGTAACGTAAACGTAACGTAAACGTAACGTAAACGTAACGTAAACGTAACGTAAACGTAACGTAAACGTAACGTAAACGTAACGTAAACGTAACGTAAACGTAACGTAAACGTAACGTAAACGTAACGTAAACGTAACGTAAACGTAACGTAAACGTAACGTAAACGTAACGTAAACGTAACGTAAACGTAACGTAAACGTAACGTAAACGTAACGTAAACGTAACGTAAACGTAACGTAAACGTAACGTTAACGTAACGTTAACGTAACGTAAACGTAAACGTAACGTAAACGTAACGTAAACGTAACGTAAACGTAACGTAAACGTACCGTAAACGTAACGTTTACGCAACGTAAACGTAACGTAAGCGTAAGGTAAACGTAACGTAAACGTAACGTAAACTTAACGTAAACGTAACGTAAACGTAACGTAAACGTTACGTAAACGTAACGTAAACGTAACGTAAACGTAACGTAAACGTAACGTAAACGTAACGTAAGCGTAACGTAAACGTAACGTAAACGTAACGTAAACGTAACGTAAACGTAACGTAAACGTAACGTAAACGTAACGTAAACGTAACGTAAACGTAACGTAACGTAACGTAAACGTAACGTAAACGTAACGTAAACGTAACGAATACGTAACGAAAACGAAACGTAAACGTAACGTAAACGTAACGTAAACGTAACGTAAACGTGACGTAAACGTAACGTAAACGTGACGTAAACGTAACGTAAACGTGACGTAAACGTAACGTAAACGTGACGTAAACGTAACGTAAAAGTGACGTAAACGTAACGTAAACGTGACGTAAACGTAACGTAAACGTGACGTAAACGTAACGAAAACGTGACGTAAACGTAACGAAAACGTGACGTAAACGTAACGTAAACGTGACGTAAACGTAACGTAAACGTGACGTAAACGTAACGTAAACGTGACGTAAACGTAACGTAAACGTGACGTAAACGTAAATTAACGTAACGTAAACGTAACGTAATGGTAACGTAAACGTAACGTAAAGGTAACGTAAACGTAACGTAAACGTAACGTAATGGTAACGTAAACGTAACGTAAACGTAACGTAAACGTAACGTAAACGTAACGTAAACGTAACGTAAACGTAACGTAAACGTAACGTAAACGTAACGTAAACGTAACGTAAACGTAACGTAAACGTAACGTAAACGTAACGTAAACGTAACGTAAACGTAACGTAAACGTAACGTAAACGTAACGTAAACGTAACGTAAACGTAACGTAAACGTAACGTAAACGTAACGTAAACGTAACGTAAACGTAACGTAAACGTAACGTTAACGTAACGTAAACGTAAACGTAACGTAAACGTAACGTAAACGTACCGTAAACGTAACGTTTACGTAACGTAAACGTAACGTAAACGTAAGGTAAACGTAACGTAAACGTAACGTAAACTTAACGTAAACGTAACGTAAACGTAACGTAAACGTAACGTAAACGTAACGTAAACGTAACGTAAACGTAACGTAAACGTAACATAAACGTAAACGTTACGTAAACGTAACGTAAACGTAACGTAAACGTAACGTAAACGTAACGTAAACGTAACGTAAACGTAACGTAAACGTAACGTAAACGTAACGTAAACGTAACGTAAACGTAACGTAAACGTAACGTAAACGTAACGTAAACGTAACGTAAACGTAACGTAAACGTAACGTAACGTAACGTAAACGTAACGTAAACGTAACGTAAACGTAACGAATACGTAACGAAAACGAAACGTAAACGTAACGTAAACGTAACGTAAACGTAACGTAAACGTGACGTAAACGTAACGTAAACGTGACGTAAACGTAACGTAAACGTGACGTAAACGTAACGTAAACGTGACGTAAACGTAACGTAAAAGTGACGTAAACGTAACGTAAAAGTGACGTAAACGTAACGTAAACGTGACGTAAACGTAACGAAAACGTGACGTAAACGTAACGTAAACGTGACGTAAACGTAACGTAAACGTGACGTAAACGTAACGTAAACGTGACGTAAACGTAAATTAACGTAACGTAAACGTAACGTAATGGTAACGTAAACGTAACGTAAAGGTAACGTAAACGTAACGTAAACGTAACGTAATGGTAACGTAAACGTAACGTAAACGTAACGTAAACGTAACGTAAACGTAACGAACACGTAACGTAAACGTAACGTAAACGTAACGTAAACGTAACGTAAACGTAACGTAAACGTAACGTAAACGTAACGTAAACGTAACGTAAACGTAACGTAAACGTAACGTAAACGTAACGTAAACGTAACGTAAACGTAACGTAAACCTAACGTAAACCTAACGTAAACGTAACGTAAACGTAACGTAAACGTAACGTAAACGTAACGTAAACGTAACGTAAACGTAACGTAAACGTAACGTAAACGTAACGTAAACGTAACGTAAACGTAACGTAAACGTAACGTAAACGTAACGTAAACGTAACGTAAACGTAACGTAAACGTAACGTAAACGTAACGTAAACTTAACGTAAACTTAACGTAAACTTTACACAAAAAAATTTTGCACAAAAAAATTTTGGGTAAACATTTGCAATTTATAGTTTAAAAAACAATATCCCACATCGATCATATTAATTCATTCACTACAACTCTAATCCGAGTTTTACGGTAATTTACGGTTTTGAATGCCACTGAGTATTTTGTAACATACCTTAAAGGTAGTGACTAGCATTGACGTTATTTTGATCAGAAATAAATAAGATGGTAGTACGAAATGCGGGCGAAACGTTGCAGAACGCTACCTTACCACCTTATGTGGCATCGTATGTTAATACACTAGTTAACGAATTATTTAATGCCTTTTAATAAATAAATAAATACATATTAATGGTGCAACTAATGCCCTCCACTATTAGACTAACCATCCACGATAAGACAAGGGCAATTCCCATGTGAACAAATTATCGATAGGTAAATCCAGCATCTGTACAGTCTCGGACGACGTACATCAAAAAAATAAAAAACTTTTTATATTTAGAATGCATTGCTTGACCCAGAATTCGGACTTTTATGTATCTATACCGAAGCCACTAGGCTGTTTTCTGAACACCACAGTCAAGAATTTCGGTAATCGGTTTGCTTTGACGTGTTTGTATTAAAGAGTAAAGGAGGTGAAAGATAGACTTCCTGCAGATATCAGAAAATACCCTTAAAGCTATCATTTAAAAGACAACTAAAATTACCTCTGTGGTGTAGTGGTCAGGTGTTGACCATATGATCTTTATGTATCTATCTTCTATAATAAAATAATAAAATAATAATAATAAAATCGTAGGAAAGTCAATGTATGTCCGGGGTAAACTCAAAAAGTACTGCATGGATTTACTTCAAATTTTGCATGAATATTACTAACAGGTCGGGTCAGCATATAGGCTACATATTATCACGCTATCACATACGGGGGAGGCTGTGCGGAGTAACCGAAGTCCGTGCGTACGAAGTCGCGGGCAACAGCTAGTTAAAAATAATTATCGTTGCAGTCTGTTGTTGAGTGAGATCATCTCACAATTTAGAGAGAAATGAAAGGCTTTATGAAATTCATTCAACGCAAATAATTATAAAGATCACTTAATTTTTATTTGCTGGTACCGCGCTGGCATAGAATTAACTACAATACGAACATACACACACAACACACAACAGCTATCTGTTGAGTGCAGTTGTAGAAAATGTAAAGTGTGGTGAACAGAAGTGTCTTAAGTGAAACGTATTTAAAAACGTTTTTACCGCTTTCTTTCTAAAAATTCTTAAGCGATGGTGGCACGACCCCTATTGGGTGCTCTGTTATGACCTTTTAGGTCGTCACATAACCGCTAAAATGTTATTTAAGCTAGGCCTGAAATGTCGTATAAGTAAACAACCATTCTGGCATATTATTTTAACTGCTGGCGTAATCTGAATCGATCAAAAATCGGCGTTTGTCTCATCCAGGTGTTTTCACTATAGGGAGCCCACAATAAACATAGATAATGCATTCATGAATAAAATCGACCATCTTGCGTCGATAACTGCACCGTTTTAGCATTAGATTCGTTATCTATTTTGACGATCGCGATCCAAGCGAAGGCGATTAAAATTGCTACTTGTCTACGCATTTTTGCGGGATTATGTGTTTAAACAATTCATTACTTTTTGGTTTCGTTAAGAATTATAACATTGTACATGATTCAGCGCAACTATATGAATACCATACATTTTATTGTTTTCTAACTTCACAATTGTTGTTATATTGTTACTTTATCTAAGCCCTCTACACATATACCGTTTGGTTTATGTAATACCTACACCTATGTTTTTTTTTTAAATTTGATTTATTGATAAAAACTAACAAATTGAAATCTTGAGCTTGATTTACAATCTAAGTAAAACGAATGTATTGTGTAAATAATTACCTATGTGTCAAAATTTACGAATTTATACATCTTTTAAGAAACAAACATTACGTAGTAGTACGAGTATCAAGAAACAAGACATCGTTATATAAATTTATTTTAGAATATTGCATGATCTCGTAACTGAAACTTTATAATTTTCGACACATAACATCGTGTCGTATATAGATCTCATTTTTTTGTTGGCGAAATCGACGACGACGATGCATATTTTTGGAACGAAGTTCCTTACGGCAGGCTTGGAGGGGATAGGGATTTTGCTGCGCGACCGAACTGAAAAAAATGTGATAGTAAAACCGTAAGAAAAATGCGTGGAATAAAAGCGTTAAATGAGACGTGCGCAGGCGCGACAGTCGCGTACACAAGCGAGTAGTGCCGTTTAGCCGAAGGAACTTCGTTCCTACCTGGTGTCCCGCGACACCACATCATTTTAATATTGAATTTGGATCTAATTTCAAATTTGTGTTTTTCATAGGACTATATACTACTAGATCTGTACAAGCACTTTTTAAAGTATAAACGGTCCCATCACCACGGTCAATTTAACTTGGCTGAAACGTCTATATACCTAATATGTTCGCGTTTATTGACTCGTTTATATTTTAAAAACGATAGTAGAACGCGTTAGTTTAAAAGTTCTTACTGGACATGCATTAATTGTATACCAAAAGTCCAATTAGGTTTAATTATTTTTGCGTTATTAAGTAACACATCCAAACAAACTTTCACATTATAATATCAATATCAGTTTTAGTGGTACACAACTTTGTTGGCTTTAAATCCTAAAATTGCTATCAACGTACATCTCACGAACATCAAAGATTTCTCCTATCCTTTTACGATTTACTCTCACAAAACTAATCTCGTAACAAATTACGACAGATTGAGGTGCAGTACATTCAATGCAAAATAAACAAATTATTGTTATTATTATTTTTATTGTTATTATTATTATTATTATTGTTATTATTATTGTTATTGTTATTATTATTATTATTACATTACAACAAGCAAACTTACTTTACTACCCTCCTGACTACTAGGTGGTAGAGTTTCGCAACCTTTCGTCCGGGCATTTGAAACAACCGCCTTAGCTTCCTGCTTCCTGCCGCTATAGCGTTGATGCTTGCCATTTTCGTGTTCCGGTTTGGAATGTAAGGTAGCCGGTTAACTTATACCTACAAGTAGCATTTACACTTCGCTACACGAATAGCAGCGCACGATTAGCACGATTAACATTTCTGGCGTCTATAGGTGATGGTTGTATCTTTCCATCAGGAGACCCATCTACTTGTTTGCTATCTTATACTATAAAAACCCTAAACAACAAAATATCCAAAAAGATTTTTAAATTTTACTTAAAAACCATCACCGTCCAGACTCTCATACTTACATCAGTACTCATAACCCCCTCGATTGATGAAGCAACTTTTTAAAATGTAAACATTAATTTATTTGTTAAGCTTTCAACACCACTAGCGATCGCCTGTGGCTTTTTGATCATAGACTAAGCAATAAAATCTCATTTAAATTTGATAACTTACATTTGCCGTAAAGAAAATAGTATACCTACAGATGTGTATGTTATCATATATGTCACATATAGTGTGTGTTATATTTTTATTTATTTATTTAATGTTTTTCTAAAACACTTTATTTAAAAATATTGAGTTTTCTGCAGTCCTCCACAAAGTAAACTTTAACTGTGCCAAATTCCATACTCCACTGTTCGCACTATTGTCTTTAGAAGGGCTCCAAAGCTTTCCTTTCACGAATTAATATATAGATTAAATAAAAAGTTAAAGAAGTATCTTCACACCCGTATCCCCGAAAAGATAAGCCAGCCTATCGCCAACGGGGCACTTTTCCAATCCCGGGCAACCTTGTTTTTGTCAGAAAACTGAAAAAACACATTTTTTGATTTGCCCGACCTCAGAATCGAACCTGGAACCTCATGTGGTCAACACCGACACCGGACCACTAGACCACAGAGGCGATTATTAAATAAGATGTTTCAAATTCGATAAAAATCACATCGGTCAAAGAATTAATTAACAAAATTGGAATACTCGCTTTCGTTATCTTATATAATACTACAAAGTTACTAACTTCATAATAATATATGTAAATTGAACTGACAAGTAAAATCTGAAATCTTTATGGTTTCTTTTATGTTTTGATGGAAAGTATATATTCATTTCGTTGCTTAAAAGCATAAGTACGTAATAATAAAATAGCAGAATGTTTTTTCAAAAACGAAAGAGATGATAGATAGAGAGGCGTCGTGAAGTAGTCGTTGATAAAAGTAAACTGTTCAATATGCATTAATATTGCATTATTATACCCATACTTACTTTATAAGAGTTTAAACGTAAAATTATATTTAAGGGTTTATACCCCATTAGACATTTATCGGATCCGCTTTTAAAATCCTATAAATATACGTTATTTTTATGCGGATCTATTCATACTAATAATATAAATGCGAAACTCTGTCCGTCTATCTGTCTGTTATGCTTTAAGTAATACACTGCAGAATTCATTTTGTTGAAAATAAGTATGGAGATATTTGAAGATCTTGGATCAAACATAGGCTAATTTTTTCCACAAATTCGACCCCTAACAAGCTAAAATAGGAGAAGAAAACTTGTACGCGGTACAGAGTGCAGCCCGCTGCATTATAAAAGTTTTTAGCGAATCCCGCAGGATTGCCTAATTTTTCTGGGATAAAAAGTAGCCTACGTGTTATTCCAGGTTTTCACCTATCTCTATGTCAAATTTCATTCAAATCTGTTCAGTAGTTTTTACCTGATTGAGTAACAAACGTCCATCCAAACATCCATCCACCCAAACATCCAATCTTTCGCATTTATAATATTAATATAGATATGGACAACTTATTAATCAATAGCATTTTTTTAATCGACTCCCTATGAGCTGATATAGCGGATGAACGTTTGTATAAAAAATTATATCGATGACATGGTAATTTCGCGCTAATTTCTTATATTGACAAACTTAAAAAAAATTACTCTATTTGTTGGCAAAACTGCGTAGGTCAGGCGTCAGTTAGTGTACATATAATTAACCTATTTTTTATATCATAAGATAGCAAACAAGCAGATGGGTCTCCTGATGGAAAGAGTTAACCATCGCCTATAGACACCAAAGATGTTAATGGTGCGTTGCTATCTTGTGGCGAGATCTAATGCCACATGCATAAGTTTTCTGGCTACCTTACCCTCCAAACCAGAACACAACAGCGACAAGCACTGACGCTGTGCAGCAGAAATAGGTAAGGCGGTGGCACCAGATCCGGGCGAGACAATGCAGAACTCTACCACCTAGTAGCCACGATGGTAGTAACTCGTATAGCCAATCGGTCGCCTTTTACGACCTACCTGGCAGAACGGCAGTTGGCCTATTCTTCAAAGGAGCCCGGGACCAACACGGGGTAAACCTATAACCTTCCGGCAAGTATCACTCGACTCATAATGCAAAGAATTAGAGAGTGATCTACGATTGATAAAAATTATCACCTCCTTTTTTGCAACTGTTTCTATTGTTATTCTCTACATAGTGCACAGAGTCCACTAAATTTATATACCACTTTTAAATAACTAGCTGTTACTCGCGACGTCATTTGTATGACCCAAAATCATTACTTACTGTTTCCCTTTACTTTCGGGTAAAATAGTAGCCTTTGTCACTCCTGTAGTAGGGGGAGGAGTAGGAGGTCAGGTAATCAGAGGAACATATGGAATAAAACTAGCTCTCCTATTGCACAATCTGACCAAACTTGTTCCTTCTGTCAGAATTTTATATCTTTTGCTATAACTATTTTTGGAATAGTTGAAATTCAGTACCACACACTCATTGGGATTTTTTAACACTCAGTTTTATAAATGTTTTATTTTGAGGTCTGTAATTACAGTTTTTGTTAGTAATCAATTATGTCATTAAAAATAACTTACAAGTAAGATACTCTGATGTAATGTCTTTATCTTTCAAACTTCATCTGTTATAAGAATTGTTAAAATGAAAAGATCACATTACAAAAACAGCGAAGTAAGTTATAAGTAGTTTCATTATAAATTTCTATCAAACAAAAATAGATTGTACAATATTATGACAATTCAATTCCTATTAACGTTAATTAATATTAATCTTATAACAGTCAGAATTAACGATAATTTGATAAAAAATGTTTAACTCGTCAAAAGTGCATCAAGTGCATCAATCATCATAAAGGTCAGTTTAAATTTAAAAAATGATTTGCTCACAAAAGTAGAATATCTTGGGTAACATGTTTATTTCACAGCAGTAAAATATAAATTTTGACTGAAATATTTTTGTATATCTGGTCAAAATTTTTATCAATGTGACGTATAGGACATGTTATATTCTTCTGTTGATTTTATCCCACTTTGTTGCATTGTGTACTTTTTACGACTCAAAATATCCGCGTTTACCGCTTGTGGTTTGTAAATACATTACCATTGAATGGGCTCGCTTGATATTAGCTACTGTAGAAAGCAGCCATTCTTACGTTTTATTTTCTTACGTTATTGTGTTGGACAACCATTCAGAGAATAAGTAATTACTTTATCGGTCGTCAAGACATGGGCTAAATGTTAACATTTTTATTGTTGTTGATTGTTGCTGTTAAATAAATATTACACATGTCTTACAATATCGCATGCTTCTTGCGATAACCAGCACAGTTTTTCGTGCTCATCACAATTATGGTTGCTTTAAGTGCTAACATACCACTACTTGACGCCGAGGTGTTGCTAAAAAAATTTTTTTCTAAAAATCTCCAAATAGTTCGATCCGGAAAGCGAATCCACCTCATGACCTGAGCTAATAGATATACCTTGGATAAATGTATCAAATATAATAATATACTTATTAATTCACAGGAGTGAATACGTTCCTTTTCTTCATGTTCAATATGCTGAGAGAAAGACAGCAATGACATAATAGTTCTTTACGATACGTGTGCCTTGTCTTTTATCGCACGGCGAGGCATGAAGTTAGCGCCCGTGCGCATCGAGGGCATAAGCGCCACGATAATAGACAATTTCAGCCAGACATATCGTATATTATTTTATAGCTCGTGTGACATAATCCAGCACTTAAGACACGATTTTTAGTGTAAAAAAGACTATTCAGTTAATGTCTTTTTTACACCAAAAATCTTAGCTACCTACACCGCGAGCTTAGGTCACAAGTGCTATAAAAGTAACTTAGGTGATACGGAGTAAAATCGTGAAAATTTTCTGTCAATTATCTTAAATATATATATCGATTAAATAAATGAAAAATGAACAATATAATGGCTAATAACTTTACAATTTTTGTATATATTAAGGTCCTTCCAAAATAGGTGATTATGTTTTAACACAGCGTTCAGTACGTCTGGCCAAAATATCCATCCGAAAAAGAACGTCATTCAGGGGTCTAAAACATTTTGGTTTTTACGAAAAAAATAACTTTTTCTCATAACGATTTACGCCTTTTTTGCATAAAATAATCCACTGTAGTTATTTATCACTTACTTCACTTACATGCATTAAGATTAAAACCGATATGCTACGAGTATTTAATCAATAATTAGAATTGTGAAATAAAACATGTAATAAATAAATTAGTCTTATGAAGAAATTTCCCCAAGTACCGAGGATGATGAAATCAATTTTATTAAG
Source organism: Apodemia mormo (assembly GCA_036924255.1). Classification (NCBI taxonomy): domain Eukaryota; kingdom Metazoa; phylum Arthropoda; class Insecta; order Lepidoptera; family Riodinidae; genus Apodemia; species Apodemia mormo. The sequence goes on along the minus strand of JAUPFN010000009.1, from coordinate 16,617,645 downwards.
AATAGAATATCAATATAAATTCCCATATCAATCTAGATAACTTTATGGAGGAATGCTCTTACTGTAATTTCATTTCAAGAGTTGTTATTACATCCAATTTAAGTGCATTGTGATGGTGTCAGGAGGAGCTTGAGGCGGTCGCTGCTCTTATAATTACGAGATACAACGTTGACCGTGTTATCTGCTTGCACAATAAATAATGATGAGAATAATTGGCTCACAAAATACATACTGTGTTTTAGTCATGTATGCGTTTGTTGATTACTTTTATATCTTTATCATTTTCATTACATGCCGCCTCTATTATTGTGGTGTAGTGGTTCCTGTATCAATAAAAAGATTCGTTTTAGTTACGAATAGTAACACTTTCTCCGAGGCGTAAGCTAAAATTAGACAAGCTTCTCCTGTGTTGGGCCGGACTCCTTTGAAAAACAGACCAACTGCCGATCAGCAGGAAGGTCGTAAGAGGCAACTGATTGGCTTTACGTGTCTGTCTCATCATGACTATTAGGTGGTAAAGTTCCGCAACGTCTCGCCCGGGTATTTGCTACTACTGCCTTACTTATTCCTGCCGCAATAACGTCGATGCTTGTCCTTGTCGTGTTTAGGTTTGGAGCGTAAGGTAGCCGGTAGACTTGTGCATGTGATATTGCTATCCCGCCACATGGATAGCAACGCACCATTAATGTCTTTGGTGTCTATAAGCGATGATTTCTTTTTCTATCAGGAGAGTCATGAGCTTCTGTGCTATCTTATGATACGATTATATAAAAACTGTTCCTAAAAATTTCAAATTACCAAATGATCCTAGAAACTTGTGGAATAGTAGGTATGTATGATACGCCGCGTTATTATTAAATTGGTTGCTAATGATTACCGCTACGAAAAACGGATCGTTGATTATTAAACTTGCCAATAGATGAATAAAGTCCTGCATTCGAATCCAAGGTCAGGAAGTTTGTTTTAAATGAGTTTTCCTGCTTGTCTGAAAATCTTAATTTGCCTGAGAAAATATATATGCATTATTTTTTGACGGAAATTCTGCTGGGTTCCTATAATCAACGAACCGTCATTTGTAGCGGTAACCATTAGCAACCTATTTAATTATAACGAGTCTTTTCACAAGATTTTAGATAATTTAATTTGACATTTATAGAAACAGTTTTTCCCCGTGTTGGATCTGGGCTCCTTTGAAGAATAGACCAACTGGACCAACTGGCGTTCTGCCAGGCAGGTCGTAAAAGGCGACTGATTGGCTATACAAGTCACTAACGTCGTGACTACTAAGTGGTGGAGTTCGGCATTGTCTCGCCCGGGTCTGGTACCACCGCCTTACCTATTCCTGCCGCAATAGCGTCAGTGCTTGTCACTGTCGCGTTCCGGTTTAGAGGTAAGGTAGCCGGTAAACTTATGCATGTGGCATTAGACCTCGCTACAAGATAGCAACGCACCATTAAAATCTTTGGTGTTTATAGGCGACGGTTGACTCTTTCCATCAGGAGACCCATCTGCTTGTTTGCTATCTTATGATATAAAAAAAAGCTTATGCCTCGTAAAAAGTGTTGCGCCTCTTAACTAAAAGGAATCGTTTATTTGATCCAAAAACCAGACATGAATAGCATTTTTGGCTAATGGTAGGTGCACAAGATGTAACAACTTTCAAACCCTAACATGATAGGTCCTTGTCTTTTCCAGACGCAATAACACTGATGCTCGCATATCTTACACGGATAACAAGCACGGTGTATGCGTTACGGACTATACTACCTTCGAGTAACAATGATAATAAACGGTTAAGTCTTTCTTTTGCCCTTTACGAATTGCCTGGCATTATTTTTTCTCCAAATCGGGCCCAGACCATCTCAGGGAGCTTTCTATTTAGTGACATTCACAGACCAATAGACACGGCGTTGGGCACAAAATGCGTAGCGGCTCATATACAAATGTATGTAAATGTCAAACACTTGCAGATATATTTAAAAAAAAATAGAAATATGCCATATTATGCTATTTTATCTTGTCGAATAAAAAGTAAAAGCTTAAGGAATATCTCTAGAGTGATTTCATTCCATCGTTGAGTATTATAACTCTGTATTTCTGGGTGTAAATGCAAGCGACATTGACATCCTTAGAAATTGTCTTGAAAGGCATATCCAGTTTAATCCATGGTGACATTATTGGTCATTGCTAAAGTTGTCAGTGACCTGACTTAAATACTGTTCTTATACATGAATGCCAAAACAAATACATAGATTACACATCACCGATTCTACGTTATATACTGTCTATTAGACCTGAACAAAAGAGAAATGGCTTATTGTTGACATTTGTGCAATTATATAAGGGCATTGTGCACACAATACTGATGTTAATACGCGATGTGGCTTAGCAAATAATGTAACAGTACCTGTAATGTTAACACGATATTGATATTGAAGGACCTCATTTTAATATATTGTTAGAAGGTTTCGTCACAGATTGTGCGTGATTGTTCATTGTGTGTTTATATCTAAGAATCATTGTGATTTATACATTTCTATTCATAAACTAGCTGACCCGCGTAACTTCGCTCGCGAATAAATTAGGATGTCGTCAATGTGAGAATCGCTCGCTCGAACCAAAGAGTACATAATCATTACGTTTTAGCTTGAACCGTATTTATGTTACGTAGTTAGGTTCATAGTTAGATTCGCTAACCACTCACTGGACCAACGGGTTGTGTGAAAGAGGCACTAAAGCCCCGTTTTCACTTTGATTAGTACGAGTGTGAGTGTTTAATGCAGGTACTTAGTATTTAGCCAAAAATACGTGAAGATAGCCGTGGATCAGTGCCAGTGATTCGTAATCAGCGTAGTAAAAGTGAATAAATGCTGATTACTTATCACTCGCACTGGTCAACGGGTGTCTTCACGTATTTTTGTCTTAATACTAAGCACCTGCATTAAACACTCACACTCGTACTAATCAAAGTGAAAACGGGGCATAAAGGTGAATGATTAGCTATACTTGTCACTGGCACTCTGGCACACAAACCACACATACACACACACACAAACACACACAGCACAGCACACACACACATAACATAGATATTATACACCACACACGCTTGCATACGTTTAAAAACTTATGTAATATCTACTCACCACGATTCTTTTGTATCTTCCAATTTGTAATTTAAATTTGTATTCAAAAATATTGTACTTATTTAAGAGGCGGAGGCCAGGAGATTCATAATATGGCCGGGTACAACTCAGTTTGGACTCCTGTCTCCCCAAACAATCCTACGCTTACTAATATTTTACTGAATGTACGTTGTAAAAAAAGGTACAAAATAAAGTATATATATATTATATATATATATATATATATATATAGGTATATATATATATATATATATATATATATATATATATATATATATATATATATATATATATATATATATATATATATATATATATATATATATATATATATATATATATATATATATATATATATATATACCTTTAATCTCGGAAACGACTCCCCAATAATTTTCATGAATTTAGTATATGTGAGTGGTTACGCAAAAAGGGACCTGAAGGGATTGGAAATGGTTTTTTTTTTGATAAATTCTGATTCTATGGTCCTTCATCTTTGTTTTGTTCTAATCAAAATAATTTTAGGTGCCGTAGTTTTTTTTTAATGATTTTTTATGTAAGCCGAGGCAGTTTTGAAAATATTACACCTTATTCACAGCGCACACTAGTTTCTTTTTCTAGCGCGCACATAAAGACAAGTAAAAGACGAATAAATAAGTCACCAATAATACAGCTATCGCAAACACGTGCTATTTCTCACTGACGAAGTCGCTCACTAACGACACTAACATAAAACACCCCGCGCCTCTCTCCGGCACTCGTGGCGAAACTCATTTCGACTCAACATTTTAAACGTGATTTACTCGAAATCAATTATTTTCCCTTGAGGTCCCTTTTTGCGTAACCACTCACATATAGTACGTATTTAGTACGACGCTTTCTAAAAATCAATTTTCTATAAATCGATTTTTAGAAAGCGTCGTTTTAGCAAAAAAAAACCGAGCAAAGCTAGGAGTTCCCTATACTTCAATGTTCCTTTTATTATACTTTTGAAAGTATACTAAAAATATCGGAGACTACTTTTAATCACTTTTTACCTAATAATAATACCAAGCGGTACCTAAGTTTTACACTATATTCTTTAAACATGATTCCAACGGCGCATTTGCTGATGTTGAAAATAGAAAAGCTCATTTTCTACGTGTTATTATTGATGTAACGACATCACTCATTAACTCGGTAATGAATGTACGATTTAAGAGAGAGTATAACACGTCATGATTTATTCAAGGGTAAGTGAATATGACAGAGTCACGATCTTGTTTTTCTTATATCGTAAATGTATACATATAGTAATTTTGTAAATGATGAATAAACAACACATATAAAATATTAAAAATAAACACACTGTACTTTTAGTTCACTTTATTATTACTAGGTATCTAGTTATCTATTGTGGGTACAATTTAAATACTCACTAAAATAATTTTTATAAGACTGAGTATTAAGTAAAATTTGTTAACTTTAAACAGAATAAACCCTCTATACCGAGGTACCTAAAGAACAAAATTTAAGTTCCAAAATAATTATACACTCATTTGAACAATTGTGCGTGTTGCATTTATTTTCTTTTTGCATACCAAAATGGATAAATGCTCACCAAATCTTGCTTGCCTGAATTAGTATCATTAATATCCAAAATGACAATTTCAAATAGCTTTAGTGTAATTAAAAGTATTGTCGAACTAAGATTACAGTCCCCTTTATTTATTGCATAACATTTTTTGGGTTCAGCAATAAGGCTAAAGTATGATAAAATGAATTAATGAATGTATGAATGAATGAATACTTTTTATTGCGAACCAAAATTTACAATAACAGAATAAGTATAGCTAAAAATTGCATATAGGGGTTACACAAAGGCGGCCTTATCGCTTAGGAGCGATCTCTGCCAGACAACCTTTAGGTAGAGGAGATCTTATAGGTAGTTAATATAATCTGTTTGTTTTGCTATTGCAAGTTTACAAAGGAACAGTTTTTTGTTAGGTTAAAATTGTAACTGACAATTGAATATTTACAGCTTCACGCATTTAGTAAGGGACCAATCATAAATTTATGTACAGGTTAAGTGGTCAGGGGGTTTGGTCATTGTCGAGTTGGGGGTCAAAAAATACTGAAACGCATACCGTTCCGCCTTTAATGTTCTTATTTTATTACTGCCATATGTAAAACTAGCTATTACTCGCGACTTCGTTCGCGTGATCCAAATTCATTACTTTCTTATGCTCACTCGGAAAAAAAGTAGCCTATATCCTGCCATTCCATCAAAATCGGTGCAGCCGTTCCAGAGATTGCCCCTTACAAACAGAATAACAAACAGACAGTAATTTTGAAAATGGTTGTTTAAGTAGGTATTATTGTATCGTAAAAGTAAAACATTGCATTTAAAAATACTTAAGTTATTTTGTAATCACAGACAAACACTTCAATTTAATAGTAGTATAGATCGAAAAATATTTGTACAGTAGCTACGGGTTTGCTCAAGCACGGTAATGTTATCTACCAGTATTATATCTTCATACAAACGGGTGGAACGCGAATTATACCTACGCGTTCGGAGTTCGGCATGCACTCGATACACAACAGACTTAGGGTTGCGCCGCAGTGATGAAAAGCCAATGTGACAGCACAGCACAGGCAAATATAGTTAAAATATAGAAGGCGGGCAGCCCTATCGCATTTTACGGACAACACGGCGTGGCCGGCTGTAGGTATTTATTTCAAGGACAGGGCCGAGTCAAAATTCTGGTAGATAACATTACCGTGGCTCAAGTGTGACCACCTGGGACCGGGAAGGGAGGAGGGGTCAAACAAGCATGAAAATGTGACGTAATAATTTATCGATGGTCCCTTATAAAATTGAATATAGCATCAAAGTAATTGACTATAATTGGGTAAGGCAGTGAAAGTTTGCATACGACTTTAATTTGGAAGAACTCAATAATCTATAAGATAATAAATTATATGTTGACGGCTATTGTTGTTGAGTCATAGGTCACATGCGATGGAATGCTTTAGTCGGCGTAGCCTTTTGTCAAAATATGATATATACGCACGAATGCTTACACTTACGCAATGTAATAAAGAAGCATATGTGAACAACATAGAATGGGTTCCGCCTAGAAATCCTGTTATAAGCTTTGTTAGCTTTTTGTTTTTATTTAACAACAAGCAGACAGGCCAGTAGGCTACGCGATGCAAAGCAGTCACTACTGATAACAAAAAAGGGTAAAAGACTTTGCAGATAAAAAGCTGTAAACTTATGCATGTGATTACATCCCTGACACACGGTTGGATTTAAGGGTTATCATTTTTAAAAAAACTATGTGGTGTCGTGGGACTATCAGATAGGAACGAAGTCCCTTATTATAATTTCAAGTTCAATTATTCGAGGTATAAAAAAATAATTATTCGGGTATACCTTTCTTTTATATATAAAAAGCTACTTCACAAAATTATCTTAGCACCTTTATTTTCTTAACAATGATTTATATAAAATATATAACAGTAATAATTGCAAACTGCAATAATAATAACAGTCATCACGTAGACTATACACACGAATTTAACTCGCACGAAATGTGCGAATCAACATTTTTTAATATTTATTGGTGTGCGAACTGCAAATCGACAACTCCAAAAAATATGTAGTAGGCTATTGGCACACACGTTGTGTTTTTTTCAATTCAATTATGATAAAGTACACTCTAGTACTAAAGTATTTAAGGTTAAATATTTTTATCTACATGAGACATAAATTAATCAAAATGTCTTTAGAAATTTCTAAACGTTCTCTTCATTCGCTATGACATAATTTAAGGACTGAAAAATTATCAAATCTTGTTTACAAAGCAATAGATTATTACTATTTCAAGATGTTACATAAATCAAAAAACACACACGCACACTCACCGCACTTGCGTGCGCGTGTGTGCTGCGTGTGCGTGTATGTACGTGTGTGTGCGTGTGCGTGTTCGTGTGAATTGCGAAAGTGTAGGTTGTGATGGGATCATCGGGATCGGATAGGATGTAACGTGGCCTTCTAAGCTTGTCATCGGTGATCATGACTATTCATAAACGGGGCTCTTGTTCGATCCCCGACAGGGACAAAAATTTGAGTGATGAGCATAGGTACTTGTATTTCTGGGTTTGGATGTTTATTAAACACGTTTGAGCATTTAAATACGAGTATGTATTTATATGTATTAGTATCGTTAACTGACACCCATATTATAAGCAAATAATTTACTTACTTTGAGGTTAGATCAATAATTCGTGTTATTCGTTTAGCGCAAATAGTATATATACCTATATATCATAGGTATATTTACTATTTGCGCCTCTTTTGTGTTAGACAGGCTTTGTTACTAGGCACTAGGTAAGTACCTATATTATACATGTAATGATTAGTGAGAATACACTTTTGTACTGCGAACTTGTAACACAGCCTAAAGGCCTTTGGAAATAATAGCTTTCCCTTGAATTGTAGACATTCGTCATATGTAAGCGCTAAATTGTTATAAGGTTCAAGAAATCCGTACTCGCTGAAGTATCTCATGGCCCTTACCTTTGATCGTATTAATGTTAGAAAGTCGATGGAGAGTTAATTAAATCGATTCTTATCAACCAACATACTTGTCAAATTTAAAAGTAGAAAACTGTAAACCGAATTTAAATCGCTTATATTGAAAAGTTCTCTCGATTTCTCCAGGATTTCATCATCAGATCCTGACCTGAACAATATGACCAACCTGAAATTCAGAATACATAGCCCTGCTTCTGTCATAGCCGAGTAAAAGCTATATAGCCTATGCTACTTTCACAATTAAGATAAATCTTATAACACCTCTCAAGCTTAAATCCACCGTGCCATTTCGGCTATAGAGCGTGCCAAAAAATATACACACATACACTTGACAAACATAAGTAGCCATTCTTTTAGCGCAGTTGGGTTACCAATTTCACGATATCTTCATTTAATATGGAACTATCAAAATTTAAGGAACTATGATTTTATAAACAGTAGGTACTTACCCCTACATCGATAACAAACGCAATTTATTATACCTAATTTGGTACGTTATAGAATAAAATCTATTTATTAATACATGAAAGAAAACTTTGTGCCCTTTTTTAAGACAATTACGCAAACTGTAGAGTAAGAAATTTGCAACAGTTAAAGTTTACATTGCGGAAGACGACAGAAACCTAATCTATACTAATATTATAAAATTGTAGAGTTTGTTTGTTTGTTTGGTTGTACGCGGTAATCTCGAAAATTACAGGACCAATTTAAATAATTCTTTTTGAGTTGGATAGCCTGTTTATCGAGGAAGGTTATAGGCTATATAACATCTTGCTACGACCAGTAGGAGCGGAGTAAACAAAGTCCGCGCGGACGAAGTCGCGGGCAACAGCTAGTAGTCTATATATATAAAAAATCAATTGCTGTTTGTTAGTCTCGCTAAAACTAGAGAAAAGCTAGACTGATTTGGCTAATTTTGGTTCTAAAATATTCGTGAAAGTCCAGGGTAGGTTTAAAAAGTGAGAAAATATGGAAAAAAACGGAAAAATAGTAACCAAGGCAAAAGAACGTTTGCCGTGTCAACTAGTTTTTAATAAAAAGCATTAGAAATACATTAAATTAATAATAATAAACATTACACTACATTGATGCTACATACATGATATTACACACACATGTATACTATTTTCTTTACGGCTAAAGTCAATTGTTTATTGTTTGAATATTGTATGTTCGAATATCGGCCACAGGCGATCGTTAGATAGCATAAAGAATTTTAATAATCGATAAATGTCCCTTTTGTGACTCTCTCCCTTTTTTGTAACCAAAGATGTTTAACAAAACAGATATACAACGCGAATGTGGAAGGATGTAGGTACCGGGGAAGACCAAGACTGGCATACCACGATCAGATTAATCGAGTACTGTCGGAAGGTGGTGTCAAGAGTCTTCGCAACCGGCGTGTGTGTATGAAGAGAGTGGTGAATGTGGAGGGAGCGAGACAAGCCTGCAAGGATCGTGATGTATGGCACTCGGTTCTCTCTGCCTACCCCGTAAGGGATCTGGCGTGAAGATATGTATGTGTATGTTTGACAACTTACGTGCCTATATAATTTTCAACACACACATTTTATAAGATTAATTATTATCTAAGCATTAACGTATCGAAATCCAGTCTCCGAATGACAATTCCGCTTTCACCACACGTAAGCCACCGAGTCTTGGCAAAATAATGTCAAAATGAATACGAAACGCCAACACACCCATGAGATAACTATTTGACAACTCAAACATACTTTCTTAAGTAATACCTATGAATGAAACACAATATCACTGAGACAAATAGAACCCACATGTAACTCGTGTATGATCTATTACCTAACTAGCTAACTCGGCGAGCTTCGTTCTACCTAACACTTAACAAATGACCAGGATTTTAAAATGAATACAAAATTATTAAGTTCAACTTCTTATTAGGATAATAAATAAAATGGTTATACATATAATATAGTATAGACTGATGTTTTGACTGTTTTTACTGATAATTTTTTATTGATGAATATCAATATCTTAATATTTACACTACTCCGGATGAAGACAAATCGAAAAACATAAAAAACATAAAAATTGGTTCAGCCGTTCTAGAGTTATAAATAGTGTAATAACACGACTTTGTTTTATATATAAAGATGTATACCTATTGTATATACCAAAGTTATATCGTGTGATATCCTCGTTAGTTTTTCAAGACCAAGGTCGGCGAACCCTCATTAAAACAAATTGTAGGTAGAACAGAAAATGTATTTTATTGATAAAAAATACAGACACAAAAGAAAATACTACGAAAACCTATGCCTAGTATTATTTTAGGACTGGGATTGTCTTTTTCCATTTAAACGAGGAAGAGATATTGACTAAAGATTTTACGGCCGGTTGTTACCGGACGCCAAGGCTGTATCTTATACCTACTAAGTTGTGAGCGCCGTCGTTGACAATTTACAGATTCTTCTACTACCATCCCTGCCCTCGAATATCATAAATGCCCTCGAATTCGAATATGTCGAAGAAGCTCTTTGCTCTTTGTTGTTTGGTTGATAAGGAAGTGTCCTTCTCCGGCCTGTTGGTCGACGGGAGCTATGTTATTTCGCCCCTACCCTCCATATCTGGTGAGTTTTCCGCTATCCGCCACATGGGGATGCGTTCTCTAGAAGTGTAGCTTCCGCGAGAAATTTTATGACTGGGATTTTTTTTAAATTAAGTCAATTTTACGAGCAATTTCGCTCAAAATTTAGATTCAGTGTAATATTATAACCTGTTCTTTACACAACCGAGTGCAGAGTTTTTATTTTGATTTCTGCACTCAATAATAAACTAAGCAAAGGTAAATTTCGTCACACACCTCCTACAATAGGCCATAAAGCTGTATTATATCTGGGGGCAACACTTTTAATACCTTCATGAAACATAGCTTTTAATACTGCTGTCATCTTCTGAGGTCTCACCCTCTCTTTCTAACACAGCTATATAAAAAGAGATGGCGAGACCTCATAGACAGAGATATAACGTAGGTATGTGTTTCAAGTGATTAATCCGAGTGCTAGCTCCACCTTTACTAATACTTCATGCAATAGGCATATGTCCACAAGAATGTATCGGATTTATTTTAGTTTTTAATGATTAATTTTGATACAATGGAAATAACAAAAAACTAAAATATTTATTACAAAAAAAAGGATTAATAATATTTTTAGAATATAAATTCGGCAAAAATTGGTATTAAGTCACGTGACATTAAACGTAAATCTGGAATCTGTTTTGGTGAAACGTCATCTTGATGTATTTTCATTATTTTGATTTTTATAGACACCACAGACATACTTTATATATGACCACGGCGTGATGTCATTAGGACGTCATTATAGTTCAGATATTTTCGCGGTAAATTTTATTTTTATTTTAAAACGCGATTTTTTTTATAAATGTACGTTATTTAACAAAAATAAATAATTTTTGGGTAATATGCCTAATAAGGTAAATTATTAAACAGTTTTTCAAATTTTGTCAACGAGCCTATCGCCTAGTTTATCCAAAGCTAAGCGATACAAGGGGGGTACGTATATCCCTTTGGATACTTTGAGAAACCCAGGTGTGATTTATCCCTGACGTATGATCCCTGGACTTAATAATATGTCTATATCGAAGTGAGTATTGCTAAATGCTAGACCAAGACGACATCACTGACCATGTATTTTAATACCTACTCTTCAATTTGACCGTCCCGTTGCTCGAGTAGTTATAACTACTCTCACTACGCAATCGATGGGACTCCGGTTCAATTCCCGATCGGGACAAACATTTGTGTGATGAACAAAGATGTTTGTATTTCTGAGTTTGGGTGTTTATTAAACATATTTAAGTATTTATATAATTATATGTATTTCTATGAATTAGTACCCATATTAGAACCAAAAAATTTGCGTTCTTGGGGTTAAACCAATTCGTGTAATTTGTCCAGTAATCTTTTTTTTATTATTTACCTATTATTAATTAATAAGTACTAAAATAAATCCATTATTCTCACTAACACGCCATATTGTTATCTACTTAAATCCAACAGACGTTTCCCATGCCGTCTAATAAAAACATAAGAATACAATGAGTAATATAGGTACCTATGCAGTAAAGATCTAGATTCTGGCATTTTAGAGCAGATTAATTAGAGCTTATGAGAAGCAGACATGTTAATTGCGTTTTTTGGTACAATTTATATAATTGGTTATGAATATGGCATCGAACGATAGTAGGTATAACTACTTTGTAAAACAATTACCTAATTATCTATACATATAATAAAATCATAGGAAAGTCAAAACTGTACATTGAATTTTTTTTTTTTTAAATACTTGGGGCGTGATCTATAATCGATGTCGAAGCCAAAAATATAGTTTTTAGAATTTTTGTCTGTTTGTCTGTTTGTCTGTATGTATGTCCGGGGTAAACTCAAAAAGTACTGCACGGATTTACTTCAAATTTTGCGTGAATATTGCTAACAGGTCGGGTCAACACAATACCTACATATTATCACGCTATCACCTAAAGGGGAGGAGCAATATATAATAATAATGTATTCGGACAAGAATCATACTTCGGCTGTTTTAAAATATCCCTGGAAGTTAAAAAAAAAATCTGTTAACGGTTGACCCTGCGGGCCATCCCTGAAACTTGCTGCCAAATTAAGGTAAATATTTTAAGCTCAAAAGAGTAAAAACTGGTAAGCATAGATTTTTTTCAGTTCAAACATCTATTTTGTTAAAATGGTATTATATTGATTTTTGAAAAGATTTAGGTATATTTGGAAACGATGATCGATTTTGATCTTTCGAATGACATTCAACTGAATTTTAGAGATCTAAATTATTGCTTTAGCTAAATAACCGATAGGTTGATAAATTTCGAAGCAATGTTTTTTTCAACATTTTTCGAGGTTTCCGGCGACTGGGAATCGCGGTCTCAGTTGCCGGATTGATTTAATTTCAATATTTTTCTTCCGGTGACTCGGACCGCGCATAAATTAATTTAAAAATCTATTGTTCAGTCCAAAACTAGCACAGTCAAATGAAAAAAAAATGTTTAACGTAAAGTAAAAATAAAACTCTGATTCATAAATATCATTTATTTATATAACTTCAATAAAAGCACAAAGATGTTTGTATTTCTGGTAAACCCAGAAATACAAACATCTACGCTCAGCACATAAATGTTTGTCCCTATCGAGAATCGAATCCGAGCCCCATCTATTCGTAGTTAGGTTCGCTAAGCTAAAAGAACACTAGCAAACTGCGGGCTCCTTTTGAAGAATAGACCATCTGCCGTACTGCCAGGCAGTTCGTAAGAGGCGAACGATTGGTCACGCGAGTCACTGTCATCGCGATTGTATGGCTACTAGGTGATAGAGTTCTGTATTGTCTCGCCCGGGTCTGGTACGACTTAAGGTGCTGGTTAGGTGGTACCAGTATTCCTACTACTAATCAAAATACGCTATTTCGACAGGAATACTCGTAGTATTCCTGCCGAAATAGCGTCAGTGTTTCTCACTGTCGTGTTCCGGTTTAGAGGGTAAGGTAGCCGGTACATTTATGCAATTGGCATTAACAAATCCCCACTCGGATAACAACGTACAATTTACGGTTTTGGTGTCTGTAGATGATGGTTGTTTCTTTCCACCAGGAGAGTTATGTGCTAGTTTGCATGTGGCAATTATACAGTGTGTAAAGAAAACCCTATCCGATCCGAAAGAGGCATATAGGTTGATTAAAGGCATTACTGAAAAAAATATTAAAATTACTATTTCAGACAATAAAAAAGATATATTTTTTAAAATTCGTATTTAAACTTATATTTCTCTACAGTTAAGCAAATATTTTAAAAATGAAAACACCTTGTCGTTGTTTGTTTCATTATTTCGCTTTGGCGGCTTTCGCATAAACACCACTCGAAGGCGCGCTATTTATTTTTCGGCCTTTTACAAAGGAATTTTAAACCCGCCTCACACGCGCCGCTTGTCCTTCGGTAACATTCGACTTGCGCGGTATTCTTTGACAATAGAATTTACTTATTTTTAGGTTTTGTCATACTTAATGTATGAAAATACTATTTAAGATTATTTTTTATTGGGAAAACTGATTAGTTAATATCCATAAAATAATTACACCTACATATGTAACCGTATTATGGTACCAAATATGAAATAACACCTTTAATTGTCCGACAAGGTTTTCTTTACACACTGTATAATCGCACGTCGCAACAAGGATAGCTAGGCACTTCTAACATCTTTGGTGTCTATATGCGATGGTAGTATTCTTCCATCAGGAGAGCCATCTGCTTGTTTGCTAACTGATGATAAAGAAAAACCTACGGAGATTATATTGCGGCGATGGGATCACTACACATCTCGCCAACCAGTAATCCGGTAAATCGGGGTAAGCTATACATATGTTGACATTCGGTTTATTCTACCTACCCATTAAGAGAACCAGCGTGATAATACTCAATAATATTATAAATGTAAGTTTGTTTGTCCACTCAATCACGTAAAAAGGGCTTGGTGTGTGGTGGACTTATACGAAGGATATCTTTATTTCGTAAAAATGAACTGCAGGTTCCACAGGTTCTGAGATTTTACAATTGTATGCCTTATGGCACTCCACCAATAGTATTTTAATGATCGAAAAGATGTATATTTTCAAAATGATGATCGGTTTTAATCTGTGTAATGGCGTTTAAAGCCATTTTACAAATTCTATTGGTTAAAAATTAGAAGAAATGTAAAAACAAAACTTTTTTCAAAAATTTGCGTCATTAATAAATCCCGAATAAATCAACTGATTTTAATCCGATTTACGGTATTTGACACAGTTTTTAAGTAGAAAAGCTGACTACATTTTTTAATAAATCGTTATATTAGCCTGAAAGTTATTTTAAAAATATGTACAAGTCAACGTTATTTTAATATTTGAAAAGCTGTAACGTTTAAAAATGTAATTCGATTTTTATTAATTAGACATAGATTTTTAAGTACTCAAATATTGTGGAAGAACAAAAAGTGATTGATTAAAAAATTTCGCAGTTGGGTAAAAAAACTTTAACATTTTTCGTCAACGATAACTCCCGAACGGATAAGCCAATTTTGACGCAATTTATATATTGGGCGCAGATTTTAGGGAATATAGCTGATTAGATTTTGCACTCAATTGGTAAATTAATTTCAAAGTTATATTAAAAAAAACTGTTTCGCGTTTCCAAAATGTTTTTAGGGTTTTTCAAAACTTTTAAAAATCTCCTAGCCCAAATTAGTTCAAATTTACATACAGACATACTGACGTTATAGTAAAAATATTCGAAAAATGTTCCTGGGACCTCAAAACGTGGAGATCTGGCGAACACTCAATTTTCGAAAAATTTTTTGCTCTGGTCTGAGCGTTTTATGTCTGTATGTTTACTATCTTACTCCTAATAGGTACTTGGCATTCATATCATGTTCTCGCAATGTACTCTTCTAAAAGTTTCGCTAATTCCGTGTGTGAACTGCACATCTTTTGTTTTTGACTATAATAATTTGTCATTAGCATTAAAATATCAAATCTTTTGTATGTTTGTTTTTGCTTTTTATATCATAGGCAAGCAAGCAGACGGTCCTCCTATAAGGAAACGAGCAGATTGCTATCGTATAGACGCCAAAGATGTTGATGATGCCACATGCAAGCATTATGACAAGCACTATCATTCTTACGGCATAAAAAAGGACAAGTGATAGTTCTAAACCAGGGAGGAATTGCTGAACTCTTCCACACAAAAATTACGATGATAGTATTTGGCGAACCATTTACCTTTTACGAATTGCCTTGCAAGAAGACAGATACTGAAGGGGCGCGAACCAAAACAGGGGAAAAACACCTAAAAGTTTAGGATTTACTTCAAAACATTATATGGCACTACATTGCTATAGCGTTTCTCGTTCGCTTTATATCTGTGAATATGATTGAACATTATACAATGGATTAGGTATAAAAACAGCCATTGTTCATTATAACAAGAATGGATGTTACCAAAGACATCTAAAAACATTTATCAAGGAAACGGAAATATCAACGGAATAGGAATATAACACATGGCACGAGTGTTTATAGATTGACACATACCTGTAAAGCTAAATAAACATGGGCGTACCGAGGGGGGGGGCAAGGAGGGGCAGCTGCCTCCCCCTGAAATTTGTTTACCTCTCTACTAACTATCTATTGTTGTAGGTAAAAATATAATAAGATAAAAATATAGTCTTAAAATGTTACGGTTGACCCCCCCTTGGCCCAGAACCTGGGTACGTCCATGTAAATAAATACTGCTCGTATAACAAGTGCGAGAGTTTGTGTATGCTTGTTACTTCTGTAAGCTGCAACGGCTATACAGATTTAGATGAAATTTAGTATAAAGTTACGCTATGCCTGGACAATGACTTGACAAAATCTATTCATTATAATGAATAGATTTTGTGAAGTCATTGTCCAGGCATTTTATTATATATTTTGTTGGTTGATAATTATCAACCGACAAAATAACGTGATCAGTTTGACATATATGCATTGACTTACTAATATATATGGACACCGGGTCTCATAGTAAAATCGCAACAAAATGTAACAATTATACATCACAGAAATAGAAATTGTAACAAAGTAATTTAAAAACTAACTTTATTGTTTTACGATTTAATTTCGATTGCTTCGATAAGAAATGAAAAATTGCTCGTAAATTTTAGTAACTTACGTAATGGGCTCTTAGAAAATTCAACATTAAGTCCATAACTTTAACATAATTTATTGTTTTACGATTTAATTTCGATTGCTTCGATAAGAAATGAAAAATTGCTCGTAAATTTTAGTAACTTACCTAATGGGCTCTTAGAAAATTCAACATTAAGTCCATAACTTGTAACATGTAAAATTGCATGACATGCTACTCATATAAAGAATCCTTGTTTTATCATATTTTTTATTTAAATTTCCATATAGAGAATTCAAATAAAGAATATGATAGAACAAGGAATACATGAAGTTGCTTTGTTGACAAAATTTGTTAAAGTTATTTAACTCAATGAAGTAGTTTACAGAAGATGAAAACAGGAATGTTAAATAAAAGTTTTGTTACGATCTTCTTTAGTCTGATTTTTGAAAAAACTAAAAAACTACTTTCTTCTTTTCTCTTGTGAAGAAAAATGGCAATAACATTTGTATGACAATATTTTTCAATTATCTAAAAACTGGACAAGATTTTTTTCGAGTCAGCCTAAACTAGATGTTTGAACTGAAAAAATCTATGTTAAGGTATAGTTTTGTTTCTTTGAGCTTAATATACCTCAATTTAACGGGATTTAATTTTCTTGAAATAAATTTAACTTATTAAATAGTTGCTGCTTTTGATTTGGTTTTGCTGTCAAATGTTTATTTTTTGCCAATATAATGGTACCGCACATGAATGTAGTTTTGGATTACAGCTAAAATGGGTTACAATTAATAAGTAATACAATTTTTCAGATCGCTATAATCTACCGACATGTGTAATAACATTTTATGGCAAAACAACGTTTGCCGGGTCATCTAGTAATTATATAATACGTAAATTAAACATCTACCTATCTAACATCTACCTATTTGTAAATTAGGTATATCTGTTTTTTTAATCTTCTTAATCCTTTCTGTGTTATTTATATACATGTCGCTTTCTGCAAACTGATTTGAACAAACAAGACTTGACAGGTTCGGAAAAAAATATTCCTCATAATGTGAACAAGCTATTATAATACTTGTCCATGTTGTGCAACGTATTGAATCTCGTGGAAAACTGCAATAAATATATGCTTTAATATCTTACATGATTAACTCAGTTTAATCAAATTAATTATTAATATATATATATATATATATATATATATATATATATATATATATATATATATATATATATATATATATATATATATATATATATATATATACATAAGTAAAATATAATAAATAATATGGAAGCGACTCCATTTCTTTTGCGAACAATTGTGTAGCGATTCGCAAATGTGTGATATTATATTTGAATTTATAGCCATCTTCTTTCTACGAATATTTAACCGTCAATATAATTAATTGGTTTTTCAATCAGTAGCTAATAAATAATTCCAAATTAAATGAAATATCTTCTCCAGAGACCAAATACATACTAAAATTTAAAGGTTAAATAATTATTATACTAAAAAGAAATATAATATTCGATCTTTTTTTCCCTTTGGCCGCGTAATTATTACAATTTTTCACTATACAACACGGCATTCTTAGTGTCTTGTCAGTCTTACAGGTAAATGACGACTAACGCGAAATTGTTTCTCTTTTTACGTTTTGTTTCTCTTTTAATTGGCACGCTTTTAGAGCGCGCACCCGATGTCCATTTATTAGTAAGTCAATGCATGTATGTACGTAACATTGTTGAAATTGGATCATATTTGAGCATGATGATCTCTTTAGACATTAAAGCACGTGTACTGTTTGTAAGTGTATATGATGTTTGTATGTTTGTGTGTTTGTCCACAATTTTTTTGAAAACTACAAGCCATATCAAGATAATTCTTTTTGATTAAGGTTAAGTACATTCCAAATTTATATAACAAATAGTACCATCAAAATCAATTTAATGATTTGAGAGATATAAGAACTCAACTTAATTTTTTATTTTAAATTACTAGTTATGTTTTAATTAAATACATATTTTATTTTTGGTTGATAGTTTTACATAATTTTAATTTCCCGATGAAATTTATTGCTCAAACCTTATATTAATGAATGTCGCTGGACAAATTACACGAATTGATCCCGAAGGAAGGAAATCATTTGACGGTGATATGGGTGTTAGGCGATGATACTACAACATAATACATACGTAAACATTTCATGGTATTCCTGGGTTTGGGGCTTGGTAAGTTGGAGAGGGGCCCCTTTGAAGGATAAATCATCTGTCATTCTGAAAGATAGTTCGTAAAAGACGAACGATTAGCTGAACGAGTCACTAACATCGTGACTACTCGGTTGTAGAGTTCGACAATATCTCAACATGTTTTGGTAAACCGCCTTACCTATTACTACTGCAAAAGCGTCAAATGTCAATGCTTATTACTGGTGTGTTTCGGTTTGAGGAGTAAGTAGCCGTTAAACTTATATATATGGCGTTACTATCCCGCCACACGAATAGCAATGAGCCATTAACATGTTTTGTGTCTATAGGCAAATGTTTGTCTCGTTACATAAGGAAAGCCATGTGCTTGTTTGCTATTTTATGATATAATAATAAAAATCCTCCTCTTACATTTAATTCGGTCAAAATGGTTAAAACACAAATTTGGTGTTAAATATTCACCACATCCTCTACAAATTGGGACACGTAAATTGAACCAGCTCCATACATGGATATAGGGGATATTGCGTAAGATGCTACCTTTACACATCGCAGTTAAATGATGTTGTCATCAGGTGAAATGTGAACTGGCTAATTGAGTTTTGTAAACATTCTTTATTGAATTAAGAGGCTAAGTTTGACTAGATTACATTAAGAAACTAAGTTCGATTTTAGAATGAAAGTTCATAGCTCAAAAATTCATAGCTCACGCCATACAATACCACCAGTTTCGCAAACCCTCGATGTCGCCTTCAAATATCACCTATTTAATTAAAGCAATAAATGAATAATTCTGATGACATTAGGAAATTGATGGCTTTCCTGATGGTAAAAGATAACCACCGACGGCGAGAAACGCTGACATTATACCGCAAAACTCTATTACCTAGTAATCACGATGGTATTGACAGGCTTGGCCTGCAACCACCTTTGCCGAGATATCTGGGCTGAAGATCTATTCTTTAATTAGTCTTTAAGTAGTCCTGAATATCCGATGAAATTAGCAAACAAACCAATTAGCTGAATTAATCTGAGTTGTAGATCCAGAATTATAAATATCTATGCTCTTTAAACTACTAAGATCAATTATAAGGGAAATCACAAAACTAAACACAATAAATGGAAGTATGCAAACAAGGATTTTTTGATCTTAATTCAAAACAAAGGTAGTAATAAGTAGTAATAAGTAAAGGGAAAAATATGTGGGCTGATAATGGGACACTATAAAATGATTAAACACATATTTACGCTATACGGGTAACAGATATAGGGACAGGGGCGTAGCTACCACCTTATCTGCCGTATCAATTATACGAGGCCCGCGGACCACGGGGGCCCCAACGTACGTAAGGAAAAAATAATAAAAACTTTCCAAATGGCAGAAGTAAAAAAAGCAATTTCTTTTTTTTTCAAAAAAAAGGCAAGGAGAGGCAAGGCATACGGGGCCCCACCAAGGCACGCTACGCCACTGCATAGGGATTGCCTCAAACATAAAGAAATTTTTCACCACGTGCCGTTTGATAGTATATTGGGAATTAATTAAGGGTATAAAGAAATTAAAATACCTAAAGGCTCAATTCATCACAGAAAATCGTCTGAGATTCTTTCAATTGTCATTTTTCTAGAAGATTTAGGTGTAACGAGTTAAGACAGCCCACCTCCCAAATAACAGAAGGTTAGTTACACATTTTTAGACGTGTGTTTAAAATCTCATAATTAGATGAGCTATGCATACCTAGTATACAAATTAGATAGCTGTTACTGCGTCTCTATACATGACTCATGATTGTCACTTGTTCATTTCGAGGTCCTTTGTTTGTACAGGTGTAAACAGTTATTTGTAAATGTTCACTTTGAAAAAGTATCGATCGCATCGCCGACGAAGCACACATACTTCATTTATATCATTAGTCGTAAGATGAATTATGACATGGTTATTGTTCTCCCATGAATTTATCTCAGAAAACAATCATTAATCACTTTCTGGTACATTTTTTATTAATACTAACAAAGAAGGGTCATTGAGAGGCCCCGTTCTGATATCAATTCAACATATTATATTATAGTTATAGTAATATATGTTGAATTGATATTTATATATAACTAGCTGACCCGGCAAACGTTGTTCTGCCTTTTTAACTACTCTTATTTTTTCTATATTTTCTCACCTTTTAAACCTTGTTTGGACTTTAACAATTAATTCAAAGCCAAACAGGTTCAGCCGTTCTCGAGTTTTAGCGAGACTAACGAACAGCAATTGATTTTTATAGATAAAAGATATTAAAAAATTAAAAAAATACGTATTTACTATTTTTATAAGTTTGAATGTGCATTGGTTGCAAAGATTTATAATGTACGCACGAGGTGAAATTATTTTTAATATAACTCAGCAGTTAATTGCTTGTTAAAGTTAATGCAAATTAATTTTAACAAACAATTAATCTGTGTTTAACATAATTTTTATAAGCAGATTATCTGTTACACAGATTAATTGCTTGTTAAAATTAATTTGCGGAACAAGACAGTGATAAACCTATTGCGGCAGGATCTTCGTATGAAATGAACAAAGCTAACAGCTGGTTTCCGAAACGCAAATTAATTTTAACAAGCAATTAATCTGTGTTTAACATAATTTTTACAAGCAAATAATCTGTTAAACATAGATTAATTGCTTGTTAAAATTAATTAGCGTTTTGGAAACCAGCCGTAAGCTTTGCTCATTTTATACGAATGTGATGCCGCAATCGGGTTGTCACTGTCTTGTTCCGGTTCGGATCATCTAGTAGCCGGTATACTTACGTATGTGGCAATAACAACTCGCTATACGGATAGCAACGCACCATCACATCTTTGGTATTTATAGGCGATCAGGAGAGCCAATCGCTTATTTGCTATCTTATGATACAAAAAACTTGCTATCAAGGCGACTTGAAACATTTATTTTATTGACTGTTACCACTATTAAAGCATAGGAAAATAAACTAAAAAGCTTCCTGATGAAAATATACAATTTTTGCCTATGTAAACCAAATATGTGAATAGTGCGCTGCTATCCACGTACCACATATAAATTAACACAGGTAAATTTATTATAATGACAACTGTACCTTTCAAACTTCGATCGATATTTGATCGAAGCTTTCAAACCACAACATGGCAGCGATAACTGAAGTTATGGAATCAGGAAAATGCAAGTCGGTGCTACTAATATTGTATCGGGTGACAGCACCACCGAGTACGATACTAGTGACTCGTTTCACCATATTTCGCCTTTTCTACTGGCAGAAAGGCAGATTGACTATTATATAATTGGTCCGAGTTAATGTAGAGGACTGGAACCCGAATAATCTTGAGTAACATCTAATTCAACTTTATAATATTCCAAGAAACTATAAAATAAAAGCAATAAATTATATGATTATAATTAAACATAAGTTGATTAAGTTAATTAAAATAACTTTAAAGGTTGACCTACAATTTATGTTCTTGGTTTCCGAAATTGTAATTATCTCATTTAATAATTACAATTTAACAATAATAACAGATATTTAAAAAATTAAACCGATTTTAAATATTAACTGTACTCATATCTCAAATACTACTGAACCTATTTTGTTGAAACTATGACTTTTCCATAAATAGATCATCATACTGAAATATTATCCTTTAACTTTCATTTTTCGTTACTTAAAAATAAAAATTATCACTAGGAAGAACATTTATTATTACCCGCATTTTAACACATTCTTTATTGTTTCAGGTATCTGTGATGGTGTTATGCGCAGTATTCACAACCTGTTTATCGCAAGAAACTACGACTCTTGACGAGTTCAATAACAAAATAAATAATGTTGAAACGAAACCATCATCCCGTATTGACCCATACATAAGAAAAGCTCTTCTTAAGGCTCTCAGTGATCTTGAAGAAAACAAAGATCCCTATGAATCAGAAACTACTGATGGTACTACGTATTTTACAAATTCAGAATCGACGTATCCAATTGACGATATAACTCAGTCGAATAGAGAAAACATAAAAATCCATTCTTTCGTAGTTGATGGACAAGGAGCTTTCAGAAATAATTCTAATACTGCACCTGTGCTGATAGACAACAATATATCAATTTTGAGCTCAACAGTAGGAAATGTTGAAAGCCGCGTTACATCAACCTTACCAACTCAGGATCCATTTCAGGAAATTTTTCAAACGAAAGCAAGCACTATTAACTTGCAGCAAGTACGAAGTGTTCCCGCTTCACAAAAAAACAGCTTACCTAGTTCTGAAAAAAATTATTTTAATAAGACTGGACCATTCAGAACATCTACCACAACAACCACAACAACGACAACAACAACTACGACTACTACACCAAAACCTACGCATAATGAAGACGGGGAAAACATTGAAGAAGTAGATAAAAAAGATGTTCAAGTTTTTCAAGCTCCATTAGTAGCAGCTTTTACCGTCCATCAAGATGCACATGGCGTTCCTAAAAAAGTGATACCTATTTATCAACAAATCAATACCCAACAACAAGTAAAATCTTCAGAAATTGGAAATTTGCCCCCTCCTATATTGCCCACACAAACACCACCTTTAAATTTGCCTATACAAAATCAAGGAACTTCTATTGACTACGTTGCTTTGCAATTAAAGTTACAAAAAGAGCTTGAAGAAAAGCAGCGAATACTTGAAGAGCAACTTCGCTTTTTACAGTTACAACAAAAACAACAAGAAGAACTTTTAAGAAAACAACAACTAATTTTGCAACAAAGAGAGGCACAGAGACAACAACAGCTATTGTTTGAACAGGAACAATATAAGAGACTACAGATATTGGAGCAGCAAAAGCGACAACTAAATAATTTTAATTTTGTTAACAACAACATTCAACCACAGAACTTACAAAATCCAGTACACAGCAACGCTGTGCCTACACAAAATGCTCAAATAACAATTCAACCAAGTGTATCCTTCGATCAAACGCATATTGTTGCTCATGATCAACAATTACCAAACAGGGAAGCTGTTGATTTCTTAATTCACTTACGTCACCAACAACCAGGTCAATTTCCTTTACAAGAAAATCATCTGCCACAAGGAATAAATAATTTTCTTCAACAAAAGCCGCTACAAAATTTTAACCTAGCAAATAACTTTAATCAAATAAAGCCTTTAGACGATCAATTGCGGTCTAAACAAAGCAACCGCGTCTTTCGGCAAGAAAGTAACGTTGGAAACCTTGGTATAAATAACCAAATTTATAATAGATTTAACTCATTCGAACCAGTTTACACAAACCGTTTTTTTCCCGTTAATAAACCAAACCCATTCAATTCCGATATTGAATTAAAACAATTACTTTCACAAAATGGACTTAACGGGCGGACACATGAAGATTTAAATATAGTGTCTAAAGTTTTATCTTTAAACCATGGAATTCCCTTTAACACCGTATCCAACAGGCTTCCATTCGATGCAAGACGACACGTAAGAACAAACTTATAGATGTATGATAAAGGTGGTAACTGGTAATAATTTTTAACGAGTCTCACTTATTAGTTTGAGAATAAATACCAAGACGAGTACCTGTGCAAGTACGAAATAGGAATGGCAACTTTTTAAATATTACGTTATGTTATACTCGTATATATTTAAACAGTACATAATTTACAAAGATCTTTTTAAAGAAACTATTTTGTATTTCCTTTAATATACTCTCACGATAAAGTTTCAAATAAGGTATTTTTCCATTAAATTCAGTAATTCAGTGCTAAATCTATATTACGATAATGCTACCTATTAGTGTCATCATTTACCAGTCAAATAAGCATAAGTTTTCATTTTAATTAAATAAAATCAAAGTTGAGGCAATTCAAAGGATATGAATTTAATTTTAATGATATTTTGTCAGAACTTATTATCCTTATTCTCATCATTATCACATCTTAAACTCAAAATTAGTAGGAGCCAAAAACGCCTTTTTAACGGTTTTAATTTTATCGATTTTAAATATTTTATACCCACGTTATACCTACTATGATATTATATATCATAGTCATTGTTACGTACTATAACCATACTACTAAAGAAGAACACATGTAAAATATAACTTTTATTAAATTATACAATAAATTAGGATTAAGCAATTATTTATTATGAGAATTATACATACTGCCATAAGAATAGAGTCGTAGGTAACAATTACGTTAAATAATAATTATAGTATTGATGTATTAAGAGTTGTTGGTGCCCATGTGAAAATATATAAATAATCCTTTTAATAGGTTTATAGTACTAATAATTACCTAGACAATTATTCATTTGTATGTATCAACAATGTAAATTATAATATTTACTCAAAAAGAAACAAGTATAAAAATTATCCTTGTTTTCATGTTGTAATAGCCTTACAACTTTAAAACAACGATATTTTCAGACATATAATATAATCGTTACTATGTAAGTGTGATTTCAATAACAAAAAAGATGATATGAAAGGTTGGAATATAATTTCACTTCAAAATTACAAATAGAGATACGGTATATAAAAATTGATATGAACGTTAGCGGTCACATATGATTAAGCAAGTATAGAGGTACATTACATACCTAGTGACCGGTAAAGTGTCCCATATTTATGTCAATGAATTCAATTTTTTGCATGTACCTACCACTTACTCGTAACTTACATACTTAATCATTTCCGTATCTATATTTATATATTTAGATTGGTACTATATATACGAGGTAAGTACATTTGTCGGTAAATTACTTAAATTATATCTTACATAGGTATAGTTTATAGTACTTTTCCATAAGATAATGATCTAATAAAAGAACAAAATAATCATTATAAGAGTGGATCATTCCCAATTAGTTTGTTAACTACTTTGTTATTATTTACTATTATGTTAATAATACCATAGAGAAACCATATCAGAATAAAACATATATTTTATGATCCTTGCTAATTAATATTAACTTTTAAATACCAAATAAATTGTATCAATAATGTCAACTGTAATTACATACTCTATATAATGTTATTTACTTCACATAGGCAAAATGTTTAAATTAAATAACTAAGGTATATTGCAGTAAATAAAAATATATAAAAATCAAACAAACTTTACTTAATTCAATAATTAAGATAATAATGTACAAACTAGATTGATATACACATTACACGGTTTAATAATATTTACAGTAGCAAAAGACAGAGAAATTCATCTATCGATAATGAAACTTAACCTGAAACGAAAGGACATGGATGAAAATTTATTTGAAAATTATTAAGTCTACTAACGGTTCTGTATCTACCTACTATTTTTATCTACGCGTTTACTTGTTTTGTAAATATACTGTACTATTATTAAAAACGTTTTGATATGTATTTATTCTTCTTTACCTGTACCTAATTATTTTCTAAGTGTACTTTATGCAATTTGCACGGAAGTGGAGATAATGCGACTTCAGACATTAGACAGTCTTATGTTTGTATCATAAGATAGCAGACAAGCAGACGGTTCTACCGATGGAAAGAAAGAATCATCACCTATAGACACCTCAGATGTTAATAGTGCGTTGCCATTCTTGTGGGGTCTTAATACCACATGCATAAGTTTACCGGTTACTTTTCTTTCCAAGCCGGAACACGACAATGATAAGCACTGATGTTATTGCGGCAGGAATAGGTAAGGTTGTGGTATCAGACCCGGGCGAGACAATGCATAACTCTACTACCTAGGAGCCACGATGGTAGAGAACCGCATCGTTCGCCTCTTACAAACTGCATAGAGAGTGAAGAACTGCGCTGCAGAACGGAAGATGGTCAATTATTAAAGTTCCTTTTACACGCACGCTAAAAGAGGTTTACTCATAAGACCAGCTTTATCGTAAACACGCAAAACTAATACAAAAACTCACATATATAACTGTAAAATGGTCAGTTATAAAAAAGCTATAAGAATGTAGTCCACTTGCTTAGAGCACATAGAGTGCGAGTCGAGTTATGAAAGAGCTCCAAGCGAGCTGACTCCGCTCTGTTAGCTTTTTTAAATTTGTATTACGATATTTATATATTTAAGAACGTGTAAGTACATACTACATTCCCTATGGATTCCAAATCAGCTTAAGCGTTTTTGATGAAATATTTGGGTAATCTTCAAATTAACCTACCCTGAAGACTTTCTATCAGGTAGCCCACTCACTCAAAAACCTTCAAATAAAAAAAATCGAAATGAAAAATAATTATTTACAAGAAAATGGATTTTACAAGTTATTAAAATACCTAATCAAAGTTACCAGCAAATTCTACCATGATATAGTGTGCAAATATTTAACTTTTTAACTTAATTGAACAATCCAAGAAATATTTTACTTTTTACATGTATTTTTTTTAGAAATACCACCGGATCGGAACACGGTCGCATACTGAGAAGATACGGCGGAAGTAACTCAGCGGGTTTGTTTTGGTTTTTTTTATAATTTACAAATTGCATTTGTTGTTCAATTAAAATGTTTAACATTTACATTTTTTTTTAAATTGCATAATGAGAGATTTCTTAGTTTAACATTTTCACTTATCAGCAAAAAATTCATTCACATTATAGTATGTTTTTTTCTATTAGTAAATCAAATATTTTTTTGCGAAATTTATTTAAAAGTGATGATTTCAGGTTATCAGGAATAAATGATTGTACCTATATAATATATTTTTTTTGTATAAACACTGAGTTTTTGGCAAGGCACATGCAGGTTTCTAGTTTCTACTATTTCTAAAATATGTGTTCCCTTATATTTCTGCACTTGTTTTATCACAAACGATACGGTTTATCATAAACGTTTCTCATAAAATGTAATGTTGCCTCAGTGGTTGTTCAGAGCTGAATAAAAACACAGATTAATATATATGTACGAGTAATCGCGACATGGCGGCCCGGCACGCCGTGGCGGGAGAACGAGACGTTGTCATACTTCTCAGTTCTCTAGCGGTGTATATGGTGCAGGTGCAATGAGAAAAATAAACAAATTGTATACACGTCGCGTTTTGTATAGAAGCTTCGTGAAAAAGCGAATGAAAGCAAGCAATCGATATTAATTCAATATTAAACATTTTGAAAACTTATATAATGTAATGGTAAAAATAGGTAATACAAATACTTAACATCTATTATTTTAAAATTTAAAATACTCGTATTAATTTAGTTGTGTTTTCTGTTTATTTTCTCATTGCAAATTTTTTTCACAGTGAATAAGAGAGTGCTATCAGACAAATTTTAATTTTATTATTAATGTTTTGTTCGAAACAAAGTGAAGTGTGCTAAAACAAATGAAATTTGGTCTCACTTCACCATATCTTAAATAATATTATATTAATAAAGTGTATGATTATTCACTCTAACATATTATCAGTTATTGGATTAAACCTATTACACGTATTACATAATCCAATAACAGTTGAATATTACGTATTATAAGAACTTACAACTATTATTTGACTAATATCCAGTAATAGGTATGATACCCTATTATTTCTAAAGCGATATATTCGATAATAGGATGACAAGAATTTGAGTCTAATATAACACCTCTAGCGCTGAACAATGGTTTAGCGATGACCACAATGCAGTCACTGACTTCAATCAAAAACACACTCAGCAATCAAAAACCGAGACGCAGACGTAAGCAACGGCCTTGCTAGAACCTATCTAACTGAGAAAGACGAGAGCAGTAGCTCGCATACTCAGTAACTACAACCGAAATGTGGGACAGCGCAAAAACCCACACTAATGTACATCGACGAATGTACATGTATACAAAATTGACCGTTTTGTCGTGCTATAAAAATTAATTTTAAATTTTAGTTGACAGCAATAATAAGTTAAATTAGATTTTATAATCAATTTTATTTTATGTGGGCGCAATAATAACTACAAATATTTGAATACAAACTAGTTTTCGTGTTCGATGATTCAATTTGCCAAACGAAATAGTATAACGAAGTAGTAGTAGTTGCAGATACTCGAATGTATAAATTAGTAGTAACAAAATTCGAATGAATTGTTCGGTGATTTGAATAATTTGAATTGCTTTTACAATCGAATTATTCGAATAATGTCATTCGCAATCGCCCATCTTTAGCCAACAGTCAACACTCAACTGACTCAACACTGACAACACAAATGACAATTGACAAGTGACAACTGACAACGATTCGCTAATTTCAATTTGTTTTTGTAGAATTTCTCAAATTTAATTCATTAAATATCTAGTACTAGTATGGTGATTATAGATACAATGGAAAGCGTGGGACATCTTGAAGAACAAGCACTTAAAAGGAAAGAAAGATTAAAGAACTTAAAACGTAAAAATCCTAATAGCGACGATGGTCTTAACCCTTCTAAAACGGATTTAGTTCCGCTTCCTAAGTAAGTCTAAGTAATCTTTCTTAGGGATATTAAATATTATAATGTTACAGTAGGCCAATCTTAGACGATACACTAGGTCAAATAGGTGCAAAGCCTAGATGCCATGGGTTTGTTTTCCATGTTTGTGAAATAATCAATATTGACCCATCTTAAACAGATTAGTATTTATTTATAATTGCCATAGCTTGTTGCTTGTCGTCGAACTGGTCTGATAAAGACTAGATATCGCCAATTTTTAAACTTAATAAATGAAACCCACAATATATTGGCTGAAACTTGGCTAATGCCCGGTTTCTGAAGTCGTCAGTTAAACTATTAACAACTATTGATCGTTTAAAGTTAGCAAGAGGATAAACTTCGTTTATCTCGTAGATGGTTTCTGAAGGCACAACGAATGGTTCAATAACTATTGAACCGATAGGTCATTTTTAAGTCCACCACTAGATGGGTCTGTTTATAATGCAGAAAATAAAATGCTATTTTGGTAATTTTACTCCCCTGTATGATTATTTTTATTTGTGGTAATATTTCATCTAACATAAATAAGTATTTAAAGAAGGTTTTAGTTGAAACTATGTAATTCACGACGATTACTATGTCTGTATACCAGTTACGCTAAAGCATTCAAACTAAATCTTTATACCCTAGCATGAAAGAATGTTTTCGTATGAATTTGGTATTAGTGGAATTGAATGAAAAGAATGATTTCGAATCAGGTAGCAGAAAGAGAGGGAACTATCATTGTACTAAAGAGAAATGAGAGAGCTTTACACTAGTCACTAGTCAGTACTCAGTAGTGAGTAGTCACCAAATATTTTGTATTTTGTAATTTAGTTAGTTTGAGTACCTATCTAAAGAATGATTGTCGTTTGCTTTGAATTAAGAATATTTCTTTTTGCGTCAATTTCTCTTTTAGATATTGTTAGTTGTTACTTGCATTTATTTACCTGATCGACTTGTGGTATGTTTAAGTTAATGTAAAATCATTATAATGGTGACTCGAAAGCGCAGTAAGAATTTTACAGAAAGAGAGAAAACAAAAAGTAATTATTTTATTTGCGAAGACGCTTTTTTTAAGTGGTAAAAGAATTTGTGTATATAAAAATATAGGTAGGAATTCTGTAGAAGCTTAGAAATAAGCTTGAATTGCCTTAACCAACAAATATCCAAGTAAGAGCTGTCTAGTGACCTGTTCCTCTTTGCAAGGATGAAATTTAATTATTTATCATGACAATATTAAACAAATATCTTATAGATGCTGTGAAAACAACGTTTGTACTTCGTACAGCAGTTTTTTTAATGTAAGTACAAACATACAAACAGACAAACAAAACTATTAAAATAATTATGTGCATTAAAAAAGAAGCTACCTACAAGAGCAAAAAGCGTTACATAAAGTTATGGAATCAATAAACCGCCAAATTTGGCCGGTTACATTAACCTAAGTTTAAACGGAGTTTGTGTTACAATGCGTAGCTCAGAAACGCAATTCCTGTAGTTATCGGACCGATAGTGTTAATGAAAGGATAAACTACTGTTAAAAGTACCTCAGAAACCGGCCATAACTCTTCTAAATTAACCTATAACAACAACTTACTAGTTCATTGGCCTTTGAAAATCCCTATCATCTTATTACCAATGACTTAAGCTTCTTATTTATTTTACATATGTATTATTGCTAAGTAGAACCAGTGACACTGGCTTCACAATAAGATTGTTGCCAAGGTGTTTTTCTTTTTAAATCATAAGATAGAATAAGCAGATGACTCTCCTAATGTAAAGAGATAATCATTGTCCATAGACACCACAGATGCTAATGGTGATTTGCTATGCTCGTAGAGGGGTCTTAATGCCACATGCATAAGTTTATCAGTTGCCTTACCATGCACACCGGAACACGGCAATGACAAGCACTGATCCTATTGCAGCAGAATTTAATAAGGTGGTGAAACCAGATCTGGGCGAGATAATCCAGAGCTCTGCCATCTAGAAACTGTGATGGTAGTGACTCGCATGCCCAATTGTTTGCCTCTTACTAACTGCCTGATAGAACAGCAGATGGTTTATTCTTCAAAGCGAGCAATACGGGGTCAGGTAGAGTCTGCTATTAGATAGCAGCTAGTGTCAAAGTGTTTACTACTTTTGAAATTTATCCTGAACTCCAATAACATTTTATGCTTGACACAGGAAGCATATTTGCCCATAATTTAGCAATATTAGTTAACAATGAGGCATACATTTTTTTTATAAGTAATAAATAACCTCCATTAAATACACTTTCAGGCCCAAATTTCGCAGTTACAAGCCTCAAGATGAAACTCTTCAAGAAGGAAAATTAGCAGATGCAGAACCACCAACTATAGATGAAGAAGTTAAGGATTTATTAGAATCTGGGAAAGAAAAAGTAAAAATTACTTAACAATTTTACATATTACATTAATATTATAAACTTCTAATTTCTAAACAGTTTAACCGGTGAAGAACCAGGGAAGCCACGATCGATCTGTGCCAATATTTTATGGAGTTCGGTTGACAACTAATAGGCCTGTTCGAGCCACAGTCCCATTTGATTTTGAATCTTCAAAAACTAAAAATACAAACTATTTTAGTATGAAGAATTTGTGTGGCTTACGCTCTTTGGTATAACCACTTAATCATTTATTCAAAATATTCAAGTTGTCTATAATTGTTTAGTCTGTAAAATGATTTCACTAGCGCCAAAAGTAATTGATGTGTGTGTCTTGTGTATTTACTATGTTTTTTTGTTGTAAAAGGTTGATAAAAGGTCTATTTAGCTTATAATGATTGTATCCCAGACATCCCATGGAAATCAGAACTATGCGGGAATAAGTAGTAACTTAGGCTACTTTTATTTTAAGTTTTTTTTTTTATTGTAGATGCAGTCACGGCACAACTAGTTAGTAATAGATTGTATAAATTGAAAATATTTAGATGTCTTCTTAACCAGACTCAACCAACAATACCTTATATAAATATGCTCAATTAATATGCAAGGTATTTTTTACCCTGCAAAAGCTGTTCTCTTCTTTTTATCCTAAAATATGTTTAATATAAATACAGTCCATTAAAAAAAAGAATCATCACGCCCATATCCCCGAAGGGGTAGGCAGAGGTACAACAAGTGCACCCATGATTAGCCGAAGATACTTGGTCCCACAAATGTGATAGGTGGCAAGCCTATCGCCAACCGGGCACTTTCCAATCTCGGGCAACTTTGTGTTTCTCAGAAAACTGAAAA
The DNA here is from genome assembly GCA_036924255.1 of Apodemia mormo. NCBI lineage: Eukaryota > Metazoa > Arthropoda > Insecta > Lepidoptera > Riodinidae > Apodemia > Apodemia mormo. The sequence continues at coordinate 16,585,289 of JAUPFN010000009.1, read as the reverse complement.
AAACACTTTTTTTTTAAAGTGCCTGACCCGTGAATCGTACCCGGGACCTCGTGTGGTCAACACCAACGCTGGACCACTAGACCACAGAGGCGATTAGTCCATTAAGTGGTAGGTAAAGATGGAACTACAGCATGTTGGATTTACCAATAATGTGAAGTCACATTATGTGACAATGTGGAATCCAGCACATATTTAGCATCTGACAAATTAAATTTTTTCAAAAAAAATTAAAAACTCAGAACAATATACTCAACATGCGATTCAAACCCAGAACCTAATGAAGATATCGAGGTCGGTACCACTAAATCAAAGCGGCCAACCAACTGACATATAACTGTAACATGTTCCTTAAAAATAATAATTAGTGCAATAATCAAAATTTGCCCTCAATTCGTCGAAGTTTCTGTTTGATTTGACCTTTATTCTAAGTCATAATTCTAACTCATAAATAAATTTAAGCTTTTTGTACTTCCCCATATAAACTGTTATGTCAAATCTCAACACTTCTACAAATTTTTTACCTAAGTATTTAGCTTTAAGATTAAACTCAGAAATCTAATTATCATATTACTTTTACAGGTGGTGTTACAAGATTTGGATATAACCAGCTTAGCTCCAAGAAAACCAGACTGGGATCTAAAAAGAGATGTAGCTAAGAAGTTAGAAAAATTAGAGCGTAGAACGCAGAAAGCAATAGCAGAATTGATATGGGAGAGACTTAAAACCGGGGCTGATGAAAATTTAGGAGCTGTGCTAACAATGACTGATAACAGGCCTACAGAGGACGATTGAGGCATATTTTATAAAAGAGACTGGTAAATCTTGAGCTATCTATATCTTAAGATTGTTGGACACTCAACTAGACAGAGCTAAGGATAATGAGATATCTGTAAGCATAAATTAAAAGGTCTATACTGAAAATGATGTGTAATATTCAAGAACAATAATGCAATTTCCAAGTTTTGAAACCATTATTGAAACATAATACATTTTAGAAAATCGAAATTATTGTAGTTTTTGTAATACCTTATGTTTATTATTGTATATTTGATTTAGTATATAGAGGATAGAATTAAGGAGCATAATCTCGTATAGTTTATACCATGTTGGTCCGAGTCCCCTTTTGAAGATAGACCACCTGCCATTCTGCCAGGCAGTTCATAAAAGGTGCATGTTTGGCTATATGCAGATATAATCAACAAACAGATGGGTCTCCTGATAGAATGAATTCTATCATCCGTCTGCTTGTTGATGGAAAGAGACAACCATCGTCTACAGACAACAAAGATATATATGGTGCTTTGCTATCCATATGACGAAGTGTTATTGCAATTTGAAGAGGTTTACCAGCTACCATAGCCTCTGAACCGGAAGCAAATTAATTTGAACAAGCAATTTGTGTTTAACAGATAATTTGCTTGTAAAAATTATGTTAAACACATTAATTTTCGTTAAAACTAATTCGCGTTTAGGAAACTGGCCATAAGTGTTCTATTAATTAATACGTGGTTGAGTGCTGAATTGAATTGCCAAACCTGGAACTCATGCGGTCAACATTGACACCGGACTACTAGACCACAGAGGCAATAAACGAGAGTAATTATAAAACGGTAAATGAAAAGTTTGGAATTATAAAAATAGGATGAATGATGAATTGGAGTTGTTATTTTAGGAATTTCAAACCATTTGGAATTATTAAAATTGGTATTTTGAAATTCATATTTGTGACTGACGGAGTAAAGTTTTTCCTATCTGCGTAGTGTACTTGTTCCGAAGCCGGGTCATGGTCAAACTTTTTTGTAAATCCAATAGGAACCAAAGAACATTTGGTTCCTATTGGATTTACAAAAAAGTTTGGTTGAAAAAAGTTTGATCTGCCATTCTGCCAGGCAGTTCATAAAAGGTGCATGTTTGGCTATATGCAGAAAAAATGTTCTTTGACTTAAAAAATAACCTATGTGTGAAGGCTGGACATAGCTGCCTGTATTCTAAATTTCATGCAATTAAGTTTGGGCGCTTTTGTGATACAAGAATCACAAGCATACAAACTCATTTATAATATTAAATTGTGCAGCATATTATGTATCTCTTTTTAAACTTTGAATAGAACAATCTATTAAATGTCAACTTGTCGCCAGAAACAACAAAAAAAGCAGGGTAAACTGAATGTTAGGTGGGGAGAGGGGTTGTGGAAATCACAACCACTCTCGTCATATAACTGTAAAACCGTCCATGATCTTGAACTTGATTTAATTAAATACAAGAGGCAGAATAAAATAAGAGTTAAGGAATTAAAACAGTTTATTGATTTTAATTTAATCATAATATCACAGATTTTTAGTGAAATATGTTTCCCGTATCTCTGTCATAGCATTTTCACAACCTAACACAATATGCATTAATTTAAATTTAACAATAGGTACTAACATGATATTAACTGTTATTTCAAATATCATTAAAAGTTCAACATTGTTTATCCACTAATAGGTAAAATACACCTACGCACAGGGAAATAAGCCCGCTTAGGATAAGCAACTTTATCTTGTAATGAAGACATATGCGGCTACTTGTCTACTGTAGCTAACACGACTGCGTACATGATTCGACTTAATACGTCAAAAGTCGAAATAATAATATTTACAATGTATACTTTTAAGCTTTCACGGATTTTTTCAAATGTATTATTAAAAATTAACGGGATCTCACGGGAAAACCCGTGTTCCCTCGTAATCATGGTGTTTGCAACAGCGCCGAAATATCGGTAAAATTATCTATCAACTAATCGCGGTAAGATCCCGTTAATTTTTAAAATAATGTTTACATTTGTGGCTTTTATAGTATTTATATAAACTAGATATTTTCGATATTGAGAAATGTGTGTTCTCTAGTGCTCCCACATATCTCACGTGCATATCTTGAGTAGGCGGCTATTTTCAATACCTAATGATATTTGACATACATTTAATGATGGTATATTAAAAATATAAAATCATCAGGAAACATTTGAAGGGTACAGGAAAAAATGGAGATTTAGACCATTTACATAGTAAAAAGTAACATTTTAAATTGTAGTCATAACAATAAATAAATGGCATTACATTTTCAAAAATGAGTATCAATATTATAAATATTATAAATCCATACTAATATTATAAATGCGAAAGTAACTGTCTCTTCTTCACGCTTAAACCAATGAACCGATTTGGATGAAATTTGGTACAGATGTGGTTTGAAATCTGAGAAAGGACATAGGATAGTTTTTATGGTATATATATATATATATATATATATATATATATATATATATATATATATATATATATACCATAATAAAAATAATATAATGTAATATTAGTGGACAAATTACGCAAACTGTAAAAATTTAACCCTAAAGTAAACAAATCATTTGTATGTGATATGGGTGTTAGTCAAATTTACTAATACATAGAAATACATAACAAACACCCAAACCCAGAAATACAAACTTTGCTCTTCACAGAAATGCCTGACCCTGTCGGTAATCAAACCCGAGCCACGTTGATTGCGTAGACAGGTTCGGTAGCCACTCTACAAACGGGGTGGTCATTGTTTATTTTTTACAAACAGTGATTTACCGAACTCATGCCTAGACTCGTTAGCAAGCCGCTGTCGCTCGCTTAGTGACTATAATTTCTGAATATTACCGCACTAATTTCGTTGAATTTTACTATGTAGTAAGGCATTAATCTCTATTTATTATATTTTTATTGGTTACATATTATGACCATTGACTATCGTGTTTCAATATGGTATTTTATCGGTCAAACTGTAACTAAAAATTATAATTTCTCGTTAATAGTACACATTGTTACATTACTGATGTGATATTAATTGAACGTGAAAATTGAAATGATGTGACCCTTACAATACTACTTGAATAAAATATTCTAATGGCCTCTTCTATAGTTAAATACTAAATAATTATACAGTATGGCAATTCAGTAATTATTTATCAAAAAACTTTTTTATTCAATTCAATATAATGGTTGTCCGCGGCTTTGTCTGAGAGGTCTTTTTACCTCTCTTCATACCTATTAAAAATTGTAATATTTTTTAAAGTATTCAAAAACAAATATCTTTACGCCCATTTCATTGCGGCATTGGCAGATTTAATCGAATGTCAATAGACGTTCCGATTAACCACGATCCCCATTGCCGCATTTTACCGACTCGATAACTATCTACTACTACTGTCTACTACCTGACTATCGCTTGTTTATGCAATAGCCAGGACCGATAGCTTTATGTGTCCATCAGAGACACAGGAGTGTTGAAAAGTCACACCGAACTTCGAGCTGCTACTGAGATTTCAATGTTCGCGGACCCAAAAAACTCAATATTACTTGTCCGACCCGGGATTGAAACCGGGATGTCATGATATAAGCTTAATAGGCTAATTGAGATAATCAAAGCTAGCCATATACTGTAAAATATGGAAAATATTGGTTTTCCGAGCAATCAATAATGTCTGTAGTAAAGTAAAGTTAGTCGTTTTCCCAAATAACATTACATTTATTAATTACTTAATAATAATAACCTTTATTTATCGTTATACATACATTGATCGGCAATATATTTATTGAAAATGAAAATTAATTAATGGGTTCCCACGAATTACAATATGTATTTTCTTAAGTTCTATTTCACTAAATGTTAATTTAAATTTATAAGCAGCCGTGTCCTGAGATTAACCCGCGTAGGGAAAATTGGCATAAATGTAGCAAATGTTACTTAGAAATGTAGCTTTAAAATGGTGAAAGAATGGTCAAAATAGGTTCAGCATTCCCGAGATAGATTCCTACAAATTTACAAAGTTCACTCTTTACAATACTGCATTTGTTATATAATATGTTAATATGTAATATTTCTTATAATCGACTGTCGATAAAACAACCGAGAAATGAACAAACTGTAGCTCATTTCATAATGATAATTTTTTTAAATTATAATTTCAAATCTAATTATCTTAACATTTAATTGGAACTTTTCAATTCGTAACTACATATTATATCACATTACTAATTGCATAGATATAAAGTATATACTCAAAGACTAATTGTATACGTTTAAAGCAAAATTCGTAATAATAAAATACATGAATATGTAACTTAATCTAAAATCGCTTCCGCTGTTATGTCCTCTTTGTTTTCTCCCCGGCCTAGGCGAGTCTAGTGAAGGATCCAGTTCGTCTATCTCGTTGTATGTTACGTAGTTATTGTCGACATTGTAAAACACTGTTCTATTGCCGAGCGGTTGTATTGGTCTGAAGTTGTGTCTTATTTTCCCATTTCCAGATCGAAGTTCTCTAAATGATTCGATCTGCAAGTAAATAATGTAGATTAAAACTGATAACATTGTAAATTGTATGTAACTTAATATCCCAAATTTTATCCAAACCAAACGATTGTTAGGTATATACCTATCAATTTTCAGAATTTCAAAGTGAACTTTTTGGTAACCAATCGGAGGTTTGATACCACCGCCTTACCTATTCTTGCCGCAATAGCGTCAGTGCTTTTCACTGTCATTCATTCATTGTCGTGTTCCGGTTTGGAGGGTAACGTAGCTGGTAGACTTATGAATGTAACATAGCCATCCCGCCGTACGGATAGCAACACACCATTAATATCTTTGATGTTTATAGGCGATTATTTCGCTTTACATCAGGAGTTTGCTTGTTCGCTATCTAATGATATAAAAAAACTAGGGAACCTTATAGTTTCGCCATGTTCGTCCGTCCATCCCCAGTCTAGCTCAGAGATCCTTAGTACTAGAGAGCTGTAATATGGCATGAAATAAATATTAGTCACAACAAGAAAGTAGTAAAATAGATTCTTGAAAAATATTATTTTAGAACACTTCCCTTATATGTTAATTTTTTTCTCGCGTACCCCATATCGTTGGATAGGGTTTCAAAAATATTGTAGTTTTGTTAATAAAATTGTTCGATTAAGGCATCCGTTTGTGAAAAATTAAGCTTAAAAGTGCTAATTTTTGTTAGAGTCAAGTGCCTCAATGTTCCCCCTGCCAGCCAAACAATTGGTTTTGGGTATGTGAAAATAAAATTAAAAAGGAAAAGTATTACGCTTAACTAGGCTTTACAAGTTTATGAGTTATAGTCGACCATTTTATAAAATGTACTTAGAGATGTTTTTATAGGTGGTGGACCTGTGATGCGGATATATCCGTCATTGACGTTAAGTAGGTTAAATTTTCATAGTATGAAATAATAAAAAAGCCCTCTCCTTGGTCCGCATTATTGTGATGGGCAACTACGGAATCCTACACTGCGCGTGACTCGACACGCACTTTGCCAATTTTTATAATATACTTAGTCTTGACGATGAAAAAGCGAAATCAGTTGTTTGTACATCAATTCAAAATTAAAAATACGGTGTGTAATAAAAACCCTAAACGATCATCAAAGGAAGTATTTGGAAGCTTAATATAATCATACATATTAGAATAAAAGTCAGATACTAAGGCTTTAAAGGCCCACGTGCAGTAGGTGTGAAACTTTTGATTGAAGTAGGTTAGTATTTAAGTACTTCAGTTGATGAAGAAGTAAAATTTGCAATAAAATCTCTGATTTAACTGTTTATATCTGGCTGGTTTTGGAACCATTAAATAGATGATATTTTAAACCTAAAATACTGTGTAGTTAATGTATTCTATCCCATTCTATTGTCGGCTTTATCTTAAGCATTTATGTGTTTGTTTCTCCATCGTGACGCATTTCCGTTTTATCGTGTTTCAAATCACAACGATTATTAAGAAGTTTAAATTCAACATATAAATTACCAAATGAAAAATCAAATGTAATGTCAAATATATCCACGGAGAAGATATATAAGATACATTTTTATTAAAATACGTATTGTTCTGCCACATTCTTTCGTCCAGCCTGTTGGTCGAGTGGTTACCGAACCTGTTAACGCAATCAATGGGGCTCGGGTTTGATTCCCGGCAGGGTTGTTTAGGTTTGTTATATAGGTAGGGTTTGTTTAGGTGTTTCTTAAGTATATTTCATAATTTATATATGTATTTATTTCCCCAAGTCACTACCATCGTGACTACTAGGTGGTAGAGTTCTGCATTAATTCGCCCGGGTCTGGTACCACCGCCTTACCTATTCCTGCCGCAATAGTGTCAGTGCTTGTCACTGTCACGTTCCAGTTTGGAAGGTAAGGTAGCCGGTAAACTTATGCATATGGCATTAGAGCTCGCCACAACATAGCAACGCACCATTAACATCTTTGGTGTCTAGGCGATGGTTAACTCTTACCATCAGGAAACCCATCTGCTTGTTTGCTATCTTATGATATAAAAAAAACTGTGTATTAGTATCGTTGACACCCATATCGCAACCAAATAAACTGTTTACTTTGCGGTTAGATCAATTAGTGTAATTTGTCCACTGATGTGGTCGTGGCATTAGGGAGTGAGAGGGTCATAAAAGTGTCTCGACCTTCTAAGCGGTCTGAATTTTCTTTTAATTTGAAGTAAATGATGAAAGAATAATGAAAAAAATGTGTAAGCGGTTGACCGTAACTAAAGCGGTTGAAACTTCCCGCTCAATTAAGGTATTTTAAGTTCAAAAGAGCAAAAATTATAAACAGGGATTTTTTCAGCTCAAACATCTATTTTGTTAAAATGGCAGTATATTGATTTTTGAAAAGTTGTATATTTTGGAAACGCTGATTGAATTTGATCTTTCGAATGATATTCAACTCAAATTTTGAGATCTAAAATATTGCTTTAGCTAAGTAATGGATAGGTTGAAAAATTTCGTAGCAATGTCAACAAACATTTTTTTCAAATATTTTCCTCATTAATAAATCCTAAACAAGTTGACCGATTTTGATCCAATTTACGATATTTGACGCAGGTTATAAAGCAGAAAAGCTGATAAGATTTTTAAGTCCATCGGTGCATTAGCCTGAAAATTACTTTAAAAATATGAAGTAAATTTGCTAAAACTGACATAATTTTAATATTTGAGAAGCTGTAACTTTTGAAAACTTGATTGACTCTTTCCATCAAGAGACGCATCTGCTGTTTGTTATCTTATAAAAAAAAATTATTGGTCTAAATGTCTTAACGAAGTTCAATCTTTTCACCACGAAAGGGAACCGGGATACATGAATTTTTTACATCAATATTTAAAGAAAATGAAAATATATTTACTTGATCATGTGCTAGACGTATTGGTTGTTCAAAATCTAACCATATAACAACTTCGGAGCACGGTGGGGTGGTCAGCGAGCCTTTGTAGGTGAAGTATCTTGTCAAATCCAACGGCAGGATGTTTAGAAACGAGAAGGGATTGCTCATCACGACGCTGGAGTGGGCTTCTGTCACGTTGTGGAGAGCTGCGGTTATTTCGTCGTAGGCTGGGTGTTTAAAACGGTCGAGCTGGAAGGGAAAATCATGGTTGTCAAAGATAATGAACACATAATATATAACTTTTTTTATATCATAAAATAGCAAACAAGCAGATGGCTCTTCTGATGGTAAGAGACAACTATTGAATTAAAACACCAAACCATCCTCGCAATGGCGTTAATGCAATATGCATACGGTTTCCGGCTACCTTACCATTCCATTCATTATTGACCGCCCTGTTGGTCGAGTGGTTAGCGACCTTGACTACGCAATCGACAGGGCTCAGGTTCAATCCCTGACAGGGACAAGCATTTGTGTGATGAGCATAGATGTTTGTATTTCTGGGTTTGGATGTTTATTATGTATGTTAAAGTATTTATATATGTATTTCTATGTATTAGTATCGTTGACTAGACCCATAACATAAGCAAATAATTTGCTTACTTTGGGGTTAGATCAATAAGTGAAATTTGTCCTGTTAATATTTATTTATTACTAGCTGACCCGGCAAACGTTGTTCTGCCTTATTAACTACTCTTATTTTTTTTCTATATTTTCTCACCTGTTAAACCTTCCCTGGACTTCAACAATTAATTCAAAACCAAAATTAGCCAAATCGGTTCAGCCGTTATCGAGTCTATCTATCTATATATATATATATATATATATATATATATATATATATATATATATATATATATATATATATATATATATATATATATATATATATATATATATAAATATATATATATATATATATATATATATATATATATATATATTATTAATAGATCTAGATAGATAGATATAGATAGATTATTGACCACGATGATAGAGACTTATTTGGCCAGTCGTTCGTCTTTTATGAATCATCTTACAGGAAGGCAGCTTGTTCTTAAAAACCAGGCAAGTTCAGGCCAAGACACGGGGATAATCATAATTAATTACATAGATTAATTAATTGCTTGAATGTAGGTAAATCCGGATGCAATGTTACAATATAAAATATACCTAACTAGTAGGTACACTGCATTCTGCCTATATGGCGTATAAAATACATATAAATACTCACTCATGATTACTATAAAATAATCTAAAAGTTTTCGTATTAAATAATTATTTAAAAACTAGCTGACCCGGCAAACGTTGTTCTGCCTTTTTAACTACCTTTATTTTTTTTCTATATTTTCTCACCTTTTAAACCCAACCTGGACAACAATTGATTCAAAACCAAAATTAGCCAAATCGGTTCAGTCGTTCTCGAGTTTTGGCGAGACTAACGAACAGCAATTGATATTTATATATATAGATGTACAACTTATTATCTAACGTTACTATACAAATTATCAATATTATAATAATTTGTATTTTTGCGCCTGTATCCCGTAAAAGGTAGGCAGAGGTACAACCAATGCATCCACGACTAGCCGAAGTTGTGATAGGTGATACAACAATGTGATAGGTGGCAAGCCTACCGCCAACCGGGCACTTCAATCCCAGGCAGTTGTTTTGATCAGAAAACTGAAAAAATACATTTTGTTTTTTAAGAGCGTTTAGAATCCCTTGTTTTAATGACCAAAGTCCGGTCGCCTTTATCTATTACGTATATTGAAATAATAAACATTTTAAATCACGGCCGACATTAGGGAATTCAAACAACCTAATGTCGGCCCCCTTTAAATATTCCATTTATACACAGGATTTTATAAATTGATTATAAAATAATTTCTCCATTTATACTTTTGTTTAAAATATTAATTCAATGCGTCAAATTGACCACCTTATTGGTCGAATAGTTAGCAAACCTAACAACAAATCGATGGGGCTGGATTCGATTCCCGGCAGGGACAAATATTTGTGTGGTTAGCACAGATGTTCGTATTTCTAGGCTATCCTATGAATAAAACTACTTAATTCTTTTTTGTTGTAATTTTCGATGTTATTGATGTTCGCATGTCCCAAAACCATAACTTTTTTGCGTAGTCGAGTAAAAACATAGCCTATGCCATTCGTGGATAGAGTACTTTTTTAAAAGTGGAAGATTTTTTAAATCGGTTGAGTAGGTTTTGAGTTAAATCGTAACAAACAAACAAACAAAGAATAAAATATTTTCACTTTATTTTATTAGTATAGATATAGATTGGCGGAAGATTTTTATTGATAAAAAATGAAATACTAGGTATTATGTTTATTAAAAATATTTGATTTAAATTTAAATAAAATTTTGTGCAGATTTATTGCCTTGTATTCAATTTAAAACTAATAACTATAAAAAAACTAATGTCCCACAATGGCAACAGATTGCAGTATAAAAGACGATTAAAAAAAATTAAAACATCCTTTACTGGGGGCCGACATTAGGGAAAAAAGAGGCTGAAATTAGGGAAACACTGGCCGAAAATAGGGAAACAGATGCTCTGAAACTTGAAACGCTTATATATTTGTATTTCGTTATTGAAGTTAATTCCAATCATTAATATTGTAAAATTTAAAAGTTAAATAATACGAAAAAGTAAATTGATATGTTTTAACGATAACGGCTTAAGCCTAGTAAGGTTCCAGTACGGGAGCCCACGACACTAAACCTGGTCCCATAAGACTACCGGATGGTATATACAAGTTAGATTCGTCGTTAATTGGAGAATACGAAATGGCTATGCTGCAATGCGAAAAACCGGGTGGCGCTATTAAAAAAAAAGAAAAAAGAATGAAAAAAAATCGATTTCTGGTACGATAAGACTACCGAATTTCGTTTGTTCCTCGACATAGGGGAGGTGAAGGACTCTACGAAAATGCGGTGCTGCTTGTCCCCATGACTGGCCTTATCAGTGGCAGTAGTATTATAAGTGACGCCTTGTACCTAGGTATCTAGTACCATCGGACTACCGAACGAACCAAAGCTTATCTGAAAGATCATCAATTTCTGTGTAAGAAAAACCACTGCTGCATCTTCGAAACAGTGGATGAGGTGGTTACTGCAGCGATTGAAGGTCGCTCACTGCACAGCTTAAATCGACGTTTATGCTCGGTTTTGAAGGCAATTAACCGGTTTCTTTCGTCTGGTACTGATGGAATACCCATGCCACGATCAGGTACGAATAATTTGACTGGTCATTAACTGTTTAAACAAATGAAATTACATATTTTTGGGAAATTGTTGGATTTTCCAATCATTTTCACTAGGATGTTTTAATTTTATGTTTTACTTAGGGATTTATAGGGTTCTGAAGTCAACTGGAAACCTTTATAGTTTCATACGTCCGTCCATTCGTCTATCCGTCCGTTCGTCCGCGCCTTAGCTCAGGATTCTTAATACTAGAAAGCTGTAATTTGGCATTTGTACCTATACATGTTAGTCATGTCATCAAAAATGGTAAAAAATAAATAAAACGTATATTGTTTAGGGTACCCTCTACAAGTAAAGTTTTCTCGCAAACCCCGTAGTGTAAAGTATCGTTGTACAGAGTTCTTAAACAATATTGCGTGTTGTCACCATGACTTTTCAATTAATGGATCCGTTAGAAAGATATTAACTTTTAAAATGCTAACTTATGTTAGAATCGCTTGTCGTCGATACGATATACGGTACGATATGATACGATTTTACGGTAGTAAGATATATTATATAACAAAGTTTTTAGTTAGGGGGCCGACATTTGGGTACTTTACCCTACGATGTTAACAAATATTTCTGATGAATTTAAATGATTGTAATTCTTATACGAAATATCATAAATTAAATATATATTAGACATAACGATTTATTATAGCTAATTATATATTATATATATCAATTGCTGTTCGATAGTCTCGCTAAAACTCGAGAACGGCTGAACCAATTTGGCTAATTTTGGTTTTGAATTATTTGATGAAGTCCAGGGAAGGTATAAAAGAAAAAAAATAAGAGTAGTTAAAAAGGCAGAACAACGTTTGCCGGGTCAGCTAGTAATTAATATCTTTTTAGTATGCTAAAATGAATTTGCTACTTATTATGTTAATACGTTATAAATAATTTTAATAATATTCGAATTGTGTAATTAATTTGTATTATTTATATATAAACGAATTAGAAAGTTAACATTAAATTTAATTACAAATTATTATTTATCGCTTCTGTGGTTTAGAGGTGCGGTGTCGGCGTTGACCACATAAGGGCACAGGTTCAATTACCGTGTGGGCAATTCAAAAATGTATTTTTTCAGTTTTCTGATCAAAACAACTGCCTGGGATTGAAGTGCCCGGTTGGCGGTAGGCTTGCCACCTATCACATTGTTGTATCACCTATCACAACTTCGGCTAGTCGTGGATGCATTGGTTGTACCTCTGCCTACCTTTTACGGGATACAGGCGCAAAAATACAAATTATTATAATATTGATAATTTGTATAGTAACGTTAGATAATAAGTTGTACATCTATATATATAAATATCAATTGCTGTTCGTTAGTCTCGCCAAAACTCGAGAACGACTGAACCGATTTGGCTAATTTTGGTTTTGAATCAATTGTTGTCCAGGTTGGGTTTAAAAGGTGAGAAAATATAGAAAAAAAATAAAGGTAGTTAAAAAGGCAGAACAACGTTTGCCGGGTCAGCTAGTTTTTAAATAATTATTTAATACGAAAACTTTTAGATTATTTTATAGTAATCATGAGTGAGTATTTATATGTATTTTATACGCCATATAGGCAGAATGCAGTGTACCTACTAGTTAGGTATATTTTATATTGTAACATTGCATCCGGATTTACCTACATTCAAGCAATTAATTAATCTATGTAATTAATTATGATTATCCCCGTGTCTTGGCCTGAACTTGCCTGGTTTTTAAGAACAAGCTGCCTTCCTGTAAGATGATTCATAAAAGACGAACGACTGGCCAAATAAGTCTCTATCATCGTGGTCAATAATCTATCTATATCTATCTATCTAGATCTATTAATAATATATATATATATATATATATATATATATATATATATATATATATATATATATATATATATTTATATATATATATATATATATATATATATTTATATATATCGTGGTCAATAATCTATCTATATCTATCTATCTAGATCTATTAATAATATATATATATATATATATATATATATATATATATATATTTATATATATATATATATATAAATATATATATATATATATATATATATATAAATATATATATATATATATATATATATATATATATATATATATATATATATATATATATATATTATTAATAGATCTAGATAGATAGATATAGATAGATTATTGACCACGATGATAGAGACTTATTTGGCCAGTCGTTCGTCTTTTATGAATCATCTTACAGGAAGGCAGCTTGTTCTTAAAAACCAGGCAAGTTCAGGCCAAGACACGGGGATAATCATAATTAATTACATAGATTAATTAATTGCTTGAATGTAGGTAAATCCGGATGCAATGTTACAATATAAAATATACCTAACTAGTAGGTACACTGCATTCTGCCTATATGGCGTATAAAATACATATAAATACTCACTCATGATTACTATAAAATAATCTAAAAGTTTTCGTATTAAATAATTATTTAAAAACTAGCTGACCCGGCAAACGTTGTTCTGCCTTTTTAACTACCTTTATTTTTTTTCTATATTTTCTCACCTTTTAAACCCAACCTGGACAACAATTGATTCAAAACCAAAATTAGCCAAATCGGTTCAGTCGTTCTCGAGTTTTGGCGAGACTAACGAACAGCAATTGATATTTATATATATAGATGTACAACTTATTATCTAACGTTACTATACAAATTATCAATATTATAATAATTTGTATTTTTGCGCCTGTATCCCGTAAAAGGTAGGCAGAGGTACAACCAATGCATCCACGACTAGCCGAAGTTGTGATAGGTGATACAACAATGTGATAGGTGGCAAGCCTACCGCCAACCGGGCACTTCAATCCCAGGCAGTTGTTTTGATCAGAAAACTGAAAAAATACATTTTTGAATTGCCCACACGGTAATTGAACCTGTGCCCTTATGTGGTCAACGCCGACACCGCACCTCTAAACCACAGAAGCGATAAATAATAATTTGTAATTAAATTTAATGTTAACTTTCTAATTCGTTTATATATAAATAATACAAATTAATTACACAATTCGAATATTATTAAAATTATTTATAACGTATTAACATAATAAGTAGCAAATTCATTTTAGCATACTAAAAAGATATTAATTACTAGCTGACCCGGCAAACGTTGTTCTGCCTTTTTAACTACTCTTATTTTTTTTCTTTTATACCTTCCCTGGACTTCATCAAATAATTCAAAACCAAAATTAGCCAAATTGGTTCAGCCGTTCTCGAGTTTTAGCGAGACTATCGAACAGCAATTGATATATATAATATATAATTAGCTATAATAAATCGTTATGTCTAATATATATTTAATTTATGATATTTCGTATAAGAATTACAATCATTTAAATTCATCAGAAATATTTGTTAACATCGTAGGGTAAAGTACCCAAATGTCGGCCCCCTAACTAAAAACTTTGTTATATAATATATCTTACTACCGTAAAATCGTATCATATCGTACCGTATATCGTATCGACGACAAGCGATTCTAACATAAGTTAGCATTTTAAAAGTTAATATCTTTCTAACGGATCCATTAATTGAAAAGTCATGGTGACAACACGCAATATTGTTTAAGAACTCTGTACAACGATACTTTACACTACGGGGTTTGCGAGAAAACTTTACTTGTAGAGGGTACCCTAAACAATATACGTTTTATTTATTTTTTACCATTTTTGATGACATGACTAACATGTATAGGTACAAATGCCAAATTACAGCTTTCTAGTATTAAGAATCCTGAGCTAAGGCGCGGACGAACGGACGGATAGACGAATGGACGGACGTATGAAACTATAAAGGTTTCCAGTTGACTTCAGAACCCTATAAATCCCTAAGTAAAACATAAAATTAAAACATCCTAGTGAAAATGATTGGAAAATCCAACAATTTCCCAAAAATATGTAATTTCATTTGTTTAAACAGTTAATGACCAGTCAAATTATTCGTACCTGATCGTGGCATGGGTATTCCATCAGTACCAGACGAAAGAAACCGGTTAATTGCCTTCAAAACCGAGCATAAACGTCGATTTAAGCTGTGCAGTGAGCGACCTTCAATCGCTGCAGTAACCACCTCATCCACTGTTTCGAAGATGCAGCAGTGGTTTTTCTTACACAGAAATTGATGATCTTTCAGATAAGCTTTGGTTCGTTCGGTAGTCCGATGGTACTAGATACCTAGGTACAAGGCGTCACTTATAATACTACTGCCACTGATAAGGCCAGTCATGGGGACAAGCAGCACCGCATTTTCGTAGAGTCCTTCACCTCCCCTATGTCGAGGAACAAACGAAATTCGGTAGTCTTATCGTACCAGAAATCGATTTTTTTTCATTCTTTTTTCTTTTTTTTTAATAGCGCCACCCGGTTTTTCGCATTGCAGCATAGCCATTTCGTATTCTCCAATTAACGACGAATCTAACTTGTATATACCATCCGGTAGTCTTATGGGACCAGGTTTAGTGTCGTGGGCTCCCGTACTGGAACCTTACTAGGCTTAAGCCGTTATCGTTAAAACATATCAATTTACTTTTTCGTATTATTTAACTTTTAAATTTTACAATATTAATGATTGGAATTAACTTCAATAACGAAATACAAATATATAAGCGTTTCAAGTTTCAGAGCATCTGTTTCCCTATTTTCGGCCAGTGTTTCCCTAATTTCAGCCTCTTTTTTCCCTAATGTCGGCCCCCAGTAAAGGATGTTTTAATTTTTTTTAATCGTCTTTTATACTGCAATCTGTTGCCATTGTGGGACATTAGTTTTTTTATAGTTATTAGTTTTAAATTGAATACAAGGCAATAAATCTGCACAAAATTTTATTTAAATTTAAATCAAATATTTTTAATAAACATAATACCTAGTATTTCATTTTTTATCAATAAAAATCTTCCGCCAATCTATATCTATACTAATAAAATAAAGTGAAAATATTTTATTCTTTGTTTGTTTGTTTGTTACGATTTAACTCAAAACCTACTCAACCGATTTAAAAAATCTTCCACTTTTAAAAAAGTACTCTATCCACGAATGGCATAGGCTATGTTTTTACTCGACTACGCAAAAAAGTTATGGTTTTGGGACATGCGAACATCAATAACATCGAAAATTACAACAAAAAAGAATTAAGTAGTTTTATTCATAGGATAGCCTAGAAATACGAACATCTGTGCTAACCACACAAATATTTGTCCCTGCCGGGAATCGAATCCAGCCCCATCGATTTGTTGTTAGGTTTGCTAACTATTCGACCAATAAGGTGGTCAATTTGACGCATTGAATTAATATTTTAAACAAAAGTATAAATGGAGAAATTATTTTATAATCAATTTATAAAATCCTGTGTATAAATGGAATATTTAAAGGGGGCCGACATTAGGTTGTTTGAATTCCCTAATGTCGGCCGTGATTTAAAATGTTTATTATTTCAATATACGTAATAGATAAAGGCGACCGGACTTTGGTCATTAAAACAAGGGATTCTAAACGCTCTTAAAAAACACATTATTGAACAAAAATATAACTGTACCTTGAAATTCTGTAGAGTTCTAAATTTGTATTTTTCGGCCAGGGGCCGACTATAGCATTTTGTATCAAAATAAGTGTCCTAATCTCGGCCGCTGTTATTTCTTAATAATAAATGGAAATATTTAACAACATTGCAAGACATAATATTCTATGCCCTTTTTTCTGCAGAAGAGAAATAAAAGCTATTGGGGGATTTTTATGGTCAAAAACACAATCCCCGTGCATGATCTCCTCTAACGTTTTTAGCTAAATCGGAGACGATACAGCTCTGTGTGATGACGCGTTGGCTTCTACGTGGTATAATATTGAATTGTATGACATAAATTGGTTAAATCGTGTGGTAATACACAGTTATATAAGTAAAGTTGTGATTTGCAACACAAATTTAAACCTAAATAGAATTTAAACTTAATTTCTTCCATAAATATGTTAGGTGACCGACATTAGGCGACGGCCGACTTTAGGGTACTTTACCCTAATATATCTCAGCTAGCGATGCGCCCTAGCTTTACACGGTTGTTTAATGATATGTTGTATCTTTGAAATTTTCGTCTTTTCTCTGCTACTTAAACCGTGCATTAAAGATAATATAAAGATATAAAAAATAATTTTCACCAACAAAAACTTATATAATGCAGCGGGCTTCACGCTTCAGCTAGTTTAATATATGTATATTATTGTTACTATTCTGCATATAGATATTTTTTTTCAAATAAGGCTGTGTTGTGCCGCAAAAACTATTAATTTATCGTATACTAGCTGTTGCCAGCGAGTTCGTCCGCGCGGACTTCGTTTACTCCGCACTGCTCCTCCCCCGTAGGTGAGAGCGTGATAATATGTAGCCTATATGTTGACCCGTAGGCGTATCATCTAACGTTTGCAATTCGCCAGCGATCAGCGATGACTCTTAAACGTAATGAAAAAATCATCAAAAACGTCGCCAATTGCTTGCTGGTCACTCGATGCACTTTTTGCAATGTCACAGCGTCAAAACTAATCAAGCGGCAACGACTACCACTAATGTACAAGGCTGTTATGTGTCTTGCAATAACTAAACAATCACGATGATTTTGCATTGCGAGTACATGATCACCCCGCCGACCTGTTAGTAATATTCATGCAAAATTTGAAGTAAATCCATGCAGTACCTACTTTTTGAGTTTACCCCGGACATACATACAGACAAACAGACAAACATTCTAAAAACTATATTTTTGGCTTCGATATCGATTGTAGATCACGCCCCAAGTATTCTTTTAAAAAATATTCAATGTACAGTTTTGACTTTCCTACGATTTTATTATATGTGTACATTATTATCGACTGGCTATACGAGTCATTACCATCGTGGCTACTAGATGGTAGAGTTCTGCATAGTCTCGCCCGGATCTGGTACCACCACCTTACCCATTCCTGCAGCAATAGCGTCAGTGCTTGTCTCTGTCGTGTTCCTGTTTGGAGGGTAAGGTAGCCGGTAAACTTATGCAGGTGGCACTAGCCCTCGCCACAAGATAGCAACGCACCATTAACACCTTTGGTGTCTATAGGCGATGGGTGACTCTCTCCATCAGGAGACCCATCTGCTTGTTTGCTATCTTGTAATATAAAAAAACGTAGCAACAATGACTTTAATTTGGTAAAGATATGTAAATTGGCTTTAACAAATATAGTAATTTCATAAATATGGTAAGGATAATATGGGTACAATATCCATAATAATAACCGATTGTTAGTAGGCAATAATCTCCTTTAAGGCCTCAGCATTTATCTCTTCATGGTACTCTAAATTATTTTAAGATTTAAATGCCACCAAATCGCCTTAGTCACCTGAGTGCTAAGTGTGAGTTTTTCTTTTCGCATTCGATCGTGAGCGCTTTTCGAGTTTACTAGGAATTTGTATGTGATTTGTACAGCGCCACCTAGTGATAAACTGGTTTCTCACGTTTACCACTAGGTGGCGCTGTACAAATCACATACAAATTCCTAGTAAACTCCAAACGCGCTCACGATCGAATGCGAAAAGAAAAACTCACACTTAGCACTCTGTTCTCGCCCTATAAGTTCACTAGCGGTGGCAATGCCTTTGAATTTTTTTAAACGTGTGGATGACATTAAGACACATGTCATCGATAAAGACCTGACACACACCTATTTGGAAAATTCTTCTTATTTCACTCTTCTTTCTGTACAGCCAGTAAAAATCCGAAATATCACAACTAATCTATTTCTAAAAAAAGCAATTCGTTCATAAACAAAATAGGATATTTCTTACCTCGTAAAAGAACGCAAGTACTGTGAGTCCGTCCAAATGTTTGACTGCTTCTTTCATTGAGCTAAATTCTTCTTTAAAAAACACCATATGCAGCTCCATTGGAAAGCTTAAAAGAGAAAAATGAGTTATTATATTTTCGGAAGGAAGGAAAGGAGGAAATTGCCTATGTATTGCTATTGTATGTGTTGTCCAGGTCGGGCAACTCGAAAATTTATCTTCTCAGTTTTTTTTATATCACAAGATAGCAAACAAGTAGATGGGTCTCCTGATGGAAAGAGTCAACCGTCACCTATAAACACCAAAGACATTAATGGTGCGTTGCTATCTTGTGGCGAGGACTAATGCCACATGCACAAGTTAACCGGTTACCTTACCCTCCAAACCGGAACACAACAGTGACAAGCACTGACGTTATTGCGGCAGGAATAGGTAAGGCGGTGGTACCAGACTCGGGCGAGATAATGTAAAACTCTACCACCTAGTAGTCACGATGGTAGTGATTCGCGTAGCCAATCAGTCGCCTTTTACGACCTGCCTGACAGAACGGCAGTTGGCCTATTCTAAAAAGGAGCCCCAGACCAACACGGGGAGTTTTTGACAAAACAACGTTGCCCGGGATTGGATAAGTGCCACCTTATCACATTATGGGATTAAGTAACATCGGCTAATCGTGGGTGCACTGGTTGTACCTCTGCCTACCTCTTGAAGGATACGGGCATGACGATACTTGTTTTTTTATTATTTTTTAAGAAGGTAAAGATAACCGCCCATAGACAGAAGATTGAAAAAGAAAGATCTATCTACACGTGAAAACCGCATCCTATCTTTACCCTTGATTCATCCTTTATGCAAACAGACACACCAAGGTTTTACAGTTTTATTATACGTATGATAAGTCCGATATAATATCGACTTATTTATAACTAGCTGTTGCCCACGACTTCGTCCGCGCGGACTTCGTTTACTCCGCACTGCTCCTCCCCCGTAGGTGATAGCGTGATAATATGTAGCCTATATGTTGACCCGACCTGTTAGTAATATTCATGCAAAATTTGAAGTAAATCCATGCAGTGCTTTTTGAGTTTACCCCGGACATACATACAGACAAACAGACAAAAATTCTAAAAACTATATTGATGGCTTGGATATCGATTATAGATCACGCCCCAAGTATTCTTTAAAAAAAATATTCAATGTACAGTTTTGACTTTCCTACGATTTTATTATATGTATAGATTTACTCAACGTGTACGTAAAAAATAAAAAACAGTAGCAGTCGTGGGACTGCCGACAGAAGTGAAAACGGAACTATTAAGTTGAGAGTAATTAAAACTATATGCAAAACATAGCTATAGATATACTATTATCATTAGCATGTCGGTGACGCGAACCGAGGATTTTACCCTCTACCAAAACGCTCAACGCGCCTAAAGAAGTTTTCACTTCAATAAGCTACAATTTAAATATATTGCTAGTTAGTATTAATTATATTTTTCCTGTGCTGTTATTCCTCCTAAATAATAAATAAATAAATATGTTGATTGGCTATTAATCACGGCCTCGTCTACAACCTATTCATTGCAATTAGTTAATTTCTTGTAATTATCTTTGTAGGGAAAAATCTGGGAAAATACATTTGTTGAATAGTATATAGTGTTATGTGAATTTCTGAGTTATTAGTTTACTGTTATGAATATTTTGAATTATAATACAGATATCGTATAGCCTCTGTGGTCTATTGGTCCGATGTCGGTGTTGACCACATGAAGTTTCGGGTTCGATTCCTGGGTCGAGCAATTCAAAAATGTGTTTTTGAAGTTTTCTGATAAAAAAAAACTTTGCACGCAGCGGAAAACGAAGACAAACATATTTTGATTGCTCGTTCATATGGTCAACACTTTACGTGTACATAAACACGTTTACATAAACAATTATTATAAAAAATCCAAGATTTTTTTTTACCATTTTGTCGGCGTAACTAAAATGTATATAACTCCAAATTACACATTTCTAGTACTAAAAGGTCTGAGCTAAGCTGCGTGCGGACGGGCGGACTGGCGAATATATATGTAGCTAAGGGTTCCTTGTAAATTTCGGAACCCTAAAAAGGCGTGAAATCTATATTAATATTATTAATGCAAATCTTTGAAGCGCCATCACGCAAAAACGGCTGATTTGCATATAATTTGGCACACATGTAGACGATTATCTGAAATTTCGCCGTGTTGGTCCCGGCCTCCTTTGAAGAATAGGCCAACTGCCGTTCCGCCAGGCAGGTCGTAAAAGGCGACCGATTGGCTATCGAGTCACTACCAACGTGGCTACTAGGTGGTAGAGTTCTGCATTGTCTCGCCCGGGTCTGGTACCACCGCCTTACCTATTCCTGCCGCAATAGCATCAGTGCTTGTCGTTGTCGTGTTCCGGTTTGGAGGGTAAGGTAGCCGGTAAACTTATGCATGTGGCATTAGACCTCGCCACAAGATAGCAACGCACCATTAACATCTTTGGTGTCTATAGGCGATGGTTGACTCTTTCCATATATTTATGAAATATAAAAAAAAAGAAATACCACATAGGACACTTTTTATTCCGGGAAAATTAGTTGTTCCCGTGGGATTTATCACATCTTTTAGTGCAGCGGGTTGCAGGGTACAGCTAGAAATCTGTGTATTAAACACTGTAGGTACATATTTGTAACTTTATGTATTGGAATATGTTTTACATTGTACTCCCTCACGTAAATGTTTAATTCATATCTTCTCAAATTGGTTGCGGTCACGATGCTACTATTGTATGAAAAACCTTCTGTTCATAACGATTTGGCTAATTTGTTGTGATCCGTTGAAAATTGTTTTTGTTGTTACATTTGCGTGTTTCTTAAGCACCTACTCGTTTATTGCACTTAAAACACCAGTAAGTATTACGAGCCATTTCAAATGCCTTAAATTTAAAAGTCACCATAGCCATTTTTATCAATGTTGTGTTGCGTGATATTATTTTTATAAAAAAGTATTTTCACGCCAGTATACCCGAAGAGGTAGGCAGAGGCACAACAAGTGTACCCACGATTAGCCGAGAAGACTTGCTCCCACAATGTGATAGGTGACAAGCCTATTGCCAACCGGGCACTTTCCAATCCCGGGCAAAATTGTTTTTATCAGAAAACTGAAATAACACATTTTTTTAATTGCTCGACCCGGAAATCGAAACCGGGACCTTATGTGGTCAACGCCGACGCCGTATCACTAGACCACAGAGGCTTATTTTTTTAACTTTTAACAAACTACACCCGCACTTAAACTTAACCCACACAGAAAACCTAATGTATAAACCCGGGGAGGCGTTGCAGAACTCTACCATCTAGAAAATAGTCACGATATTAGTGACATGTTTTTTTTATGTTATAAGATAGCAAACAAGCAGATGGGTCTCCTGATGGAAAGTGTCAACTATCGCCTATAGACACCATAGATGTTAATGGTGCGTTGCTATCTTGTGGCGAGGTCTAATGCCACATGCATAAGTTTACCGGTTACCTTACCCTCCAAACTGGAACACGTCAGTGGCAAGCACTGACGCTATTGCGCAGGTATAGGTAAGGCGGTGGTACCAAACCCGGGCGAGACAATGCAGAACTCTATCACCTAGTAGTCCCGATGGTAGTGACACTCATCGCCAATCGGTCGCTTGTCTATACGACCTGTTGGTCTGTTCTTCAAAGGAACCTGGAACCAACACGGGGAAAAGCATGTATATTCTATACTTTACTCGCTTTACTACCTTTACTCGCTTTATATCAGATATTAATCAGTAAGGCGGTCGATCTTTCGAAAAGGGCTCGAATCAACGCGGAGAAATGTTGTAAGGGAATGTCTAAATATCTAAAGTTAAAAATATGGAATCATGAGTTCACAGTTTTGGGCGAATCACTAGTAGTGCTTGTCACCCATTTAGTATTTACCTTCGAGAGTTAAGCTTATCTTCCGAGCCGAGGGTGTCGTTGTCACCCCAGTGGAAATGCATCTGACTAAACACGTAGGTCCCATCCAGTGGTCCGCCGCTAATTCTCGGATGAGGCTCATTTTCTACTTCTATTAAAACTGGAAACAATATTAATTATACACTTTAATAGTAGTTCTCTTTTGGACACCCGTTGTTCGAATGGTTATGGGGTCGGGTCAAAGGTTGATGAATTATTTGGAAAGTGGAAAGAGAAACCATCGCCTATAGACATCAAAGATGGTAAGGGTGGTAAAGGTGCGTTTCAATTCATGTGGCGGGATGGCAATGGCACATGTTTAGGTCTACCGGCTACCTTACCCTCCAACATGGAAAATATCAATGACAAGCATTGACGCTATTGCAGCAGGAATAGATAAGGCGGTGGTACCAAATACCCAGGCGAGACGTTGTGAAACTTTTCCACCTAGTAATTACGATGGTAGTGACACGTATAGCCAATCGGTCGCCTTTTAGGATCTGCTTGTCGGAACGGCAGTTGGTCTATTCTTCAAAGGAGCCCGGACCAACACGGGGGAAGATTTATCAGTATTTCTAGATTTTAGTTTTTATCCTACTTCTAAAATGTGACAGAGGCTATGTTTGTACCTACTTTGCGCTAAAATAGATAAATGGATTTTTATTTTTATTCTTTTATATCATAAGATAGCAAACAAGCTGATGGGTCCCCTGATGGAAAGAGTCACCCATCGCCTATAGACACCAAAGGTGTTAATGGTGCGTTTCTATCTTGTGGCGAGGTCTAATGCCACATGCATAAGTTTACCGGCTATCTTACCCTCCAAACCGGAACACGACAGTGGCAAGCACTGACGTTATTGTGGCAGGAATAGGTAAGGCGGTGGTACCTGACCCGGGCGAGACAATGCAGAAATCTACCACCTAGTAGTCACAATGTTAGTGACTCTCATAGCCAATCGGTCGCCTCTTACGACCTGCCTGGCAGAACGGCAGTTGATCTATTCTTCAAAGGAGCATGGAACCGGGGGGATTTGAATGAAAATTGATAGTTATACCTAAAATTAAAGTTGCTTTTAATCCCGAAAAAATAATTGTTTCCGTGATATTCACAACATAAAATGTATAGCTGTTAATTTATTTAATTAAAATTTGGGTCACCTACATGGGCGCCGGCAACAGGGTGCAAGGGGATGCGCTTGGCAGGCAGGAAACAAAATACGTATAAAATAATAACAATATATGTATTATTCTTTATTTTTTAGCAAATGGTAAGATGTTTAGATGCTATGCACCCCCTGAAAGTAATCCTGGCGACGCTCATGGTCACCTATAAACATGTAGCCTATAAATAACGAATAGGAACACGAAATTCTCAAAAGGTATTAGCAGGCTGTACAGTATACGAGACTCGCAGGATCGAAATGTAAATGGAAGGCTGTGGCCAGAAATGATCAGAGTGCTAAGTGTGAGTTTTTCTTTTCGCATTCGATCGTGAGCGCGTTTCGAGTTTACTAGGAATTTGTATGTGATTTGTACAGCGCCACCTAGTGGTAAACTGGTTTCTCACGTTTACCATTAGGTGGCGCTGTACAAATCACATACAAATTCCTAGTAAACTCCAAACGCGCTCACGATCGAATGCGGAAAGAAAAACTCACACTTATGACTCAGTTCATTACTACTAACGTGCTGAGAAACTGGACCTTATTTTTTTCTGAGGTAATAACGATCCAAGTAAAAGAAAAGCTCCAAGAAGTTCAGGGGTTATAGGAACACAAATACTGTAAAAAAAAGAATATTATCTATCGAAATAAATTTACAGTTATCTACCAGGAGCCCCTGGAAGGCAAGCGAAAATTTAACTACATTATCTTGTCATATAGAATCTACTCGATTCTCGAGTTTATAGCAACCACAAACACTGGAATGACGAATTAATGATGAGTGAAATTATGTAAACAGATGAATCAAGATTTCCGGCGACATGCGGCAGAGAAGTATGCTCAGTGCGACCCTATTAAAAAGCAAAATATTGTAGAAAGATCAGGGTACGTGCCCACGTTAACTGAGGTTTTGGAAAAAAAATTGTACCATTTATACATTGTAAGAGCTTCGTTTCTATGCATAATAATTGATAATGTAAGCTCCCAAACAGCGGCCGTAAATGTCGTGCGGCCTTCGAAACGTTGAAATCAATGCTAGGTTGTAGCTAGCGCGCTTGCCTGACTTAAACCCCATAGCATATTCTATAAGATAACCTTGTAAGCCAAATTAAGAAAATAAACCCTATTCTCACTAATGCACTTATTATAGAAATAATGGAACGCAATTACTCAAGATTTTATATATAAATTGATTAGAGGTATACAGAGCAACAGGGGTAAACACTATGTAGATCTCTCGTAGAGAGTATTATATTCTTTGATGTAGATAGTGTTTTAGCTTTTCTACGCATTTGTGAAAATCTAATAAATTGTTACGCACATAAAACACCTTCTGTACGATTGATTCTCTTTTTTGTAATTTGGTTGATTTATTTAATTTTTAGTTTATTCATTTTAGTTGATTTTATAGGGGAGAGTCGGCTATATTGTACTGCCATTTAAATCGTACCACCTTAAAATTTTCTACTAAACAATAATATTCTTTTACATCGGCTATACTAATAGATGTCTCAGTGGCGCCACTAACCACCAATAATTTTCAAATATGGCCTTTACACAACATCGCTGCAGTATATAGAAAATCAAAATTTATCTGTTTTCAGTCTAAATTTGAGTATTGTTTCTTAAGGGTGTTACCAATCGACAAGGTAAGTTGAACGATACGTTTTTTTTACATTTGAATTGTCATTTGGTGAAGTTTTGTTTGGGCAAAGTGCTTACAAGAAAAATGTGAGGTCATTTATAATAATTTATTTTTTCACTCTTAAGTCAAACTTCATTAAATTGTACCGGGTAATTGTTACTAAATTGTACCGGTACAATTTAGCGACCAGTTTTATTTTGTTAATTTTTAGTTTTTTTTTTCTTATACTAATTGTGATTTCATCTTTCAGAAAGTGATTTTTGCGTGACCTGGTTTTAATTTTATAAGATAAATATAAATGGAAAAAATAGTTGAAATATAAAAGTAAAAAGAAAACATCTGTTTAAAAGGCACTAGAAATAACGTCAAGTCCTTACAAATATAAATTAGAAGAGCAAGTTACTTTGTTTTACAAAAGAAAATATTAAAAATACAGAAAGTAGAGAAAAGAAAAACAAGATACCTACATTAAAAATAATGCTGTGGAAAACGGAAAATATTTGTTGAAGGAAATAAAAGGTGACGAAATCAAAAACATATTTTAAAAAGAGAAAATTCTGCTCTTCTTCTTGCAGAAGTAGCTATGATGAAGATATTGTTATAGAATTAGATGATGGCTCAAATGATGACATCGAAGACGTAGCTTTGTTTAGGAATAAAAAAACTTTTAATTTATTATTTTGACTGTTTATTTTTGAATTCAGATACCTATTTAAAATTTAATTTTGCTATGGTTAGTTTTTAAACAACTTTGATAGGAATTAGGTATACTGTACTTTGATTTGTTATTTTGATTGTTTATTTTAAAATTTAGATAAGTAGTTTTTTTATATCATAAGATAACAGACAGATGGAACTCCTGATAGAAAGAGTCAACCATCGCTTATAGACACCAAATATGTTAATGGTGTGTTGCTATCTGGCTGGCGAGGTCTAATGCCACATGCATAAGTTTACCGGCTACCTTACCCTCCAAACCGAAACAAGTAATGACAAGCACTGACGCTATTGCGGCATAAATAGGTGAGGCGGTGGTACCAGATCCGGGCGAGACAATGCAGAATTTAAAAGATTATTGGAGTTAGTTTTCATTTTAGTATTTTATAACTAAAATGAAAACTAAAAAGATATTATGGTACATAAATATATTAAAAAACTTTATTTGACCAATATTGTTTCATTTATTTGAAAAAAATATTTGTTCGTTAAAATGGTAGGCAGCAATAGTAGCAATGGTACAATTTAAAGGCCAGCGGTACAATTAAAATACCAGGGGTACAATTTAATAAACTCGTCGTTCAATTTGTACCTGTAGAAGATGTTCGCAAAAAATGGATTTTCAGATATAAGTTATAATGATATCTAGAAAGATTTATGGTATGTTACACTCAGATAACTAGAGTATTAATTACTAACTATAATCTTTTTCTAAGTATCTTTATGACGCAGTTAAGAGAGGATTTCTAAAACCTGGTACAATATAGTCGACTCTCCCCTATATCATATTTTGTCCCTTTGTTTTTCGAAGTTTTCTATTTTAAATAAACACTGAAACCCAGAAATACGAACATTTAAGCTCCGCATATAAATGCTTGTCCCTTTCGGGAATCGAACTCGACCCCATTGATTTCGTAGTCAGGGTCGACCACTCGACTCGGCTAAAGGAGCTGACATTCTACCACTAATATAATTTATATGACACATTTATATTATTTAAATAGTATTAATACTCAATACTCAATACTCAATAATTTATTGCTTAATATGTTACAATTATTACATTAATTGGTGTTATTATATTATATTAAATGTGGTGAACATATACACCCTAATAGGGTATTGCAATGTAGGACTGGACCGATCCATTTTATGATACAATTATACGGTTGTCGTTAAAGAAATCGTTTATGGTGTAGTAACATTTTTCTACCAATAGACTTTTTACAAGTTTTATAAATATACGATCATTTTCTTCAGATTTAATTTTATCAGGTAGTTTATTATATATTTTTATACACATTATATTCGGTCCGGAACTATGCATTTTTAGTTTTGATATTGGCAATTCTAGATTATATTTGGATCTACTTGCGAAGTATCGTGGCATATCGGTTTTATTTTTTAAAAAATGGGGATATTTTCTTACAAATTTCATTGCTTCCAATATGTATATTGATGTCAAAGTTAATATTTTGAGGCTTTTAAAGTATGGTTTGCAACTTTCGGTTTCTTTAATGTTTTTGAGGATGCGTATACATTTTTTTTGGGAAATAAATAGCTCTTGTATGTTTGAACTATTACCCCATAGCAAAATGCCATATGTAAGCCACGAATTTGCGTATGCGTGATATGCTACCAAAGCAGTATTAAGGTCTGTTGCTTTACGTAGTTCTCTCAAAGCGTATGTAAAGCTCGACATTTTTGTTTTTATTTTACTTATATTACAGCTTTTGTTTTGTACATTTTTGTTACACGTTGAAATTTTAAAAGGGTAAATGTATCGGTTATGGCCACTGTACCATTTGTGGCCATTTAATATCCTTACATATTTGATTCATATAAATACAAATGTTTGAACATTTAATAATATTATTGTTTAACATAATTTAATAATATTATTTTTTGCATATTGATTCAAATTTTAAGCGGCTAAAAAGGGTACTAAGATGGCCAAAACCGGCACTTCTATCTAACTGAAATTAGTAATAGTATCGCAAAAGCATGCAATGGATGCCAGATATATTCAAACAATTATAGTTTAATTACATTTAATACCTAATTTCATGAAGCCAACTCCCATTAGGTATTGATATATTTAATGGCGTGATTTGGCTGAGTATTTCAGCTTGTGGCGCCCAACATTGTATTATTTGTACTACCTAGTGTGACTTGCCAAGACCGTAGTTTATGATTACACCGCATTATAATTAGTAACGGAAATATTTATTACGTACTTTGATCTATATTAAATATAAGAAACATGTAATTATTAAGTTTCTATTAAGCTTTGATGTCAATTTTGAATCGACTTACAGTTACTTGTACCAAGCAAGTAAACGTAAATAGCAAATTGCGGTATAGCGCAAAATGTAAATTTCGAAATAAAATGTTACAAATACTTCGTTACGTACGCTTTTACGCCTCGTACGCCTTCGTTCAAAAGCTATGTTAATAGAATTTGAAAAATATTTTTTAATATTTTTTACTACATGATTAAACACATCTTCCAATAAAAAAAAATAAGCAATTATTCGTAATAATAAAAATATTATTTACAACGTTATGATATACTGCAGCGGACATAGAGCTCTTATTACTACTATTTCAGTTACACTTAATTGTTTATAATACTACATAATACAATGGTTTGGCTCCTTAATATTTTTTTTGGTTTAAATACAAGAGTTAGCAATGTTGAAATAAAACAGAATTTTAGAAGAGCTGATTCTTTAATATTTGCAATAGGGAGCATTCTTTAATATTTGTAATAGGGAGACTGGAAAAATTTAAATTAATGTTGAAGTCATTTATTTATAATTAAAGTAACATTAAAATTACAGCCATTCTAAAATAGTAAATTTTAAAATTTATTTATTTTCAGTAACATCTGGCACATTTGCCATTAAAAAATGTCTGACAATAAGAAATTAATGTTCCTAATAGTGTACAAATGTAAATGGTAAAGAAAAAATATTTCTAAAATGATTTGAAATTCAAAATTTTTACCATACAAGGTGTGCTGTGCAGCAATGAACGCAACGTTTACCGGCAACGTTTAGGTGGTAGAGTTCTGCATTGTCCCGCCCGGGTCTGGTACCACCTGTCTATAGGCGATGGTTAACTCTTTCCATCAGGATACAAATCTGCTTCTTTGCTATCTCATTATATTTAAAAAAAAGACAACCTGCACTGCAGGCGCGTTGCAAATGGCATATTAAAGAATCAGCTCTTCTAACATTTTTTTTCAATGTTGCTAGCTCTCGTACTACTATTGTAATACTTTATTTGACTATTTAAGCAAAAAATGAACGGATTGAAAGATCGCAATAAGATAAAGAGTAATATAGATATACTAGCTGTTGCCTGCGACTTAGTCCGCGCGGACTTCGTTTACTCCGCACAGCTCCTCCCCCGTAGGTGCTAGCGTGATAATATGTAGCCTATATGTTGACCCGACCTGTTAGTAATATTCATGCAAAATTTGAAGTAAATCCATGCAGTACTTTTTGAGTTTCCCCGGACATACATGACTTTCCTACGATTTTATTATATGTATATAGATTTCTCTGTACCTACCTGTTATATGTATAACTAATGTTAGTTTAATATTAAGATTATTATTTTACTAACAAAAATTATAGTATTTTAGGCAAAGTGAAATTACAAAACAACACTACAATAATTTTCTTAAGTATCTATTTTATTTCTAAAATCTTATAAGCTGGAATCGATACAAAAAATTATAGATCGTTGTATAAGCTCGATTTCTTAAAAACTGAAACAGATCGAGTATTTATTAGTGTATTTTGATTGTTTATTACCTATATATAGCTCTTACCTGTATGGCCATTGTTTGTGACATGAACGTCGTCTATAGGATCGTGGAAACCAGTGAACTCTATATCTGGAAGCGCAACCTGTTTCACTCTTAGAATGTTGATATTGATAGGACTTTGGTGCTTCCCTCTGCATTCCCTGTATCTCTCACCCCAGTAACTAGGCCCTGTAAAAATAAATTTTCCTATAATTCAAATGAATTCAATTTATCCAAATCATTGGTATTGCTCAAATGTTTTGTTGGCTAACGCAAAATACCAGAACTGTAATAGATATTACAGGAGTAGGATTCCTAAAATAAGGAATGTGAAACAAATATTCTTCACTGTACACACGTATATTATGTATTAAATGACAGACTAAATTGACAATGTTTAAAATTATTTATATATATAACAGAAGAACATATAATTATTAATTACTTGCAGATATGATAATATAATTAAAAATCAGCGTAAACTAAACCCGTGAAGAACCAAAGGCATTATAGAACCATTCAAACTAATGTTCATCGTGTCTGACAAAATTAATTTAACTGGAAATCGTTCTATGGTCGAAATTAGATCATAGAACGATAGGGTCTCGAGTATTTGCGGGCCGAAACAGTGGGCCACGGTAATGTGAATGGAGTAAAACAGTAAGCAATATTATAAACGCTATTAAATTTCCAGTGGATCTAAGGCACCACATGCAGTTAGATTTTTATGTGCATGTGCACCTCGTGTATTCAGTACGTTAAATGTATATGAAACTAGCGGCCCGTCCCGGCTTCGCACGGGAAAAAAATATTTAAAATCGATCCAGTAGTTTTGATTTATTCATTACTGCCCGTGGCCCGCACGCGTTAAATTTGGAGTAAAACAATTCCCATGAAGATTTCCTGCTATCTTTGGAATATCTAAATTCATATAGGTACTACATTTTTACTTTTTACATTACCTACCTACATTTTTACCTATTTCTCTTATTTTTACAATTAATATATTACAGAATGTTTTTATATACAACGTTCTCAGCTTTCTTGTCATTAGACAATACGAACACGTTTTCTTTAGAAAAGAAAAGAGCGATATATAGTTGGCCATGTGAAAAATAGTCCACGCTCAAATCTAAGCCTGCAACATTGAAGGTTTGACCCTGCGATTTATTAAGGCGAGGCATCGGAGCAAACGGGAAAAAATGTGTAAATGGTTGACCCTACGGGCCATCCCTGAAACTTCTCACTGAATTAAGGTATTTTAAGCTCAAAAGAGTAAAAAATATAAGCATAGATTTTTCAGTTCAAACTCCTATTTTGTTAAAAATGGCAGTATTATTAATTTTTGAAAAGCTGTAAGGTATATTTGAAAACAATGATGGCATTCAATTTTTGAGATCTACAATATTGTTTTAGCTAAATAATCGATAGATTGAAAAATTTCGATGCTATGTCAAAAAACATTTTATTTTTAATTTTCTTCATTAATAAATCCCAAAAAAATTGACCGATTTTGATTAAATTAACGGTATTTGACGCAGTTTTTAAAGAACAAAAGCTGATATTATTTAGTCCTAAAATATCGTAGAACACCAAAAAATGATCGGTTGAAAAATTTCGAAGCTACGTCGAAAAAACACTTTTTTCAAAAATTTTGGTCAACGATTACTCTCAAACGGATAAACCGATTTTGATGCAATTTATTTATTAGACGTAGTTGAGAAATAGAGCTGATTAGTTTTTGTACTTAATCGGTACATAAATCTGAAAGTTATATTTAAAAAAATACTGTATCGTAAACATTTTTTTGGTGTTTTTTTAAATTTCTCAAAATCTTCTGGACCGAATCGGTTCAATTTTTCAGGCTGAGCAAGCTGAGGCAAGCTGAGCGGAATCCAATCGAATGCCATCAACCTCAACCGCGTTGCGATCGGTCTAGCCGTTAAAAAGTTATGAGATGTTTACATACACACATACACACACACACATACCTACACCCACACCCACACACACACACACACACACACACACACATACATACATACAGACGTACTGACGTCATCTAGAAGACAGTCGGAAAAGATTCCTAGGACCTCAAAACATGAACATCTGGTGAATACTCGATTTTCGAAAATCGGGCGGGGTAACATCAGTAACTTTCTTATCTACATAGGTAGTGGGAAGTTAAAAACTGGTTTGCTAAATCACGTTTTTTGTATCAATTGTTAAATAACAATTTTACAAAAATTATACGATATACCTGAAGATATTATCTAAGGAATGTGCTAACTTATTACATGATAGAATGTACTTGATCATATAAAATTCCGAAAACAGGCTAAAAAATCTCTAAAACAAATAATTTGTTAATACTATTTATTTTTAATCTTCGACATGATTTTAACATGGTGACATTTAGTTTAAAAAAAAGAATGTACTAAATTTTGATTTTCAGCTGCAGTCCTATATTTATTTATCCGAAAATTAACACGTTTCCCAGCGGTTTAACAGAACATACCGCGCGCGCGCCGCCACAGCCGCTATGCCCCTGCATTTTAAATCTGTAATATCTTCGAAAATATTCATTTAAATTACATGCTGTAAACGGCCATATTGATCTATATTAAATCAACAATATATTTAAGTTATTTAATTGGATAAGGATTAGAACTGTATTGCTTAAAATTGCTTCGAAAAAAAGCCATTATTTCTCGTAAAAAGTAAATGACAAAAACATGCTATTGTGGGTTATCCATAAGAGATAGACTAACATCGCGGAGTTTTCTGTAGACATTTTCAATGTGTACAAACACTTAGTACATTATTTTGATAAATCTCGTAGGGTTTAGCCTCCGTTTGCAATGTAAGCGGAAAAAAATATAATTATTTACGACATGACGTCAGAAAACTCAAAAATTGCAGTATTTCTCTACAATATATTGAATGTTATTATACATATAAACCTTCCTCTTATTCACTCTATCTATTTAAAAAAACCGCATCATAATCCGTTGCGTAGTTTTAAAGATTTAAGCATACATAGGGACATAAGAACATAGAGACAGACAGAGAAAGCGACTTTGTTTTATACTATGTAGTGATAATTCATACGAAATCTAAACCTTAGGGCAACTCTTAATTAGACGTAAAAATACTAACCTATATCTCCGTCATAACCGAAATCTTCACCAAGTACTAAGTCAGTTCCTGAAACAAAAAGAATATATATTTCAAATTAATTTCGTTCTAATACGTAGCTCAGACGGATTATTGTAAAATGTGAATACGCCACCTAAACAAAACACGTGTACCTAAACTCGCTACGATCCAAATTTAATGTAGTAAATTCACCACTCGCTACACTGACTTTTTCCTGCTTTTATAGATTGAGAAAAAACTGCGCCGTCTTTGATCGGGACCCCTGTGAAGAATAGATCATCTGACATTCTGTCAAGCAACTCGTAATAAGTGAAGGATTCGCTATACGAGTCACTACTGTAACAGACTTCATCTATCCCTTAAGAGGTTTAGTGTAATAAAAGAAAATAATAAGAATCTATACTATTTTTTTTTTTGTTAAAAATATGTTTGAATTATGTTTAATAAATAATATCAATGGAATTAAAGACGAAAATAAATAAAGAAAACTAATTCTCAATAATATATAAGACCTAAGATATAAACATATAAAACCTCAAAAGAGAATGACAGGAAAGAAAATTTGAGGAGAGAAAAAAAAATGACAGGATGGGAAAAAGGAAAAATGAAAAAGAAAACGGGGATTTATTTTAAAAGTTCTGGACGTTATAAAAGAGATTCTTCGTTTGAGACAATAATATAGATATATCAGGGATATTCCGGAGTGTAGGAAATATTGTTAATGTGAGAAATATAATTTGTAAAAAAAAGATTGATCAAAACCGTGAGTATGTAGAATAGAGATTTATTCAGGGATTACGTATGTATTTATGCAACTTCGTATTTGATATAGTAGTCGTTGGGTTTATTTAAATCTAGCAGTATTGGTAGAATGTAGTTTTATTAGAAGGTAAATCTTTTGAATGCTGTCTATACAACTTTAATAAACATATTACCGATAAATATGTGATTAGGTTTACAAGAATGAAATTGTGCAAAATGTTGTGTAAAGGTGGATCGATCCTTGACTGAGTGAAGAATGTTTGTTGTATGAAGAAAGGAAATTATTTATTTTAAGGAATAGCTGTTGAAAAGATGTTTAATAACATGGGAGAAACGTGGACTTGTTTACTTTATAGAAATTGTGTGATATTATTATTAGGGAAGTCTATTTTGATTTTAGGAAAATAAAACCTTAATTTATGTTGTTCTTTTCTTTCCATAAAAATGTGAGCAATGGTTGTGGAGCTATTGCTGCCTCACAGTCTCGCAGCAGGGTTGCTCATCAGGACGCAGGATAAATCGAAATTCTAAACAACACAGGTGATGTAGTTTTCCAATTTAAATTAAATTAGTGTGTGTGATAAATAACTCATTTTGATTTTATTTCAGCAGAGTCGTACAAGTGACTAAGATTATTATGTTTGTATAACTATACTAGACTAAGTAATGGCTTTACCTTATCAAATTTCAGTGCTTGACGGATAACAGTTTATTAATTAATTAGGAAATGGATTTATGGACTTAATTATATGTATATAGATTTTCATCATCGGTATTTAAAGGAAACCCATTGCCTTTAGACACTATTGTTATTATACCTATACCTCGCAAGTGACTAAGATTGCTATGTTTGTTAATTTTCATATAAGTAAAGAAAAGGCTTTGTATTATCAAATTTCCGGACATGTTGGCAAGACAGTTTATTATTTAATTAGGAAATAGAAATAAATGACTTAATTACTTTATATTATACCTTTATCGTCGGCATTTTGAGGAATCCTGTTGTCTCTAGACACTTATTATTGCATCTATACCTTACAATTGGCTAATATTGCTATGTTTATTTTTCACAGGAATAAGTAATGGCTTTGCATTATCAAATGCCAAAAGCATGTTGGCTAAATAGCTTATTAACTAACAAGGAATAGATTTATGTGCTTTAATTGTTTATACTATACTTTTACCATATGCATTTGAACTATCATTATTGCATCTTTACCTTACAAATGGCCGATATTGCTATGTTTGTTTATTCTTCATAGGAGTAAGAAATGGCTTTGCATTACTAAATTCAAAAGCATGTTGGCTAAATAGCTTATTAATTAGGAATAGATTTAAGTGCTTTAACTACTTTATACTATACTTTCATCATCGTCATTTGGAGGAATTCCATTGTTATTAGTTACTAATACTACTGCACCTGAATTAATATTATCAACTAGTTTCAACGTACAATTCGCAACATTATAGAAGCGAATCCCGCTGGATCACTAGATTTTCCCGGGATAATAAATAGCCTATGTGCTAATCCAAGTCATCAACTATCTGTGTGTAAAATTTCATTCAAATCCGCTTCGTAGTTTTGCGTGCGTTTTTATCTTTTAAAATCTATTAACTGGTGATAGTCACCACATATCTTTATAGATGAGAACCGGCTAAGGAAGTTCTTAGAATAATTTCCATAGTACAGTTGATCCTGCTTGTTATTTAAACTTTAGGGATCGAGAGCTGATTCCTTTGGAGTCTTCGAGGCCGCGTGGGGGCGACTTCTTAGCTGTCGTCGGAGCTGAATGCAGAGTTACTGTAGGTTTGTTGTAGAGTTGGAGGTATGGCTAATACGATTTTATTTCTGCATTGTTATAATTTTGGGCAGTTATAATTTTTTTATGAGGGAACAATTAGGTGATAGGATAGGGCGTGTAGATATTAGGTGGAAGAACTGATATTTTAATATATTGAGGAATTTAAGGAATACTTTGTTTATTATTGACTTTCAATTAAAACTAGGTAATTCAAGCTTAGGAAATATTTATTATAGAAACTTTCTCTAGTTTAAATGGTTACTTGAATTAATGCTTCAAATTGGAAATATTGTTAGGAGGAAATAGGATCTTTTAGGAGTTGAAAGCAGGTCTGTTATTGTAGGAATAATATATTATAACCAATAAGCGGGGGCATAAACCTACACAAAATTCACACGAAACCCTACCTTAATATGAATTATTAAAATTATGAAATGTTAATTCGAATTATTATACCCTATTATAAAACTAAATATTAACTAATACGTAAATTAATTGCATAGGCCAGTCTCTTAAAATCAAATCTTCATAAAACATTATTTTATTTACAATCAAATTTAAAACCGAGTACAAATATTAAACGAGATAATCACAAACTAATACAAATTACTCTCTTCGTATTTAACACAGGAATAATTAATATAAACTGAATTGTTGAATTAAATTTGGAGCGAAAATCTTAAATGACTTTAATAAAGCTTCAGGGAGTTAGAGTACAAGAGAGGAATGAATGAACTTTAGTCCAAACGTATTATGTTTATTTAACCATATTTTGTATAAATTATTTACTTAATTTAATTAATTATTTATTTATTTTATTCTTATTTTATATTATTTATATAGGGATTTAGGAGGATAGGAATTATAATATTAAACTTCTTTATCAAATTATTTCTTTTGGTTAATTGAAATATTATTGTTTATAGTGACAGTGCATAACAGATCTTTTAGTAAGATAGGAAGTTTACTAAATAAATCTGAAATTAAGGTTAATTACTAATTTTGGATTAGATATTTTTACCTTTTACCTTGGTAAATAGATCATGTCATCTTCATCTCACGGGAATATCGACTTTACGAAGGCAACAAGTTGTGCTGGGTGTATCTATATAAGGACATACATGGAATGTTGTCATTATGGTCATCTTCTCTTTACCAGTGCAGACACACGGTTCATATGCCCCTCTGTCGCAAGCATGGTATTTGGGGCGATAACCCAGATAAACACCCAACTATACCGCCAAGCAAAGTTGATCCATTTTCATATCTAATCATCTCAGACATGAACTATTTTACAGAACTAGAGTTATTTGTCTAAATTGTTTATCTGTATATATTCATATATTAACCTGGATTCCATGATTGAATCTATACATCATAAGGATTGTACAAATGAACTTTACTTATGATTATTCGGGTGGATAGATGTTTCATAATACTGTTCACTTAAAGCAACAATAGATCTAATAAGCGTTGATTTCTAAAAATTCAGACCTTATTAAATTCTGAAATTTGATTAAAGAGAAATTGAAATAAGGGTAATAGAACTCTAATAATCTGGAGAAGACATAAATAACTTAGTTTCATTAGAAAACGAGTATAAGACGAATTGTTTGGATTCTAAGATGTATTGAGTATTCAATCACAATATTAAAGAGTTCAAAGATCTTACTAAATTTCATCTATAACTTCAAATTCAATTAATAAGTAATATTTCATTGCTTGTGATGACTATAAATTATTAGGGTTATAGGAGGAAATTTGACTATAATAACTTTAGAACAAAGGTTAATTTCTAGTTCAGTAATAATTTATTTTAATTATTTGGCTTTTTGATTGGACCATACCTTCGTCACAAGATAGTGTCGGCTTTGCGAAGGCATCAGAGTTGTATGCATGTCGCATGCATTGTGTATATCTATATAAAGGCACATATGTAATGTTGTCGTTATGGTTATCTCCTCGTTACCAGTACGTGGTCCTCGGATAAGCCCCACCGCAAACTGTGTATTCAGAGGGTTAACCCAGATAAACACCAACTATCTATCGCCTAGCAAAGTTGAACTATTTACATAATTAATCAAATCGTCAACCAGGTATGAGCTACATCACAGAGCTGGATATATTAAATTGCTTGTTTTAATGTATTTTTATACACTAACCTGAGTTCATTTGACTTTCGTCATAAGGATTATCTTAATTGATTTTACTTATGAAATTTTTATGATTTGGATTATTTGAAGTTCATTGCGAGCAATGATTACTTTTATATATGTTTATTTATCGCGTACCGACTATTAATGTTTCGGTATTGTGATTGAAGACAACATATTATCTGTCTTAGTTTTGTCAAGTAATTGTTAAAACAAACTTGCACAAACTTTAATTGTAAACTTGAGAATTATATTTATTATTTGGCTTTTGACTGTGCTCAATACAAATGATGCACCTTGGTCATGCCAACATTTATTATTACTGGCTGTTACTAAAATAACAACAGTATATACTTTATCAACATTTATGTACTCCAAGTCAATGCTATCGCAAACTTGAGTACTTTATATATTATTTTAATTATTTTACTTTGATCAAGTCAATGCTTAATCGTATACTTGAGAATTATGTTTATTGTTTGGCCTTTTGACTGTGCTCAATACAAATGATGCACCTTTGTCATGCCAATATTTATTTATTATTTTGTTACTGTTTGTTACTAAAATAACAACAGTATATATTTTTATCAACATTTATTTACTTCAAGTCAATGCTTAATTGTATACTTGAGAAACATATTTATTGTTTGGCCTTTTGACTGTGCTCAATACAAATGATGCACCTTTGTCATGCCAATATTTATTTATTATTTTGTTACTGTTTGTTACTAAAATAACAACAGTATATATTTTTATCAACATTTATTTACTTCAAGTCAATGCTTAATTGTATACTTGAGAAACATATTTATTATTTGGCCTTTTGACTGTGCTCAATACAAATGATGCACCTTTGTCATGCCAATATTACTTTTTATTTTGTTACTGTTTGTTACTAAAGTAGCAACGGTATATATTTTTATCAACATTACTTACTTCAAGTCCATGCTTAACTGTATACTTGAGAAACATATTTATTATTTGGCCTTTTGACTGTGTTCAATACAAATGATGCACCTTTGTCATGCCAATATTTATTTATTATTTTGTTACTGTTTGTTACTAAAATAACAATAGTATATATTTTTATCAACATTTACTTACTTCGAGTCCATGCTTAACTGTATACTTGAGAAACATATTTATTATTTGGCCTTTTGGCTGTGCTCAATATTAATGACGCACCTTGGTCATGCCTATACTCATCAACTTCCAAACAATGTATTCACATGTTTGGACATTAAACTATATGGCTATCACTTTGTGACCCCACAATAGTAAAGCCTATCTGCCAATAACTTGGTTCTTCATAATATATTGATTTTCTCTTTGAGATTAAGGACTTTAGTTCCTTTTAGTTTCAATATACTTCTGGGGGATATGGTAGGAAGGCCTTCAGCCGGCATGGTATCCACACATGTGAGGCGAGGCGGCGCCTCTTACATATCCCACAATAATAAAATTGCGGCACTAAAGTGCTTTACAACTCCCAACCTAAATATTACAATAATTTTATCCATATATTCCATACTACCGTACTTCTTTCCTTTAGATGAAGTCAATGTAACTATTAATATCATCATAGTGCTCTCTTAAGCTATAGATTTATTATGTATTTTATGTATATATTTAATATACTACTCCCTTCCTTTAAGTCAAATATCTTTATTATGTATTTATGTATTTATGTAATGTATTACTCCTTTTCTTAATTCAAATATCTTTATTATATTTATGTAATATATTACTTCCTTTCTTAAGCCAAATATCTTCAATATACTAAATTTTAGTCCTTTAAATCAATTTATAGTATACATTTCCTAATAAAGTATGATTGTTTATAAGAGATGAAATGTACCTTTGAAAAGAATGAATGGGTAAACTATATAACACAAAATGAGTCCTCAAGTTAACACTAAATGAATCATTTGGCCAGATAATATGATTATAACTCTGTTGACTCCTTTATAAACGAAATATAACAGACAATTTTGTTATATTTAAAATGTGAGTTTAGAGGGTCTTCGGGAGAGTTTGTTACAATTTGGTGCCGCGACGCAGGACACAGTTAATCAGATTACAAGAAAAGTATTTCTGAAATTAAAAATTATCTGTGACTTATATGACAAAACATAGGTTTTGTCACAATTTGGAGCCGTGACGTGTGACAAAGGTCTTCAAACATTTCATCTCGGTAAACATTTAAGCTAGACAAAAATATTTTTGAACAGAGACCTTAAATTTATGAACAACTTGGTATTGGTTGCTAGTGTGAAAGGGTAGAATGATTGAGTTCATGATAGAAAATATTAGGTTGTAGTAATATTAAAACAAATTCTAAATAGATATTTTGATTCATGGTAAAACATGACAAAAGATAAATATTTACTAAAATGAGTTAATCGAGAGCGATCTTAAAGTACTATAAACATAAATTTAATCTAGACATAAAATCAAAATCAACTAGTAATTACTCGTATCTTCATCCAAATGACTAAAAATCATTACTTCCTTTTTCTCCGTCGGGTAAGTAGCCTATATCAAATTTTGTTGACTCTTTTATGGATAGAGTAGCTTCTAATGGTTAAAGTGTTTTAGTTCAGTCCAGTGGTTAGGAGTCTATTCATTACAAAAATATAATAAAAAGAAACATAAAATAATAATAAAAATTTCGAATAGTATTACATATTCTCAATAAAAAGGATAATTAAACTTTAGCGTAATATTTATAAAAATTATAAATAAACTACAATGATTA
Organism: Apodemia mormo; assembly: GCA_036924255.1. Taxonomy (NCBI): domain Eukaryota; kingdom Metazoa; phylum Arthropoda; class Insecta; order Lepidoptera; family Riodinidae; genus Apodemia; species Apodemia mormo. Next base: position 16,543,960 of record JAUPFN010000009.1, on the reverse strand, counting down.
TACATAGATTAAGACCCTTAAAATACTCTATCGAATTAAATTTAAGAATTACTAAGTTTTAGTTCTAGCAATCTTGAATTTTTATTCAATCTAATTTGTTATACACGAATAATTAGTAGTAACTTATTTAATAACTAGCTGTTGCCAGCGACTTCCTCCGCGGGGACTTCGTTTACTCCGCACAGCACCCAACCGCTAGGTGATAGCGTGATAATATATAGCCTGTGTGTTGACCCGACCTGTTAGTAATATTCATGCAAAATTTGAAGTAATCCATGCAGTACTTTTTGAGTTTACTCCGGACATACATACAGACAAACAGACAAACAGAAAATCAGACAAACAGACAAAAATTCTAAAAATTATATTTTTAGCTTTGATATCGATTGTAGATCACGCCCAAGTATTCTTTTAAAAAAATATTCAATGTACAGTTTTACTTTCCTACGATCTTATTATATGTATAGATTTAGTTTGCGTGATCCAAAATCAATACCTCTTTTATTTAGTTGAGTAAAGGAAACCTACAATAGTGTTATAACGAAATTAAACGATAAGTAATTCACAGCAGTTTATTGCACATTGATTCAAGTGTTGTACTTACATAGTTATAAGAGTTCACCTACAAGTATATTAACATGTAGCTAAGGTAAGGTATATAGTTTTCATATAAACTTTGTCTCTTATTTGGTTTTATCTAAAGAGTTTATCCCTTATAGGAAAGATAAACAGATATTCATATATATACCCAGGCCAAATTTCATCAAGATCGGGTCAAGTGTTTAGATGTAAAAAGGTAACAGATAGACTTCGCTTTTATACCTATGTTGAACCTGAGTGTTCATATATACCCAAGCCAAATTTCATCAAAATCGGATCAGGCGTATAGTTGTAAAAGGGTAACAGATAGATTTTCGCTTTTATATCTATGTTGATTCTGAGTAATCGAATATCCCCAAGCCAAATTTCATCAAAATCGGTTCAGGGATTTAGTCGTGAATAGATAACAGATAGACAGACTTCCGCTTTTATAAAATTAGTATGGAAGTATGTACTTGTTCATTCGAAGACTTTAAATTATTACTATATAGAGTTTCATCATAACCGACACAGCGGTTTGACCGTGATAGCGTTTAATATAGATAGTTATTTTAGAATTTATAATATTGTTATGGATTATTTTCATGGGGATTTATGTTTTATAAAATTAAATTAAGAAATAAAAGTACGCGAGATAAATTATTTATGTTTTAAAAACGAGCTAATCCTTTTAAATTTTACTCATAATATTAAAAAATATGTAGTTTTGTTATTAGTTTCGGGTTGTTAAAACATATTGCGGTAATATATACATATATATAAAACCTTAATGGTGAGACCTAAATTCAATTTTAATGACATTATGGTTATAAATATGATTTGAAGGATACGTCAGAAACTTGAGCTTGATAAAGTTGTCACAATCAGCAGTGATGGTTGTTGTCATTTTGCGTAAATAATAAAATTAAAATAGAAAATTTAAATTGAATATAAATAAGAAGAAATACTGACATTATATAAAATTAAAATAGGTAAATAAAATCTTGTTATTTGGTTTGAAATAGGGTTACAAGATTTCCATCTAATGTTAGTGTACAAACCTATTAGTTGCAGATAACATACGAACCTATAGTTGAACATTTTAAATATATATAAATTTACATATTTTTAAATTTATTTTATGGTTATTTAAATGAAATGAATTGAATTGAACGATGTTGTTGAATCATATTACATAGTATAACAGTAAAATATATAAACATTTACTTTTAAAATGATTACTTTTTTCTTAAAATGAAATTTCAAAGTATCTTCACGCCGTATCCCCAAAGCGGTAGGCAGAGGTACAACTAAATGATTTGTTAATTATAAATTAAAATGTAATAATATAAGGATAATAATCTGACTTTTAATACCTTTTATCAGTGTATTTGATATAATTTTAAAATAGATAGCTAGGTACATTCAAATCCGGTTATTTATTACTTCTAAAGATGAATGCAATTATTAAATAATTTGGGAATTTCGGAATTCTTATAAAAAAAAAGTTTATTTAATACTTATGTAAGTAAATGAGAATCATTATTACACATTATTTTTCGATCTGTAGGGAGAGGTGCACTTATAAAAAAACATTTTCGCAACTAACGGTTGAAACATATCATACCATTTTTAGTATGAATAAATGTGGTTACAATAATTTAAAAATTCAAGGGTAATTTAATTCAAGAGCTGTTATTGATAATAGAGAACAATGATTAATGTAAAATTTTCTAAATACGTAACCATTCGTTATTACATAATATCATACCTAAAATATAAATATCAATTTAATCGAAACCCTTCTAAAAATAAACTATACCATTAAACAAATAATACAGGTTAATAAAGAATTTCCTAGACTGATTATCAATTAATCTAATGCTAATAAATAAGGATATTCAAGTTATTCAAACCATTTATCATATATTTAAATAGAGGCATTCAAATAATTATTTATATACACAAACTTAATAAAGTAAACCATACCTTAGTATCAAAAATGATTACAAAATTATAGTATGCTTACAAAGCTAAGGGAATTTAAGAGATAGCTGTAGAAGTTTTAGGATGTAACTAAATTATTGTTAAGATGTATGATTGGAGAATAAATTAAGAATTGGTAGTTCAAAATCGTTCAATTTTCATAATACTATTATTTAGATTATTATAATTTATTAGGTAGAATATTTAAACGAATTTAATACATAGAAAGGAATAAATATATTACTTTATATTTAAATAATATAGAATTTCAAATGTCTTTACTTAAGGTTTGTCAAGTATATACAGGAAATTTAAGAATTGTCGGAAGTTTATTTCATGTTATAGTAAACTAACTACTAACAGGAAATAGGATTGATATTAGAAAACACAAATGATTCGATAAAATAAAATAAATTTTATAAATATTATTACACAACACCAGATTAACAAAAGCTTATCATTTATAGATCGATAGTTAAGGAGTAGGATTAGATAAGGTTATATTGTCACAGTTATAGGGAGAGAAGGAAAGTAATAGGTAGTGTAGAAAATTTAAAATTGTTTGGCTCAGGTTGACAGAAACTAAATAGGAATTTTGAGAAGTAAATTTATAGTTGAAAAAAAAATTATTTAACTTAAGTGGGGGCGAGAATTAATCACTAACTCTTTAATTTTTAATATTTGTTTGGTTTAAAAAAAAAGGTTATGTCGTAGATTGTGGGTCGTCGGATATTACATTTAAAACAATTGTTACTCCAACAAGAATATTTAGGATAAAAACATTTATGTGTAGGTATGGTTAGGCAATAGTGTACGTATATATAGGAACAGATAGGGTTATAAATTGTTAGTTTGAGATATAAAGGTTTTAAAGAAAATAAATATTAATTAAAATTTAAAATATTACTTTCATTGAATATATACAAAATAGTTAAAATTATGTAATATTTTATCACTTATACACTTGTACTGTTTCACAATAAAGCTATTATCATTTATTACCAACCGGTTTCGCTTATACAACATCATTAGGGCACCTTATAGATGCAAATTCATTAATAGTTCTTATAGTTATTAGTAGATTTACAAGAGGGATTGGACAACTTCATTATGTTTATGGAATAATGAGTTAGAATTGAAAAGAGTAGGTAATATAAAATAATAATAAAAGAAAAAACTTCTAATGACGTGTCACCGTTTGTATTTTTCATGATAAACAGGTATATACTTACGCATGTCGCTCTATAGGAAACTTAGTTTTCATGTCTTGAAATTGAGGCTGATGACTGTTTCATATTAGTGTTTGGAATTGTGAATGGGCCAAGTTCAGAAAGGGGTTAGTCTTTGCTTTGCTTTGGCACAAAGAGATGCGCGAATGCAGCACTATAGGGGATCAGGGTTATTCTTCCGTATTTGAGCAATCGCCCTGATAACTACGCAACACAGTCAATCAAAATAAAGGTTGTGCCTGAACAAATAGTCCTTAGTGTGAGTTGTTGTGCAGGACTAGCTAAATATTAAGGAATTAGAATATTTATTAGGGACGGATGATATTGATATACGAATAGATAACATAATAATAAAGCGAATGTTCCAAATTCAGACAATTTGAAAAAAAAAGGATAAAATTTTAACTTACGACTCCTGCTTCGCGAATTTAAATAAATTTATAAAAATGTCATAATGATAAAACTAAGGTCTTTCAATTTTCTTTTAACAATTATTTATTAATTAAATCACAGAGATTCATGAGATGGGGGATTAGGTTATATTTCGGGTTTTGTTTTTAATTAATTTAGTTTAAAGAAAAACTTATTATTATCACAGTTAAGAGAGTAGGGTGACCGCATTTTCCTTTCTTTCTTAGAAAGTTGGATTATTGATAAATTTTATTATAACATGATCGTTGGCAAATCATTTATAATAAAATTTAGGGGGCGATTGTAACAGACTTCATCTATCCCTTAAGAGGTTTAGTGTAATAAAAGAAAATAATAAGAATCTATACTATTTTTTTTTTTGTTAAAAATATGTTTGAATTATGTTTAATAAATAATATCAATGGAATTAAAGACGAAAATAAATAAAGAAAACTAATTCTCAATAATATATAAGACCTAAGATATAAACATATAAAACCTCAAAAGAGAATGACAGGAAAGAAAATTTGAGGAGAGAAAAAAAAAATGACAGGATGGGAAAAAGGAAAAATGAAAAAGAAAACGGGGATTTATTTTAAAAGTTCTGGACGTTATAAAAGAGATTCTTCGTTTGAGACAATAATATAGATATATCAGGGATATTCCGGAGTGTAGGAAATATTGTTAATGTGAGAAATATAATTTGTAAAAAAAAGATTGATCAAAACCGTGAGTATGTAGAATAGAGATTTATTCAGGGATTACGTATGTATTTATGCAACTTCGTATTTGATATAGTAGTCGTTGGGTTTATTTAAATCTAGCAGTATTGGTAGAATGTAGTTTTATTAGAAGGTAAATCTTTTGAATGCTGTCTATACAACTTTAATAAACATATTACCGATAAATATGTGATTAGGTTTACAAGAATGAAATTGTGCAAAATGTTGTGTAAAGGTGGATCGATCCTTGACTGAGTGAAGAATGTTTGTTGTATGAAGAAAGGAAATTATTTATTTTAAGGAATAGCTGTTGAAAAGATGTTTAATAACATGGGAGAAACGTGGACTTGTTTACTTTATAGAAATTGTGTGATATTATTATTAGGGAAGTCTATTTTGATTTTAGGAAAATAAAACCTTAATTTATGTTGTTCTTTTCTTTCCATAAAAATGTGAGCAATGGTTGTGGAGCTATTGCTGCCTCACAGTCTCGCAGCAGGGTTGCTCATCAGGACGCAGGATAAATCGAAATTCTAAACAACACAGGTGATGTAGTTTTCCAATTTAAATTAAATTAGTGTGTGTGATAAATAACTCATTTTGATTTTATTTCAGCAGAGTCGTACAAGTGACTAAGATTATTATGTTTGTATAACTATACTAGACTAAGTAATGGCTTTACCTTATCAAATTTCAGTGCTTGACGGATAACAGTTTATTAATTAATTAGGAAATGGATTTATGGACTTAATTATATGTATATAGATTTTCATCATCGGTATTTAAAGGAAACCCATTGCCTTTAGACACTATTGTTATTATACCTATACCTCGCAAGTGACTAAGATTGCTATGTTTGTTAATTTTCATATAAGTAAAGAAAAGGCTTTGTATTATCAAATTTCCGGACATGTTGGCAAGACAGTTTATTATTTAATTAGGAAATAGAAATAAATGACTTAATTACTTTATATTATACCTTTATCGTCGGCATTTTGAGGAATCCTGTTGTCTCTAGACACTTATTATTGCATCTATACCTTACAATTGGCTAATATTGCTATGTTTATTTTTCACAGGAATAAGTAATGGCTTTGCATTATCAAATGCCAAAAGCATGTTGGCTAAATAGCTTATTAACTAACAAGGAATAGATTTATGTGCTTTAATTGTTTATACTATACTTTTACCATATGCATTTGAACTATCATTATTGCATCTTTACCTTACAAATGGCCGATATTGCTATGTTTGTTTATTCTTCATAGGAGTAAGAAATGGCTTTGCATTACTAAATTCAAAAGCATGTTGGCTAAATAGCTTATTAATTAGGAATAGATTTAAGTGCTTTAACTACTTTATACTATACTTTCATCATCGTCATTTGGAGGAATTCCATTGTTATTAGTTACTAATACTACTGCACCTGAATTAATATTATCAACTAGTTTCAACGTACAATTCGCAACATTATAGAAGCGAATCCCGCTGGATCACTAGATTTTCCCGGGATAATAAATAGCCTATGTGCTAATCCAAGTCATCAACTATCTGTGTGTAAAATTTCATTCAAATCCGCTTCGTAGTTTTGCGTGCGTTTTTATCTTTTAAAATCTATTAACTGGTGATAGTCACCACATATCTTTATAGATGAGAACCGGCTAAGGAAGTTCTTAGAATAATTTCCATAGTACAGTTGATCCTGCTTGTTATTTAAACTTTAGGGATCGAGAGCTGATTCCTTTGGAGTCTTCGAGGCCGCGTGGGGGCGACTTCTTAGCTGTCGTCGGAGCTGAATGCAGAGTTACTGTAGGTTTGTTGCAGAGTTGGAGGTATGGCTAATACGATTTTATTTCTGCATTGTTATAATTTTGGGCAGTTATAATTTTTTTATGAGGGAACAATTAGGTGATAGGATAGGGCGTGTAGATATTAGGTGGAAGAACTGATATTTTAATATATTGAGGAATTTAAGGAATACTTTGTTTATTATTGACTTTCAATTAAAACTAGGTAATTCAAGCTTAGGAAATATTTATTATAGAAACTTTCTCTAGTTTAAATGGTTACTTGAATTAATGCTTCAAATTGGAAATATTGTTAGGAGGAAATAGGATCTTTTAGGAGTTGAAAGCAGGTCTGTTATTGTAGGAATAATATATTATAACCAATAAGCGGGGGCATAAACCTACACAAAATTCACACGAAACCCTACCTTAATATGAATTATTAAAATTATGAAATGTTAATTCGAATTATTATACCCTATTATAAAACTAAATATTAACTAATACGTAAATTAATTGCATAGGCCAGTCTCTTAAAATCAAATCTTCATAAAACATTATTTTATTTACAATCAAATTTAAAACCGAGTACAAATATTAAACGAGATAATCACAAACTAATACAAATTACTCTCTTCGTATTTAACACAGGAATAATTAATATAAACTGAATTGTTGAATTAAATTTGGAGCGAAAATCTTAAATGACTTTAATAAAGCTTCAGGGAGTTAGAGTACAAGAGAGGAATGAATGAACTTTAGTCCAAACGTATTATGTTTATTTAACCATATTTTGTATAAATTATTTACTTAATTTAATTAATTATTTATTTATTTTATTCTTATTTTATATTATTTATATAGGGATTTAGGAGGATAGGAATTATAATATTAAACTTCTTTATCAAATTATTTCTTTTGGTTAATTGAAATATTATTGTTTATAGTGACAGTGCATAACAGATCTTTTAGTAAGATAGGAAGTTTACTAAATAAATCTGAAATTAAGGTTAATTACTAATTTTGGATTAGATATTTTTACCTTTTACCTTGGTAAATAGATCATGTCATCTTCATCTCACGGGAATATCGACTTTACGAAGGCAACAAGTTGTGCTGGGTGTATCTATATAAGGACATACATGGAATGTTGTCATTATGGTCATCTTCTCTTTACCAGTGCAGACACACGGTTCATATGCCCCTCTGTCGCAAGCATGGTATTTGGGGCGATAACCCAGATAAACACCCAACTATACCGCCAAGCAAAGTTGATCCATTTTCATATCTAATCATCTCAGACATGAACTATTTTACAGAACTAGAGTTATTTGTCTAAATTGTTTATCTGTATATATTCATATATTAACCTGGATTCCATGATTGAATCTATACATCATAAGGATTGTACAAATGAACTTTACTTATGATTATTCGGGTGGATAGATGTTTCATAATACTGTTCACTTAAAGCAACAATAGATCTAATAAGCGTTGATTTCTAAAAATTCAGACCTTATTAAATTCTGAAATTTGATTAAAGAGAAATTGAAATAAGGGTAATAGAACTCTAATAATCTGGAGAAGACATAAATAACTTAGTTTCATTAGAAAACGAGTATAAGACGAATTGTTTGGATTCTAAGATGTATTGAGTATTCAATCACAATATTAAAGAGTTCAAAGATCTTACTAAATTTCATCTATAACTTCAAATTCAATTAATAAGTAATATTTCATTGCTTGTGATGACTATAAATTATTAGGGTTATAGGAGGAAATTTGACTATAATAACTTTAGAACAAAGGTTAATTTCTAGTTCAGTAATAATTTATTTTAATTATTTGGCTTTTTGATTGGACCATACCTTCGTCACAAGATAGTGTCGGCTTTGCGAAGGCATCAGAGTTGTATGCATGTCGCATGCATTGTGTATATCTATATAAAGGCACATATGTAATGTTGTCGTTATGGTTATCTCCTCGTTACCAGTACGTGGTCCTCGGATAAGCCCCACCGCAAACTGTGTATTCAGAGGGTTAACCCAGATAAACACCAACTATCTATCGCCTAGCAAAGTTGAACTATTTACATAATTAATCAAATCGTCAACCAGGTATGAGCTACATCACAGAGCTGGATATATTAAATTGCTTGTTTTAATGTATTTTTATACACTAACCTGAGTTCATTTGACTTTCGTCATAAGGATTATCTTAATTGATTTTACTTATGAAATTTTTATGATTTGGATTATTTGAAGTTCATTGCGAGCAATGATTACTTTTATATATGTTTATTTATCGCGTACCGACTATTAATGTTTCGGTATTGTGATTGAAGACAACATATTATCTGTCTTAGTTTTGTCAAGTAATTGTTAAAACAAACTTGCACAAACTTTAATTGTAAACTTGAGAATTATATTTATTATTTGGCTTTTGACTGTGCTCAATACAAATGATGCACCTTGGTCATGCCAACATTTATTATTACTGGCTGTTACTAAAATAACAACAGTATATACTTTATCAACATTTATGTACTCCAAGTCAATGCTATCGCAAACTTGAGTACTTTATATATTATTTTAATTATTTTACTTTGATCAAGTCAATGCTTAATCGTATACTTGAGAATTATGTTTATTGTTTGGCCTTTTGACTGTGCTCAATACAAATGATGCACCTTTGTCATGCCAATATTTATTTATTATTTTGTTACTGTTTGTTACTAAAATAACAACAGTATATATTTTTATCAACATTTATTTACTTCAAGTCAATGCTTAATTGTATACTTGAGAAACATATTTATTGTTTGGCCTTTTGACTGTGCTCAATACAAATGATGCACCTTTGTCATGCCAATATTTATTTATTATTTTGTTACTGTTTGTTACTAAAATAACAACAGTATATATTTTTATCAACATTTATTTACTTCAAGTCAATGCTTAATTGTATACTTGAGAAACATATTTATTATTTGGCCTTTTGACTGTGCTCAATACAAATGATGCACCTTTGTCATGCCAATATTACTTTTTATTTTGTTACTGTTTGTTACTAAAGTAGCAACGGTATATATTTTTATCAACATTACTTACTTCAAGTCCATGCTTAACTGTATACTTGAGAAACATATTTATTATTTGGCCTTTTGACTGTGTTCAATACAAATGATGCACCTTTGTCATGCCAATATTTATTTATTATTTTGTTACTGTTTGTTACTAAAATAACAATAGTATATATTTTTATCAACATTTACTTACTTCGAGTCCATGCTTAACTGTATACTTGAGAAACATATTTATTATTTGGCCTTTTGGCTGTGCTCAATATTAATGACGCACCTTGGTCATGCCTATACTCATCAACTTCCAAACAATGTATTCACATGTTTGGACATTAAACTATATGGCTATCACTTTGTGACCCCACAATAGTAAAGCCTATCTGCCAATAACTTGGTTCTTCATAATATATTGATTTTCTCTTTGAGATTAAGGACTTTAGTTCCTTTTAGTTTCAATATACTTCTGGGGGATATGGTAGGAAGGCCTTCAGCCGGCATGGTATCCACACATGTGAGGCGAGGCGGCGCCTCTTACATATCCCACAATAATAAAATTGCGGCACTAAAGTGCTTTACAACTCCCAACCTAAATATTACAATAATTTTATCCATATATTCCATACTACCGTACTTCTTTCCTTTAGATGAAGTCAATGTAACTATTAATATCATCATAGTGCTCTCTTAAGCTATAGATTTATTATGTATTTTATGTATATATTTAATATACTACTCCCTTCCTTTAAGTCAAATATCTTTATTATGTATTTATGTATTTATGTAATGTATTACTCCTTTTCTTAATTCAAATATCTTTATTATATTTATGTAATATATTACTTCCTTTCTTAAGCCAAATATCTTCAATATACTAAATTTTAGTCCTTTAAATCAATTTATAGTATACATTTCCTAATAAAGTATGATTGTTTATAAGAGATGAAATGTACCTTTGAAAAGAATGAATGGGTAAACTATATAACACAAAATGAGTCCTCAAGTTAACACTAAATGATAAACTAAAACACTAAATTAGTTTTGTCAAGTAATTGTTAAAACAAACTTGCACAAACTTTAATTGTAAACTTGAGAATTATATTTATTATTTGGCTTTTGACTGTGCTCAATACAAATGATGCACCTTGGTCATGCCAACATTTATTATTACTGGCTGTTACTAAAATAACAACAGTATATACTTTATCAACATTTATGTACTCCAAGTCAATGCTATCGCAAACTTGAGTACTTTATATATTATTTTAATTATTTTACTTTGATCAAGTCAATGCTTAATCGTATACTTGAGAATTATGTTTATTGTTTGGCCTTTTGACTGTGCTCAATACAAATGATGCACCTTTGTCATGCCAATATTTATTTATTATTTTGTTACTGTTTGTTACTAAAATAACAACAGTATATATTTTTATCAACATTTATTTACTTCAAGTCAATGCTTAATTGTATACTTGAGAAACATATTTATTGTTTGGCCTTTTGACTGTGCTCAATACAAATGATGCACCTTTGTCATGCCAATATTTATTTATTATTTTGTTACTGTTTGTTACTAAAATAACAACAGTATATATTTTTATCAACATTTATTTACTTCAAGTCAATGCTTAATTGTATACTTGAGAAACATATTTATTATTTGGCCTTTTGACTGTGCTCAATACAAATGATGCACCTTTGTCATGCCAATATTACTTTTTATTTTGTTACTGTTTGTTACTAAAGTAGCAACGGTATATATTTTTATCAACATTACTTACTTCAAGTCCATGCTTAACTGTATACTTGAGAAACATATTTATTATTTGGCCTTTTGACTGTGTTCAATACAAATGATGCACCTTTGTCATGCCAATATTTATTTATTATTTTGTTACTGTTTGTTACTAAAATAACAATAGTATATATTTTTATCAACATTTACTTACTTCGAGTCCATGCTTAACTGTATACTTGAGAAACATATTTATTATTTGGCCTTTTGGCTGTGCTCAATATTAATGACGCACCTTGGTCATGCCTATACTCATCAACTTCCAAACAATGTATTCACATGTTTGGACATTAAACTATATGGCTATCACTTTGTGACCCCACAATAGTAAAGCCTATCTGCCAATAACTTGGTTCTTCATAATATATTGATTTTCTCTTTGAGATTAAGGACTTTAGTTCCTTTTAGTTTCAATATACTTCTGGGGGATATGGTAGGAAGGCCTTCAGCCGGCATGGTATCCACACATGTGAGGCGAGGCGGCGCCTCTTACATATCCCACAATAATAAAATTGCGGCACTAAAGTGCTTTACAACTCCCAACCTAAATATTACAATAATTTTATCCATATATTCCATACTACCGTACTTCTTTCCTTTAGATGAAGTCAATGTAACTATTAATATCATCATAGTGCTCTCTTAAGCTATAGATTTATTATGTATTTTATGTATATATTTAATATACTACTCCCTTCCTTTAAGTCAAATATCTTTATTATGTATTTATGTATTTATGTAATGTATTACTCCTTTTCTTAATTCAAATATCTTTATTATATTTATGTAATATATTACTTCCTTTCTTAAGCCAAATATCTTCAATATACTAAATTTTAGTCCTTTAAATCAATTTATAGTATACATTTCCTAATAAAGTATGATTGTTTATAAGAGATGAAATGTACCTTTGAAAAGAATGAATGGGTAAACTATATAACACAAAATGAGTCCTCAAGTTAACACTAAATGAATCATTTGGCCAGATAATATGATTATAACTCTGTTGACTCCTTTATAAACGAAATATAACAGACAATTTTGTTATATTTAAAATGTGAGTTTAGAGGGTCTTCGGGAGAGTTTGTTACACTACCATCGTGACAACTAAGTGGTAGAGTTCTGCTACTTCTCGCCTGAGTTTTTAAACCACTGCCTTGCCTTTTCCTACCACAATAGCGTCTATGCTTGTCACTGTCGTGTATCTGTTTGGAGGAAAAGGTAGCCGGTCAACTTATGTATCTGGCATCATCATTTCGCCGCATGAATAGCAACGTACTCGTACCATCTTTGGTATCTATAGACGAATATTTTCTCTTTCTATATGCTTGTTTTTATACTATAAGATAGCTAGACATCAGTGGCCAATTGGACTAACATTGCCTTAGCTTAGGATAATCCTAAATGGAATACCGTCACTTCCAGTCTTAAATGAAAAGAATGAGACAGCATACTATTTAGGATTGTCCTAAGCTAAGACAATGTTAGAGCAATTGTCCACAAGTATCCGAATGGTGCGTTGCTATCCTTATGGCGGGATTTTAGTGGCACATATATAAGTTCACCGACTACGTCACCCTGCAAACCGGATCATAACAGCGACAAGTACCAACGGTATTGCGTCAAGAATTAGTAAGGTGCTGGTACCTGGGTCTGGACCCAGGCGAGACAATGCAGGACTCTACTACTTAGTAGCCACGATGATAGCAACTCGCATAGCCCCTTACGGACTGCCTGGGAAAACGGCAAATGGTATGTTCTTTAAAGGAGCCCGGACCAACACAGGCAAATCTGACTTATAATAGAAACTAAATATCTAAGGCCTACTCTCTTTCTCCGCGTGGTACGTAGGCACTAAATAGTTCTTAGATTTTTCCGTTCACTACAATTGACCAGTACTTTGAGACTTTGTACTTTTACCAGTGACTTTGGCTGGCCACTTGATAAGTGATTATCATCACTTCCCAAATGTAACGATTATCGCTCTAGAAAAATATTTTTTACTAGCGGACCCGGCAAACGTTGTTCTGCCTTTTTAACTACTCTTATTTTTTCTCTACTTTTTCTCACCTTTTAAACCTTCCCTAGACTTAAAAATTAATTCAGTACCAAAATTAGCCAAATCGGTTTAGACGTTCTCGAGTTTTAGCGAGATTAATGAACAGCATTTGATTTTATATATATATATAGATTAATGGACGACATCAAAAAGCAATTAGTTCAAGGAATGATATTGATCTCCATTTATTTAGCTTATTAAAGTTAGTAACCCATTCAATATTTTTCGAAGGTTCCTAAAGTAGGGTGCTATTTAATAATACATGTGATACCACTGCATTTTTTGCTAACTGCTCATATTGACAATCATTGAACTATAAAATGAACACTTTATATGTCATTGTCCTCTTCTAAAAGTAATGGAATGACTAATCACAATTGCGACCGCCCCGTAATTGGTCGGGTTGTGACAGAGCCTAATTACGAATCCATGGGCTCGAGTTAGATTTCCGACAGGGACAAGCATTTGTGTGATGAACATAGATGTTTGTATTTCTGGGTTTGGGTGGTTATTATGCATTATAGTATTTATATATGTATTTCTATGTATTGGTATTTTCGACTAACACCAATACACAAGTAAAAAATTTGCTCACTTTGGGGTTAGATCAATTCGTGTCATTTGTACATCGCTGTCCATACTAATATTATAAATGCGAAAGTAACTGTTTGTATGCCTTTTCTTCACGCCCAAGCCACTGAATCAATTTCGATGAAATTTGGTATAAAGATAGTTTGAGAAAGGATATAGGATAGTTTTTATCCCGGAAATCCCACGGGAACGGAAACTATGAGGGTAAAATCCCGGGATTTTATTTTTGAAATTGTTCCACGCGGACGAACTCGCGAGCATGGCTAGATATTATTATAATTAGGTACTTCGAATTTAAGTAGCAAAAACCACGATTTTTAAAAGATTCGTGAGTATTTTAAGGCGTTTGTAAAGTAATCTAGAATCTATAGGCTTAAGGGCTCAAACTGGAACACACTACGTACGTTCATTTGATGTGCATTATAATATACAGTATACACACATGTAGGTATACTATTATGTTCATGGCTAAAGTTTGTTGTCAAACTTGGAAGAGCTTTTATTGTTGCATCAATGAACAAACGGAGTCATAAGATTATGATTGAATTTCGACAACTGGACAATCGCTAGTAATAATAATAATATCAGTGGTCAAATTACACAAATTGATCAAATTCCAAATTAAGCCTGTAACTATTAATAAGTTGTAGGTATAATACTTAAGAATAACTGACAATTACATAACAATGTTGACATTTACATAAAACTTAATCGATACGTACAAACTGAGCCTAGCCGTCTTATTTGTGCATGCAGTTGTAAGCAGTCCCGCCGTATAGAAGAATAGGCCAGGCATTTCGTAAAAGGCGAACGATTTGTTACACAACTTTGCCTAGTACTGTCACAATAGCCGATAGAGAAAATGTTTGTTATTGTCATGCTCCGGTTCGGCGGGTGAGGCATGAGCTAGCTGGTAAACTTATGCATTACCATCTTGTCACTAGGGATGAAACATCGCTCATAAAAAACATCGATATCAGGGCATGGATGTTTTTTAGAGTAAAACATCGATGTTAAAAATATCGAAATTTATAAACGATACATCAATGTCGCTTATGGTCGATATTTTACCATACAAATTACTTGTATTGAATACTAGCTGTTGCCTGTGACTTCGTCCGCGTGCACTTCGTTTACTCCGCACTGCTCCTACCCCGTAGGTGATAGCGTGATAATATGTAGCCTATATGTTGACTCGACCTGTTAGTAATATTCATGCAAAATTTGAAGTGAATTCATGCAGTACTTTTTGAGTTTACCCCGGACATACATACAGACAAACAGACAAAAATTCTAAAAACTATATTTTTGGCTTTGATATCGATTGTAGATCACGCCCCAAGTATTCTTTTAAAAAAATATTCAATGTACAGTTTTGACTTTCCTACGATTTTATTATATGTATAGATTTTGTTGGGATAATTGAGAGCGGGCAGCGGGGGGAAGATTGTACTATGTATTATAAAACGTCATTCATAAAACATCGCTCATAAAGAACGATGTATCCTCGATGTTTGAGGTTTCAACATCGATGTTAAAACATCGATGTTTATGAACGATATATCGATGTTTAAAAAAATAGATGTACCTATGTTTCCATCCCTGCTCGTCACACGGATAATCTTTAGTGTCTATGTGCGAGGTTTATCTCTTTTTTTTAGCTTATTACGATATCTACGTGTTTTTATCCCATAATTTGAAAAAATACAGCAATATACATACAAAAATACAACTTTGAGTATTAAGATAAAACCTATTTATTTCAACGGTAAATTCGCTCGGATGATTTCTTTTTCATCTAAAAATGGATTATTACGGAAATGACGCTTACCTAGATCAATTTTAATAGCAAAAGTAGTCTAGATATACGGCTTCACCGATTTTGATGCTTTTGAATTTTGATAGGTAACTCTAAATACAAAATTTCGTGTAAGTCATTGGAGCCGTTTCGGAAAAACCAATTACATACAAATATACAAGAATAATTGCTCGTTTAAAGTATAGGATAACATATTACATGGCAATAAGATTTAAGGCAATAAGTAGAACTGGGCACTGTCTTGATAAATAAACTAATGTGTTTATTAGTTGATCTAAAGTTACTTGCCGTAAGTTACTAGGAAATTAGCAACAAAAGTATTAGCAACAAAAGTAACAACGGCCTCGTTTTAGTTTAAAAGGAGTAATTAAATGAATGGACGTAAACTAACTGCGCTTTGTTGACATCAAAGTGTATGTCTGGTTCATTGATAACAGTAATAACATGGCTGTATTAATGCTAATATTATAATGATGCCAATAACCTAGTGTATGGGGAATGACTACACATGAATGTAAATATTTCTCATCAGTCACCATGAAGAACTAGGTACTATTGTTATTTATTAATCGTAACTTGTAGGCTTTACATTTTTATTTATTCATTTAATATTATCATAAAAGAAACACAATATAAAGTTAGGTATATTTATTTGTATAATGAATAATATTGTAAATAATGCTTGAATGTAATATAAATATTAGCATATATAAATACTCGCATAACGGCGCCACTTCCGCAACATCGTGGAATAGTTTATACCAAATTATAAACTTGGAAGTGGTGCCATCTGAACTGATCTGTTTGAAGTTGACATTTTTCAATCTACCCTACTTTTAATTATTGTAAAACTGTGTGATACTATAAAATACCTTGTACCGGCCTACTCGAGTCATTCTGCTGTAAGTCGTGAAAGAATAGACATCTATGAACGTCAAACTGTCTATTATTAAAAACGAACCTAACAATATATATCAGTAACACCAATAAACCTAGTGAAGGTTTTTCTTGGTATTAGGCTCCTACACTTTGCTCGCCCAAAACGCCCGGTTTCGCAGTAACGATCATTTAGACCAAGTTCATTTCGTTCTTTCGAAACTTAAGTTCATTTCGAAAAAATCTAACACAGAAAAAATATATAGGTAAAACAATATTAGGTATATTAACTGGTATAATAAACTGGTAAATTATATAATAAACAACTGGTAAACGGTTAAATAATTACAATACTTTTGAGGATGAATTGCTTATTAGTAAATGCAATTAATAATGCCTAAATTCTTTTTGGATAGAGCCGGTAAGCTTTTACTCCAAACCTAATTTAGGTATTATTATTGTTCATATTATAATGAATCGAGACTTATGAACTATACATGTTTCACTGTAGGTACCTACATTACTATTAATTTATTTAACTGTACATGAAAAATATAATACATAATTATGAATTTTGATGTAGCTAATAGCTAAAACTAAATGATAATTAATTTTTAGTTAAAATAAATAAATAAATAAGGTTATAGGTAGATTAATGTTAATCATAGACGCGAAAAAGGGGGTTACCTTCATAGCAAAGTATTTTCGTTAATTCATAACTTACATGTTACGTATTTCTAAAATGCAACAGACCACCCTAATGTAGATAAGATAAATGCAAATGTAATGTGAAAATTTATGACATGCTGGGCACTAAAAATAATTGAGGCCTTGTAAACTTCAGTAATGAAACTAATTGAGGCATGCAAACAGTACCTGGGCGATTAATGGTGCCATGTAGAAATAATTGACAAAAACAATCAAAACTTTGCATTGCTGCTGTAAACGTAAACAATGATTAGGAAAACTTATCTATAGGAATTATACAAATATTAAGACAAACGATTGTGTCACATGACTTATTAGTGCATGTCAAGTTCATTGATAATAACAGTAATTTAAAAAGTTAAACCAACATCCAATATGTAATTCCAATAACTTACACTGTTCCGTAAGTTGGAATATACGTAATTTAAATTTAAATGGATTTTAGTTTCTGAGAAATTCGTATACAAACAGACGACCTTACGAACATTTAAACAAACAAATATACATACACTAACGAAATTTAGTATTCCTGCATGAAAGCCTAAGAAAATCATTAAGTTCAAACATTATCCAATTCCAATAATTACATACATTCATGTCAACTGGTGACCTCTGTTTTTTCGTCGGTTGAAAATAATTACAGCAATATAAAAATGCAGAAGCGAAAATACTTGAAAGTGCAAAGGCAAAAAGAGTATCTATGACATAGATTGATTTTTCTATACGATATATTGGTTACTAGCTGTCACCCGTGACTTCGTCCGCGCTGACTTCATTTACTCCGCACAGCTCCTCCCCCATAGGTGATAGCGTGATAATATGTAGCCTATATGTTGACTCGACCTATTAGTAATATTCATGCAAAATTTAAAGTAAATCCATGCAGTAATTTTTGAGTTTACCCCGGACATACATACAGACAAACAAAAATTTTAAAAACTATATTTTTGGCTTCGATATCGATTGTAGATCACGCCCCTAGTATTCTTTTAAAAAAATATTCAATGTACGTGTTCAATGTACGTTTCGCCGTGTTGGTCCCGGCCTCCTCTTTGAAGAATAGGCCAACTGCCGTTCTGCCAGGCAGGTCATAAAAGGCGACCGATTGGCTATCGAGTCACTACCATCGTGGCTACTAGGTGGTAGAGTTTTGCATTGTCTCGCCCGCGTCTGGTACCACCGCCTTACCTATTCCTACCGCAATAGCGTCAGTGCTTGTCGCTGTCATGTTCCGGTTTGGAGGGTAAGGTAACCGGTAAACTTATGCATGTGGCATTAGACCTCGCCACAAGATAGCAACGCACCATTAACATCTTTGGTGTCTATAGGCGATGGTTGACTTTTCCATCAGGAGACCCATCTGCTTGTTTGCTACCTTATGATATAAAAAAAATGTACAGGAATATATATAATCTATACTTACATACATACAATAAAATCGTAGGAAAGTACGATTTTATTATATGTATGTAAGTATAGATTTTGTAGGTTTGATACATGATCATGTAAAGCTAGGTAAAAGGTAGGTAAAGTTATCGTTTAAATATAACGGAACGAACGGAAATAAAAATGCATAAAAAAGAGTTACAGAAAAAAGTGTTTTTACTGCCTACTTTTTTAATAACCCCGGCGAAAAAATACTACCTATAAGAAAAATAAAAATATTACATAAAAAGTCACGACAGAGATTATTCAATAGTTACTATACAACCAAAACCAATTTACTATTTTTCTTTTTTTAGGTAATTGTTGTTCGCTAACTATAGGCCTTAAAATCACTTAACAAGCTAGCTACAAAAAATGTTCCCGGCCTAGATTTGGTTCAATAATTCAATACAAACTGTGCCACGCTGACTTATTAGTGCATGTCAAGTTCATTGATAAAAATAATTACAGCATTGTGTTTGCGACCTTCTGATGCTGCCAATGACCACGTAACAAAACATCGACGCGTGAAAGTAAATTATTGTTATAGTATACTAGATAGACGTGAAGATATTTGTTTGGGTGCAAGGTTATATAACGTAGAGACATCAGCTGGTCACTATCATCATGGCAACTAGACGGTAGAGTTCTGCATTGTCTCGCTCGGGTCGCCCTCTGAACTATTCCTGCCACAAAAGGAGAGTGCTTGTCACTAACGTTTTTCGGTTTGGAGGATAATGTAGCCGGTAAATTTATGCCACATCATTAAGACCCTACCACACGAATAGACGATGGTTGTCTCTTTCCATCACGAGAGCCATCTAAAAAAAGAATGCTACTCATATAATTTGCTATTATAACAGGTCGGGGCAAAAGTATTTTCGTATTTTGAATGTATTATTACTAATCAAACTCTTTAGCTGTACTGAATGTAACTGACTGGTTTTAACACTATTAAAAATGTGACATTCTGAAGATGCAATAAATTAAAAAAAACTGGTTCCCGCCATTTTTCAATTGTATTTCAAGCAAGCAAAATATACGTATGTGACGAAGAAATTCGGTACATTTTAAAGTTTTATTACAAAAAAGGTAGAAATGCGACGAACACCGCGAATAAAATTTGTACGGTTTACGGACCTAATGCGGTATCAATAAGAGTATCATAAATGTAGTTCAAGTGTTTCACGTCTGAAAATTTTAGTGGGAAAGACGAGGTTCGCTCTGGACGCCCTGTCACAGATAAAATTAGTGCCATCTTTGAGAAAGTGGAGCAAGATCGACATATTAGTAGCTAAGACATTGCTGAAGAACTGGATATTGATCATAAAATAGTTTTACGTCATTTACGAAAGTCTGGGTACAAAAAAAAACTTGACATTTGGGTGTCACATGATCTCACCTAAGGCAACGTTTTTCCATTTGCGATTCTTTGTTGAAACTTAACAATTCCTAGTCATTTCTTAAACATTTGATTACGGGTGATGAAAAGTGGGTGACTTACGATAAGAATGTGCGAAAAAAATCATGGTCGAAGCATGGACAAGCCCCACAGACCGTGGCAAATCCCGGCCTGACTTGGAACAAAGTGATGCTATGTGTATGGTGAGATTGGAAAAGAATCATCCACTATAAGCTTTTGCCACCGATTAAAACTATCGATTCTGACCTCTACTCTCAGCAACTGAAGAGGTTAAAAAAGTTATTGAGAAAAACCGGCCGGAGCTGGCGAATAGGATGGGCGTGATGTTCCACCATAACAGCGCTAGACCACACTCATCTGTAGTCACGCAGCAAAAATTGAAAGAGCTTGGCTGGTATGTGTTGATGCATCCTTCGTATAGCCCCGACCTTGTTCCATCAGATTTCCACCTGTTTCGGTCATTGCAGAACTCTTTAGAAAGCATAAAGCTAACCTCAAAAGAACACTGTGAACACTACCTGTCAGATTTTTTAATCAAAAATCATAAATTTCTACAGGCATGGGATCATGGCACTACCCACAAGATGGCAACAATTCATCGATCAAAACGGCACATCCATATTATAAATAAATAAAAAATTATACCTAAAAAATATTTTCCCTTGTATATAAACAATACAAAAATACTTTTGCCCCGATCTTTTAGTTTGTCGCATTTTATATTTAAACGCTGTTTGTCTGTCACAGGGCTCAATCTCTTAAAATTAATAGACACCATTGATATATAAAAACCCAAGATACACAATCAGTGTCTCAAAAACGTCCTCTAAGAATAGGCGCACAATTTAAAATTGTGCGCTCACTTCAAATAGAATCCTGTCACTCACGTCACTGCCCACACGTCAAAAATACAGAATTGTTCTCTGATAAGTTGTAAAATACAACATCATAAACGTTAAAAAAATATAAGATATTGTATTTTCGGTAAGGATAAGAGTTTATCGATATAATTTAAGCTATTGCATAGCTTCTATCGCGGGCCTTGAGCGTGGAGACCGAATCCAGAAATTCCGTAACGAAAAAACCTAACACCTCCCACTCCGACCGGTACAGCGGTGATACTTTTTAGTTTTTCCATCTATCGATAAATACCAGAACTTTTAATGACTTTTTGAAATATCACGCTTGTCTCTTTAGTTCAGCAACCCGCCTTTAGGTAGCATTAGTTGTATTGGAAAACTACCGTAATCACCTGTTTGTGAGAAAGTATATAGGTG
Source organism: Apodemia mormo (assembly GCA_036924255.1). Classification (NCBI taxonomy): domain Eukaryota; kingdom Metazoa; phylum Arthropoda; class Insecta; order Lepidoptera; family Riodinidae; genus Apodemia; species Apodemia mormo. The sequence goes on along the minus strand of JAUPFN010000009.1, from coordinate 16,522,191 downwards.
TATAGGTATTTATCACTACGTACAACAGTGAATATCTGTACTCGTATGATTTGTGTACAAAGTGTTTTAAATATGAATATTTTTTATCGGTCACCACGCTCAAAGTATAACTTGAATTAATGTCAAAGAAAAAAAAAACAAAGAAAAAAATACTGCATAAATAAAATAAATATATAATTGTAATTGCATAAGTTGATAAAAAATGCTATGCAATAGCTTTACCGCGGCAGTCTCCGAGTGCCACACGTCTTTTTTGTTGTTTATGTGACTAAAAATAGGGTGTAATGTATGTTTTTTATTTTATTTGTCTTAAAAATTTACTCGACGCTCCAAATATAATACGACAAAATTTCAGTGGTCACTTTTTCAGTAAAAGAACAATGCATTACAACCTCCTTTTAATTTATTCGAATAATACAAATTGATCCTGTTATTATTAATGGAGTCGATTTTTTTCATTAATAAGTTATTTTTTTTAATTAATTTTTTTCATTAATAATTTTGAATACCTTTTATAGTTGTTAACCAACTGCCAAAAGAGAAGAGGACATCAATTTGATGATTTTAAAATGTTTATATTGATTACTTATTTTGAGGACCAAGTTAGGGGATTCTTTTTATTCCATTTGTACGAATATAAAATAACAATATATAATTGTGATTCTTACGGTGAACTTTGGAAATATATTACGAAACTTTTAATATAACAATATAAATCATAAGTAGCATCGAATTTTGTTCTGTTTACACTTGTTGTTGATAACGCTTTCTTAAGTGAAAGGAACAGGTTGCATTAAGAATGTTTTTTTTTAAATTTAATAATTTAATTTTAATAAAATGTTGTTTTTGATTGCGGATATCTTATACTATACATATTATAAATGTTAAAGTTTGTATGTTTGGATGTTTTATAATCAATCACGTAAAAAATGGCTGTACCAATTTGGATTTGGACTCGGATATAAGATGACCTGGAATAGCACATAGAATACTTTTATCCTAATGCAGAGGTGTGCAGCTAGTCTCGTATAAATTTTAAGTGACTTTTTATATGTACGAGTTGTTTTATTTGCATACTAGCTGTTACCTGTGGCTTTGCTCGCGCATATTTACTTTAGAACTTATTTAACCTTTCTTTATTTTGTTAAAAATCTCTACATTGTCGGGTGGGCCGCTAGTACTTTAAAAAAATAATATTTACAAATTCATCTTAATTATTTATATACGACATTTTTGTTATTAAAATTTAAGTAAAAAAACGTAAGACCTGGATTTCCTATAACTTCTAAATTTTGTATACCTAATATCATAACTAACTATACCTCAAACTAAAAATACCTATTAGTAACACACCTATCGAACAAATTAAGGCAATTATAAAATAAATTTATAATTAACAGGAAATATCTAATCTAAAATTACCTATGGCAATAATATTATATGTACTAAACTATACTCCAAATTAAACATACGTATCTATTAGGATTGCTATGTATGTAACACACCTATGTAACCAACTAATGTAACTATATTAAAAAACTCTGTGAGCTGGTTGACCCTACAGGTCACCTGAATCTTCCCGCTAAATTGAAGTATTTTAAGCTCAAAGGAAAAAACTATGCCTAAGCACAGAGTTTTGAGTTGAAAAAGTTCAAAAATCCAAAGTTTTTTTTTAAAATGATACTTAGTTATTCAGTATTTGAAAAGATGTATATTTTTTCAAAATGATCAACGAGTTTGATCTTCCGAAAAACATTGAACGCAATTTTTTAGCTCTAAATTGTTTTATTAGGTTAAAAATGTCGAAAACATGTAAAAAAAGCTTTTTTCAAAAATTTTCGTCATTGATAAATCCCGAACGAATCACCCGATTTTAATCTGATTTACGATATTTGACGCAGTCTTTTAAGCAGAAGAGCTGATCAGATTTTAAAATAAATTGGTATATTAACCTGAAAGTTATTTTAAAAATACGAAGTAAGTTTCCTGCAAACAGCGTAAATTTAATTAAAATATTGTAGAAAGTCGAAAAATGATTGGTTAAAAAAATTTCGAAATTATATCGAAATAAACACTTTTTTTAATTTTTCGTCAATTCATGCAAATATGTCTAAGAAATAAAAAGTTTCGTACAAATTTTATAAACCTATTAAATCCCCACCGGAGCTGAATTTTGAAAAATCATTTTTAGTGGATCCCTACGTCATAAGACGAATACGTTTGCGAAATTTCAAGTTTCTGGCTCAAATGTCTATGGGCAATATTCGCTCGTACGCCTGCAGGTACTATAACTAAACAAATGTCCGTTTACATAATATTACAAAAAATAAACAACAGAAAAACTGAAATCTAATTCAAAAAAATAATTTTGCGAAAATCTAAACTTATTTCTAGAAAATTAATGCGTTTCCTACTATGCTGTCTATACATAATATAATAAGTCTGAAGAAAAGTCGTGTCTGTTATCTAATAGGAATCTATGAATTTAATAACGTAGTCATTGTCACAATTGCAATAAATTTCCTATTTGAGTATCTTTTAAACCCATTAGAATATGCAAACTAAATGTATCAATATCAAGCGTCAAATACTACATGGCTATATACCTTCGGTTTGCCGATATGTTTAGATTCTGTCTATAGAACCAATAACCTACAATATTTGAAATATAAATTATGTTAACGTTCATTATTTGTTTTATTGATCTACGCAAAAACAGAATTTCGATTTTTTAAATATAAATTTTAGAAACCCCTTAAAATACTACCTAAGTCAACGCATAAAAATATATTCGACTCCACTGATGCCTTGTCCTACATACTAACTTCAGTCAAAAATTTTATTTCTTTTTATACAATGCTTTTTAAAAACAACTAAGTCTTGCGCTTAAGTCTGAATATGCAAAGACTCGTTTTTGTCATAACTATAAACTTTTTAGACAAATTATCAACAGTTTTGAATGTCAGTTTTGTTCGTGACTGTGTATCTTGGGTTTTTATATATCAATGATAGACACCTGAAAATTTCACATAATGCTCGTTACTGTGAGCTGCTTCAGTAACACAACAATTATTAAAAAGTAAGAGATTAGAATCCAAAGAGGGTCTCTATACAAATAAACTTTACGTTAACATCGCTCGGTTGTACGAGACTCTACGTGTGGTCTCCCACTTGATCGGTTTCTTATATGTTTGGACGCGATATACTCTGAACTTACTAGTCCTATTTGAAAAAGTTGTATAGTACTCGTGTTATAATGTTTATTGATATTTTTAGAAATACCTGTAAAGTCCTTCCATGTTACAGAGAAATCAGTATTTTTAGACATATAAAGTACTTAATAAAAATTCAGGTAGTTAGGCTTATAGCCTGCCGTAAAGGTGTCTCCTGTAAAATCAAACCTCGGCTTGGAGCAGAATCTTGACTACTGTTTACTGAAAGTTATAAGTAATATACCACCACGATAATGTTCTTAGGAGCGGAACAAACTCGGGCGAAATCACAGAGAACAGTATTTTATTAGTTTATAGGTTTAAAAATCTTAAATTTTGTTGTAAGTTAAAAGTATTAAATGTTAAGCTTTCCATCCCTAGTACTGTGTTCAAGGTAGTTTATCAACGGCAATTGTTTTAAGAGTTTCTTGCGCCTTCCGTGAGCCGCCCATGATCGATAATAGCTATGTAAAAGAACGATTGTTTTGTATAAATAGCAAACTCATTATAGGCGTGCTTGTGTCAAGAGTTTTTATATAAACGATTAATTCCGGAAATACAGACTTCCTAGTAAAAAATTGCGATTGTCTTTAGTATTTACAATCGACTAATCGATTGGCGCCTAAGCATAAATGTAACAGAAGGACGCCAAGTAGGAATGATTCAAATAGGTAGAAATAGAGAGAGAGGTAGATATTCGGGGCTGCTGACAAAAGTTTCTAAAACTGGTGTGTTTGTATTTAAGAAAGGGATCGTCGTCCTGGGATTCTATGGCTTACTTTCCTATTGATTTTGGGTGATATAGAGTCTATAGCGTTAGAGTTAGGTTAGGGTTATTCTGGCACAACCCACATTCCAGGTGATTTTATGTGATGTAGTCAGTGGTTTAAAATAATAATAATAATAATTCGTAGAATGCAAGCCTGTCTATCTGATAAAACCCACACATTAGGTAATTTTATAAGATGTACAGTAGTTAAAAATAATAATAATAGCAATAATTTGTAGAATGCAAACTTGTCTATCTGTCATAACCCACATTTTAGATAGTTTTATAAGATGTAGGGTCGGTGGTTAAAAATAATAATAATAGTAATAATTTGTAGAATGCAAACCTGCCTATCTAACAGAACCCACACTTAAGGTAATTTTTTATGGGACGTAGTGTCAGAAGTTAAAAATAATTGAATCGGTCATTTCAAAAACCTCATAAGTACTCGTAAGTCACACAATTAGAATTTAGAATCCTGCCACAATAGGATCGATGCTTATCACTGTCTTGGTTCTGTTGAGAGGGTAAAGTAGCCTGTAAACTTATGCAAGTGGCATTATCATCCTCCCACATTGATATCAACGAACCATTAATGTACCTTTGATGTCTATAGGCGGTGTTTGTTTCTTTCCATCAGGAAAGCCATCTGTTTGCTTGCTATGTTACGATATAAAAAAAATGCACATAGTGACCACACATGACCTGCATTTTCCTTAAAACTAATTTAGCTTTATCCCTCAAATGGTTGCGAAATTGGATGTCACTGTTGGACTGTTAATATATTTAGGTCAACACAGACGAAGTCGCGGGCAACGTTTACTCTGTATACTTGAACTTGTATATACATCAACGGCTATTGTGTATACATGAAAGGCTACTGTGTATACATTGAACGATTACTGTATATATGTGAACGACTACTGAGTAGACATGAACAGCTATTGTGTATACATGAATGGCTATTGTGTATACATGAAAGGCTACTGTTTATACATTGAACGATTACTGTATATACGGTGTGTAAGGAAAACCCTGTCCGATCCGAAAGAGACATATAGGTTGGTTAAAGGCATTACTGAAAAAAATATTAAAATGACTTTATTTCTGAAAATAAAAAAAAATATCGTTTTTTTAATATTCGTATTTTTACTTATATTTCCCTTGAGCTAAGCAAATATTTTAAAAATGACAACACCTTGTCGCTGTTTGTTTCATAGTTTCGTTTTGACGGCTTTCCCACAAACACCGCGCAATGGCGCGGTGTTTGTTTTTCGGCTTTTTACAAAGGAACTTTAAACGCGCCGCACATGCGCCGCGTGTCCTTCGGTAGCATCCGACTTGAGCGGCATTCTTTGACAATAGAATTTACTTATTTGTAGGTGTTGTGATACTTAATGTATGAAAATACCATTTAAGATTACTTTTTTATTGGGAAAACTAATTAATATCCATAAAATAATTACACATATGTAACCTTACTATGGTACCAAATAAGACCTTTAATTATTCGACAGGGTTTTCTTTACACACCGTACATGAATGACTACTGTGTGGACATAAACGGCTACTGTATAGACATGAACGGCTACTGTTTATACATGAATGACTACTATGTATTACGCCGGTTCTCTTGTAAGTTAGACGAGGAGGAGAACCATATTTTCAAGTTCACCACAATCCTAGGAATGTCGGTTAGCGATATGGGTAGCAATCTCCATCGCAGGATTTTCCCAACCTGATGACTACCACTTGTGTCTTGCGATAACCGGGAACGAGTGCTTCTTGTTGCTCATCCAAGGAACAAAACCTCAAAAACCTTCATATCTTACTCCGTGTTAATTTGGGGCCCCTTTGACGAATAGATCATCTTTTATTCTGCCAGACAGTTCGTAAAGGGCGAACGTTGGCCAAACGTATCACTACTATCATGACAACTAGGTGGTAGTGTTGGGTCTGGTACCACCGCCTACCGATTCCTGCCACAATAGCATCAGTACTTACCACTGTCGTGTTCCGGTTTGGAGGGTAAGGCAGCCTGTAAACTTATGCAAGCGGTATTACTATCCCGCCACATAGATATTAACGCACCATTAACATCTTTAATGTCTATAGGCTATGATTTTTATTTCAATTAGGAGAGCCATCTGCTTGATTCTTATCATATGATATAAAAATATATCTTCTTGCTTAACTCGGGGATCGAACCCGGCACCTCATGATCTAAGCCGAATAAGCTAATCACTAGGTTACAAGGCAGTTGTTAAGTATCGACTTAAACCTATATACGGAAACATTATATTAATATTTTATAAGGAAGTATCGTACAGTCGAGTGTAATCTATACATATAATAAAATCGTAGAAAAGTCAAAACTGTACATTGATTATTTTTTTAAAAGAATACTTGGGGCGTGGTCTACAATCGATATCGAAGCCAAAAATATAGTTTTTAGAATTTTTGTCTGTTTGTCTGTATGTATGTCCGGGGTAAACTCAAAAAGTACTGCATGGATTTACTTCAAATTTTGCATGAATATTACTAACAGGTCGGGTCAACATAATACCTACATATTATCATGCTATCACCTACGGGGGAGGAGCAGTGCGGAATAAACGAAGTCCGCGCGGACGAAGTCGCGGGCAACAGCTAGTAACTAATAACATAACAAATAATGGGGGAAAATTCTGTCATTTCAATCAGTCAAGTGTTCGTAATATTGCAGTAGACACTTCTGAATATAAAATTACTTAAATGGCAGAATTAGTGTCTTTGCTATGAAACTGTTTATGAATAATTAATACATTAACCTGCCTCATATTGTATGAAGTGATGAGAGGTCATGGGTAAAAATGTTAAATAAGTATATACTTTATATTTTACGATTTCAGCATTGGTGTTTGATGAATATCCATTTTAAGGCAATATTTTTCTATTACTATACTTGACAGACACTGCCTCGTGTTTTAGTGATTAGCCCATTCGGTTCAAACATGAAGTCCCCGGTTCGATTTTTGACTCAGAAAAAAGTGTCACTGAGTTTTTTTGAGGTTTTACTTTAAATCGAAAATCTCAGTAGCAGTATGGAATCTGGCGGATAGTGTTCCCACTCTCCGTGCCTTGGATGAGCACTTAAAGCTGCTGGTTCCGGCTATTCCTAGAAATACCCGATATAATCGTTATGTTTATGGTCTGTTGTCAAATTCAATAAAGAGATTCTTAAATAGTTTATGATCAAACTTATGTACTGTAGAATTTCAAACAGCGGACTGTCACTAGTTAATAAAGTTTACACTTGAATTTCAACTAGAGAGCGCGCGATCGCTAGATATCATTGATATCCAACCGATCTCTATGTTTTGGAAAAACTGAATGTTTATTACCTACTTTATTATTAAGTTATTACTATAAAAGTTATTACTATTTTATAAATAGAATCGATTTGGGATCAAGGAATCGAACCCAGGACTTACGGCAGGAAGATTAAAAATATGAAAAAATGTATATAAATATTGATTTTACTAGATGAAAAAAATGTAGGCAGATCTTTTACTAAATTTAGGTAGATGTTTTTGTAGTTTTTAAGGAATATTAGCAAGGCATATATTCATTTATTCGAAATTCATTCTGAATAAATAAATTTCATAAAATTTACATAAATATTTTTTATTTTAAACTAAACAACTAACTTTCAAAACAAATTGATATAAATTAACCTCTCTGTTTTAAGCACTCAGTCTTTTTCTTTACTTTGGTACCTACCTACCCCCCTGGCTCAGAACCTAGGTACGCCCATGCCCACCAAACTCTACCACCTAGTAGTCACGATGGTAGGGACACGTACAACAAATCGATCGCCTTTTACGAACTACCGGGCAGAATAACAGATAGTATATTTTTCAAACGGCTTAAACCAACACGGCGTAATAAGTAGGTATTTCATTACTTCTATCCCCCGTGTTGGTCCGGACTTCCTTTAAAGAATAGGTCATCTGTCCTTCTGTCAAGCAGTTCGTAAAATGCAAAAGATTGGCTATGCAAGTCGCTACCATCTCGTGACTACTACTCGCCCAGGTCTGATACCACCGCCTTACCTATTCCTGCCGCAATAGCGTCAGCGCTTTTCATTGTGGTGTTCCGGTTTGGAGGGTAAGGTAGCCGGTAAAATTATGCAGGAATTAAGACCCCGCCACAAGAATAGCCACGCAGCATTAACATCTTTGATGTCTAATGGCGATAATTGTCTCTTTCCATCAGGAAAGCCATCTGCTTGTTTGCCATCTAATGATGGGAAAAGAAACCTTGTTTTAAATTAGTATAGTAATTAAACAATATAGTAATATTATATTAACAACTAAACAATATTGATCTAACCAAAGGTTTTTTGTATGTAACATAAGATAGCAAACAAGCAGATGGGTCTCCTGATAGAAAGAGTCAGCCATCGCTTATAGACACCAAAGGTGTTAATAGTACGTTGCTATCTTGTGGCGAGGTCTAATGCCAGATGTATAAGTTTACCGGCTACCTTACCCTCCAAACTGGAGCACCACAGTGACAAGCATTGACGCTATGCGGCAGGAATAGGTAAAGCGGTGGTACCAAACCCGGGTGAGACAATGCAAAACTCTACCATCTAGTAGTCACGATGACAGTGACTCGTATAGCCAATTGGTCGCCTTTTACGACCTGCCTGGCAAAACGACAGTTGGCCTATTCTTCAAAGGGGCTCAGGACCAACACAGGGTAAAGGGTAAAGGTTCTGGGCCAGATGGCATACCTCCCGTTTTTATACGCCTCTGTTCCTCTGTATTGGTCAAGCCACTTACCTTGATATTAAACAAATCCGTTCAACTAGGTGATTCCACCTATGTGGAAAATAACCAAAATCACACCAGTACACAAGTCGGGCAATAAAAGTGACGTAGGCAAAAATCGCCCAATTTGTATACTGAGTTGCTTTGCTAAAATATTTAAGAGCTAGCATATGAACATATCTACAATTATTTTAAAAATAGCTTATATTCCTGTCAACATGGTTTCATACTTGAAAAATCGACATGCTAAAATCTTTCGAACTACACTACTTATTTGTGTGAAGCTTTTATTGACAAAGTCCAAGTTGATTGTACATATGCTGACTTCTGTAAGGCTTTTGACAAAGTCAGTCACTCCATATTATTAGCAAAAGCTTATCACCTGGGTATTCATGGTAACTTGCATAGATGGCTGGTATCATATCTCTAGAATAGATCTCAATTGGTAGCTCTATACGGATATGAATATAGCCCATTTGTTTCAACGGGAGTTCCTCGGGGCTCTTTTTAGGACCTCTGTTGTTTTTATTATTTATAACTTATTTATTTGAGAAAATTAATAGTAACTGTTTGGCATATGCTGATGATGTCAACATTTTCCGTCGCACTTATAATATTAGTGACTGTAAAAAGTTGCAGGAAGACCTTGATGTAATCTATGAATTGTGTAAGGCATTAAAAAATGTCAAATAATATCATTTACCAAATCTAAAAAGCCAATAACCGGTGGTATATATATGTGTGTATGTATATATATATATATATATATATATATATATATATATATATATATATATATATATATATATATATGTATATGTATATATATATATATATATATATATATATATATATATATATATATATATATATATATTATATATATATTATATATATATATATATATATATATATATATATATATATATATATATATACATACCACTCCGCCAGTTTCCGAGTTGTTACTAAGATTTTAAATCCTTGAAAATATCTCAATAAAATCTTTGCCCGACCCGGGGTTCGAACCCATGAGGTCCCCTCATGATCTGAACCGAATAGGCTGTCCCTAGACCACGAGGCAGAGACTTTGTTATAATATATAAAAACCCTTGACTCCTTATCTAGCTTATTGAAAATGATACAAATTTACATTAAAAATATCTTTTAGAGAATTAAAATAATAATAAATTTAAGAAAAAGGCAACAAGATTTTTTTATTGCAAATTGTTTTCAATAAGCTTCTTAGGCGAAGGCTTCTTTTTTTTAAATTAATAACAAATTACAAAGCCATGTGTTAATTAATTTATTTTTAACTTACAATTTCCAGATTAATGAACCGATATAGTACAAAATTTAATCAGCTTTACTTTTCAAAAAACTGCATCCAATGCACAAATTGCATCAAAATTTATTTATCCGTTCGGGAGTTATAGTTGACGAAAAATTTTGCAAACGTGCTTTTTCGATATAACTTCGAATTTTTTTAACTAATCATTTTTAATCTTCTGCAATATTTTAGTACTTACTAAAAAAACTACATTGAATTTCAAAAATCAAAACAAGTCAAATTTTTAAAAGTTACAGCTTATCAAACATTAAAATTCGATTTTCTAAAATCGGGGTAAAATCAGTAACTTCCTTATCTACATACGTAGTGGGAAGTTAAAAAAATCCCACGCGGACGAAGTCGCGGGCACAGCTAGTTTAAATCTAAATTGACAATTATTGTCAGTTTTAATTTTTTTATGCCCACGACATGCATGTCTCACATTGCGCAATGCAGTATGTTTAATGTTTATACTTTAGTATGTTTACACTAATGTTAAGCCTAATACAGTAATATGCTATTCCCACTTGGGAATATGTAGCTACTTAGCTACATATATATAACACATTTTTGAGGTTCAGTAGTCTACAAGAAATCCTTATACTTTCACCATGTCCGTTCATCTGCAGTTCAGAGATTCTTAATAGAGTTGATCATAAATAAATATTAATCAAATTGCATAAATATACATAATAGTCTCTCCAACAAACTGGTAAAGTAAAATATATTGATTCAGGCGTTATTTTGCGGAAATCCATTATTAAAAAGGTGAAATTAATTAAATTTGCTATTTTCCGCGAAATACAGTTCGCGGATAATAGCAAGTTTAATTAATTTCACCTTTTTAAGTAAAATATATTCTGGTGTACCCTATTGTGTAAGGTGTCGTTAAGATGTATACCTACAAAATATTGCGGGTTTGTGAAAACAATTTTGCAATTATGAGATCCGTGTGTGAAACAAGCTTTAATGCCCTCCCCCCCCCTGTAACCCATCACCCCAATAAATAAAGGTATTAACAGGTAAATCGATACTAGTAGGTAACCTGCGTACCCGAGAATTGTCGCGGAAAAAAATAGTCAATGTAACGTTTGCATATTCTAATAGGTTTCATACTTTCGGTTGGTATGAAATCTGTATATTAGCCAAACCAGTGAAATGTTTAAAAAAATTATATTCTGGACTAAAATTTTTTAGTCAACCCATTTGCGGTATATTTTTGACATATTTTATTGGTATAAAATACTTTTTATCGTGGTTATCGTTATTCGTTATCGTTTCTCGTTATCGTTTATCGTTTATCGTTATTATTAATTGTTCGTTTATCGTTAATATAAATTGAACGTGTCGTCAATGTAAGAAATTTTATATAATTCACTACTAATTCACCATATTTGAAAAATCGTTTCTTATTCCTCGTCTACGTCATAATCTCAGTAATTCGTGAAACAGTGCATTTTTTACTAAGCGGCAGTGATAAAAATATAGGTAGATAATAATATAAATTATTTTAAGATATAACCAAGTCGTGAGCTATAACAAGTATCATTTTGTTAACAAAATTTATGGGGCAGGAAACTGCTGTGCTGCTTATTTCTTATTGTATATGTTTACAAAGTTCTAGTAATTTAGGTACATGAGAGTGCAGTAAAATACTTTTAACGAGGTTGTAATATATTTTGACACTTACAAGTACAACATTTTAATATTTACAAAGAAATCGTGAGCTATTGTTATAGGTCGTGTTGGCCTGATTTTTTAAATAAAGAATAGACCACCTGACGGCTCTCTCCGAGTTCTCTCTGACGGCATACAAAAAGTGCACAAAGGTTATATACCTATATCATACTAATGATGAGTACCACATTACAAATTCCTGTCACAACATTTTATTTTATAAGATAGCTTACAAGCAGATGGCTCTTTCGATCGAAAGATTATAAGTTTACTGGCTGCCTTACCTTCTCTAAATAAGAACAATACATTATTTTTTTGTAATTTTAGGTAATAATAATAATAATAACTCTTTATTGTACACGTACTCAAATAAAAACTCTACAATACATATGCTAAAACGAAAGATATACAAAATGGCGGTCTTATCGCTTATGAACAATTTCTACTAGACAACCAGCAAAGCTAAGGCGATAGGAAATAATATACCTACATTTATTAAGCTTTTACCATTTACTATAATATATCCTTACCTATAGGTTTTGACACGATGACAGGTAGTACTTATTTATGAGTCTTTTGAAGGAATTGATATTGTCCGCAAATCTGATACGAGGTGGTAATAAATAAAATGAACATAGCATACAGCCTATTGGGGTATTGCAATGTAGAACTGGACCGATCCATTTCATAAAAGACTTATGTGATCGTCATTAAAGAAGTCGTTAATAGTGTAGTAACATTTTTCTATCAGGAGATTTTTTACAAGTTTTATAAATATGCGGTCATTTCTTGTTGATTTAAATGTATCCGGTAATTTGTTATGTATTTTCACACAAATTATATTTGGTCGGAAACTGTGCATTTTTAATTTAGATAGTTGTAATTCTAAATTATATTTAAATCTACTTCCAAAGCGTCTTGGAATATCAGTTTGATTCTAAAAAAATGAGTATATTTTCCAATAAATTTAATAGCTTTCATAAATGTACGTTAACGTACGTATAGAATAAGCGTTATTCCTCTAAGGTCGGCAGGAAATAAATACATCTTGTATATTTACACTTTACCCCATAGTAGAATGCCATATGTAAGCCAGAATTTGCACATGCGTAATGCTTGCCTTGCGAAATTCATTGACCACAGACAGCGACACTGACTCACTGACGCAATTGCAGCATGAATAGGTAAGGTTTCTACCACCTGGTAATCAAGATAGTAGTGACATATATTGCCAGTCGTTCACTTCTTACGAACTGTCTGTCACCTCTTACGAATGGCAAATTCAGGCCTGGACCAACAAGAGGAAAAATATTCAGGAACACATCAAGCTAGAATAGTAGGAGGGCAGGTAGACTTACACTTGCGGCATAATATTTTTGCCACATGAATAGCAAAGTACTAATCACCTTTTAGATTGTTAAGATTGAACCGAAGTATCACAATTTTTATGGAGAATATCATACGAAAAAGCACACTAGAAAATGTCTCACAATTTAGCTCTATTGTCCTCTCCGATAGCCGCTAAATAGTGTGGTAATCGCCTTAGAATTTGGAATCACTGCTCATTGCTAACACTATCCTGAAAACTATTATTTTGTTCACAATTAATGAGTCCATAAACTTTTACTGTCTATTTGTATTATCTTTACATAAAATACTAAAGACTTAAACATAGCTGGCTATAAACAGCACGTGCGCTAGATGTGCAGCGTGCCTTGGCAACATGATCTTACTGTAATAATAATTCATAGCTTCTTTGGCTCTGCTTATGACTAAACAAAAGATTTGTTACATTTTGCTTTCAGTTAATAACAATAGTTTTTATTTTTATTAAGATTAATTAATAAATATATAGAAGTTTGATTCACTCTACCTCATCTAAAATTTTACATAACTTCAATTCCATTTAACTCGTTTAAATACATACTATCCTACATAATATATACATATCCTATCTTTACTAGTTATGTATGCCCATGGGCGTACCCAGATTCTGGGCCAGGGGGAGGCAACCGTAACATTTTAAGACTATATTTTTATCCTATTATATTTTTATCTACAATATTATATAGTTAGTAGAGAGGTAAACAAATTCCAGGGGGGACAGCTGCCCCTCCCTGACCCCCCCCCCGCCCCTCGGCACGCCCATGTGTGTGCCTACAATATCTTACTAATTTTAATCAATTTATCTGACATTTGGGTAGATAGGAATTTGGTTATCAAACTCGTGCCACTAAGGCTTATTTTGTACGCGGTAAACACGTGCACACACACGCATCTACAGGCAAATAAACGCACTTGCACACACACTTTTGTTTGTGTTGTTTATACAATGTGATTTGGTACCATTGTCCCTCTGGTCTCTAATAATAGTTGGTCTTAATTTTTGTGCTCTTTTCTTGCTCCAGTGGCACTTCAGTCACGCGTTTCCACGGAAGGAACAAATTAAATTACCATAACTTCTTTGATTTAAGTAGCAGTTTATAATTTTCAACCGTAGCTTCTATATTAAAGCGTTTGGTCACCGTAACTTGAAAACCGTGAAAATCTTAAAAAAATCCTAAACAGAGAAAATTTTTTGACACGGCAGGTTTTGAAGCCAAAAGAAACAGTTTTTAAGTCTGATCGTGTTGACTCTCACGAATTGCATTTCGTTTTAGTACAATAGTGATTGCGAAGCCGGTGAACAAAAAGCCTTTTACTCAAAGAAGAGCACGGCATTTTGTTAAATTTGATCGAGCAAATTGCTATTTGTTCGATCCACGGATAAAACTGGACCTTCCAGGGCAATTTCTTAGATTGTTAATGTATCTTGCATTTACACCTTGAAATACAGAGTTATAATATTTACCAATGAAATAAAATCGCTCCTGAGGTATCTTGTAAGCCTTAACTTTTAATTCAATACGATAAAATAGCACAATATGGTATATTTCTATTGTTTTACGATATAATCTATCTAAAAGCTTTTGACATTTGCATACATTTGCTGATATGAGTGGCTACGCATTTTACGCCCAACATCGTGTCTATTAGTATTTGTGTGGTCTGTGGTTCAATCTAACAACTGTGACATCGAACATGTACCTTTTCGCAAAAAGGACTTTTATTACATAACTTTTAGCGAAAAGTAATAAACAAGTTCGGCGTAACAGTTGTAGCCTGTAGAGCTAAATATAAAATTTCGAAATAAAAACATCTTTTACAGAGCGTGTAAGGGACGGTGTACCTAAAAATTAAGAAACGTGCGATTATGATGTTTTAGTCATGATGGCAACACCTTTTTTTGTGGGAAATAAATTTTTTTAAATATTTTTTTAAATTTCACTCAGACTCGTCGCGCCCGCGAAACTCTCGAACTAGCCGTTTATTATGCACGGTCACAATACATAACTTATTTCCTTAAATTTTGTTATTTCTTAAGATTCCGAAGTATTATATTAACCTACAGCACAAGTAATGACTTAGTGTAGGTACTGCGAGACATGTCACACACTATATGTATAAAATTAGCCATATATAAAATAGCACAAAATAATTGTAGGGGAAGACCGGGTAATGGGAATCAGCGGGCAATGGTAGTCACCAACATATCTCTAAAACTACAACCGCTAGAAATACGTATACTGCCGTTCCCGCCCCGCTTTGTCCCCCCGCTAGCCGTGCAAGAGCGCTAGTATTGTGGCGGTCTCGGGAATGAGAATTGTATTTTGTTTTTGCGGCTCGCCGATGTAAATTTTTAAGGACGCAAAATAAACGGTAGGTATTCTAATTATTGATCTACTAGTGTCTTTTTTTACGCCTTTACACGTATATTCAGTATAACGATTTTATACTCAAATCCCGTATATTGCTTATATATCTTTTGTGTTTCTTTTTTTTCTTCATAAAATACTTGTGGGTAATGAGGATCGGATGACTTTCATTGCCCGCTAGTGATCACATTTCCCGCAATGTAACGGCATAATATAATTTTGGTATTCTTATTATAGATGTAGACGTATTTTGTGATGAAGATTTTCTACCAGCCGAATTGCTCAGATCAGGAACTTCTGCCATTCAAAACTTTGATGAATCAGTTGCAATTAATAGCCCAGCGTCAGGCCAAGAAAGCTTGTCAGTACCTGGCACATCAATGCTAGTTGCTCCAGCAGCCTCTAGTCTTGATATTGTGTCGAATTCAATTAAGTTGCCAGAGAAAACTAATACCCACAATGCTAAACAAAGTCGCCAAAAGCAGCATGCCAAAATTTTAACATCCACGCCAACAAAAGAAAACTTGTTAGAAAATAAAAGAAAAGTAAAAGCTTCTGCCAAGCCAAGGATAAAAGTAAAGGACAAAATATAACTAAGGGAAAAGGTCAAGAAAAGAAGACTAAAATGTCTAAGAAGGAAACCGAAAGAGTAAAGAGGAAGGTTCTCCAGGAATCCAATGATAAATAATAAATAAATATTCTTGGGACAAATTACACTTACTGATCTAACCCCAAAGTACGCAAATTATTTGCTTGTGTTATGGGAGTTAGTCAACGCTACTAATACACAGAAATACATATATAAATACTGGAATATGTTTAATAAACACCCAACCCGGAAATACAAACATTAATGCTCATCACACAAATGCTTGTCCCCGTCGGGGATCGAACCCGAGCACCATCGATTGCGTAGTCAGGGTCACTAACCATTCGACCAACGGGGCAGTCAATGATACTTCTGTTTCAGACGTGGCTACTGATGATTTATGCCAAGACGATGAGCTAGATGATGCTGACGATGCAGGGAATACGTGCTAAATCTGTAACGAATTCGGCCGAAATAATGAGTTTTGGTACAGGTGTACTTCATGTGGTTTATGGGCTCACGCAGGTCGTACGAGGTGGGAGTCGGCCAAGGGATATATTTGCAATTTGCGTTAGATTTTTGTATGATCCTCATTGCCCACAAGGTGACCACAATTACCCTCACCTCAGTGCAATGGGAGTCAAAATAGATATTTTTTTTAACTTTTATATTTCCTAAAGATGATTATTAAAGTGATTACTACTGATTCCAAATAATAGTGAATTAAGTATATTTTGTTAGAAAGGCGGTTGCAATAAAGATTTAGTTTAATTTTATTAATTATTTCAATTATTGCTTAAGTGATCCCCATTACCCCTTCCTACCCTAAGCAAACACTGTATTCGCAACTTGTGTAAATTGAAACTTATTAATGAAAATAAAGATATTATTATTATTATTCTAGGAAACCTTATAGCTTCGCTATGTCCGTCCGTCCGCAGTCTAGCTCAGAGATCCTTTGTACCTTTGTAGAAAGCTGTGATTTGGCGTAAATATGCATATTAGTCATAGTAATACCTACCAAATATTAAATAATATATATTTTGTGTAGCTCCTCTACATGTAAAGTGGAGATGTTAATTTTTTCTCGTGTACCCCATAGTGTAGGATATCGTTAGATAGGTTTTTGATGTAATAAATAACCTTTAAAGTATTAATTTTTGTTAGAGTCAAGTGTGCCCCCTTTGCCAGCTAAACGGTTGATTTTGGAGGTGAGAAAAAATTCACGGTAGTAATAAATATAATGAAATTAAAAGGAAAACCATCACAGCTTTGAAGGCTGCAAGTTAACTAAAGCAGAGGAGGGAGGGGATACGTGACTCTAACAAAAATTAGCACTTAAAAGCTTAATATGTTACAAACGAATCCCTTAATCGAAAACTTTCACAAACCTACAATATTTTTTAAAAATTTATCCAACGATACCCCACACAATAGGGTACGTGAGAAGTCCCTGATGAAGAGTTCCTATATAAATTTTCACACTGCTAGTCAGGTCAAAATTTGTCGAAGTCTCATACAAAATACCATTAACTAGTTTAAGGGGTTGTGGGGTAAAAGTTTTATAATTTTTTGTTATTTGTGTACTAATAGTAGCTTACATACCAAATTTCCGCATTCTAGAACTTCAGGAAGTACCCTCTACTGCTGAAATCATATCCTGAGAATTTTGTTTATTTAGTACTAGCTGTGCCCGCGACTTCGTTCGCGTGGAAAAATTTCTAAAATAAAAACCCGCATAGTTCCCGTTCCCGTGGCATTTCCGGGATAAGAACTATCCTATGTCCTTTCTCGGGTCTCAAACTATATTTGTACTAAATTTTATCCAAATCGGTTCAGCGGTTTAGCCGTGAAAGCGTAACAGACAGACAGACAGACAGACAGAGTTACTTTCGCATTTATAATATTAGTATGGAGTATGGATAGTATGGATAATCTAAACCCAAGTTATGCCCTTTTTTGTGCCCTTTCGCTTCGCTTGGTTTGTCGTTTGCACATTGCACACTTTGCACTTCTGTGTCCCCAGATGCGGAATGGTAAAAAATCATTAAAACATGTTAAACATAAGACGATTGCTTCGTGTTTGTACAATTTCATGATCGAATTTTAAGTATCCACCGTAAGTCTTGGACAGTTTAAGTTTTTGTTGATTACCAATGCGTTACACTTGTCTGATTTATTATAATTGTATTGTAAACAGTGCCTAATTAAACAAACATTTTGGTGATAATAACGCTTGGAAGATATAAAAAACCATATATAATTTATAACTTCTCATACACATTAATGGTTATAATATTTCCCACGATTTTTACTTTTAGTGAGTTTTTCAACAAGAACTTTGTATTTCAATTTGGTTATACCAGAACTACATGGCAGTTTTCACATTAAGTTTTTTTGATATTTCTATATTAGACGCTTGGCCTATTGTTACAATGAATTCAATTTTACTCTACATTTTCCCCGTGTTGGTCCCGGACTTCTTTGAAGAATAGGCCAACTGCCGTTCTGCCAGGCATGTCGTAAAAGGCAACCGATTTGTTATATGAGTCACTACCATCGTGGCTACTAGGTAGTAGAGTTCTGCATTATCTCGCCCGGGTCTGGTACCACCACCTTACCTATTCCTGCCGCAATAACGTCAGTGCTTGACACTGTTGTATTCCGATTAGAAGGATAAGGTAGCCGGTAAACTTATGCATGTGGCCTTAGACCTCGCCACAAGATAGCAACGCACCATTAACACCTTTGGTGTCTACAGGCGATGGTTGACTCTTTCCATAGGGAGACCCATCTGCTTGTTTGCTATCTATGATACAAAAAAAAATGAATTAAAATAATAAAAATTCGGCATGAAAATGGCGGATCTGTAAAAGTTACATTTCGTAAGATTCTGGATATTTTCGGTCAACATAATCGTCCTTCTGAGTCCGCTGTTAAGAATATGGTCAATGAGTTTGAGTCAACAGGCTCAGTATATAGTTGGCACTTTATATACCGAGCCGGTCGTTCGGTCGGGTCATTCATGTAAGAAGATTGCAGCTGTGAGCCACATTCGAAAACTCAGCGGGAAATGTGATTACGGTCAATGGATTACGCTATCGCGAAATGTTAATACCTCAGTTTTGGCCTATTATTATTAATGATATAGATATAACTAACACGTGCTTTAAAAAAGATGATGCCAAAAATCACACAGTCATCGAAACAATGAATCTATTGGAAACCAATTACGCCGATCGCATAATTTCACGAACTTTAACAGTTAAATGGCTAGCTCTATCATGTGATCTAACACCGCTAGATTATTTTTGGTGGAGTTATGTTAAAGAAGAGTCTACACAGAGTCAGTCGAGTCGATGGCAGCATTAAAACTTAAAATTCGTAAAATGATTAACGAAATAGACCCAGCACTTTGTTAAAAAGTTATTAAAAACTTTAATGTAAGAATCAAAATCTGGAACCGTAGGGCATTTTTTAATTCATAATTATTTTAAACCTTACCTTTTTAACACATTAAAAATTTGAATCATTGTCATCTCAATGTTTTGTTTTATTTAGATTTACAAAACAAATTTTTGTTGAAAAACTCTTTATCTAGAATTTAGTGTGGGTAGCGTACAACAGTTAATGTATATCACTGAAATATAGGTACCATTATTGTAAAAACAAAAGATAGTAAAGATATTCTAATGCTTTTTGCTGAATTACATAGAAAGGGCTGCACAAAAATTCTTAATGTCTTAATTTTCATTATATAAGTAGTTTTTAATCCCGACAAAAAATGTATTAATGCAAGATATAGACGCAGTTGAGTACCTACTACCATATTAAGTTTCAGTCGATAACTATCGCGCGTGTCTTCGCCCACGTGATAAAGTTTTCCCAAACTTCATTTGTGTAAGATTTATTTTTGAAAAAAAGAGTAACGTCACCTTAGTAGATAGTTTGGCCTTTGCGTTAATAGCTTTAGAGTTTTTAACGAATCAATTTCAATTGCATATTTATTTTAATAAGTTAACGTCGCGGGCTAACATTAGGATCTACCGTATAAAACAATATCCACCGTTACATACTGTGATGTAATATTTATTTTTGAAAAAAAGAGTAACGTTACCTTAGTAGGTAGTTTGGCCTTTGCGTTAATAGCTTTAGAGTTTTTAACGAATCAATTTCAATTGCATATTTATTTTAATAAGTTAATGTTGCGGGCTAACATTAGGATCTACCGTATAAAACAATATCCGCTGTTACATACTGTGATGTAAGATTTATTTTTGAAAAAAAGAGTAACGTTACCTTACTAGGTAGTTTGGCCTTTGCGTTAATAGCTTTAGAGTTTTTAACGAATCAATTTCAATTGCATATTTATTTAAAAAAATTATGTCGCTGGCTAACGCTAGTATTTACCATATAAAACAATATCCGCCGTTACATACTGTGATGTACATAAACATTACAATGGAAAAGAACATTATAGGAGCAGGCTAGTTCCCGCAATTATATTGTTATTCGATAATTTATCGTAGTTTTGCAGATAATGATGTCACACTACTCAGTTATAATAAGAGTAGTTCCGCTCAATTCTACGCATAGAACAAACACAATGTCAGTCTTTAGTTTTTGTTCTTTTTGATTATTATCATCCTAGCGTTAAATTTCAATAGTAATAACAACTCACGGCATTGTAAGAGGCGAAAATACCTGTTCGATTAACAAAACAGAAATAAGATAATTTATTTCAAATAGAAAATTAGACCAGTTGTTTTACAACAATCACCTATTGCTTTATGATAAAAACTATACAAAAATCAGATATTGACCTAAAATATTAGGTCTTAATGCCTTGTACCTCGTACGTTGATAGTCTTAAATATTAATTCTTATAAAATCCTAAATCCCATACATATGAATTTGAAAGTTTGTATGTTTAGATGTTAGGATGTTTGTTACTCAACCACGCAAAAACGAAGGGCTGATATAGATAAAATTTGATACACAGGTAAATGATAATTTGAAATAGCACATAGGATACTTTTATATCGGAAAAATCCGTTGTTCCCGTGGGATTCACCAAAAACTTTTATATAATCCTCATAAAGATTCACAGTGTCTTACTAAAATCGAATAATAGTAAAATTTGTCTCAACCACAAAATGTTTGAAAATATCAAATGTATCTGATGACGTTATTTCGCGACAAAATTCTAAGTTTTATCCTCACCATCTCGATATCTGGAAGTCCACAACCGTGCGATTCTCGAGGCATTTTTTGCCCCACACTACTCCTATGTGGAACGAGCTATCGGCAGAATTTTTACGAACGGATACGACTTAGGGACCTTCAAGAAAAGAGCCTACTCATTCTTAAATGGCCGGCAACACAAATACAAGACCCCTGGTAGTTTAGTTGTCTATGGGCGGCGGTAATCACTTACCATCAAGTGAGCCTCCTGTCCGTTTGCCCCCTCTTCTATAAAAAAACGTTTGGTGGTTGTCAACATGCCAACTGCTTCAACAGGTTGCGGATTGTGGCTTCATATTAAATAGTAATATAATATAGTATATAACCAGCGTGATGATACTTTTGCTTTTTTGTGGGTTTACGTTGAATCTCAACTTTGGAAATTTTGTGGTATCACGACATCACCTACCAGTTTTGAAAGACCTCATGCAACTGGTTATCACTGTGTTTCCTACTGTTATTATGCCATCCTCGGGCTATATTGCGAAAAACCCTTTTTTTATTATCATAAAAAAATAATACTGGGTTTCGGACTACAGGTTAATAAATTAACGCTAAATATGTGTTTTGACTTTTATACCCTATCCCACAGGAACGGTGATGAATTTTGAGATAAAAAGTATCCTATATGTTGCTCCAGGCTCTCAGCAATCACCATGCAAATTTCATTATTTTATGACCAGTAGATTTTGCGTGATTGACGCACAAATTAACAGACAGACAGACAAAAATTCTAATAATTAATTTTTTCGCTTCTATTATCGATATATTAACCGACTCAATTATTATTTTGCAAAAAATTCTTATGTACAGAAATCACTTTTCTACTCTTTTATTATATGTATAGATGTATAGATAACAGATTATAAAACGGACTATAGATATTAAACTGTGATTATTTACACTACTTTATAAAAGAATTACATAATAAACCGTAAAAACCCTATTGTCTTTGACTATTATATCTATCTATGCCTGTTGCAAAACTACGACGGAGTCTAAGGTAGTGTCACAATAGTGACAAGTAAATTTTCACTTTAAATATATCCAGGTTAAATATAGTTCAGGTAAACCTGATTTTAAATACAAGAGAATTTCAATTATTATTCTGATACAAGTTTTTGCACGTCAATTGATTATTATTTCTCCCCATGTTATTCTCCCCATTTGCCTTACTTCGAAGCAAGGGTTGATCCAGAGGGGGTCATGGGGGCCATGATCCTCTCTACGCAGGGGTCTAAGTATAAATTGATTATTGCAAACAAATAAGGATTACAGCCTCTCCTGACTGAACCTCAAATATGTGACCCCCCTCTCTCGATCCGAAGGCTAGATCTGCCCTTGCTTCAATGTATACAAAGTTGATTTAAAGTATAGATACAATTGGTCAAACATCAAACTACTTTATTTTAAGCGATGGTAAGTCGATAAAGCTTACGCGATTATAATTTTATATCCACACAGTTGGCGACGCCTGTTATATTGTATTATACTGTTCATAACTTTATTCAAAATTTTGACAAAGCCATCGAGACGTAAAATTCTAGCGCTCTCTTTTTTTCTTTATTATATTGATATCCGATTTCAACCACACTATTTAAAAACTTTTGAATGAATTTAACAATTGTAAAAGACATTTAACAAGTATGAAAAATAAGATGGCCTCTCTGCCTGTTTTTACAATATATACCTACCTAATAAATAGCTTATTTTGGGGTTAGATCAATTAGTGTAATTTTGTAAATTAATATTATTATTTATTTACTCTATATGGTTCACCTTAAGAAAAAAAATAGGTATAAAAGGCGGACTTTACGCTAAATGCATTCTCTACCAGTCAAACTTTGGGCTAGCAGACAAGAAATAAGGGGTAAGTGTAATATGTAAATATATGTATTATAAATTAAAAAAATATAATATTAAAAATATAATATAGTAAACTACAAAAATAAAATAAATACTAAATTAATTTTATGTCTAAGATAATAACATTTAAATATGCATCTCAACAAAAGCAAAAATTATTATAGAATTGTGATATAATCATGTTAAGAAAAAAATGTTTTTATTTATTTATTTAAACTTTATTTTTTTTAATATATCTTCCAGATTTATGTACCGATGGAGCACAAAAACTAATCAGCTCTTTTCCTCAAAAAACTACGTCTAATACACAAATTGCATCAAAATCGGTTTATCCGTTTGGGATTATCGTTGACGAAAAATTTTGAAAAGTGGTTTTTCGACATAGCTTCGAAATTTTTCAACCAATCATTTTTTGATATTTTACGATATTTTAGTACTAAAAAAACTACGTCAAATGCCGTTTTAAAAATCAAAATCGAATCTAATTCACAAACCTTATAGCTTTACAAATATTAAAATTACGTTGCTTTTAGCAAACTTACTTTTTTAAATAACTTTCAAATTAATTCACCGATTGATTTAAAAATCTTATCAGCTTTTCTCCTTTGAAACTGCGTCAAATACCGTTAATTTAATCAAAATCGGTCGATTTGTTTGGGATTTATCAATAAAGAAAATTAGAAATAAAATGTTTTTTGACATTACATCGAAATTTTTCAACCTATCGATTATTTAGCTAAAGCAATATTTAGATCTCAAAAATTGAGTTGAATGCCATCATCGTTTTCGAAACATACAGCTTTTCAAAAATTAATATACTGCCATTTTTAACAAAATAGATGTTTGAACCGAAAAATCTATGCTTATATTTTTTTACTCTTTTGAGCTTAAAATACCTTTGTGGAAAGTTGCAGGGATGGCCCGCAGGGTCAACCTTTTACACATTTTTTAATAATAATTTGTCCATCTGATATCTTAGATGTCTTCTATACTAACAAGCCTACGCCAGGCTTATTTGAAGCCAGTTTTTAGCCGACATCAATAAAAAAGTCTTGTAAGCCCTTCTGAATACAGGCCTGTCAATATCGATCATCTGCACGTTCGATAAAGTCGTAGTGGGGACTAAACTACCTACTAAATTACTAAACTTAAAGATGACAAGACAAGAAGTGATGACAATCAATGTCCGCTTCTCATCTTGAAAGGTTTTGGCCGGTTCTGACACAAGTCATATAAGTAAGTTCCTATATAAGTACCTAAACTTTATTAAATAAACTTTATTATTAATCTAATAAAGTTTCCTTAATAACGGTTTACTATATTTATTACCTCCATACTCATTGCTCAAGAATCCATTATAACTATCTAGCCACTCGAGTGAAAGTCAAGCGCTTTGTTTCCTGGTTAAGATAAACAGGTCCTTGTTTAGAATTGACTTAACACTAACGAGTGATAAGTAGGTATGTCAATTACTGTAATTTTATAGATAAGGATAAATTAACTTGATAGATGAATATCTACTTTTTTATACTTCTACTTTTTTTAATATTATGCGATAGCAAACAAGCAGATGGATCTCCTGATGGAAAGAATCAACCATCGCCTACAGACACCAAAGGTGTTAATGGTGCCATCGCCTACAGACACCAAAGGTGTTAATGGTGCCATCGCCTACAGACACCAAAGGTGTTAATGGTGCGTTGCTATCTTGTGGCGAGGTCTAATGCCACATGCATAAGTTTACCGGCTACCTTACCCTCCAAACTGAAACACGACAGCGACAAGCACTGACGCTATTGCGACAGGAATAGGTAAGGCGGTGGTTCCAGACGCGGGCGAGACAATGCAGAACTCTACCACCTAGTAACTCTACGCGACTTTGTTTGCGTGACTCAAACACATAACATGATTTTACTTAAACTGGTAGAAAAGAAGCCTATGTTACTCAGTGATAAGCCTTCACACTTTGATTAGTGCGAGTGCAAATGTTTAAGGCAGGTTTAAAAATCACGTGTAGACAGCCGTTGTTTAGTGCGAGTGCTTAGTAATCAACGTCTATTCACTTTTACTTTTAATCACTCGCACTATTCAACGGCTGTCTACATGTGTTTTTTTGCTTGGGTAATACTAAGCACCTATGTATATCAAACACTCGCACGGCCACTAATCAAATTATAATCGGGACCATAATGATGGTAGCTTTATATTACTGAAAGAATTTTAAAATTCAGTTTAGTAGTTTTTTTGTTTATCCATTACAAACAAAAATCTTAGCTGCTTGTGAAATTAATGTGTAAACTCAGTAGGTACCTACGGTTAAATCATTAGTGTTTTAAACGCAGAAAAATTTTGTATCGTTATCACAGTCGTACTGGTCTTTGTCTGGCACTGAATAATAATAAAATGTTTAACCTAGCACTTATTCTCTGACACATAAAGTTATCTAATAACTCTACATTAATTAAAAATTAAAAAAAAAGTAAACCCGTTGACCCGCAGCAGACCATCCCTGAAACTTCCCGCTAAATTAAGGTTTAATGTCAAAGGAACTAAAACTATACTTAAACAAAGATTTTTTCAGAATACAAAAATCTAAATTTTGATTTAAATTACATTGACTGGTTTGTCAGTTAGCGAGATGAGCGGTCCTCATCGTCGCATTTTACAGTTTTTTTTTATGTTATCAACCTGATAACGATTACCACTTATTCCTAGCGATAACCGGAACCGACAGGTTTACGTGGTTACCTGAGACAGGAAAATGGTAACACATCATCCGCCGGAATCCCAGCTGCTACTGAGATTTTGAATTTTCGAGAAAAACTTCTTGACAGGGATTAACGAGGATCTCATGATTCCAAATCCGCTATGAGCTAATACCCAGAACACAAGGTAGTCGAGTTTATTAAATAAATCAAGGCAAGTGAAATAAAAGTTTGTTAAAAGACCACTACAACAAAAAAATATTTGACCTAGTGCCTTTGTTTTCCTCAGTACAACATTACAAGTCCATTATTCGACAAAATTGATAGCATTTACCCTCATTGTTTGTTTCCTTATGAAATAACTACCTAAGTCCTATAATGTTTTTACAGAAAATTTCTGATTAAGCCATTAAATAATTTACCTCTATTACATGTATAAATCTAATATTTTATTGTGAAATATGAGTAATTAGTATACCTAATCGTATCATGTTATTATTGTGCAACAAGTTTTATTCATAGGGAATTTTACCGGCATACGTATTTGATACCTACGTTATTTTTTCTATTTTCACTTTAAATATACAGTTATATCAAATAAACAGTTTTAATAGGTCCACTTAAAATACAGTAGATACTTTTTATTTTTGGCTAAGATCATGAGATTCCGGGTTAGCCATAACACCACTACGACTCTTATAAAGGTCATCAATGACTGCAGAGTAGCAATGGATGAGTTACGGTTGCTGCGTTAGTCTTAAAAAAGATTTTTGCCAATGCTTTTAATGCTGTTGACCATGAGACTTGTGATTTTGTAGCTTGCAAACTGATGACATTTCTGACTGGTGCGATCTGTTTGTTAGTGTACCTCAAGGCGGTATACTTTCTCTTTTTTTATTTTCACTTTTTATTAATGCTGTCACAATTTTTTTAAATTGTCCTAACCACCTGCATGCATAACTTGCGTCTTTACACTGGCGTCATTATAACACATCTAAATTTTGCTATAGAAAGAATAAATGATAACTTACTGCATATTTTGAACTAGTCTCGTAATTTCGGGACTACTGTCAATTACTGTCAATGCTACTACTACGTGTCAGGCTATTTTAATAGGCAGCACATAGAAGAACGTGCAAGGATCTTAACGTACTACCTTCTATCATTTTTAATAACACTCGAATACGTTTCAGCCCACATGTCAAAGACCTGAGATTAATAATAGATAGTGCATTGATCTGGGTTGTGTAGAACCCAGATCCATGTGGAATATAAACGTACATACAGCATGAGCAAGTTTGTTTTATATTACGTAAAGATAAAGAAGATATAGTAGGAATTAATTTACAATACATAATTTGTTCCTCATGTCGAATCATATGTAGAACATACTGAATGCATTGGTAAATAATATAGGATCGGCGTGTCGTCAGTCAGAGTTCAAATCAAAAATATAATTTTATAACGCTTCGAGAGGATTTTTATTTAGAGAGCACGCCTCTTTGTTAGAAGATCCCAGTCACTGCTGGTACCTAGAGAAATCTACACTATCACCGCCTCAACTATTTCTGTCGCAATAGGGTCAACGCTTGTCTCTATCGTGTTCCGGCTACCATACCCTCCAAGGGTAAGATAACCGGTGAACATATGAATGTGTCATTACCTACGCGTCACACGGATAGCAACGCAACATTTACATCTTTGGTGTCTATAGACGATGCTTTACATGTATACAGTAAACCGAGATTACATATTGCTTGTATATACTTTCTGTAGATTTAAAAAATCTTACTAGGTCTACGGATTAACCAAAATATATATGTATATATAGTATAATATATACAAACATGTAATATATACAACAATGTAAAAAAAAAGATTCATTGCCATTGTATACTAAAAGAGAAGCTTTTGCACTTACAACTTCTCTTATTCTTCTTGCTATCAAGTTTATGACATAATTAGAGCATTTGATCCCGGTCGATTTTTCTAATCCCGGGAATACGGGATTACCTGCATTTAATCTCGGGGTCCCCGGATAGTTCCGGGATTATATTGGTAACTAAACGACAATAAAACATAACAAAATAAATATTTAAGTTTTAAATCTTCAAAAAGGCGGTTAAACAAAATTATAATTTCTTCTTATAATATAAACAAACTAGACACTTCTGTAAATAATTTATGAAACTAATAATAAACTTTAAAAAATCAATTTTTTTATACTTATTTAGATAAACTATAAAAAAGAATATATTATTATGCTAAAGAGATCAATGTTTTAGGTAAATATATTTTTAAATTAAATTGACCAGAAATTTTATAAATTATTTATTTAAACCACGAAAATAAAATCTAACGCAGGACTTCCCAACCAGGGGGGCACACTCCCCTAGGAAGGCGTAGAGAAATGTTAAGGGGGGCGTCGTACGTAATATGTAAGATTACATTTCCAAAAAAAAAATGAGAGTAGGTAAATAAGGAATATAAGGGGGGGCATGAAAATATTATTTTTGGATCGGGGAGGCTCGGCGAAATAAAGGTTGGGAAAGCCTGATCTAAGGAATAACAACGCATCCAACGTCTGATCTTCAAGCATACTTCTTAATTTGTTGCACAAATATGAAGATTGAAGTGGCTGATAACGAGATGGCTGCCAAATGTCAAATCAGGGTAAGTGCGTTTCGTTTCACGCCCATTTTTATTGACTTATTTAAAAAATGTATCAATCCCGAAAATCCCGGGATTCATTAAATTTAATCCCGAAAATTTTGGGATCCCGCGATCGAATCCTCTAGACATAATCCATAAATATTAGCTTTTTAGTGATAGTGATTGTCAATTTTTGTTTTTAAAAAGTAAAATCCATATTCTCTCTAACAATATTGTTTAGTAATATACTAGAGTTTTTAATACTTATATCATATTTCAGTCTTTAGTGTATTTTACCGTATATTAATTACCGTAATTTTTACATTAAATATGGTGCAAATTAAATATAATTTAACATTACTATAAAATGTTATGGCACAAGGCAAGGTTTCTAAAATATAAATAAAAAATACAAAATCAAGCCGTAACGACGAGTTGTGATTAAATTGTAAAATCTTCTATCTCGTATTTGTCCGGTCCCCCTTTGAAGAATTGACCATCTGCCGTTCTGCCAGACAGTTTGTAAGAAGCGAACGATTGGCTTTGTGAGTCACTAGCATCGTGGCTACTACGTAGTAGAGTTCTGCATTGTCTCGCCCGGGTCTGGTACCAACGCCATACCAATTCCTGTCGCGATCGCGTTAGTGCTTATCAATGTTGTGTTCCAGTTTGGAGGGTGAGGTAGCTGGTAAATTTATAATAATTTAAATAATATAATATATAATAATTAAAATAGTTCCATTATCGTATAAGAAAAAAAAAGCCATAGGAAGGGATTTTTTGCCTTACTCCCTATTCGGTGAAAAGAGTGACGTTGTGACATAATCCACGAAGGCAAAACCAAGAAAGTTAAAACTTAAAACTTTATCTTTCAGCATGTTCATCTGAAAATAACAAATTATCTGTATTTTGCAAAAGATCCCTGTCCAAATAGTTGCAATTATTATACCTCAGATTATATTATTATATAATATCTACAACTCAACGCATGTTTTACTCCGAAACTGAAACATCTTCAGTTGAAGAAAGTACTTATTACCTATACATTTTGTTCTGTGCTTAATACTAAATACTAAATAAACCTATTTTATTAACTTTAATCACTTCGTTTTTAAACTAGTGTAATGTATATTCCATACTAATATTATAAATGTGAAAGTCTGTCACGGCTAAACCGCTGGACCGATTTTCATGCAATTTGGCGTGGAAATAGTGGAAGATCCGGAGTCAAACATAGACAATTTTTTTCAAAAATCAACCCCTGAAGAGCTGATATAGGGGATGAAATATGTATTGAAAGCTATTTCGACGACATGTTTATAAACTCGCGGGCGAAGCTGCGCGGGTCAGCTAGTACCTAAATAATTTGAAGTCGGCGCCAATTAAGATTGCGCCGGTTTAATTTTTTTGGTAAAACGTTTTAAATGCATTGCTAACGATTATTACTGGAGATTTTACTTTGCATTATTAATTCGATTAGGTATTTTCTTTTATTTTTTGGTAATTTAATGATCTTTGTTCATTAATAGTTGGCCCCGACTAAAAATTAATTAGGTATATCTTACATTACTTTACGAACTTACCAATTAAAATTATTAAAAAGTTATTTTTTTTTATTTTATTTTTTTGTGGCTGTAACTACTGCTAATAAAGTTTTTAATAATCTTAATAACTACGTTCTTTTAATTATTATAATGTATAGGTAGCTTTAGTATTCATCTGGTCTGTGGTAGCTATCTATGTAATTTTGAATTGGCGCAAAACAATCAATGAACGAATGTCATTACCTTATCGTCTATTTTTCTTCCCTTTATTATTTTTTTTATTTAAAGATAAGAAAGAGACTGAGAGGTCTACACACATCTCAATATTAAAATAAGTGAGTGAACAAAAAAAATGTTTTCAAAAATTATATAGAATCGATATATATGTATATATATATATATATATATATATATATATATATATATATATATATATATATATATATATATATATATATATATATATATATATATATATATATATATATATATATATATATATATATATATATATATATATATACCCTATCTAATAAAATAATAATTATCGAAATCAGACTACTCTGTAAAAAGTTACGTGCGTCTTACATTAAAATCAGAAAATGAACAATCAATCATCCCCTGTTTTCGTACCCTTATAGTTGAATTACTTTTTTCAAAAATTATATGGTGGCCCTCAGAATATACCCTTTTCACTTCACTTTTCAATAGGAAAAAATTCATCAAAATCAGTCTGATTTAAAAAATTATGCGTAGTCTAACACAAAAAATAAAATATATTGCGTTGGATCAACCGATCAAAAGGCGCTGAATAATAATCCTGCTCTACTTTGATGAAGGGTTAGGACTGGCATTGATTGTCAGTTGCTAATACACAGAATCTTCTCTTGCTAATATACAGAATCTTTTTAATGTATATACCACTGTATAATAAAATGGAAGATTGATTAATGATTCTTTAATTTTAAAAAATGACAATAGGTACTTATTGTAGTTTTGAATATATTTTTAGTATTTGCAAAGCTGTAGCTTTTGAACATTTACTTGGATTTCGATTTGTAAACGGCGATTAAAACATTTTTTTAAGTTCTAAAATATTGCAGAAAATCAAATTATTTTGGTCAAATAACAAATTAAAAAAAGTTTGGCATTTCAAAATTTTTATAGAAAATATTTTTATGTTTATCACAAGTGGGTGACAAAAAGCAGCATATGATGCATAAATGCAATTTAAACAATATAATCTGTCTTGGCGTTTGAATGATATAAGAAGATAAAATTATTGCAAACACACAAATGAATGAAAAAATAATGTTTTGTCTGGAAAGAAAAAGAAATTGGAAAAAATTAAATGCCATCAAATAGTTTCCGAATAGCCAAAGGTTTAAGACCACATGTGGTCAAAAGGACATAATACAATCCTATGATAGGTGGCTGGTGGCCAATCTGTCCAGCCTCGAGCAAGTTGTGTTTTCCGAATAAAATTAAAAGCTTTATAAATCGAATTATCGGAATCTGGATCCGAACACAGGAACTTATGCAATTATACCTTATTTAGTACCATTAGACCGAAGTAACAAGAAATTAGTAAATCACATTTTTTGTTAAATTGGTAAGTTCTGGATTATATGGCCAATTTAACATTATTAGAACGTCCAACGAACACCCATGAAAAACATGATTATGTAACTAATTTAAACTTATTCTTTTACGTAGTGTACAACAAAATGTAAATTTAATAAACAAAAACCAAGAAGGCGTCAATGATCGTCGTTAAAAGTAAACATAAATAATTCCCGGTTTTGTTGATATTATAATTATTGTGTTAAACGTAGTATTAAATTAGTGCCTTCAGTAGTGTTGCGGTACCGTCTATGGCAAGAGGTTTTGGATTTGATTCTCAGATATTTAAATTAATTTAATGCACGTTTCTTTTTAATTCAAAGTGATTCAACTTAGAGTAAGTTTTCCCTTTTTCTGAACACATAATTGCCTGAAATTGAATATGTTCTCTAGCTCTTCGGGAGTCGATATTGGACAAATAGATCAAATGTCAAATAATGGGAGTTAAAATACCGTTGTCTTATCCTAGGGGTAGCAGTCGCACCTCTGTCTATCAATTTGAGGATATACGAGTGACAGCATTAATTTATTTTTTATTTTAGGTTATTCATTTTAATAAATTTTGTCCCAGATACACTGTGACATTTCATTGTGCATTTTAGTTGCAACTGAAAGAGAAAGTCATGCTCATATCTTTTTATAGATCGTTACAACTCCGAACTAAAATGTTGTCGTACTTATTGAGTTTATTTATTTTATTTATTTATTTATTTGCATTCCACAATGTAATTGCCAAAATATGTTAGTTACAAAACAGTTGTCAATCATTGTGGACCCAGCAGGGCACAGCAAACATTTTTAGAAGAGATGAAGATATTATCCAATAATTATACTAATATTATAAAAGAAAGATTTGATCGTTTGTTTGCTTGCAACGATTTAATTCAAAAACTACTCGATCGATTTTATTTTAAAAGAACAAAAATAATAATAGTATTAAGAAAATTAATGTTTTTCGACAAGCAATTCTAATGTATGCAGATAAAAAATGCAATATTCATTTATTAAAAGATATATTGCAATTAAATATATTTTTTTAAATTACCTTGATATAAAATAAAAACGAAAAGGGTTGATGATATAGCCCACATTATTCACACATTAACACTTCAAAACTGTATTGTTTTATTTAAAATATATATAAAATTAATAAACATAATATCCGACACACAACGACATCACAGCACCGTGAGACATGACAACTGATGGTATCAAACGATTTCCCTCGCTTTTAAATCCATTGCCTTTCATGAAAGTCTAACAGATGTTTAAGGTAAAAGTTTTCCCGTCCCTTCCTGGATACCTACATTTGTCTTCATTCATCAACTTGAACATTATATTATGTGAAAAGGTAATGTCACAGATTACTTATGTATAAAAGTAGCGTCATAACTCATACGGCACGCTATGTATACTGAGGTACAAATGCATACATTACCCAACATTTTTTTCATATCATGATATAGAAAACAAGCAGATGGGTCTCCTGATGGAAAGAGTCAACCATTGCCCACAGACACCAAAGATGTTAATGGTGCGTTGCTATCTTGTGGCCAGGTCTAATGCCACATGCATAAGTTTACCGGCTACCTTACCCTCCAAACCGGAATATCAAAATGACTAGCACTGACCCTATTGCAGCAGGAATAGGTAAGGCGGTGATACCAGACCCGGGCGAGACAATGCAGAACTCTACCGTAGCTACGGCGGTAGTGACTCGCATAGCCAATCGGTGGCCTTTTACGACCTGCCAGGCAGAACGGCTGGTGGCCTATTCTTCAAAAAGCCCGAGACCGACACGGGGTGGGGGTACTATTAATATAACAGTTAAACTAAATCCTACCTCTGACAAGAATAGGCATATATTCATTGATATATAAAAACCCAAGATACACAATCAGTGTCTCAAAAACGTGCTCTAAGAATGAGTGCACAATTTTAAATTGTGCACTCACTTCAAATAGAAGCCCGTCGCTCACGTCACTGCCCGCGCGTCAAAAATACAGAATTGTTCTCTGATAAATTGTAAAATACAACATCATGAACTTTAAAAAAATATAAGATATTGTATTTTCGGTAAGTATAAGAGTTTATCGATTTATTTTTGTCGTTTATATTACTAAATATAGGGTGTAATGTATGATTTTCATTTTATTTGTCTTAAAAATGTACTCGACGCTCCAAATATAATACGACAAAATTTCAATGGTCACTTTTTCAGTAAAAGGACAGTGCATTACAACCTCCTTTTAATTTAGTCGAATAATACAAATTGATCCTGTTATTATTAGTGGAGTCGATTTTTTTTTCATTGATAAGTAAAATTTTTTTAATAAGATTAATTTTTTTCATTAATAATTTTGAATAACTTTTATAGTTGTTAACCAACTGCCAAAAGAGAAGAGGACATCAATTTGACGATTTTAAAATGTTTGATTATATTGATTACTTATTTTGAGGACCAAGTTAGGCGATTCTTTTTATTCTATTTGTACGAATATAAAATAACAATATATAATTGTGATTCTTACGGTGAACTTTGGAAATATATTACGAAACTTTTAATATAACAATATAAATCAAAAGTAGCATCGAATTTTGTTCTGTTTACACGTGTTGTTGATAACGATTTCTTAAGTGGAAGGCACAGGTTGCATTAAGAATGTTATTACTAATTTAATAATTTAAATATTTTTCATTTAATAATTTATCTTTAATAAAATGTTGTTTTTGATTGCGGATATCTTATACTATACATATTATAAATGTTAAAGTTTGTATGTTTGGATGTTTGATAATCAATCGCGTAAAAAATGGCTGTACCAATTTGGATTTGGACTCGGATATAAGATGACCTGGAATAGCACATCGAATACTTTTATCCTAATGCAGAGATCTGCAGCTAGTCTCGAATAAATTTTAAGTGACTGTTTATATGTATGAGTTGTTTTATTTGCATACTAGCTGTTACCCGTGGCTTTGCTCGCGCATATTACTTTAGAACTTTTTAACCTTTCTTTATTTTATTAAAAATCTCTACATTGCCGGGTGGGCCGCTAGTACGTTAAAAATAATATTTACATATTCATCTTAATTAATTATATACGACATTTCCGTTATTTAAATGTAAGTAAAAAACGTATGACCTCAACTTCCTATAACTTCTAAATTTTCTATACTATTATAACTACTATCTATATTTCTTATATCATAACTAACTATACCTCAAACTAAAAATACCTATTAGTAACACACCTATCGAAAAAACTAACGTTATTATAAAATAAATTTATAATTAACAGGAAATATCTAATCCAAAATTACTTTTGGCAATAATATTATATATACTAAACTATACTCCAAACTAAATATATGTATCTATTAGGATTTCTGTGTATGTAAAACACCTATGTAACCAACTAATGTAACTATATTAAAAAATCTGTGAGCTGGTTGACCCTACAGGCCACCTGAAACTTCCCGCTAAAAAGTATTTTAACCTTAAAGAAAAAAACCATGCCTAAGCATAGACTATTGAATTAAAAAAGTTCAAAAATCCAAAGTTTATATTTTTTCAAAATTATCAACGAATTTGATCTTCCAAATAACATTGAACACAATTTTTTAGTTCTAAATTGTTTT
The DNA here is from genome assembly GCA_036924255.1 of Apodemia mormo. Lineage (NCBI taxonomy): Eukaryota > Metazoa > Arthropoda > Insecta > Lepidoptera > Riodinidae > Apodemia > Apodemia mormo. Next base: position 16,486,766 of record JAUPFN010000009.1, on the reverse strand, counting down.
ACTGGAATTTTTTATACGAGGGTCAATAAAATTTTCAGAAGCCGACATCGCATTAGCAACTAACCTATTGTGTTTCAAATGTCTATGGACAGTATTCGCTCGTACGTCTGCAGATAATATAACTAAACAAATGTTCGTTTACATAATACTGCAAAAAAAAAACAGAAAAACTGAAATCTAATTCAAAACGAGAATTCTACGAAAAGCTAAACTTATTTCTAGGAAATTAATGCGTTTTCTTACTATGTTGTCGATACATTACATAATAAGTCTGAAAAAAATCGTGTCTGCTATCATGTAAGAAACTATGAACTTTATAACGTAGTCATAATCACCATTGCAGTAAATTTCCTATTTCAGTATATTCTAAATCTATTAGACTATGCAAACTAAATATATTAATATCAAACGTCAAATACTACATGGCTATAAACCCACAGTTTGCCTATAATGTGTAGGTTCTGTGTAATAGAACCAATAACCTATAACGTTTGAAATATAAATAAATTATTTTAATGGTCATTATTTGTTTTATTGATATATAAATGTTCTACGCAAAACAGATTTTCGACAAGATTTTTTTTATGTAAATTTTATAAACCCTTAAAATACTACCTCAATGCATAAAAATATTTATATTCGACTCCACATGTGCCTTGTCCTATTGGCTAACTTAAGTCAAAAATTTTATTGCTTTTTGTACATTGTTTTTTAAAAATGACTTTAAATCTTGCGTTTAAGGTTGAATATGCAAAAACACGTTTTTGCAAGCAAATTTAATATCAATGCATATATTACTACTAGCGATAGCCCTGTGGTCGAACTATAGACTAAACAATAAAAACTTTTTAAGTTTGACATCTTGACCGTAAAGAAAATAGTATACAATATGTCACCATGTGTATAATATATTATCATGTATAACACATGAATGTAGTGTACGTAATGTTTATTTTAATTTAATCATAAATGCGTTTGGATGGATGGATGTTTGAATGGATGGATGTTTGTTACTCAATCACGCCAAAACTACTGAACGGATTTGAATGAAATTTGGCACACAGGTAGATGATCACCTGGAATAGCACATAGGTTACTTTTTATCCCGAAATAATCCTGTTATCCCGCGGGTTATGCAAAAAACTTTTATAATGCAGCGGGCTGCACGCTACAGCTAATTTCAAATACATGTTATAAAAATCTTAGATTTCTGTAGTCCTCCGCGATGAAAACTTTAACTGCCCATATTCCTCCGTTCGCCAACGCATGATTGTGACACCAAGGGGGACAAAATTTTTCTTTATGTACCTACAGCCTTGTGTGTAATTGTCTTATCGGGTACAAAGGTTTTGCATTTAAGCTATTTCATAAAACACAAGATATTTCTAAAACAAGTACATTTAGTGGAGTTTCACCAAGTGATTATCTTCACGCCCGTATCCCCGAAAACATAGAGCAGAGGTACAACAAGTGCATCCACAATTAGCTGCAGAGGTACAACAAGTGCACCCACGATTAGCCGAAGATAGTTAGCCCACAACGTGGCCGGTTGGCGATAAGATTGCCATCTAGGCAATCTTATCGCCAACCGGGCACTTTATCCAATCCCGGGAAACATTGTTTATGTCAGAAAACCGAAAAACACAAATTTTTTTGTATTTCCCGACCCGGGAATCGAATCCGGGAGCGCATGTGGTCAACTCTGACACCGGACCAAAACAGTACAAGTACATTTAGTGGAGTTTCACCAAGTGCCGACGGCGAAAAATCATGAAATATACAAAATATACAAGATGAATTTATTTCTTAGATTATTGGTTTCTTCAGTCTATTTCAGTATTTTATAAGTCTTTCTATGGTATCCAAATCGATCAATGGGTTCCAGAGATATGAAGATTATGAGAAGAGGTCCAAAAATCTTACGTTAAGACTATATCATCGCGAGTTCATAATGCGGGAAGAACCATTAGTATAATATAGACACCTTAATAATAACGCAAAATGGTTAATCGGCAGGGCACGTCACTGTCTCACTTTTTCCTGCCGCTATAACGTCAGTGTTCGTCACTGTCGCCTTGAAACAGGAAAGTAAGGTAGCCAGCACATGCATGTTGCGTGATATCTCTGCTACACGAATGACAACGCTGGATTTTTTGATGTTTATCGCTTGCCACAAAGCCAGTCAGCTACCTTTTTGTACTAAAAGTGAACAAGTGCAAAACGGACTCTCTCACAAAGGGTTCCATTCAGATTTGTAAACACATACATATTATAAATAGTTCAGGAATCGCGTCTTACAGTTTTTTCGAGCTTCTCCCAAAATATCTCCTTGTTAGTACTTGGTCCGGTCCCCCTTTGAAGAATAGACCAGCGTTTCCCATTTGCCGGGTTGCGACCCGGTGGTACCGGGCCATAAAAAAAAATACCGGGTCGCAACATTCCCGCCTTGCTTTTAAAATATTACCTACTTATAGATCGACGCAACGCGACGCGACGAAAATTCGTAAGCGTTGAGTGATGACAAAATAGGTGACATCAAAGTATGTGGCATTAATTAAACCTTTTTACTATTATTAAATTATGTATTATTTCACCTAATAGAACCAGCTTGGGTTTAACAGTATTAAGTGGGTCACGAAGGGGCAGTGTAAAAATTATCGGGCCATATCAAGACAATGTTTGGGAAACACTGGAATAGACCATAAGCCGTCCTGCCACGCAGTTCATAAGGGGCTAAAGGTTGGCTATGTGAGTCACTACCATTGTGACTATTAGGTGGTAAAGTTCTGCATTGTCTCGCTCGGGTCTGATACCACCGTCTTATCTATTCCTGCCACAATAACGTCAGTGCTTGTCACTGTCGTGTTCCAGTTTGGAGGGTGAGGAAGTCGGCAAACTTATGCATGTAGCATTAACACCTCGCCATTAGGATAGAAAGGCTTTATTAACATATTTTGTTGTCTACAGGTGATGATTATATCTTTTCATCAAGAAAGCCATTTGCTTGTTTGCTATCTTATGATATAAAACAAAATTCAGTTTCCAAAACCTATGTACTTTAAATAGACTAATATTTTTTTATTTAATTAAAAAGGTATAGTTTCCAGATTTTTCTCTGGTATAAGACGATATCACTTGCCAAATCTCATAATTTTAGGTAAACGGAAACCCTATAAATTTTGAATTCTTGAGTGTGTCGAAATATATGTTTTTTGTGGGTAAGTGCATCTTTTTTTACGTTAATTTAGAAGTTTGATTTTTTCACAATTAAAAGGAACAAAACGCGCGATTACAAGAGTCTTGATAGTCAGACGGACAACAAAGTGATCCTATAAGAGTTTCGTATTTTCTTTTCAGGTAAGGGCCCTAAAAAAAAGAAGTGGAATACCAACATAAACAAAAGAGAAAAAATCAATTTTGCTGATCTGGCTAATTAACAATCTTGGTGAATCAGAAGGTGATTCAAGGGGTGGCAGGTGCCATGTTTTTATATTTAAAGTTACCAAAAAAATTATTCTTACATTAGTAAGTTAAACCAATACCATTTTAAACGGTTGCTGTTTTTTAAGGAATAGTGCTGATTTGATTTTGTTATAAATCTTCACATTAATTTGGAAGTTATAATAAATAAAAATTGTTTTTTCCGAAAAAAAAATTGAGTTTTTTTTTCAAAATTTCTCAAGATTTCCCATGTCAAATTGGTCCAGATTTTCAGGAAGTTTAGGTTGGTTAGGAACCCAATTGAATCCCATCAATCGGTCAAGCCGTTCAAAAGTTATTATGTGTTTACTTACACACATACCTACATACATACAGACATACCTACTGACATTTTCATCGTAAGAAAAGTCGGAAAAGCTTCCTAGGATCTCAAAATGTGGAGATCTGGTAAAAATGCGATTATAGAAAATCGAGACAAAATCAGTAACTTCTTTATTTACGCACGTAGCGGAAAGTTAAAAAAATCAATAAAACTTTTTTCTAAGTATTCTAATTCTTCGTCGATTATCGTTACGAAATAAAAAAAATAAGAAAATTGCGCAGAAAACTAGAGAATTTCAGAAAACTTAACGACGACCACTTACCTACATAAGCTCCTTAGTCCCATGTAAGTTAGAGTTAGCTATACATAGAGGTCCGGCTCTTTTGAAAAATGGGTACCTATCTTGCTTTTCGTTTCGTAAAAAGCAAACGATTACCCGAATGAATCACTATATCGCGAGTACCAAGGTTTACTTACACCATACTATCAAATATTTTTAAATTAGTTATACTTTAGTTCAATTAATTTAAAATATATTTGGCATGGTGGAAGCGGACCTTAGTCGTAGAATTCTATAACGTATTGCATGGGTTTAGTAAGTACCCCTTCCTTTTTCTGCCCCAATAGCGTCAGTGTCTCTTTTGGTCAGGAGACTTATTTGCTATCCTGCAATATAAACAAAAAGAAAAACAAGAACCTTTTATAAATATTTCTATTACAATATAGTAAATGAGCAAAACAACTGATGAGTAGGTAACGGTAGCAGATATCTCAAATTATTATCAATCCTACTAATATTATAAACGCGAAAGTTTGTTTAGATGGATGGATGGATGTTTGTTACTCTTTCTAGCAAAAGCGGCATAACCGATTTGGATGAAATTTAGCACACATATAGATGATGACCTGGAATAGCACCTAGAAAACTTTTTATCCCGAAAAATATATTGTTCTCGTAGGATTTCCTAAAAACTTTTAGGACACAGCTAGTATTCATATAATAGAAACAGGCAACTTACCGATACATTGATGTAGATCCCAGCTAACAAAGTTTTTTGCAACAATTAACCTTGTGCTGATAAAATAAAATCGAAGGTCGTAAATGTAAAATAATCATCGTAGTAAAGATGAAGTAAAAACCTTGTAAATGCAAGCACAAGATGGTAGACGAGTGCAACAATGTCTTTCCCACTTTGGTGCGACTACCTAGCCTATTCCCGCCGCAATAATGTCAGAGCTTGTCAGTGTCATATTTTTGAATAAAAGGTAAGGTAGCTGCCGAACTTATGAAACATTACATTACTTAGCACCACATGACATAATTAGCATATAGTAGGTATCTAAAGACGATTGTATTCATGTGGTCTGTGAATGATAGCTATTTTTTACGGCTTGCCCGCTGTTTATCCAACAGCATGTGATATGTCGCGCGTGATAGGAGAGAGGTTGACCAATAAGAAGAACTTACATCTCGGTTAATCGACGCGAAGCAGCGAGGAAACGTTTATCGTGGCATTAAACGAGATAGGTATAACTAAGTTGTTCTTATTGGTCAAATCACTAAAACACACACACTTTTTATTCTAAGTAGGCTGTAGAACCTGTTAGTTGTTATAACATATTATAAATTATATATTATCTAAATGGGTTGTACATGAATGATTTATGTACTTTCCGTTTAATGGCGGATGATAGCCTAATTAATAACATCCAAACAGAAACAAACGTATAACCAAAGCGTATAACAGGAACGAACTTATGACTTAGTTGTCTGAGTCATGAACAATGACAAGCACGTCCGTATTTTCCGGTTGATAGCGGGACATTTCAATGTACCGATTGATTCCAAAATCTTATCACTTTTATTTTAAAAAAAATCAGTTTCGTGTCATATACCTAATGTATTATGTCACAATATTATGTGTTATACATTCGATTTGTCTTTCGTTGTACTTACAGTTTAAAAACACTGTATGAGTGATGGTGACAATAAATTTTATTTAAGTACTTGCATAACGAAAGTTTAAAAATATATTTTTACCTGATTTTCTATTTGCAGAGGAATAATTATTCCATGTTTGCAAAACTATCGTACAATTTATTGTTTATTTGTTTAGACTCTACATACAAATAAACTAGGGCGTTAAGCTTTTCTTGGCTTAAGATATATCTTCGAAATTTTTAAGCAAAAAACACTTCTCTCGCCCGAACAATTTGTGCCTAGTGTACTTAGATCCTTATGAAACACTATTCGATCCGGTAGTAATTCCTGAAATAGTCGACTTTTCAAAAGTGCTTGTAAAGCTTTATTTGAATAAAACATTTTTAACTTCCCGCTACGTATGTAGATACGGAAATCACTGATTTTTGTCTGTATGTATGTATGTGTGTGTATGTAAACATCTCATAACTTTTGAACGGATAGACCGACCGAAACGAGGTTGATGGTATTTGATTGGATACCGCTCAAGTTATTGAATTTTTTTTTAGTACTAAACCATTCATATATGTCACTACCACCTTGACTACTAGATAGTAGAGTTCCGCATTACCTATTCCAGTCGTAATAGCATCAATGCTTGTTACTGTTATATTCTAGTTTATGGGGAGTAAGGTGGCTGGTAAGCTTATGCATATGGTATTGCTATTCCACCACGGATAGCAACCACAATCAATATCTTTCATATCTATGGGCAATTGATGTCTCTTTCCATCAGGAGAGTCGCTTGCTTGTTAACATTTCTGATATAATATAAATCTTAAGTAAATTGTTGTATTGTTAAAATAATCTAGAACCTGGCACTTGTAGAGGTCGGGAGGGGCGGCGAAATTTGAATAGCCTACTGGCTACTGGTGTAAATCCGCCACTGAGGTTCACTTAACATCTAAGTATATCACAGTGTTCTGAAGTTGTTTGGATTGATTCCTGTCGTTGAATTTCATCATCGAACATTGCGCCAAATTTAAATTCCACCGTCACCACCTCGTACACCTTTATGGAATCAAGTACCGGCAGGGATCTTTTACGACTTAGGGACCGTCAAGAAAAGAGCTTACACATTATTATAAAGCTTACACATTATTATAAAGACCAGATGTGAGATAGGGCGGTAGGTATTGCGGATGCCCATGAGCGGCGGTGATTCAGATTACTGGCCATCTGGTGAGCCTCCTACACGTTTGTGTCACCTTAGCGCTTAGTGATGCTTATACTTACGAGTTTTTTTCCATAAATGCAGTCTTGACTTCAATGTAAATTTTAATTCCTAGCAGTAGAATTTTAGTCAGAATTTCTTATTAAGTAACTACATGAAGAAATATAGTTAGGTATTAATCGATTTCGATAAAGTGGAATATCGAAAATTCTTCTAAAAACGTTACTATTTAATTTTATTTTTAAGAAGAGGGAGAGACGAGAAGAATTGCCCATTTTCCCCGCTATAATATCATCATCGATTAAAACCGAGATGGATGCTAAATTATTAAATTAAAATTTCTTGGTGGGACTGAGATTGCCAGTTGTTATCGAAAGAGGATGTTTGATTAGAAGCTATTAATAATTTGCCACTGTTAAAATTGCCCACGGCTGTAATCTATACCTATATCAGAAATAACATCTAGGTATTTATGCTTTGCTATTGCTATGCTATTTTGTCAGTCTATAATTGATACATCAGAAATAACATCCAGAATTAGTTATCCAAAAATATTATAACAAATGTTATGCGCCGCTGTTGTAGTCTATGACATCGAGCGCTATAAAAAAGAATACTTGTGACCAGGGGCTGTCCTCTCGTTTTTTAATTCTGCGCCATCTATAATCCGGGAACTACTGACTAATTGATAATAGGCTGTTTATAGTTGTCGACCTTTGCCGTCACATTTGGAAGCGTATAAATAAGAAGTAAATTTAAATTTTCAAACATGAAATTTACAAATGGCCGTTGCGTGTTGCATTTGCTCGTAAGTGTTGTGTTGTGAATATTTTCGTATAATCTCTCTGTTTGACGTCGAGTTGACTACGTCCTCCGTCTTCGTGAAGATTTTACTTACAAGTTTAGCGTTGAGTTGAGTCGAAATACCGATTCCTCCGCATTCCTGAACTTTGCAGTTTGGACTATTGTTTTCATAGCTTTAAAGACCTTTGTGCATTCGTGAAGTTTGTAGTTTTGGACAATTGTTTTCGTAGTATTAAAAACCTTTGTGCATTCGTGAAGTTTGCAGTTTCAAGCTATCGTTTTCATAGTTAAAAAGACCTTTGTGCATTCGCGAAGTTTGCAGTTTTGGACTATTTGTTTCGTAGTTTTTAAGACGTTTGTGTTAGTTTTTAGTGACTTTAACATATTCACAATGCCTAGAGTTTGTATATTTGGATGCAAGGCAACCCCAGGTACGTTCTATTAATTATTAACTTTTTAAGCAGTACCTAATGCATGAATGAATCGTAACTGAAAGGCCATTATGATGTTCATCCCGGCAGAGGCCAAAATGTTATCCAATCTTGTCGTATTGGCCTCTATAAACGAGTAACCTGGGTTGACATTTTGCTCAAGATGAATTTTCTGATTGAATTATTGACCTAAGAGCAAAGTGACCTCGACAAAAGTTGATGTCCCTTTCCCCCTCCATCCAATGGTGCAATAAAAAAGGGGGGTTATATAGGGTTGAGATTTTCCATCGAAATTTTTCTAAGTCCTGCGTCCCCTTTCCTACTCGACCGTAGTTTTTTATTTTACCCCTTAACTCCGCAGCTATTGACCTAAGAGCAAAGTGACCTCTACAAAAGTTGATGTACCTCACCCCCTCCATCCCATGGTGGCAGAAAAAACATGCCTTATATAGGGTCAAAATTTTTTATTGGAAATTTGCCCATCCCAGACGCCTTTGTAATGGATTTCTGTTTTTACCCCCCAGCTCCACGGCTATTGACCGAAGAGCAAAGTGACCTCTACAAAAGTTGATGTACCTCACCCCCTCCATCCCATGGTGGAAGAAAAAAGGGGTGTTATATAGGGTTGAAATTTTCTATCAAAATTTTTCTAAGTCCTGCGTCCCTTTTCCTACTCAAAACCGTAGTTTTTGATTTTACGTCCCCTTTCCTACACACTGACCCAGACCACCCGTCCAGGCTAACTACTGGGGAGAGTTTCAAAAAAAAATGAAAAAAAAATGTGTTCAATATTTTTTGAAACTATCCAACCATGCCAAAAAAACCCCGACCCCAACTCCCAGTTAAGGGTAGGGGGTGCAACTTTAAAAAATCAAATGGGAACCCCTATTTTTTATAGGAGGAAAAAATGACCAAAATTTTGTTTAAAAATTTTCTGCAATAAAAAAAGGGGTTTCCATTTGATTTTTAAAGTTGCATCCACACCCCTAACAGGGATTGTTTTTGGCATGGTTAGATAGTTTCAAAAAATATTGAACATGTGTTTTTGGTTTTCATTTTTTTAAATGCTCCCCAGTAATCAGCCTGGTATATACCAGGCGTTCCAGACCACCCATCCAGATTGATTACTGGGGAGCATTTAAAAAAATGAAAACCAAAAAAACACTTCATTATTTGTATTAATCGAAAATATTTAAAATTGCAGATGTTGCACTTCATAAATTCCCAAGACCTGACAAATATCCTGAGCGCTTCAAAACTTGGGTTCAAACGGTGGGAAATAAGCTTGCTGCTTTCACAGATTATCAAGTTTATGTGAGAAAGAGAGTCTGTAATTTACATTTCAAGATGGAGCATAAAAATCGGTTTAATCGATTAAATGTAGATGCTATACCTACTCTTCTCTTGTCTGGTGAGTTACTTGTAGAGTGTTCTACTTTATTCATTTTTTTTTATTAAATTTATACATATAATAAAATCGTGGGAAAGTTGAAACTGCACATTGAATATTTTTTAAAATAATACTTGGGACATGATCTACAATCGATATCGAAGCCAAAAATATAGTTTTTAGAATCTTCGTCTGTTTGTCTGTATGTATGTCCAGGGTAAACTCAAAAATGCATGGATTTACTTCAAATTTTGCATGAATTACTAACAGGTTGGGTCAACATATAGGCTACATATTATCACGCTATCACATACGGGGGAGGAGCAGTGAGGAGTAAATGAAGTCCGCGCAGATGAAGTCGCTGGCAACAGCTAGTCTATACATATAATAAAATCGTAGGAAAGTCAAAACTGTACATTGAATATTTTTTTAAAAGAGTACTTGGGGCGTGATCTACAATCGATATCGAAGCCAAAAATATAGTTTTTAGAATTTTTATCTGTTTGTCTGTATGTATTTGCTTTACATTATAGCAGGGTTCAAAATAATTATCAAGGAAATTATTTTCTTTGATAATCATGATGATATTTATCGAATAACTATCAGATCCATGCTGAATTATAACTTAATTTTTTAATTACCTACATACTTCCATTTAACATTTCCTTTATTAACTCTTTTGCTGTGCTCCAAACGCATTTGCATGAGACATTAACCTCAAAGCACTTGAATATGCACAGAAATTGAAAATTGCATTCGTTTGTTTAATAATTATTGTCAAGATAAATATAAAGGTATAGTTATGAACATAATTGTCATGATAATTATTTAGATATTTATCAACAATACTTTTCACTTTGAATCTTGCTTTGTAATTGACAGTTTTACACATACTGCAAATATTAGATGTAAGATTGCAAACTATGTCTTTGGTAAAACACTTCAATTTATAGACTGTATTTCAATCATTGGAACAAAGGATTTTCTGAAAAGAGATATATCTTTTACAAGGCAAATAGTGACCTCACTATATTTTTTATATTAATATTGTCAAATATTTGGTTTCCACAGCTGCTTGAACAGTCAAATAATTTATGTACAATTAAGTTTAAGTTGTTTAAGTTGTTTACAAGACAAAATTATAGTCACTCTTTAGAAATATCATATAATTCAATAATAAGAATTTAGATATTACCGTAAATCCATACTTTCATATTTATATTATAAATGTGAAAGTCTGTCTGTTACATTTTCACAGCTGCACTACTGAACCAATTTTGATGAAATTTAGCATAGCAATAGATGAAGATCTAGGGTCAAATGTAGGCTACAAAACCTACTAGGTACTAAAAGTCAATAATACAAATCATAAATGTTTGAAAAACTATATTGACGAAATGTTAAAATACTTGCTGGTGAAGCTACATGGGTCAGCTAGTAGCTTTTAGCTATCAGTTAAACTTAGTACATCAAAACATTTAAGGGCTCATTCGCAAAGATTTGGGCAGCTCATTCAATACATTTAATATATGCTTGTGCCTTTTTAATTGTTTCATATTTGATTTTTAGCATTCCTATTGAACAAGTTATTATAAAGATATATAAGATTAATCTTATTGAAGTACTAGCTGTTGCCCACGACTTCGTCCGCGCGGACTTCGTTTACTCCACACAGCTCCTCCCCCGTTGGTGATAGTGTGATAATATGTAGCCTATATGTTGACCCGACCTATAAGTAATATTCATGCAAAATTTGAAGTAAATCCATGCAGTACTTATTGAGTTTACCCCGGACATACATACAGACAAACAGAGACACAGATAAACAGACAAAAATTCTAAAAACTATATTTTTGGCTTCAATATCGATTGTAGATCATGCCCCAAGTATTCTTTTAAAAAAATATTCAATGTACAGTTTGACTTTCCTATGTTTTTATTATATGTATAGATTGTGCAGGGTAGGCGAAACTACCCTTGCAGAGAAGGGAAAATGAGCCGAATGTCAGTAGACTTTCTTGGCACATTTTTTTGCGACAAACAGTTTTATGTGCTCATTTGATTAAGTACAGGGGCATTAACATACCACCTCCAAAATTTTGAACTGTTATTGATATCTAAACTTTTTAAGAAACCTATAAAAAACTTCATGAAAACTGTTGCCAAACCCAGGAGCAGGATCTCATGTTCTGAGCTAAATGGCCTAACTCCCAGGTCAAGAGGCTTTCCTAGTCACTGATATTGTATTTGAGCAATTAATTGTTACATATTAGTATATATAAAACTTGTGAAGTGTGAACCATATGATGCTTGCAGATAAGATGGAAAAGATTATATTGTTTTGAAATCAAAAGACTATCAATTGCTGTCTTTTGGAAACAGTATCAATATTTCAGAGCAATTTTTATTATAAATTTCATTTCGATGGGTCCTATATATACCGGTGCAACCTGCAAGACAATGGAAACAATTTTTTTTGCATCAAAAACCTTAAAATTACCTTATATTTGTCCTAATGTAGTAAAGTATTTGGAAATTTGCAAAAAAGTGCAAATTTTCAAATACTTCTATTGATTTATGTCAAAATTACAAGCTATAGAATGTTTAGTCCGCTCTCCTGTAAAGTTGTGTCATTGCACTTGCACTAATATATGTAGGACCTGAGTTACGAGTTCACATTTTATCTTTGAAGAATAGGCCATCTGCCATTCTACCAGGCAGCTCAAAAAATTGAGCAATTGGCTGTGTGTGTCACTACCATTGTAGCTACTAGGTGATGCAGTTCAGCATAGTCTCGCTCGTATCACCACTTTACCTATTCTTGCCTATAATAACATCAGTGCTTGTCACTGTTGTGTTCCGATTTGGAGAGTAAGATAGCTAGTAAACTTATGTAGGTGGCATTAAGACCCCCTCACGAGGATAGCAACGCACCATCAATACTTTTGTCTCTTTACATCAGGAGAGTAATCTACTTATTCGCTATCTTATGATGTATGTAATTTAAAAAAAGTTGTTTATTTTTGACTGAACTGAATCATTTACTGTTATTAAATATGTTTATATAAATACCAGGAACTTCGACAACAGCCAACATTAATGACTTAAACTTGGAACCTGGAAGTTCAGAAACTACAATTCTGACTGATACTGTTAATATTGATACGGATCAAACTATATCAGGTAATTTACTAATATATTGATTCAATTTTTATCTATATATTAGGTAAAACTAAAGTCAGGGTTACACCTTTTATTACTCAACAATAGCTACACCGATTTTGGATTTTTTGAATCTACCCCAAATAGCAGAATAACTATAAAATGTTTGAAAAATTAAGGAAAAAAATTAAACATGATTTTGTGTGATTAATTTGATTTTCTGGCAACATTAAATTGGCTTATGACAGTTATTGTATATTAATATATAACTTACTAGGGCCTTTACGTTGCTCAATAGGTTAATTGTTCAACTTTGGGGATTTTACTACTTTCATATTGAAGCCATCTAAATATATAATATAAAAATATAATGAATAAAATTGACTGTAGATCATCTCATTTTTTACCTTTTCCATCTGGTCTGATGTATCCTTTCTTTAATTTTATATATTTTTTAAGTTTCCGTTAAGTATAGGAAGTCACTTATTTTATTACCCTTACTTCTGAAAATCGAGTCATCATCAAATCTCATAATCTCAGTCCTAGCAAGTTTTCGGATTGTGTTCACAATGACATCAATATGTATGTAAGTACATATCAGTATGTCTCTCTCTCTCTCTCTCTCTCTCTGTATGTGTTTTTTATGAGTGTGTGTGTTTCTATGCGAGTGAATGAGTGCTTGTGTGCGCGCGTATGTGTGTGTGTGTGTGCGTGCATGTGAAAATGATTTGTAAACCAATGGTACCAAAAACTGGGAACAAGGTGGGAATTATTTTATGTTTACAGTGGAAGTCATATGTTACTCCTTTGTTCCCTTTTTATGAACTGTCTCACAGGAAGGTGGTGATTCTCAAAACTTTGAACTGAAGAAGTTTTCTTAACTTTGTTTTGTTAGTATTAATTTTACATAGCATTTTATTCTACCTACGAGACAAATAGTGACCATGACTTGTTTTATAAATTACATTATCTTTATTGTCATTTCTCCTTATCATACATTTAAAAATTTCAGATTTGACAAAAATTCTGACAGTGGAACATAACTATTGTAAACCATTAAAATATAACGATATGGTACTGCAAGAATCACAGGATTTACATTCTAATAGTGGTAAATATATTTTGTACATAGAATTTTTAGCCAATAAAATTAATTTTAATAGATAGAAATATAAGTTTGTTAAATGGTGTGCGTTATCCCAGTGGAAAAGTTTCAAAATAAATTATGTGACTTTAATAGTTTTTTTGTGGGTAATTCAGGTAATTGTGTGTGATAATTTTAAATTTGTGTGTACATGTTTTGGAAAACAATTATTCGAGAAAAATAGTTGTATTCTGGTTAAGAGGCTAAGGTCGCCGGTAAACTTATACTAGTAGCATTAATACCCCACTACACAGATATCAATATTAACATCTTTGATGTGTATAGATGATGGTTGTCAATTTCCACCAGGCGATCAAACTATTTGTTAGCTATCTACATATGTCAACAGTGACAATCCGAAATTATTACTAATTGTAACTTATATCACTTTTTGGAAAAAGCGTCTGAAAATAAATTAAACTATTCATTAGATTATTGACACTCAAACTCTATGACTGGTATGTTGTGTAGTGACAAAAATAAAATTAATGTGGTAATAAGTGAGGCAGATCGATCATTATGGTCTACACTAAGCCCATAATGGATTTGGTGAGAACAAATATGTATCTATAATATAATATTAAGATATTTTATCATCCCAATTATTATCGGTTTTTAAAAAGTGCATGTCTTATGTATACATAAAACATGCACTTTTTAACTTCATGCTACGTATATAGATAAGGAAGGTACTGATTTTGCCCTGATTTTACGAAGCCCCAATTTTATGACACAAAATGTTGTGTGTTTGATTAACAATTACTTCTTATATAATTTATACTTTCCATTGTCGGCACTTGTGAAACTCCATCATAATTATTGTTTTAAATTTTAAACTTGTACTGTCTCACAATTCAATAATTATATATATATATATATATATATATATATATATATATATATATATATATATATATATATATATATATATATATATATATATATATATATATATATATATATATATATATATATATATATATATATATATATATATATATATATATATATATATATATATATATATATATATATATATATATATATATATATATATATATATATATACTTTTTTATTTAAATAGCCAACCTGTTTTGCATTTTACTGCATCATCAGGGCTAAAACTTAAATTGTTAACCAATACGTTGTGCTCGGAATTGTTAATAATAGTCGACCACTGTTAACAATTTTGAACACAATATATAAAATTTAAAACAACAATTACTTCTTGTTACTCACTCATTAGTACAGTATTTATTTTTTCTAGAAAGTCAATTTGAAATAAATTTTCCGGAAAGTGTTTCTCGAATAATTCCATAATGTCTGGACGCACAAATTTAAAATTATTACACACAATTGCCCGATGTTATATAAAAAAAAAAAAAAACGATTGAAGTCAAGTAATTTATTTTGAAGCTTTTCTGCTGGAAGGCTTTTCCGCACACTCTTATATGCACTCTAAAATTTAAATATAATTAGGATTGAATAATAAAATTTTGTAAATGGTAAAATAACTTTGTTAATTGTAATTATTTTGATTAAACAAAAAATGAACTTTTGTAAATTATAATAATAACTTTTGTGATGTTTTTTTAATAAAGGCATAAAATAGAGAAAAAAGACAAGCCCGATGAGTTACTTCCACTTTGTCTTTTCAGTGTGTAGCTATTTCTATTTTTTTTTTGTTAAATCAACTCACAAGTTTTAAATTTAATTTTATATTTTAAATATTTGTATGCGATATTATGGTAAAATGTGTTGGTATTTTTAAATTAATTTTTAACATAAGTATAAGTACATAGTATAAAACAAAGTCGCTTTCCGCTGGCTGTCCCTGTGTATGCTTAGATCATGAAAACCAGCCAGTGGATTTTGATGCGTTTTTTTTTAATAAATAGAGTGATTCAAGGGGAAGGTTTTTATGTATAATATAAAAGCAAGAAATCTTCACGGTATAGGGAAAGCGGAATTGTTTTACTCCGAATTTAAAGCGTGCAAAGCCTTGGGTAAAAGCTAGTAACTTAATAACTTGTGACACTCATACTTTTGCAAATAGATATTTTCATTCGCACACACAACACACCCAAATTCATGTATATGCATTTATTGTAGTGTACATAAAAGGTATTGATTTCTACTATTATTGATGGTGCGTAAAATTGAATTTGACTCCTTGCTCATTTTCATGATTATTTCTATCATTATTAAATTATATATCATTGTATTACAGGAGAAACTCAGCAATACAGGTAGTAAAAATTTTGAAAGAAAAATAGTAAATGAGTTTTTCCTCTTCCTATCTCATTAGAAAACGTGTTTAGGGGCTTGGTAAATTTTTCTCGGTCAAGGTAGAGTTTAAATTCATATCATTGTGTAAATAACTCAACATCACCCAAAACTGTAGTTACTCAGTTTTACCTGACATTTATCTATATAGATAAATTTTTACTTGCGGGATAGACAAGAAGAACAAAGTTCCAAATATTGTGTTATTTATATATATGCCTTTCCTTCTTTGCTTAAGTTTTTAAATGTATTTAAATTTCAGCTGCATCTTCTATGTTACACGTGGAATTAGAGCATAATTATTGTGGGGCTTTAAATGAAAGCCACATATACTGTGAAGATTCTCAAAATGTGAAGACTGTCAAAGGTATTGTAGAATATACATCATAGAAATTTATACCTTCATTTTTCCTATTAAATTTGATGATAACTATATGTACAAATATACAATATATACAGTATGTAAAAAAAACCCTGTCCGATCGGCTAAGGCATTATTTGGTAGCTTAATACAAACATATTTGTGTCATTATTTTATGGATATTGATACATACATTTTCAAAATATTTATATTTATATATATATTTATTTATATATTATATATATTTATTTTCTAATTAAAGCAGCAGCTCAACGTCGTCAGGGTCATTGTACGCATAGAGCATTTATTTATGGTAAAATGAAAACAGTTTGATACTTTTAATATTTTTATTATTTTTAAATATTGCAACTATAGTAAATATTATATTACATTGTACATTAAATAGAAATTTAGATGTTTGTTGATCAGTGATGGCATAAAACAAACAATGTTAAAAACGTTAAGAAAAAAACAGGGTTTAAAACAACTTTCAATTGAAAATGAATGGAGTAACTAGAAATAAAAGAAGTTTAGTCTATGTATTATTTTTCAGTTTAGGAAATTTCAAATTTCATTTGTCATTGGAATTAAATTAAAACATGTTTATAATATTATGACAAGTAATTTATTTAATCAAACACAAACTTTTATAATTTTATTCATAATCATTAATGTCAGGCAAATTAAAATAATAACATAAATTTATAAGTATATCTATACTTAAACAATTAGTTACAAATTGTGTGTCAGACAATATGAAAAGATAACAATTACTTAATAATTTCCTTGTGTTTAAAAACTTTGACAAGTTTTGCAGCTTTCTCGGGTACCTAATTTATTTCGTTCGTCGGAATGAATAAATCAGAATGTTGAAAAGTCTTTCAACTCCAGCACTTGAAGCATCAGCGGTGAAAAGCTATGCCACTAAGTCTATTGTTTGGCGATTAATTTGGTTTTTTAATGACAGCCACCATTTAAGAGGACCAATGTGATTTAATACATGATTTTCAAATAGATAGTCATGAAAGGGATCTGCCATTGCCCTGTATTTTACAATATATGGCATCGCTTACTTGTGATAAGTTTTTATAAATGATAAAGCTTCACAAATATCTTCACTAGTGAGGCTTTCACCCCTGTACTTATGATGTAGTAAGTTTACTAAAAAATGAGCCTTTTAAACCGGGCATTGAATGTACTTAAATCAGCTAGTTGTTTGGGGGATAATGTAGCCGGTAAACTTATACATGTGGCATTTAAGACCTCATCACAAGATAGCAACGCACATTTTTAACTGTCAGTCGCTTAGGAATACTCTCTCTAGAGGTATATTTTTTTTATAGAATAAATTAGCAAACAAGCAAATGGGTCTTCTGATGAAAAGAGTCAACCATCCCCTATAGGCACCAAAGGTGTTAATGGTGTGTTGCTATCTTGTGGCAAGGTCTTATGCCACATGCATAAGTTTACCGGCTACCTTACCCTTCAAACCGGAACACGACAGTGCCAAGCACTGACGCTATTGCGATAAGAATAGGTAAGGCGATGGTACCAGACCCGAGCGAAAAAATGCAGAACTCTACCACCTAGTAGCTATGATGTTAGTGACTCGTATAGCCAATCGGTCGCCTTTTACGACCTGCCTGGCAGAACGGCAGCTGGCCTGTTCTTCAAAGGAGCCCGAGACCAACACGATATATACTCATAGATATCAACTCGCCATTAACATCTATGGTGTCTATAGGCAATGGTTGACTCTTTCATCAGGAAACCCAACCCATCTGTTTACTATCTATATAAATATAAAAAAAATCTTTGTCCATAATGAGGTAAAAATAGGCTCTTTTTTAGAAGTCGGTTACAAACGACTAAAAATAGTCTATGGAAAATATTTTCATACTCACGTCTCTTTTACTTTCTTTAATCCTGGAGTAAAGTTATACTTTCTTTTTCTTGCACCACAATAACGGCGATCGGAATATTTTCATCCCATCCTTATTATCGCTAAAATAATACAACGTTAATAGTAACCCTTATAGATATATAAAACAAGTCGCTATTTCATTAAAATTAAAAGTCAAAAATAAAATACTTACTTTTCAGTATCAAGACGTTGCGGTTGTCATACCGTATATTCTGTGGAAATTTACGTGCGGGAAGCGCGGAAAAAATAACGTAGGTCCAACCTCAAGGAGCGCTCGCGCGGTACTAATTTTGGCAAATCGATGTAGCGTATATATTTTATAGTATTCATTTTTATTTATTTTTAAAATGAAAATTAAATAAAAAATTATTTAAGTGACTTATTTTTGAATAAGAATAGAATATAGTTTTATTCTATGCCAATTTCGATTGAAAAATGTCATTATTTGATAACAAAAAACCCAGTCAATATTTGGTTAATTTTCGTAGAAATAGGCATATTTTCTTAATTAATTAGATATAGTTATAGATCTTTTACGAAAAAAGTAATTCATTCAGGCACAATAGGTGGATGTTTCTGGTAATTTAGTGTTTTTTCTAATTAAGTTTGTTGATTCTAGCAGTAGCAATATCTTTTGGAAAAATAGCTTCCTTGCGTAATTATCGAAACTTGATTTCGGAGAACAGTTATTATAAGAAATACAATTGATGATTGCAAAATCTGTTTCATTGAGGCAACATTTAAAAGATTAAACTATCTAATGGTACCATTTAAATAAATAAAAGTACCTTATAATATGAAAAATTAGGAGCTAGAAAATTTGATTTCTCGTCAAAAGGTGGTCTAAAGTGTAAACTGCCTCTTAAGTTGCTCAATTTTAGTACTAAAATGAGGCACTTAAACTGCCTCATTTCATTAATTATTAAAAATAATTATCATTATATCATATATTAAAAATAATTATCATTATATCATATATTAAAAATAATTATCATTATATCATATATTAAAAATAATTATCATCATTAATCATTAATAAAAAAAATTTTTTGATAATGTCATTGACCTTCCTATGTACCTCTTTCAGATAGGACAGGGTTTTCTTTACAGCCCGTATGTATTATGTATGTACACTGACCATGTCTATTTTATAAATTGGACTTCCTTGTGGCCTAGAGTTTGGCATATTTGGTTCAGATCATGAATTCCTGATATCAACTCTGGGTCAGCAAAGATGTTAAGATTTTTTTGAGGTTTTAGTTAAGATTTCAAAAAATCAGTAGCAGAACATGGTGGTAATACAACACCATTGTGCCTCTAATGAGCACAGAAAGCTGTCAGACACAGTTATGGCTGGAAATAGGTCATAATTGTTATTCAGGCCTATATATAGTTCGATATTTTCCCCATGTTGGTTCCGGACTCCTTTGAAGAATAGACTAACTGCCATTCTGTCAGGCAGGTAGTAAAAGGCGACCGATTGGCTATGCGAGTCACTATCATCGTTGTTACTAGGTGGTAGAATTTTGCATTGTGTCGCCCGGGTCTGGTACTACCGCCTTACTTATTCCTACCGCAATAGTGTCAATGCTGGTGGCTTTCGTGTTCCAGTTTGGAGGGTAAGGTAGCCGGTAAACTTATGCATGTGGCTTTTGACCTCGCTACAAGATAGCAACGCACCATTAACACCTTTGGTGTCTATAGGCGATGGTTGACTCTTTCCATCAGGAGACGCATCTGTTTGTTTGCTATCATATGATATAAAAAATCCTCATCGCGGAATTTATATATATATATATATATATATATATATATATATATATATATATATAAATTCGGTGATGAGGATCACTGCTAACCTCGAAAATGTAAACGAGAAACCGTTGAATCAGGGTGAACTGGAAAGTCTATAGACGTTCGGCTCAATCTGCCGACCTTGCAAGGGAATTAGCTTGATGATCTAATGTACTTTGATAAATCACAGACCAATACTGTTAAATTATATAAACTTTCATCAACCTTTAACTTCCTTTATTTGTTAATGACGAAAGTTGATGATTAGAGAGTATGATGTGAGGAATTGACATATTTAAGAGTTCTGTTGCGGCTACCGGGGTGTTGTAGTGCCTCTGGCATGTTTGCAGATGTATGTCTAGAGGATTTATGTGCAATAATGCAGAATAAATCTCAAATGCCACTACACACTGGATCATCCTATAAAAATAGATTTTTTGCATCTTCATGTGACGGGAGTTTGTTAGACATACAAACACACACTCGTACACAAACACTCTGGAAAACAAGTCATTTGGATGCATACTTGATTAATTACATATATTTGTAAAATTTTAAATATTAAATGACTGTTAAATTCAATTTACTAACATTAGAAGAAAATAATGTTACATATATAAAACACACTTCCTCATCAGTTCTAACACAATATTCACAAAAAAATATGAAACATTTAGATGACTGAAATAGTAGTTTAAATGAAAGATAATATTTTAATAAAATTTTCATTGTAGTAGTAACTACAACGAAAATATTTTTGTAAGATGTACTAATGTCATTCTTGATTTAAGTTTTAGAAACAGTCAGTGCTGGTACAAATCCTTAATGAAGAAAACAGCATATCTTTTTTTGTCGGGCAACTCATTAGACAAGCAAAAGTTGAATATGTTACTACAAATCACATTGTTACAACAGACTAGAATGTGACTAAATATTTTTAATGCCCTTACTCATTTTTACATCAACTCTTGATCTACTTTATTAGGTTTAAAGAACATTTATTTCTCATAAGAATTACATTCACTTGATTTAAGAAATTTTAACATATTTTGACAAAACACATGTTTCTCTTCGGATAAAACGTACAAAATCATTAGAAATTAACATTTAAGTAGTAAAATGTTGGTTAACAGTGGGTAACTCAAAAATAACATTGTTATATAAAAGGTACAATAGTAACAAGTAACAACTAACAAAAGGCCGTTCAACGGCAGCTTACATAGATGCAATTCACTAGATGTGACACAGGTATTTTATTGATTTATGGAACACAAATTTATTTTATTTGTTTATTTTTAAATTTATACTTTAATGAACTTTCTGGCATACCTATACAATTGCAAAATGCATTGGGATAAGCATGTAATTATGCAGGACAAGATCAGTGAGATCCAGTCATCGCTAACTTTTATACAAACCTGTTATTTATTTGTTCGTTTTATATATGGTATAATATAATTATTTGTGTTTCAGATTTTAAAAGAAATACTGGAATTCAAAAATACCGAAAGCGAATTAGGTACTTGAACAAATCCTTAGAACAGTCTCGACTAAATTCAAAATGTTTAAAAACAAGACTACGGGAAGTAGAAAAAACAATAAGAGAACAAGGTTTTCAAGAAGTTATTAAAAATATGACCACTCCGGCAAAAATCTTCACAAGCATGCAATATCGACAGACCTCTAAAAAACGTAAGGGTCGACGTTACAGCCTTGATGAAAAAGTTCTTTCACTATCCCTTTATAAAAGAAGTCCAAAAGCATATTCACTTTTCTCTAATTATTTTACTCTACCGTCAGCTAAAACTTTAAAAAAGTTATTATCTCGTATCCAACTTTCACCTGGCATAAATCATATTGTATTTAAAAAAATTAAAACAATCTCCAACAAAATGAGTATTGATGATTGTTTGTGCTCACTAATTTTCGACGAAATGTATATATCTCCTCAAATACATTATGATGCCGCAAAAGATACTTTAAAGGGGTTCACTAGTCATGGGAAGAAAAATATAGCAGACCACGCACTAGTATTTATGGTGAAAGGCTTAAAAGCCAAATTTAAGCAACCGGTGGCTTACTTTTTTACTAACAGTTTAAATAAAATTGATCTGAAAAGTATTATTGTACAGGTTGTTAAAGAAGTACAAAAAAGTGGTTTGATTGTTTTGTGCACAGTCTGTGACCAAAGTGCAATTAATGTTAGTGCGATTAACAATCTTGTGCAAGAAACAAAACATGATTTTATAAGGAAGGGTAAAGAATTTAGATACGATTTTTTTGAAGTAAATAAAAAACAAATAATCCCAATCTTTGATGTGCCACATTTGATGAAGGGTATAAGAAATAATTTAATCACAAAAACAATGCAATACAAAGATTTAAATGATAATGCTATTAAATATTTCAAATGGGACTATTTAAAAATGTTATATACAGCAGACAAATCTTATGGTGAGCTACGACTGTTGCACAAAATAAGTGAAGAACATGTTAACCCAGAAAAAATTAAAAAAATGCGTGTAAAATTAGCCACTCAAGTTTTTAGCCACAGTGTGGCAGTTGCCACGGAGCATTTATCTGCTCGAGGTGACATCCCTCAAGAATGTCGGCAATTAATACCTATCACTTTATTGCTAGATGATTTGTTTGATTCGTTGAATGTAAGTTCATTTAATATACAGAATGGCAAAATATATAAAGGGGCTGTAAAAAGAAATTCACCGCACCATCAGCTTTGGCAAAAAGCAATAAAAACCTTGGAAACTGTGAAATTTATTAAGCAAAAAATAGCAAACACGAAAATCCAGTTTATAGAGTCTACTGTGCCATCCACAAAAAATTTTGTAAAAACTATTCAGGGAATGCAGGCACTGTGGGAAATTTTATCTCAGAAATATTCTTTGGACTATATGTTAACAAGAAACTTTAATCAAGACCCTATTGAAAATTTTTTTGGAAATATTAGAAGTTATGGGGCAAGGAATGTATCTCCGAATTGCATAGCATTTGAAAGTGCTTTTAAAGCATTGCTTTTAAATAATTATAACACACCACATTCAATCAAAGCCAATTGTGAAGAAGATACAGATCCTTGCCTTAGTACTTTAGATTTTTTTTTAAAAGATAATTTGATTCTAAAAGATATTACTTCTGATGAGTCTAATACGCAAAATATAAAATTTGATTTTCAAGTAACTCAAGATATGAGTGATACAGAAATGAATAGAGATGTTGGACAATGCAATTATGTTTGCGGCTGGGTCTTGACTAAATGTCTCAAAACTGTAGTCAAGTCTTGTAAAAGATGTAAGCAAGACTTGATTTATAAAGGTCACAATCCAAGAAATAATTATATTAAGGCAAAAGAATATTCAAAAAAACAGTGGCTATGCTACCCAAACCAAAAAATAGAAAGGGCATTTCTTGAACTACAAAAAATTATAAACTCTTTTTTAAAAAAAGATGTGCCCTTAAATAATTTGAAAGTTAATATAAAAAGAATGAGTAATGTACTAGTAGATTTTCCATTTAACTGCGAAGTACACAAGGATAATCTAACCAATACATTTACGAATTATACAATTAACATAATAATTTACAGTTGGTGTAGAACTATAAACAGGATTTTGTCTGGCAAAGTGTCGTATGATGGTGACGATGAAATAAAAATGGCTGCCCAGTTGTATTACAATAAACATAAAAATAAAAAGAAATAAGCATAAATGTTTTGTTTTATTTACCAACAATTTCGTATATATATTTTATCTGCAAGGAAGGATCGGTTAGTTCATTCATTACCATAAATTTATTATTATTAAGTGTTGTTTGTGTAACTGATCCGGATGGGCAGATAATTTTGAAAAAGATTCCTTGGGAAATAAGTTTAAAATATTTAATTTCACCAGACTTAATTTCCAAAATCTTGATTTATTTGTTGTAATGTGAAATAGTTAACCTAAATTACATTAAAATATACATCATAAAATGTTAGAACTACTTAAATATCAATAAAAGCAAACTATTTCACTTTACTATAATAATTATAAAGCCAAGCAAAGAGCCAAGTTTAAGAAATCCCTAAGTTCCTTTTTCTGGTTTATAAAAATACATTTTATAACACATGATCAATATCTTTAAAATGTTTCAAATCAAAAAAGGAACTTTGGGATTTCCGGAAACTGGGCAAAAGTAATGAAAATATTGAAACACACATGCAAATGCCATATAAGCACGCACACATACACAAGTCGTAATTACCCTGTCCCAAACATAGATGTCTATAGTGAACAAACTTGGACTTAAAATCAACGCAAGATGGCTCTCTTTAAATAAAATAATATTTCTATACTCTTTGCTTGTGACGGCGAGGCGACGTTAAGAAAATATCTGACGATCGGATGGATTGATTGTCATTCTGTTATTTGGTTTACTGTAAAATTAATACAAAATTATAGTGATTGAAAAACTATTGGCTGTTATTAACACAAACTAATGGCCTTGGTATTGTTACGTACTCGGGTTCGTAATTGTAAGAAAACACCACTTATATTAAATCCGTGTATTTGCACAACACAACACAACGTAATACTAAAATACACTTTACACCCTAGTCACTCGCTGTACTATCACTGAACTTAGAACACTACACAATAAAACACTTCTCGCTTCGCACTGGTCACTTGATGTATCGCTCTCGATCGCTTGATAAAAACTACCCTGTGTTTGTCAACACCTCTATTTATAGTCAGGGTAAAGTCCTAGCTGGATCCAGAAAAATCTAAATGTATCGGGGAAACAATGAATCACTTCTTATCGTAAACATGTTATGAGTCATAAATCCTAGTACATATATATATATATATATATATATATATATATATATATATATATATATATATATATATATATATACAGTCAAAACCGTTTATGGCGACATCGTTTAGAACCACATACCGGTTAAATTGACCAAAATCAAAGGTCCTGGCTGAATGTTATATGACCGCCTTATCTAAAACATTGGTTTTTACGACATTGTTTACTACGACATACCGCATTAAGCGACCACATTTGGTTAATGTTTTTGGAGAATTATATCTGTAGAACGACCGGCTCAGCTGTATTGTAAACAATTTGAATAGGTAACTGTATCCACATCTGGCACAGTATAATAGTCAATGGCTATTATCGTAAAAGTAAACAATGTTTAGGGTCTTTTGTAATTCTTAGAAACAAAGCACATGCATGCCGTAGCCTCAAGGCCCGCTTCGTCATATCTCTTAAGACAGTTTGTTACTTATCTTTACACAAGACGCACCAAAACATTATTGTTGAGTTAACTGTGAAAATTGTAACATGTCGCAAAAAAGAAAACAAATCAGTATCGAAGAAAAATCTACGTTGATTACTACGCGGATACGCTGATTAAAATCCAACGTGAATTACAAAATGTGTATGCACGACAGAAGTGTTTCAAACAAACTAAAATTACAGATTTTATGCATACAAAAATGATGGAAAAATGATATTGTTCTTTTATACTATACGTTTGTATTGAAGTAAATAAAATGCGGTCTAATTTCCTACATGAATATACATATGTATTATCTTTCCTATTAATACCTGTCACCGGTTGTTACAACTATCGGTTTTTACGACTCAATATGAGTAGTCCCTTCGATGTCGTTATAACAGATTTTGACTGTATATATATATATATATATATATATATATATATATATTATATATATATATACCACGAAAGATGTGTATAGTGCGTTGCTTTCATTGCGGCGGTCTTAATGCATAAGTTTACCGGCTACCTTACCCTCCAAAAGCACTGACGCTATTGCGGCAGGAATATGTTAAACTATGGGTACCAGACCCGGGCGAGAGAATGCATAAATCTACCGCCTAGTAGCCACGATGGTAATGACTCGCATAGCCAATCGTTCGCATCTTACAAACTGCCTGGCTGAACGGCAGATGGTATTTTTTTTTCAAAGGAAGCCTGTACCAACAGGGTCCAACTTTTCCGGCTATCACCTATTGTCGTTTCGAAATATCCCGGGATCCCAGGATACATGCGTTATTTCAAAAGGTAGCAGATGTTTAAAAGAAAAATAACTATCGCTAGCTGGTGACAATTGATGTATTTTTCAAGAAGTGGGGGGCTGCGCAAATGTGATCAGATCACCCGTGAGAAATACGGGGGAAAGGAAAGGGGGGGGTTTACAGATGGCCCCTTAAGATAGAATTCTATACTTGGAAAATAAATTAAAAAAATATATGGACTTCACACATTTATTGTATTTTTGTCTAATAAAAATACTTTTTATCATAAACTATAATAAAGATATCTACTGCAATTGACAGTCCTGCTGATTGTACACACCAGAGCACAACATTTTTCTCAAAATGCATTCCATGTCTCCGTGGATTACCACTTAACAGAACTATTTTAAATCCTAATTTACAGCCCTACATCATTTAGAATAAAGAACAGAATTTCCAAAACACCACTAAATACTTATTACAATATTGTAACATTCCAAAAAATACAGCCTGAAGAAATATATATTTAAAAGATCATTTTAAGTACTACTTTTATTAGGCACAACATCGAAATCTGATATCAGTAAACTCTTAAGCCACAGAGTGTTTGCTTATAAAATTTATTCCATTTGCAACGCTTTTATGGATATGATAATTGTAATGATATATTGAACGCGTCAAACTTCTATTGGTAAATGCTTCATTAGAACAGCCATGTAAAGTAATCAGTATCTATCACTAGGAGTGATAGATACTGATTACCTAAAACATACAAATATGCATATGAGCTTGCTTTTTATCTGTACATATAATAAAATAGTAACACTGTAGATAATGAAGAAAACAAAACTTAAACGTCATTACTGTTCCGAGTAAAAAAATATACTATATGCAAATTCTGTAAAGAAGCGAAATTGCGCGTCTCTATCTACAAAACTCCATCCCCGCGAAGCATCGTAGTCTCGTAGTCCGTACTCGGATCAGGGGCGTAGCTACCACCGTATCTGCCATATCAATTATACGGGGCCCCCGAGCAACTGGGCAAGCAAAAATTAATAAAATCTTCCAAAATGGTAAAAGTCAAAAAAAGCAATTTCCTTTTTTAAAAAAAAGGCAAGGAGAGTGTATGTTTAATTTGAATTGTTTAATTATGTTATAATAAAATATTAATTAATGAAATAAAAATTTTGGAAAAGTGACATAATTAGAATGAAGAAATATTTCTTTCAATTTTATGCAAACATTTTTTTCTTTTGTGAGAAATCTCTATTCTTCATAAGGGCCCTCAAAAAAATTTTTATACGGCCAAGGAACACGCTACGCCACTGATTCGGATTAAGAACTTCTTTGATTATTTAGCTATCCAATGGTATAATTAGATTTTATATCATGTTGATGTAACTTTAACACGAACGTTATCCCCTAATTTTGTTATCAGTTTTTTGAACTGTCAGTTACCAGTTATTATGAAAGCAAATTTAAAGACATATTCACGTAAAAAATAATATAATCGGGAATCTATAGGAGCAATAGAAGCCACAAGTTATAAATTTTTTGTTTGCACGTATGTTCATACAGGCATCATGCAAAAAGTACTGAGTGACATTGAAGCAATTTTTACGGACGTATCGCTAGAGGTCTAACTTAAAATATAAGCTCAATTTTAACACAGAAACACATGTAAAATGTGCAATAAATTCCCACTGTTTTAAATTTATTACTTTCCGAAAATACCTTAATTTCTAGTTGCAGGCGAAGATGTCGCAAACAAAAACTAGTAAAGTATATGTCGAAGCTGGAAAGCGAAAACGTAGAATTCCACAAATTACGAAATAAAGTTTTGTTCGACTGTTCGAATTAAAAAAATCCCAATGCGCCATCTCGGTCTCGTAGATGTACGATAAAGTCAATAAAATCACTTAGAAAAATTACTTTAGCTCAAAAGCTGCCGCGCAATGTGGATTTTTTAATCGAATAGTTCAATTATTTTTTTATGTAACTGTGGACCACAGAAACACATGTAAAATGTGCAATAAATTCCCACTGTTTTAAATTTATTACTTTCCGAAAATACCTTAATTTCTAGTTGCAGGCGAAGATGTCGCAAACAAAAACTAGTAAAGTATATGTCGAAGCTGGAAAGCGAAAACGTAGAATTCCACAAATTACGAAATAAAGTTTTGTTGGACTGTTCGAATTAAAAAAATCCCAATGCGCCATCTCGGTCTCGTAGATGTACGATAAAGTCAATAAAATCACTTAGAAAAATTACTTTAGTTCAAAAGCTGCCGCGCAATGTGGATTTTTTAATCGAATAGTTCAATTATTTTTTTATGTAACTGTGGACTACTACGTTTTTGCTTTCCGGCGTCGATATCTAAGAGAAGCGGAATTAAGAGCTAAAAGGAGAAGGGGACTTTTGGGCCCAAATGTAAAGGGTTGAAGTGTGGGTCGAAAAATGGTACTATTTTTCTATTTCAAAATTCAAAATATGAGTTTCATCCGCTTTCTGAGAAAAAAGAAATCACGAAAATAAGTTAGCGGTACTGTAACTGTATAATCGATAAAATTATAATCGATTTATGTAAATAATTTTAATCGAAATGTAAGCTCGTAAGTATATGTAAAAGTGTCTTGATTAATATTTAGCTTAATCAACAGTAAGTACATTATTTTACAAACCATTTATAATATAAAAAGAAAAAATATTATCGATACAATTTAAATAATCGATTGATTACATTACATCGAACTTAATACAATTTAGTGTCCGAATTTAATACAGCTAAAAGTGACAATTACAACTGACTTCACTGACGGCTCGCAAGAGTCGCACTCGCAAGTCGCGGACTTCACTCTTCGCTATTTTACGTACCTACATGGAGGCATTCTTTAATTTGTGGTTTCCAAATATCTGTGTTTTAGTATTTTGTCAATTTATAAATATGAAACATAGTTGTCTGTATTACAAGTATCAGTTGTTTATATAATATAAACGGTTATAGTAAGTTAAACTACACCGTAGTACCGTAACCTTACTTCTAGTGAATATCTTATATCTCGGTTCTCAGATTGCTAAAATCTGTAAAATTTTCTGTATTTATATAATGTTAAACTAGCTATTAATTAACATAATTTTCATCTTATTACAACAGGGCCCAAGATTGTATGCAACGGTATCAATATCCTTTGGCAAATTTTAAGTGTTGTTTATATATACATGGAATACATTAAATAACCTTCAAACACAGTCCTTAGCGTGCTACTTTCTATCTGAAACTAGTAAAAATAAAAAAAGAATTTTACTGATATCTAGCAAAATTGAAATGCAGCAAAATCGGTGGTGATATCCATCGTCCAATTAACGAATATCGCCTATTACTTTTGATACATGGAATTTATTTAGTTCTCCAATGCTGTTATTTAAAATCGAAGCCATTATCTTAAAACTTAAAAAAACTAATATTTTTCTAAATAAAAAAAAACCA
The DNA here is from genome assembly GCA_036924255.1 of Apodemia mormo. Classification (NCBI taxonomy): domain Eukaryota; kingdom Metazoa; phylum Arthropoda; class Insecta; order Lepidoptera; family Riodinidae; genus Apodemia; species Apodemia mormo. The sequence continues at coordinate 16,457,009 of JAUPFN010000009.1, read as the reverse complement.
ACAACATTTAGTCATTATTCGAAATCAGGGTATTCATGATCTTAACCCAACAGGCTAACCATTAGTAAATAGGTTAATAGACAAGCGAGGCAACAAACATCATAAGATCCTAGAAAAGATCCTAAATTTAGGCAATCCTCAAAACTAAAACTCCTGATGGGAAATAAATGAGTATCACAGATGAATAAAAATCAATGAGTTAATTTTTCGATGTTATTTAAATGCACTTGATCTCATTAGTATCTTGTACAGTAATTAATGGTCCATGATAATGGTCACCTAGACCATTCTAACATCCGGACTGTTTAATGAGGTAAGAAAACCAAGTACTATGTGACTTTCTAAGGTCTAACCCACTTGAGTGTTTTTGAATTACATAAGCGTCTTCAAACCTGGTTGACGTTGAATTACAATAATAAGATTAATATAGAATTACCTACTCCATTGGGACTAAAAACCAACTGCAACTTGACATCTAAGGCGCGGTTTATTAGTCACGTTTCCTTTAAGTTGTTACAAATAAACGTCACCTGCTAGCTTAGTTTACACTGACTGCGTAATAAATAACCTCTGATGGTATTATATTGACTATATATTCGTCGACTATCGATATCGACTATTGATATTCGTTTTACTTGACAAGTCTAAAACATATAGTTACAGAGCCAGCTTAAATCTGACAACACATGTTTTACGGTACCTGAAATGTTGTACCGTGAGACTGCTATACCTAGTAAACAAGCATTGGGTACTAGCTAAGCCCGGCCGCGGTAGGTTTGGTGTCCTTCAGGTGAGCCAGGTATGAAAAGTGGCTGCCGTAATGTTACAACCTTTAAAATCGGCAGCCATAGTTATTTTTCAGTTTTTCTAAAGGTATATTATAACATATTAAAATGGCAGACGCCGTAAAATACTTTAAAAAATTACTAATTTTTCATACCTGGCTCACCGGAAGGACCCCAAACCTACCGCGGCCGGGCTTAGCTAGCACCCATTGCTTGTTTACTAGGTATAGCAGCCTCACTGGGTAAAATTTCAGGTATCGTAAAATATGTGTTTGTCAGATTTAAGCTGGCTGTCTAACTAATAGCTTCTAATTCAAGTGAACACATCGGAAATGAAAATAAAACATTCAAACTTTGTAGTAGTTTTAATAATGCAGGCTGTTTCATAGATCGCTTTATGCATTACTTAGCATTGAAACCTTGCTTACCAGAAATATTTGTAAATACCTGAATATTCAGTTCGAAATCATCTGAACACAGACTCTGATGCAATACGACAATCTCTTGAGGCAAAATGATAGTGTTGTTAACGCCACCGTTAACTGCAGACTGATATTTATTTTTTGAAATGTGATAATCCCAAAAATTTCTAGAACAGATTTCTTATGGTTTAAATAAAAAAGTAACCTTCCTAAAAAAAGGAACATTCTTAAAAAAACATAACGTTTTTTAAAAAGTTACCTATTGTTGTTCTTTCCCCATTTTGTCGATGGTAAAAATTGTTGAGTATCAAATTTAAGAAATTTTTAATTTTCGAAATTAGAATACAATAGACACAAGCAGGGGCGGCTTTAGCTCGTGTAGCGCCCTTGTGCAATGAAACTGACGTCGCCTAGGCCTAATCCCCCCCCACCCCTTACCGACTATAACTATTAACTTTGGCGTCGTAACAAGATAGTTTTAATTTTTAATATTTCAACAAGCTATTTTATAAGTAGGTATAGCTTAGAGACTTACAGTATGGTATTAGTTACGGCCTTTCTTCTTATGACGGCAGAATAACATTATTATTTTGAAAATATGCCACGTGTTTCAATTGCAATTGAAAATTTTAACATTATTGCATTGTAATAAAGCCGAATTCGCAATAATTGTCGACTTGTTGATCAATCGCGTGCCGGCGGGCGTCGGCACGTGCTTTTGACAGTAATGCCGCCTGACGCGCGAGTAAACTTTAATTACGTGAAATAAGGTTGATTTTAAGTTGAACAAAATGTTCGAAAAAGAAGCCGCCCATAGGGCGTTCGCGTTAGATAACTGCCACCACCGCGCTGGCTGGCCGCTTCTGTCATATGATTGTTGTACCATGATGGTCCAAGACGATGCTCTTAGTTGTCTCAGGGAGCGCCGTGTGCATTGCACATCCTGCACTATAGGTTAAGCCGCCCCTGACGACAAGGTTAAAGTTCTGATAACACAACATCTAGGTGCTTATTTTTAAGCTTAGATTATTATTTATCGTAAGTCTGCTGTGGATACAACCTCAGTACATTTCGCCTCAACCAAAATCCTGAAGTGTGAAAATTATAACAGCTCGTCGGTATTGATTCCGTGACGTAAACAATAATGATTGCAAAATGGACTACTTACACTATTATATACATAACTAAATTAAATTGGCTAAATTATCATAAAAATATACTCATACCTCTTTTTATTTTTAACTTAACTACATTAGTTACACGACCTTTAAAATCGTTTTTTGCAAAGAATGTTCAAAACAAATCAAAAATGTAATTGTACTCATTATGGTTTTGATTTTTTAGGACTTTGTTCCATATTACTTGAGCTAGGTTGCCGCATGTTAAAAAATTTTTTTAACATCTGCGTTTATGCGGCTTTCACCCTTTGAAAAATATCGTCGTAAGCTATCGTCGCAGACCAATAGAACGATATTTAAGTTCCCTGTATATATTATAGTTTTAAATAAATGTTGAATAATTGACTTCAAAATTAAATTCAAATAACTCAAGCACAAACATAACCTTACACCATCACTATTGTAAAAATTTCAGTGTCCGAATACTTTCCCAGTCATATGGTCTGATCAAATCTAAAGCAACACTTACTGTGTGTTTTTGAGAAACCTTTTGTTATGTCTACTATATAGCGATCAAGCTAAGGGACAAATTTTTACTATAATATAATCCTTTCTTATTACACAATCGGTAACGTCGCATTGATAAATTTATGTCGGTCACGAAGACATTAGCGAAATGACTTCTTAACAGTCATGAACAAAAAAGACAGACGTGCAACATGCACCACCCACATTTAGCTAAGTGACAGGGTACCAACGTATTGGCAAATTGAGTACATTTCCAATTTCGGGCAAATCGTATTTTTCAGAAAAACGTATTTGAAATTAATTGCCCAACCGGCGTACAAACCTAAGACCGCATATTATACCAAAAAAAAGCAGTAGTTAGAACATGGCAACCATTAATATAAATATCTTGGAAATACAGCTGATGTTGGTGCATAATAAAGGCGACATTTGAATTAGCATACTCAGCATGCATAAATCTTACAAATCGTTTAAAGCCGACAAGGCTAGAATTAATCAAATAGTCGTGCAACTTCATATTGTAGGATTTAAACGTCTTAATCATACCATATAACACTAAACATAGGCAGTCTGATAAAAATAAATCACTAATTAAAAACACAAACACCTTTTATATATTATTTATATTATCTTTAGTGCATTATAAGTAACTCATTTTATTATAAAATTGCATTAGGTCGATATTTTAATGATTTGAACTTAGCAATTAAAACGGAAGATCAGAAATTAAACGTAGCATATGTACACTAACGATTGCACCAATAACGTTTTTCAATTCGTGAAAATAATCTTAAACGATACCTCCGTACAAACAACACAAGGACTATTCAAATACTCGATATTAAAAATATGTAACCCTTTCGTACTTACGACTCTAGCAATTTGAAACAATCTACATTCCTACACACACCATACATAGTATGTACAATCATAACTATATACAAAAATATACATGGCAAAGGAATACGCAATTCGATACTCACCTAACAAAGTTACATTTTCAAGTTATACTTTTATAGTATACATATCCTCTGCCAATTTCTTACATATTATGTTGTTAAGTTTACAAGTACAAGAGCATGTTCGCTAATGTGGCGGACTTGGCAAACATTTGGTAACTAAACCTTATTGTCCAAATATGAGATGGATCATCTCACTTAAGGGAATACAGACATCCCATAATACAAATCGAAAATTTACAATTTTTTTATATATTTAAACACATCTATTTTTTATGTACATCCACATAGCGTTATCTCTGTACTATGCATATCACCACATTATATTATTCTGATAATTTTACACGGAGAGTTTATTACTTTTGAAATTGTATAAATTTCGTTAATTTATAAATTATACAAAAAAATAGTATGTAATAAAAATTTGTTTTAATTTTCGTGTTACATTATGTATTTTTTATTTTAATATAAGAATGGGAAAAATCTATATTAATATATAAATGCGAAAGTTTGGATGTTTAGATGGATGGATGTTTGTTACTTAATCACGCCAAAATTACTGAACGGATTTGGATGAAATTTGGCAAGCAGGTAGAGGATGACCTAGAATAGCACATAGGCTACTTTTTATCCCGAAAAAATTAGTTGTTCTAGCGGAATTTGCCAAAAACTTTAATGCAGCGGGCTAAACGCTGCAGCTATATTAGGTATACAAAAACGTGATCCTGGTGAAAATAAACACTGCCTATAGACATGTAGTATAAACAGATGCTTTTTTTCATTGCGTAGTTTTTTATTATTTAGCTGGTTTTAGTATTATTTAGCTGGTTTTAGTATTATTTAGCTGGTATTTAGGCTAAGCTTACCGCAGTAGTAGCTTAAGTTTCAAACTGATTTGATAGTGTATAACTTTTTTAGTATTGAGATTACTGCCGTAAATATAATATCATTCTCTATCTGATTTGTTTTCTTTGCAAGGTATGTTTTGAGAAAGACCGACATTTACAATTGTAAATTGCAGATAGCATAATGTGGCGATATACAACACTCCTGGTATATCCTGGTATATTTTTATTGTAAAATATTACACAATACTTTGTATTTTATATAAATATTATAAATTAAAACAGAATACAAGAAATCCTAGTGCCATTGTGCGTATTGATACAAGCTTCGTCTATACTAACACGGGTAACCAGTTGACAATGAATATGTTGATATGTCTATGAGTGACATGATGCAAGAACTGTGTGAAGCCCTATGAAACACATTAGTATGTAAAATAGCTTTTTTATGCAGCATTTTATTTAAATTATACACCATGTCACAAAAATATTTATTTTACACATGTATATTTATAACCATAAATATATTCATTTGTACATTACACGAGATTTTATTCCCATAGTATAGTTTTATTCACAAACGAAAGCTATTTTCTCATCTTAACGTATCTTAAAGCTAACATTAAATTATTAGGGCTGTAAAACAAACCAATAATTACACACTATTTTTTAAAATAAAAATAAAGAAACAGTTTTAGTTAAATCATTAAATTACTAATAACTAATATAGAACATATTGTTAAGAAAATGTACTTTATTTATTATACGATTTAACTAAAACTAATTCTACAAATTCATAATTTCCGAATAAACTTGACTCAATATACATGTACTTGAGGCGAATAAAGATTGTCTTCGGAATTATATATTTTTTTCATTTATTTAATGAGGCCTTTTGACAAAAATAGTCTACAGCCTCATAGGGAAATACATAAGGGTGAATTAAATATTAAAATATGTATCTTCTAAGGTAGTTTGTATACACATACATGTAAACATTTAACATTTGATGTCATGTAAAAATCAAATTAGTCCGTCCCATAGCGAGTTTAGGGAACCTGTAAATTTCGTTTAAATAGAATGCTATTTACCATTTCCATACTAGTGAATCGCAATGATGTTTCGAGTAGACTTATTGAAAGACGTAACTACGTGTATAAACTTGTCAATATATATACTACATAATAATATGTGTACTTATATAAAATAATCAAAATAAAATAACATTTTTGCTCTATGACGCAACGGCGCGCGGCCATTTTGTTTACTCGTACGATGCTGTCAGAACGAGTACTAGCGCCTTGTATGTGACACGTATTTATTGTTATTTCAGTATTTTTGTTAAATTGTTATTTGTTATAATTTGTTGAGTTTGTTCTTTATTTGTTAAAGTTTATTGTTATTACCATGCTTAAGCATACAAAAAAATTTTGGGTAGTCAGGCCAGGAGCTTTTTGTTCGCCTCCGAGACTACTTTGAAAGAGAACAACAAAATAATGGACCATTGTTACCATTGAATCGAATTGTGGAACGAGTAGCCGAAGCTCTTGATATTGGCCGCAATACTGTTTCGCATATATAACACGTGAGAAAATTGGCCAAGACGGGATGTCTGAAAATAAATCATCGACACCCAACAAAAAGCGGACAAAGGTGAAGCGAATGGCTTCACCTTGGTCCGCTCTTTGTTGGGTGTTTAGATGATTTTGCTTAGGTTGCAATATATATCATACATATAATTTCTAATAAGAAATCATATTTATGATTATTATAGAAGAATGGAGCTACCCACGTTACTCAAGATTCTAAAATTAAAAGAAGCTGACTTGTTCAAAGGAGGTATTACTTTGTAGCAGCAAGTTATTAAAGATATTGGCCTTTTTTACAAAAAAAAGTTAACAAAAGAAAGATTATTATGGAGAGGACTGACATTGCTCTAGCAAGATGTTCATTTTTAAGAAAGGACAAAAACATAAGTGATTGGACCAAAGTTGTCTTTTTGGATGGAAACGCCAACCACACAGTGGGTAAAAGTTGGACCGACGATACGACACAATAATGTACCAAAGTGCCGGAGGACAAAGACTAACGCCTTATTATTTGTCACGCAAGTACAGCAAGTGGATTCGTCCCTAATTGTTTGCTAGCTTTGCAAAAAAACTACAGAGTATCATGAAGAGATGACCTACGAAAAATTTAAAGATTGGTTCATAGGCATTAAATAATTTAAAAGAGCCTTCGGAAAGAGCATTTGGTACAAGTTAATAATAAATAATAATAGACTTTTTACAATAATAAAATTAAACTACGCTCAATATACGTTTTTTATTATAAAAAAAAAGTCGACAATCCATCGTAGCAGTACACCCCATCACTAAGTACGTCTATGGCGTTATGTTATACGCATAGCACTTTGCTTAATTTTTCTTTCCATTAGATTTTATTTGTAGACTAGAACATTCTGGATGGGTTTAATTTAATGCAGTAATTAATGATTTAATATATTAAAAATGTGATACAGCTGAAATACTAAGTCATAATTTGTAAATCGCGGCAACTTTCAAGAGTGAAACGAAACGTTACTGAAACTGTCACCCGCACCGTGCTACAGCGCAGAGTGTAAGTGATATTAACTGAGCTTACTTGTATGGGGATCTCCTTTCCACGGTAAACACGCATTCTGTGAAAATTTTAGATGTGTACCTGTGTCCATTCGTGAGATAGAATTCTTTGACTGACTGATAGACAGACACCAAAGGCATATTAACAAGGTTCTAACTTTTAAGTATTTAAGAGATACCTAGGATTTAAATGTCTTTCATTTGTTCCCAAATAAAGGTTTTATGTATTAATGATTTAATTCAATAAGAAATTATAATATATTCAAATAAAAATGCGTAGGTTTACTAATTTGTTTGTCACATAGTGTGACCAGCATATAGTTCGTACTTTGTTATTTGCTACCAATTAAATATAAGAAGTGAAAAGATTCTGAAAAAAATGTATGGTTTGACTTATACTGATTTATCATTACATAGTATAAAACAAAGTCGCTTTCTCTGTCTGTCCCTATGTCCTTATGTCCCTACGTATGCTTAAATCTTTAAAACTACGCAACGGATTTTGATGAGGTTTTTTTAATAGATAGATTGATTCTTGAGGAAGGTTTTAGCGTACAAACCTTTCCGATATTCCCACGGGAACAAAAGCTGCGCGGGTGAAGCCACGGGCCGCTAGATGAATAAATAAACATTCATGTAACAAGCAAAGCGAAACAAACCAATAAATACTCAGGTTCACTACAATACACCATTTCGTCAATTGGTTGTTATAATAGACCATACAATTACAGTAATAAAAATGATTAAACACAGAGAAATGTCAACAACAAACTTCCAATCTCCTGTACCTCTTGAATCACATCTTCACAAAACTTATATGAGACCAAATAAAAGAAAATACCCTACTACACAAAAAAAAAAACAAATAAAAAGATTCTGACATGATACCAATTACTGTTGCTGTATTGCTGGGGCGTGGGAAAACAAGACAAGAGAACAAACAAATACGAAAAACTGCTTAAATTGGAGTTGACTATTTTGATAGGAAAAATTTTGTTTTAAAAATTTCACAATCTAGCTACATGCGTGCTGTTTAAAGAAACGCATAGGAGTTTAAAATATGGAAAGTATTATCGTCATGCCCAAGATTAAAGAAGTAAGTATGCAACTAATTCACAAATCTAAAAATAACCCAACGCATATTATGAGCTAGAATCAGTTTTGAAATGGTATTAATTTTTCAGGAAAATCTAAGTACTGTACTCGTGAAATAAGTTCTTACTCTTGGAAAAAGTTCTCATACTCACAGAATAAGTTCGCATACTCATGGAATAAGGTTGTCTTAATTGACACTCCCATAACATAGATTATTACTCCTAGAAAACTTAATAAAAAGCCTTAATATTTATAAAATAAAAATATTAAAAATAAATACTCTTGTTAATTTTAAAAATAATTAAACTTTTGTTTTCCAGCTTTAAACTAGTTAGTTCATATGAAAAGAGTCCAACTAATGAAAGATGTTTCATAAAGATAAATCTAGTATTTTCTTATTGGCTGCATTAAGTTTCTTAAGTATTATAATGTATTTTCAAAACACAAAATCAAATATCAAGAAAGAAACGAAAGGAAATCACATACAAAGACTTAAAAAACTCAAAAATATATACTGGAATGTGTTATTTAAAACACTTATTTCATAGTACATAAAGTAAACATATGTAAACTCTCAATAAATTCAACAAGTTTGAATTATTTTTTGTCATTTTTATTTCAAATCAATGTTTGCTAAACACATTGCTATTTTTAAGAATTTAAAGTATTAATCAACTAATTCATTACCCACGACTATATAAAAGGAACCTAATTATATATTATACTAATACTAAAGATATAGACCACAAAGTATTTCTTATTTCAACTTTATTCGCCTCAACTGAACCGACCCAATGGGTTGCATATATTTTCGTACAATATGTCATTTCATAGAAATCTATCTATCCATTTGGTATATGAATACTGTCCTGATCATTTTTTACGTAGGTAGCATCAGTGCCAAGGACAAAAGAAATTGTGCAACAATTGTTTTGCGCGTCGCAACTGACCAAATTATTTTATACCTTACCGCTTGAATTCGAGGTGATTGAAAATACTGCCCGGAGGTAGCAGTGCGATCTGTAGAAGAAAATTAATAAATGATAACAGAAGACAATATACAATGTTTCTATGTTTGCAAGTCAATCATGTCAAGGTTAAAAGAATTGACATAAGTTTTGTATACGGGTAGAATGTTGGCATTTGACACAAATTGAGTGTACGTGGGAACATTGTCCTTCAGATAGTTTATCTATGAAAAATTGGGAACCAGTATGACGGTTCTTCAGGGGTCTAATTTTATTACGTAATGACCAAAAGGAAAATAGAGTCTGGTCATAGAGCTGGTACTGGCGGCCCAAACGCGTAACCGAACGTGTCGGAAAAATTACGAATTTCGAACTATTTGTTTCATGAAAATTCTTGTATTTACTGATATACGCGCGAAAGCATAATATGCCATACTTCTCCGGTGTGACTTACAGCCCGCTATACCAGTATGAACACATTAATTTAAAGAAAAAAAAAAATACAACCATACCAGGCTAGTTTTTGCACAACTAATCATCTATAGTTGATTAGTTGTGCAAAAATTAGCCTGGAGTAGCTATTTTTGAAAATCACGCCATAGTTTTCTGAAGGTTCCAAATATACCCCCATACTGCTGTAAAGAATTTTTTTTTTTGCAAAAAGATTTGTACCAGTATTGCATTTGGATTGTTGGAAAGTATTTGATAAAATGTGACCGTTATATTTGTCATACTTCTAGTAGGGGGGAAAAATGCTGCCATACTTGAAAAACTTATTTTATCGTCACGTTTTAAAAATACGACTGTACAATACGTAAAATTTTTAAATATATAAACGGGTCAATAACGCGTACATATATAGAACTTACTTGTAAAGCTCGACGTTTCGGCCAAGTTACATTGACCGTGGTCACGAGCAGACAGTCTGCTCGTGACTACGGTCAATGTAACTTGGCCGAAACGTCGAGCTTTACAAGTAAGTTCTATATATGTACGCGTTATTGACCCGTTTATATATTTAAAAATGATAGTAGAACGCGTTAGTTTAAAAGTTCATAATACGTAAAATATTCTTTACATGTGGCATTATTGTATTATGATCGTTTGTATCTAAAAAAATTATCCCAGATGTCCTACCAGATATGCTACCACCTACTTCTTTTCTATTGATTATCGGATCGGTTAATAATATATAAAAAATTGTGAAACAAATCGCTCGACACTAGTATTTTATGCGGCACATTCGGTTGATTCGGACGATTATTTTCCTTTTTGTTATTACGTGATTACACCCCTGAAGAACCGCCATACTGTTACAAATGATGTCATATTTTGTGTCATTAAATCCCGTCATCTATGTAGTATAGTGGTGGCAACTGATTTTAGGGATGGGGTAATTATTATTAATCTGTTTTCTTTTTTTATTTACATTACAAAATAAATAATTATAATAATATATTATTGACATTTGTTTAGTATGTGACTCTTATAGTAAATAACTTGGATATATTCCATATTAACGGAAGTAAGGCTGTTTCCTACTCAAAAATATGCATTTGAGGCAAGAAAATGAAACCTATTTCAACTTGTACCCACGTCACTGGCAGACTTTATAATAAAATCAATGTCAATAATATATTATTTTAATTATTTATTTTGTTATGAAAATAAAAAAGAAATCAGGGATTTATTTAATTATAGTTACCCCATTCCAAAATCAGTAGTCACCAAAATGCTTCATAGATAATGGGGTTTAGTCATTATCTCCAGGTCTATATCCGAGTGTTTCTAGTTACGTAGTGTTACCCGAGTTCAGAGTTTCCTGGGTCGCGTGAGGCGGCGCTTCTTCCTGTCGGGCGTGCCGAGCGGCGTGGCGAGCGGCGTGCCGAGCGGTGTGGCGAGCGGCGTGGCGAGCGGCGCGTCGAGCGAGGCGCGGCGGCGCGCGGGCGGCTCGGGCTCGGGCTCGGCGGCGGCGGGCTCCCAGCGCTCCGCCGCGCCGCTGCCGCCCGCGCCCTCCGCCGCCTCCGCCGCGCCCGAGCAGCTCGACCCCTCCGCCCACTGACAACACAAAACATTTTATTATAATTATTATTAACCTTTACAGCCACTCTTGACAGGTGAACAATTTTATAGCTACTACAGGATTGGAACTCTCTGCGGACTTAAATTGCGAAGATCTGACGGAAGCACTGACCGCACAGCCCTTAGAAGCCTGATAACAGGCGAATGGATCTTCTCAACACATCTGACTTATATATAGTTCCGATATAAATGTCCACGTGCCAATACTCAGTCGACCAATCAGATGCTCTGTACATCACTATCTTTCACTGTGGCCTTGACTTACACAATCACGGCGTTGCAACCCCGCTTCGTCTTACCTCAGCTAGTTGCATTGCATTCAATACGGAAAATCAAACATTACACGTCTATGGGCTGTGTGGTCGGTGGGTGTAAGAAATTCAGTGAACTTGTCTTTTTTAAATGAATCTTCTATAGAATAGCTGTGAATATGACACCGATAAATAGAAGACGTGATAAAAATAAAAAATATATATAAATAAAATAAATTATAGAACTAAACTGGCGAAATAATGATAAGAATAAGGATGAACATAAGTAGAAGTAAAGGGATTAGGATAAGGATATGGATACAGATAAGGATATAGACAGAATTGTCATGATTACAGCAAATTGTTTACCAACAGTACAACTAAATATATTTTATTGCAACTTAAGTTTTACTTCTACTATGTGTGAGCTCTCACTCTCAATATTTTTATTTTTTTATTTTAAGATTTATCCAATTGAAATAGTACTACTTTCTTTTGATTATTTCATGATACTTTGCTTGTAACATAAATACGAATATTATCCTAATATTGATTTCATCCCCTTGGATATCATCAGAGCTGCACATCGATGACATGGTAATTCAATCGAACAACGAATTTACTTTGATTAAATGAAACTTAGAAAAAACGTGTGTGTACTTATGTACGCACGTAAGAAGTTATACTTTATCTAAACATAAAATCGTAGGAACGTCAAAACTGTACATTGAATATTTTTTTTAAATAATACTTAGGGCGTGATCTACGATTGATATCGAAGCCAAAAATATAGTTTTTAGAATATTTGTCTATATGTATGTCCGGGGTAAACTCAAAAAGTACAACATGGATTTACTTCAAATTTTGCATGAATATTACTAACAGGTCGGGTCAACATATAGGCTACATATTATCACGCTATCACCTACGGGGGAGGAGCTGTGCGAAGTAAACGAAGTCCGCGCGGACGAAGTCGGGGGCAACAGCTAGTAAATTTAGAATTATGAACCACAAAAATCTTTCTAAAACTTTGATCCTTCGTGTTATCATATGTTTGTGGAAAAAAATTAGAGAAAAAATGTATCTAATACTTAAAAAACAGTTTTATTATAACGCATTATCTAGTCAAATAAATCTTATTTAAATACCATAAAATAATTATTTGTACAAAATTTAAAAAAAGGACTTTTTTTTTAAAACATGATGTCGGTTTTTAGTAAACGTGTACGCGCGCATCGTAAAGACTTATTCTCAGCATTTTTCCTAACGCACCTAAAGAAGTATAACTTTAAAAATTAGGTGAACCGGTTGACCCTACAGGTCAAAGGAGCAAAACCTAAGCATATATTTTTTATGCTTAGAGTTCGAAAATGTTAAAACTGATGATCGATTTTAATCTTTAGAACAGCATTTAAAGCAATTTCGAGTTCTAAAATATTGTCTTATCTACAAAATTGATATGTTGAATATAATATCAAAATTTTCATCATTGATAAATCCTGAATGAACAACCGACTTACTGTAGTTATTTGACGCAGCTTTTTTTTATTGGAAAAGAGCTAATTAGGTTTTTCAAAACTAATCGATATATTAGTCTAAAAGTTATTTTAAAAGTATAAAGTAAGTTTGTTGTAAGCAACATAATTTTAATATTTGAAAATCGGTAGTAAGTAATTAGTTTGTAAAAATCTGTCACTTTTGAAAACTTGATTTAATTTCGATTTTTAAAAAGGTGTTCAAGGCAGATTTTAAAAAAGTAAATCATTATAAATAAAGGCCAAAAAATGATTGATTGAAAAATGTCGAAGCTATGTTGAAAAAAAAAACGCTTTTTTAACTTCCCGCTACATAGATATGGAAGTTACTGATTTTGTCCCGGTTTTCGAAAATCGAGTTTTCACCAGATCTGCACCTTTTCAGACTATATTCACGATGACGTCATTATGTCCTATGTATGTATGTGTGTTTGTAAACATCTCAAGATTTTTAAACGGTTGGACCGATCAAAACGCGGTTAATGGCATTTGATTGGATTCCGCTCAACTTTACTTTCTGAAAATTTAAACCAAGTCGGCCCATACGATTTTGAGAAAATTTGAGAAAATCCCAAAAAGAATGTTGGCGAAACTGTATTTTTTTAACATAACTTCCAGATTAATGTACCAATTGAGTACAAAAACTAATCAGCTGTATTCCTCAAAAAATTATGTCTAATGCATACATTGCATCAAATTCGGTTTATCCGTTCAATTATTTTTCGGTATTCTACCATATTTTAGTACTTACTAAAAAAACTACGTTGAATGCCGTTTCAAAAATCAAAATCGAGTCTAATTTTCAAAAGTTACAGCTTTTCAAATATTAAAATTACGTTGTTTTTAGCAAACTTAATATTTTTGAAATAACTTTCAGGTTAATACCCAGATTGACTGAAAAATCTTAATAGCTTTTCTCCTTTAAAAACTGTTTCAAATGGCATTAATAGGATCAAAATTGGTCAATTTGTTTCTGAGTTATCAACTTTTGAAAAAATTTGTTTTTTTTTTAATTTTAGAAACAAAAATGTTTTGCTTCAAAATTTTTCAACCTATCAGTAAAATCAGTTAGCTAAAGTATTATTTTAGATCTCAAAAACTGAGTTGAATGCCATTCGAAAAATCAAAATCGATCATAATTTCCAAAATATACAGCTTTTCAAAAAATATACTGCCATTTTTAACAAAATAGATTTTGAATTGAAAAAATCTATGCTTATAGTTTTACTCTTTTGAGTCAAGCCAGCAATAAGTTGCAGGGGTGGCCCACAGGGTCAACCATTTACAAATTTTTAAAATTTTTGTACGATCAAAGATGACACCAGAATTAATAAACCGTTTTGGTTCAATTTACAGCGTTGGACGCAGTTTTTCGGGAAAAAGCTGATAAGAGTTTGTACTCAATCGGTACTCTGGAAGTTAAGTTTAAAATAACATTGTATTGCCGATACTTTTTGTGGTTTTTTTCAAATTTTCTCAAAATCTCCTGGGCGAAATCGGTCAAAATTTTTGGGAGCTCTAAGTTTGGCGGAATCTAAACGTAATATGACATCAACGGCATTACGATCAGTTAGGCCGCATACACACACCAACAGTGTGTGTGCGTGAGCGTGTGTATGAGCGTGGGCGTGAGCGTGTGTGTGCGTGTTTGTGAGCGTGTGTGTGCGTGTTTGTGAGCATGTGTGTGCGTGTTTGTGAGCATGTGCGTGTGTGTGAGCATGTGCGTGTGTGCGAGCGTGTGTATGCGCGTTTGTGGGCGTGTGCGTGTGCGTGAATGTGTGCGCGTACGTGTGTGTTAGCGTGTGTGCGTGTTTGTGAGCATGTGCGTGTTTGTGAGTGTGTGCGTGAGAATGAGTGCGTGCGTGAATGTGCGTGTGCGCGTGCGTCCGTGCGTGCGTGAATGCGTGCGAGCGTGCGTGTTTGTTTGTTTGTTTGTGTGTGTGTGTGTGTGTGTGTGTGTTTGTGTGTGTGTGTGTGTGTCGCACCTGCGCGAGCGTGGGCACGGGCGACAGTCGCAGCGCGGCGCCGCACTCGGCGCACAGCGGCGGCACTGCTGGTGACCGCGAGCGCCAGTACTGCAGCTCCGTCTTGCACTTGTTCAGCTCCTGCAACACCACACCGTGCACTTTTGCCGTTACACTGACATAACACATTTCGTAGAACAAGTAGAAGACAGGACTGACTAACGTAAACAAATGTCTTTCTCTCGTAATCTGTTTGATAACTTAAAAATTTAACTTCTTTTATGCAAAAAATCTAATATAGCTTGTATAATCGTCTTGAGAACTGGCAACGATTTTGAATATTTATAGAAGGCTAGTTTTTTTATATGTCCTGCCTCTCCATACACAAGCCTGCTTTAAGTCTATTTGTAAAGAAAACAGATCGAGATTCTCACTGCGAAACGCATTTTGTACCCATAGAATAGTAATATTTTTAATGTGGCCTTAACATTAAGGCGCCATACAGACCTACAATCATATTGCGCAATATTCGTATTGTTCCATATTCCTGACCAAACGGTCACGGAGGGTTAATATTGAAGATTGTAAAAAGATTGAACGAAAGTTTGAGCGGGTTTAATTTTTATTGTGCATTTTTTTTCTTGCACTGTATAGGCATAGGCTTAATATAGCACAATATTTTTCACTTCAGAGTTTGGAGCGTTCGCTCAGTCACAGTGTTTAATGTATGGTTGTTTCGTAAATTTAAGCAAAATGGCGAGAAAGGGATAAAAGATGAAGAACGGGACTTTTTACTTGAGTGTATAGAATTGTATAAAGATTTATTTAACAAAATCACCAGCATGGTTGCCGCCAAAACTTCTGAGGAGCAGCTTAGAACAAAGCAAGCCTTTTACACCAAAAAGAAAACCCCGGCCTCGTGATATGACAGCAATTAACGATTTTGACGCTGACACCATTCGTCGCCATGCATATGAATACTATGAAAAAGAAATTCCATCTTTAAGAAAGCTTATTGTTTCTTTGATAGGAAGCGGTCTATTTCATGGTCAAAAATCTTCTTTGGCTAAAGTTTTGTAAAGAATTGGTTTTTCGTATAAAAAATCAGAAAAAATGAAAATTATTCGGACGCACTGATATTGCTTAGGCAAGATGTGACTTTTTAAGAAAGGCAAAAAAAATAAGATTGGACAAATGTCTTTATGGATGAAACATAGCTCAATGCTGATCACACCGTATCCCGGACCTGCACTGATGGCACTGCTGCTTCCACATCCACAGTACCAATGGGAAAAGGCGAATGCCTCACCATTTGCCATGCAGGTACACCAAAACCCACTGCTGGCATTTAAATCAATGAAATCCGGCGATTACCACGAAAACGAATGCGACGGTGTATAAAGAGTGGTTCAAGAACATGCTTCTATCATTGGAAGAACCATCAATAATTTTTGTTGATAACTACCCTTACCACCCTCGCCAAATCGACATAATTCCAATGCAAGCCAATAAAAAACATAAAATTATTAATTGACTACGCGAAAATGGAGAAAATGTGGAAAATCAACAAGGAACCAAAACAGTATGTGATGGATGAAATGGCAGCGGAATATGGTCATATCATCCTTAGGATTCCTCCATATCACTGCCAATACAATGCCTTAGAACTTTATATGGGCACCAGTAAAAGGGCATTCTGCATGAAACATCACAAGCCTCCCATTATAGTGATTAAAATGTTGCAATTACTCAAAAACGCTTGCACCCCAAGTGACGTCCAAGAACTGGGTGGTGTGGTGAAAAGAACTAAGAGAGTCATGTCTGATTAGGACCGTGACATGGCATTTGATACTTTAGACATACAAGAACTAAGCATTAATATTACTGAACTCATCAGATGAATCTAGTATAAATGATGCTTATAACGATTCATATTAATAAAAGGAATTAAACCTAAAACAATCAAAATAGTTGTTTTATATGTATGCCTTATACTAAGAAGAAAGTAATTAATTTGTAATTAGCTTCATTTTGTATCTTCGTACTGTGGTGATATGGAAATAATGGTTGGCAACATTAATATTTTCTATCAAACTCAATATTTCACATCTACCATCCATTATTAACCTTTCCGAAGATAACATAATATTTGTTAATAATTTAAGTTTTAACCCTGATGATGCAGTAAAATGCGAAACCGGTTGGCTATTTAAATAAAAAAGTATTTATATATAATTAGTAAATTGTGAAACAGTACAAAGTGCAAAATTTAAAACAATAAGAAAGTAAAACTTTATAAATATAATAAGTTTCAACCATGATATGGTGTGCAAATATTTTAAAATAATTATAATGATATATTATGAAATTAAAATGCTGTGAATCGATTTTTATACAATTACTACCGTATTATGTATAATATATAATGTTAATATTTTAATTTATTGGTTTCAATCAAAAATTTTGATGACTTTTTAATAACATATTACAACACCTTGCTTTACACATTAGCATTTCTTTCTATTGATTATTTGTAATCTGTGGCACAATCGTAGTAATTGTTATGTGTGGCATATCACTAAGATAGCGGTACCTGTCCATGATGTACAATATTATTTGTTTGAAATTTTAACTTAAACATAATATGTAACTTCATGGCCGTGAGCGGTCAAAAAACTATTAATACAATGGACCAAGTATAAGTTACCAAACAATAATCTATATATATAAAAATTAATCCCTATTTTCCTTGGTCACGACATCACACCTGAATGGCTGGACCAATTTCGGTATTTTTTTTTGTTGTATTTGTAATTGTAAGGAGAAGGTGCTTATAAAAGAAAATATTATGAAAATTGCGCGGAAAATTAGAAAATTTAAGAATACTTAACCACCATATAAAGTTTAATGCCATTTTGGCTTCATGGAAGGACAATCCCGTAGTCTTATATAAATTAGGTGTCACGTTGTTTGTCCGCTATGGATTCCTAATATGTAAGGCGAAACAACGTTTGCCGGGTCAGCTAGTTGGATTATAAAACCAAGAGCCGGTTATAAATTGAAAATATGTAATGCGATATTATGCAAACCATATAACATTTTAAAGTAAACATTTAAAACAGTAGAATCTAGCATTGTTAATTCAAGACTAACACTATCTTTATCATCATCTAAAATAATCGATGGTCGAATTTTAATCACTGGGCCTTCTATATAATACTCTCAATCCTAATATATAATATTATTACTTTCACTGTACAAGTATGATGCGCAGTAACAAGCGCAGCCTCTGCCGCTCGCCAGATTGCCTGCAAGCTGAGCTGTAGAGAAAGAGAGGACAATATATCAATAAACTAGCTTTTCTGAAATTCTCATATGTGGCTAATCAATAAGTATTCAAAACGACAAACTTAAAAAAAGATATGCAAAAAAATACAGTATATTGTCATATTTTCGAAAATTTAATCAAACTGATTGAATTTGTATGAGAGGACCTAAAACTTTCTCTGTCGTGTATTTTCTTAACAATGGAAAGAAACGAAAAAATTTGTGCGGTGACAAATTTTCCATTTAACAGGGAAAACAGCAACCCAAATTATCTTTAAGCTAGACAAAGTTTGAGATAATACTGCTCCTGCATTAAGTACAATTCACAACTAGGTAACTGATTTTAAACGTGGGAAACAGAGCTGCGAAGACGCCCATAAGTCTGGCCGTCTAATTGAAGTCACGAATTCGGATACAATCAAATATCATTACCATGATCATGTATTAGATGAAACCTGGATACATCATTATACTCCTGAAACGAAATAACAATCTAAGCAGTCGGCTGAGAGCAGAAATCCTGTGGCAAAGAAAGGAAAAATGGTTTTGTCCGCCGACAAACTGATGGCGACCATTTTTTTAAGATGCTCGAGGGATTATTTTAGTGGGTTATCAGCAAAAAATAAAAAACAATAAATGGAGAGTACTACCAGAGGATGACATGTCTGACTCGCGTATACTAAATCAACTAGATATTAAAACTTCTTAGGTGACAACCCTATATTATATTTTTATACCTAAACCTGACTTTTGTAAGGGAGTGAATCGTCTGTACGGTAGAACTATTTGGTATTCTGTGATACTACACAAGCTAGCTGCAAAAATTAAATGAAGAAATCCGAAAGAAACAACCAAATTTGGCCAAGAAACAAAAAAATTATTTTACCATGACAATGCACCTGCACACACGTATATAGTTACAGTCGTCAAACTGCATGTTTTGCAGTTGGAAATTTTACCAAACTATTCCCTAGATCTGGCCCTGTGCGACTTCCAGTTGTTACCAAATCTGAAGTAATGGTTAAGTGGTTGGAGATTTCATCAAATGATGAAGTCATTGTTGCCATAGATGAGTATTTTGAGGGGTTGGAGAAAACGTTTTAACATACTGGTGTTATGGCATAGGAGAAACGATGGATTAAATGCATCGAGGTAGAAGGAAGTTGTTGAAGTTATAACTATGTTGAAGAGTTTTTCTTTGTTGTTTCAGGTACTGGTGAGTCAGTCTTCGTATATGCCTGATTGCTTGTGGTCCTTTCTTAAATTGGTCAGGATATAAATACTCTACTATATTTATCACATGCTGGTGATAACAAATGGATGGACGACATGGCGGTAAGACTGATGAATTTTTACACTATTTCTAAAACAAGAAAGTGTTCAGTTTGCTAACAAATTGTCAGTAGAAGGGTATCGAAGAGAGTTTTAGAAATTTGATGACCAGTTTGCTTGAAAGCACTCAATACGATTTTATTACTATAATAAGTGTAAAAAATTAGCATCACTGCAATTTATACACCATGAATTAAAAAAATGTAGCAATCAAACCATCAATGACGTTTCCTGATGACAATTTTTTATTAAGTTCATCATATTATGTGAAAGAATTTTGCATCTCTGACCTACGTTTACGGTACCGCCTTTTCTAATTTATGCTGTTATTACGACGGCTTAATTCAACATTTAAGTATTGAGGAAATTTGCTTCCCTTTTGCACAATTTTTCTTTAACATTTAAATATAGAGCGCAAATTTACTTTCGTTTTGTACTATTTTTCTTTATCGTTTAAATATGGAGCAAATTTATTTTTGTTTCGTTTACTGCAATATTCTTCGATAGTAGAACGATAATATACCCAATTCTCGAATTGTTCACATAAATTCCCTTGTACTAGATCACTAATTATTACAGCATTATCAGGGATGTTTTAACATGAACCCGATAGAGTAAACAAAGTGACATAAATACAGGTTCTTGTCCAGTATAACTGATTTTATTTGAAACATTTGAAGATGCGGTTTTGCCAAATATCAACGATAAGAAGTATTCAATTAATTTCCGAGTGATTAGTTAGGTCTATCGATTTTTTAATTAAAAGGCTTCCATTGTGTAATTAACGCGTATTAAAGTAAATATATATTGGCGCATAGGACAATTATTATCGTATATACTTTTTATTCGAATTCGAAGAAATTGAATATATTGAAGAAAAATTTAAGTACCCAAATGGTCAGACGGTTTCTATAGGATAAGACAGAATATACAAACAGCAAACAAGCAAAATGCTCTCCCGATAGTAAAATATAACTTTCGCCTGTAAATGCCAAACAGGTAAGTTTCTTAAAGATAGGTTGTTAACGCAGTTAGCTATTATATTCTTTTTCCAATATTCAAAGTTGTTACATTCACTGTATTGGAAGAACTGTCTAGTTTTACAATTTGTTTTTAAACTTTGGAGTGATAAATTTTATCATATCTTATCTTTGTAATATCTAATAATCTTTAGACAAAATGTCATACCTGTAGTAAAGTTTGAAATTTCCGGCTGGTCTCCTCATTCTTTTTATCATAGTCATCCAACCTATTTGCATATTCCAAGGTCTGCTTCTGTTGCTCTGCTATCTGCTTTTGTTGTTCACCTATTTGTTTTTGTTGGAGTGCAGTCTTACGTTTACAGCTACGCAGGTCGCTCCGCAGAGCAGACAATTGGTCATTGTATCTGAAATTTTAATAATTCATAATTTTTTTGACAGCCTTTACTAACTGCAGAAATCATAGTGATTGTGTCCCTTCGCAGACTTTTTTACATCTAGATTGAATACTCAAAGGTGACCAACCTAAGGAAGCCTAGTGACGAGACTAAATCCTGCATAATATGTATATATATCGTTCATACTCGTAAACATCGTTTTTAGGGTTCCGTAGCTCATAAGAAAAAACGGAACCTTTACAGGATCACTTCGTTGTCCATCTATCTGCCTGTCAAGACCCTTTTTCTTAGGAAATTGCAAAGATATCAAGTTGAAATTTATATCAAATACTGGGCCCTGTCAGCTGTGAAAAATCAAACTTGTAAGTCAACACAATCAAAAGATATGACTTATACTCAAACTTAGGGATTTCAAAAAGGAATCAAAACCTGTAGGGTACTTCCCATTGAACTAGAATTATAAAATTTGACAAGAAGGTCTTACAAAACATGTAATGGAAAAAATCCGAGAACTGCAAATTTTTAGTTACATCACAAAAAAACCGCGATCAAAACATACGACCTGTGACGATATGTCATATTTTACGATTTCACAAGAGAATCAAAACTTATAGGGTACATTTCGTTGACCTAGAATCTTAAAATATATGAGTAGCTAAGGTTACCTAGTTAGTATGGAACCCTCAGTATGCGAGTTCAACTCGCCCCCCTGGTGGAAAGACACAAACCATCGCCCATAGATACCAAGAATGTTAATAATGCATTGTTAACCCTGTGGAAGGATGTTAATGACACAGCCATAATTTTGCTGGGTACCTTACTCTCGAAACCGTAACACGACAGTGACACGATTAAAATAAATATGCCATATTCTAGATTATTCGCAACAATATCTACGACCTAGCTTTATGCCCTTTTCAGGTTGGACAGTTTTTTTTACTGAATGTATAAGTATAATTACACTCTAAACCTTAACATGAAATAGGTAAGGTGGTAGTACTTTACAATACTAGGGGAACTTAGCAGAATTATACTACCACGATAGGAGTGACACGGATTTGCCTTAGGCTCACGTTTTCAGGTGTCTTGGGAAGAACAGGTGGTATTATAAAGGATGCAGGCCAGTACTATTAAAACTTACTTCTTCATCCCTTGTTTGATACGATGTATCCGTTTCCGTAGCACCATATTACTTTGTGGCGGCGGCGGTGAAGGCGGTAGGCTCTCCTCCAAAAACATATTGTGAGAGGAGACCCGATGATCGCCATTTGTGTTGCCCTCAGCTTGTTGCGACGAAGACTCAAAACCGCTTGGCGGCGGAGAATCAAGGCAGATGTAGGATTTACTGCTTTCTCCAGCTGTAATGAGATATATTACAGATTTCACATCTGAAGCTATTAATCCCTTGATGTTACCATGCCGTATCGAAGGTACTGTCCCAAAAAAGGTACTGTACATTTGAACAGAGCAGATAACTTACTCAAAAAAAATTACATTGGTTGGTTTTGGGAACTTAAATGTTTTCCTGACTTTTTCTATTAACGCTATCAATATGTGGTACCTATTTGCTTACCAGTATTTTAAGAGATTCGGTATTAGACTTTAATTAAAGGCTATTAACATTTCTAATCTTTATGAACATCAAATTTTCAGCTAATAATTGGAACGACCGTTTATTTTTCAGAAATATATAAATAAAATTAATGTTCTAGTGAAGTATTGAAAATAAATATAGCTAATAACTACACAAATTAACCATCAAAAGTAAAAAAGGTGATTTTAGAGCAGCAAATTGTAAAACCATAAAATAGGACTAAAAAAATTTTTAATCATTTAGCCATCAGGTATACATCTATATAAATATAAAAGAATTTGAAATACACTCTCGTTTGCCTGCGTAGGCCTGCTTACATCATCTCGATGGTAAAAGTCAATTATAGATTTTTTAAATTTTGAGGTTTTTTTAACAGACTTTTTTATTCTAACCCTTATTCCTATTTATTTTTAAATTGACGTCTGTGCTTTATTATTTTGAACTAAATCATTTTTAGCTATTTTTTTTTATCATTCCTTTCTTTTTTAGAGTCGCAGCTTTTATATGTCATCTTTAGAGAAGCTTGGAGTACTTCATTTCGTGCCTTTATTTAAGAGAGTTCTTCTTCAAAATTTTCTTTTTCCTTTTTTCTCTTATTAACCTATTTAAATTTTTTCTTGTTGCTTCATAAAGTCGCTCCAGATATATGATGCGACATTTTACTTTATCGCATTCAAATTTTAAGTGACTTCTGGATTTTCTTAAATTACATTTTTTTTTCCAACGTCGATTGTTTAGTTTGGATGGTCATTGATTCTTCTGCTCTTGCAGTGGATGCTGTAGATGAGTCTGCTGAAATGATTGTAGGAAATGAATTTGCTATCACTACTTCAGTTGCACTTTTTTGTTTGTTCTTCTTTTTTTGTTTTTGCTCTTTCCATTTCTTCCTTTGAATATTCTTTTCCGCTTCTGTCATTTCTGAAATTTTTTATATTTATATTTCGACTTAAATCTCTCCAATTTTTTTCTAATTTCTTCTAATTTATTGGGATTATTTTCTAATTTTTCTCTATAACGTAGCATTTTCTGTGCTGGAGATGACGGCATTGTGCAGTAGGCCTGTTGAATTAGTAATATATTATATTAATAATTCATATATGAACACAGGTTAATAAATTCCAGTTTTTGTTACTCAACTTTCCTTGACGTATGTTACCACACCAAAGTAACAACAAAGTAAGTAAGAAAACATGGCTTAATTTTTTTTTTTAAATTTTATCTATGATAAAAAATCAAGTGAAGTTGTGTTAATTTACGTCAATTGATAGAAAACAAAATAAACTACAAGAAAAGAATGAACAAATCTGTTAAAACTTACAACTTACCTTGTAACAGTGGTAACAAATGTAGAATAACAATAACCTTCAACTATACACGTGTGTTGAAAGCAACCGTCAGAAATGTAATGATGTAAAAAAATAAACATGATGGCACAAAATGACGTTCACAGTGTTACCAAAACTCATTTAAACTTAGTAAATGGTAGTTTTTCTTGACTAACTGATCTTAAACAAGTAACAAAATAGGAATTTCACTTTTGGAATTTTTGCTGGGACAAGTTTTAAATGTATATAGATTTTAAATCTTGTAGTAAAATATAAAATAGCAGGCATATTATTAATCTCCTTACCTTTATTAACAAATAAAGTGCAAAATGTTACATAGGTTCTTTTAATAATAAATAAATACAACATCTTTAAACTACGAATATCAAAATGGGACACTTCATATTTCATACATAAGGTAACTTTTAATTATTTTGAAATACTGATTTTAAAATGATATAATTATATTTGGTGGTACAATTAATTATATTTTATGTTCTTTTTAGTTGAATGTACAGATGAGTTTAAAAAGTTTACTCATTAGTATTTGCTTCTATATTTTATTCAAGTGTAAAGTTATGGGACAACCTTCAAAGTATTATTGGCAAAAAAAATGAGAACTGCTCATGAAACTATAAACCCTATAATTCCCTAAGTAGTACATAAATTTAAAAACCTATTTAACGCGCTAATTTCACGTTACATAGACCTTAGCTATTATTTTCCTTTTGGAAAAAAAAGAAAGAGACGAAGAATAATTAAGATTATATATGATTTATGACATTTTTAATACTAAAATTTTTTTTGACTTCGGGCTTAATGTCATCTGTTGCCGGACTGTCAAAATTGATCTATCAAATGTCACCTTGAGCTATCTATGACGCTTTTCAATATGTCGATTCTAATATATGTCACGATTTTATTTTTTCTATTAAATTAATTTAGTTTTTTTATGGAAATAAAGACCAAAACGGTCAAAAGTCGCTTAAACACAGTAAAAAGTGTTCTTTAAGTGAAGAGTGCATCTATCTCGCGAAATCATATTATTTCTCGTCTTATGGAATGTGATATAGCGAAATTCTCTTATTCAAGATATCAAAATGTGCCGAAAATGTATATGGCACTATGTGTTAGTGTTAACATTACTGGATTTATTGTTCAACACATGCTGATGGATCTTGGGTTTGCTAATAAAACCAAGCTAGAAACATGGCGGACCATGTATTCCACGCGGTCATCTGAATCCACACTCAACACCAAGTTTGGGAATGTGTAAACCCCTAGCGCTTTGAGCGGATCTCCCACCTATGCTGTGGAGCGACTGTGGGATTTGTGTTTTTTTTTTACAACTTACAAGGTGACATCAAAAGACTAAACTTTAGACCATGGAAGTTTTACATTTTGTGTTTTTTTTTTCTCTCGTCCCAATGTAAAAATGTAAAAGCCAATTATCTTAGTAATACTTGTAATTCTGCATAATTAATTATTTAAAAAGTCATTGTCCTATTTGTAACATAAAATAATTTTGTTTATTATATAGAAGGCTATTAGTTTAGAAATACTTCTAATTTTAAATGGTAAACGTGTGTTAAAGAGATATTATACCAACTAATCCAATAATTTTTTCTCATTTTAACACCAAGTATCAAATTCTCCTTATCGGGTAGGAGATTTCACGCCCTCCCTTGTGATTAAGGGTTCAATACTTTCCGTTGACTATCCTGTGTGCAACCATAGGCTGACGAGATTAGGCGAAGAGGTGTCCGCTAAGTAAAATATCTAGCCTAAATAACTTCTATCAGATTTTGCCAGAGTATAACAACCTTCGGCAATTTCTTAGTTATATTTTAAAACTTATTATATTTAGCTGCAAAATCATAGAATGTTATCGTTTTAGCTACATTGTAGCATATTTTTATTGTCATTACTGTTAACCCTGTTCACAAAATACTTTTGATGATTTTTATGTATTTTGATAATTACATTATACATGTACTCTGAAAATAACTTTTGGTTTGCTCTAAGAAGTATTTTGTTTCAATTGTTTTTTATTAATTTCTATGGGAATCCAGGTGACGACTAGCGCCACCACTTCAGTAATACAGTCAATATTTTAATTTAGGAACTCGGAATTTATTCGAGTAATAATCTACACTTAAGATAAGGTACCTTTGGGTTAACTTTTACTCACCTCTATACCTCAAACCCAGACAAGGAAAAAACTACAAAACTTATTATGTATGCTTCGAATGTACGCGTTAGAGCAAAAAATAACAAAGAAACAAAAGTTCAAAGATAATTAAGCATTAGAAGGATACATTATTTAAATATATCTAAAATAGATTTTTTCTTGTATTGTCATTCAACTCTGACAAAATATTCAAATTATATTCAATTGGAGGGTTAAATTACAACTTTTACTCGTTACACTAAAAAACTGACCTCACAAAATGTACTAAAAGAAACCAATATAAGATGTACTACAGTTTACGTAACTAATTAACATACTCTCGATTAAGAAAAGTAACGTGATATGTCGCACACGAGACAAGATGTACTAAAAGAAACCAATATAAGATTTACTACAGTTTACGTAACTAATTAACATACTCTCGATTAAGAAAAGTAACGTGATATGTCGCACACGAGACAAGAGACTATCGATGTCGAAAAGTTTTATATCAAAAGATGACGAGCCACACGAGACTGGGCGGACCCCATCGCAACGAAAAGTTCTAGCACAGCTCATTGGGAAGGGCCACAGAAGGGCGGAGCGGACCTTTTCGCAACGCAGCGCATTTCCGTATTTCTTACGAGATGTTATTCTCCTTTGTTGATCATCATAACGTGGATCATGTAAAGGATATAGCGCTTTGCAGCCTTGAACTAAAATTATTATTGATCATACTTCATCCAAATTTACATGATTTTATAAATTAATATTTAAAACACGGAGGTACACGTGTATATCACACTGTCGATACTCGCCATAATATCACACTGTCGATTTGGCAGCGGCGGGCCACATCGCATTCACCGAAATCCGTCCCGCCGTAGTGTGAGATATTTCTCTATATATTAATTATTACGTGAAGGAAAAACTTTGGAACCCTTTTAAGGCAATTGCGGAACGGTGGAGTATGAAATTTGGAACAGCTAAAGTTTACATTGCGGAGGACTGAAGAAACCCAATATTTTTAAAACAACTGTATTAGAAATACATTAAATTAATAAAAACAAACATTACACACACTACGTTCATGTGACTAAATACATGTAGATATACTATTTTCTTTACAGCTAAAGTTAGTTTTCAAACTTGACAGATTTTATTGTTTAGTCTAATCACATCAAAATTGTGCCTGACCCGTTGCGGCCCGTTGCAGTTGACCTTGCAGGCCATCCCTGATACTTCCCGCTTAAATTAATGTATTTTTAGCTCAAAAAAGTAAGAACCGTAAGCTTTTATTAGTTCACACATCTATTTTGTTAAAAAAGACAGTACATAGATACTGAAAAACTGTATATTTTTGAAACGATGATCTACTTGATCTTTCGAATGGCATTCAACTCAATTTTTGAGTTCTAAAATATTGCTTTAGCTACATGATCAAAAATTGATGTTTGATGTTTAAAAATTTCAAAGCAATGTTGAAAAAATTTTTCAATAATTTTCGTCACTGATGAATCCTAAAAAAATTGACCGATTTTGGTCCAATTAACGGTATTTGACGTAGTTTTTTAAGAAGAAAAGCTGATAAGATTTTTAAGTCAATCAGTGTATTAGTCTGATAGTTATTTAAAAAATGTTACGTTTGCTAAAAATAACGTAAAATTAATATTGGAAAGCTGATTTTTAAAAATTAAATCCGATTTTGATTTTCGAAACGACATTCGACGTAGTTTTTTAGTACTAAAATATCGTAAAATACCAAAAAATGATAGGTTGAAAAATTTCGAAGTTATGTCCGAACGGATAAGCCCATTTTGATGTAATTCATGCATTAGACGTAGTATTTTGAGGATTAGAGCTGATTAGATTTTGTACTCAATCTTCTTTATCTACATACGTAGCGGGAATTTAAAAAGTAGCGGGACTTTAGTATAACGTAACGATTTATGACGCAGTATAAACTTAACATTAAAGTCTTCTAAGACATATTTCTATCAACCGACGACTATTTGTTTCATTATTAGCCTCAGCTTTTGAAATTCACGCCAAAACAGGTCAAGACTGAATTTATTTGATCCGACGAAACGCGTAAAAATTATCATTGTATTTTTATAGGGAGATAAGCAAATGGCACATCAAAATGCAAGACCACGAAACGATGAATAAATACCAGTATAGCTGGGCTTCAAATATTCATTTAGAAGTGTTTTTAAATTATCAATTTCGTTTTGGGTATCAAATAATTTCAAATGTGTTTTGTATTCTCTATGTAGTAGAAATCTGCAATGACTGAACTGAGTAAGTTACACACCGAATGTCTTCATATTTCTATCGTCATAATATTAAAGCTTACCACTACAATTTTCTTGGCTGGAACAATAGCCAATAAACTTATTGAAATAGTAAACAAGCAGGTGGGTCTCCTGACAGAAAGATATAACCATCACGTGTAGATGTTAACGGTGCGTTTCCGTAACAGGACCTAATGCCACAAGCATATTACCGACTACTCTACCTCCAAACCGGAACTATAAATAGCAAGCATTCGGGGCTATTCTGCAAGAAAACACGCTTTTAGAAATTGTGCAAAAAAATTCTTTTGCTTTATATTTATTTTTTGTTTTTTTTGAAAACCTTAAATTATTTTACTAGTTGTACATTATTTTGCTTTCATATTCATGTCTTTACGTTCTTATACGGATTCTAAGAATTGATTGATACGGATCAACTTTAATATTTCCTATGTCTAATAGCGCGTCTACTAATTACGTGAAGCGTTTGGGGAAAGGGGTGGTGGAGGGGACAAATCTCACTTTTTTCACGGTGATTCTAGACCTAACTTTATATGTCTGGTACAAAACTTTCTAAGCAAATTGTTCATTGTTGTTGTCAAAAGGAAGGAAATCTCGTTCTGTCTTACTAGAACTTTATTATGTATTCTAATTATACACTCTGATACGATTTTCTGGATTAAGTGGGCCTTAAAAAACTTTTTGACGGGAAGTTTGATAACATTTTGGTTTGAGGGTAGTGTTCATTTTAGATTAACGTTGGGGGAAGTTTTTGTGCTAAATCTTACGACATTTCACCAAGGGCAGTGGGGATAGAAAATCGCCAATATCGCCTTACGTAATTTATGGACGCCGATCACTTCTAGAGAAATCCATGCATAAAATCAAATATTAGTTTTTTCTATCTCATAAGGTGATAACACGCAGATGGGTCTCCTGATGGAACGAGTCAACCATCGCCTATAGACACCAAAGATGTTAACCCATTCATTGCCACCTTAAAGAGTACCTACATTACTCCCATGACGCCATACATTGATTTTCAACCGCCGATCGAAGGGCTCGGGATCTATTGAAGGGTACAGGGGAAAAACATGCTATGTCACACTTTTATGTTTTTTGAACTGGAAATGCCATTGTGAAGTATAAATTTGGTAGAACAAAACGACAATACACAATTTGCAGTAACATGCATAGTCACGGAGTAATATTTATAGTAAAATATTGATACAGTGCAATAACAAGCAATGTCCAACTCACACAGGAGAAAAATAAGCATTGTCCAACTCGTACAGGAGAAAAATAGGCATTGTCCATCGTTGTTAGTTCGACGTTTGTTTAATGACGTCTTGTTTTTTGAGGTTGTTTTGTTCGTCCTGTTGTGTTGTGTGGCGTGTGTTTAATATATTTTTATTGAATATGTCGTCAGAAGAAGAAAACGATGTTAACCTGAAGCAACCTACCAAAAAATGTTAACTTTACGGTCGATTGTCGGATGTTAATAAGAAAATTAGACTTCAGTCATAAAACTGGACATAAAGCTGGACTGGATTAGACCTGTAGAAGTTGCTTAATTCCTAACATCAAAGAGAAGAGTTAATCATCTTGAAACGGCAGAACCGACTTCGTAAAACGTGTCTAAGAACTACAGCTAGAAAACCAGCTTCAATGTTAAAACCACATCCAATGCATTTATGAGCTACAATGCCACCCACAGACAGACACACGCGCATACCAGTCAATTTTATGACACCCCTTCTTTGTTGGGATCGGGGGTTAAAAAACTCATACAATTCACGATCGCAAGATTAGAAACGAAACCGTAGAACGAATGCACACGCATCATTAATTTTTGGTGGGCCTTTAAATAATGTGTAGGAAATGTAACAAACGGACTCAAACGAACCTTAATCTACATTCAACCATTGTAAACAAAAACAAGGGCATGTCTCCTGGTTAAATGAGGAAGACGCTTATATAGATCGCCGTGGAGACAATTATGCAATAAAGAATACGTTTAACCATTTAACATAATCTATAGTAAAGCACAATGAGGCCTAAGAGATTTTTATAATTTGTTTATGTTTGAAAGACACACTAATCGACGCAACTTTGGATCATTTTTTTTTTAACTTTCCACTACATATGTAGATAAGGAAGTTACTGATTTTGCCCTGATTTTCGAAAATCAAGTTTTCACCAGGTGTCCACGTTTTGAGGGCTTAGGAACCTTTTCCGACTATTTTCACGATGACGTCAGTATGTATGTATGTATGTGTGTGTGTGTGTGTATGTAAACATCTCATAACTTTTAAACGGCTGGACCGATCGAAACGCGGTTGGTGGCATTCGATTGGATTCTGCTCAACTTAGATTTCCTGAACATTTGAACTAATTTGGCCCAGGAGATTTCGAGAGATTTTGAAAAAACCCCAAAAAAAATTTTTGGCGAAACACATTTTTTTTTAATATTGACTTTCAGATTAATATACAGATTGAATAAAAAAACTAATCAGCTCTAATCCTCAAAAAATTACATGTAATGCATAAATTTCATCAAAATCGAATTATCCATTTAGGAGTAATCGTTGACGAAAAATTAAAAAAAAAGCGTTTTCTCGACATAACTTCAAAATTTTTTAGCCAATCATTTTTTTGGTATTCTACAGTATTTTAGTACTAAAAAACTACGTCGAATATCGTTTCAAAAATCAAAATCGAATCTAATTTTCAAAAGTTATAGCTTTTCAAATCAAATTAAATTAAAATTACGTTATTTTTAGTAAGCTTACTGAATGTTTTTAAATAACTTTCACGCTATTACACCTATTGACGTATAAGCCTTATCAGCTTTTCTCCTTTAAAAAATGCGGCAACTGAGTTAATATTATCAAAATCGGTCAATTCGTTGGAATTTATCAATGGTTCGATCGGTATCGATTTATCTATTTATCAATTTTACGCCTACAAAGAAATTATTATTACTATTATTAATGACAAACATTTTTGAAAAAAATGTTTCTTGACATTGCTGCGAAATTTTTCAACCTATCGATTATTTAGCTAAAGCAATATTTTAGATCTCAAAAAAATAGTTGGAATAATTCCCAAAATATACATACAGCTTTTCAAAAATCAATATACTGCCATTTTTAACAAAATAGATGTTTGAACTGAAAAAATCTATGCTTATAGTTTTTACTGTTTTGGACTTAAATTACCTTAATTTAGCGGGAAGTCTCAGGGATGGCCTGCAGGGTCAACCGTTTACATATTTTTATTTTTATTTTTAATATACCTAAAGCTCAATCAGATATTTCAATAGTCCTTTCTTACATCTACTGCGCGAGCAAGTCACGTACAACTCCATTTTTATTGTATACATTTTTCTATATAATAAAAAAGAGTATAGGATTATTGTATACATTCATAATTTTTATAACGTCCCAATAAATCAATTCTCGATAACTACTTGTGCATTTTACGCGTACGTGTACAATCATCATGATCGTAAATAATCATCATGCCAATTCACTTCCTAGGCAGGCAGAGCAAACTCAAAGTCCATAAAGTTCCGGTTTACCACGATTCACCGGTTAGGGACCCTCATGGTCGAATTTTACAGACCTAATAACGACCTTCTCTAGATAAAACATACTATAATTAAAATGAATTTTTAGTAGATAAAATCAAATGTTAGTAATTTTCATGAGTCAGAAATATTTGTTTGGTCAAAGATTATGTACTTTAATGTCAATATTTTAACTAATTTCTTAAATTTTGTACATATAAATAAGTTTAGATTTGTATTTAATTAGTTAATATTAAGTTTCTTTTGAGTAATTAAAAATTGTAAAATATTTTCATGTCATATTATGATAGAATATGCTATAATTATGGAAGAATTAAATAGGAATTGTAACTACATGCATGGAATTCTTCAATTCAAATTCATTTCAATTCTTGCAAATAAAACACACATCATTCAAGAAAAACTTAAAAATATTATGTAAATTGTAAACATTTCGAGTGAACAAAAAATTGTAATTTAAATGCATAAAGTAGAAAAAAAGTCAAGGCCACTGAATTTGTGGCCTGCTCAGTGTGTGGCCGCGTTTTGATCCGGTAGTTATTATAAAAAATCGGTTTAAAGTTTATAATTTAATCTATACTAATATTAGTGTGCCCGTAATAAAGTGCCCGGTTGGCGATAGGCTTGCCACCTATCACATTGTGGGACCAAGTATCTTCGGCTAATAGTGGGTGCACTTGTACCTCTGCCTACCCCTTCGGGGATATGGGCGTGAAGATACTTATATTAATATTATAAAATTGAAGTTTGTTTGTTTGGTTGTACGCGGTAATCTCGAAAACTGCTAAGCCGATTTGAATAATTATTTTTCAGTTGGATAGCCTGTTTACCGAGGAAGGTTATAGGCCATATAACATCACGCTACGACCAACAGGAACGGAGTATCAACAAAAAATGTGGTCTAAACGGGGATTTTTTCCATTTGAGAGCTTTTCTGGCGTGCGCTGCGTTAACAGTTAAAGTTACGGAAAAACCTTTATGATCGAACTGTTCATCTTAAAAAGTTGTAAAAAAAGTCGGTGATAATATTTATCATCTAATAAGGTTTACATTTCATGGTCTTTTTTATGTTAACCAAATTTTTTCTAAAATAATGCATTATTTGCGACGGTGTTTTAATAAACATGGTATTAATCTTTATTTTAATAAATTAGTTATTCATCATAAGTATTTAATTTTAAATGAAATAGCCCTTTATTTATTTATTTATTTAATTTAATATTTTATTGTACACAACTTATAAGATTTTACAGAGAAAAAAAAATACAACTAAAAACGTACAAAAGGTAGACTTATCTCTAAGGTAATAAAGATTTCTTCCAGCCTACCCAGCTTATGAAGCGATTATAAAGAAACGGCAGACATTGTGCACAATCAACCTTAAAGTTAAAATACACATGAGATAAGCAAAACAAAAAAAAAATGAGAATGACTTACGTAACTATGAAATAAAAAATAACAAAAATAAAAATTATACACAGAAATAACTAAATTTTAAAAGAGAAAGACAGATAGTGATTTCTTAATCGTTTTGATGATTTTCTTAACCCTTTACTTCGTTTGATTTCAACCAATAACTTAGGATATCACAGTTTTAAGATATAACATTATCAATCACCGCGCGAGGCTTGCGTGCGTGGGGAAAATGTGTGGTAGCGAGGTCAGACGGTAGCCTGCTCTGCAAGATGATAGCAAGCCGCATAAAGTTAAAAATAAGAAGCAGAAAACTAAGACTACCAGTGGATGTGTCAAAGGGAAATAATAATAATAAATAATAAATACTCACGGGACAAATTACACTTACTGATCTAAACCCAAAGTAAGCAAATTATTTGCTTGTGTTATGGGTGTTAGCCAACGATACTAATACATAGAAATACATATATAAATACTTTTACATACATAATAAACACCCAAACCCGGAAATACAAACATTTATGCTCATCACACAAATGCTTGTCCCCGTCGGGGATCGAACCCGAGCCCCGTTGATCGCGTAGTCAGGGTCGCTAACCACTCGACTAACGGGGCGGTCAAATAAAAAAAATATTGCCTAGAAATAGTAGTGTTGACGAAATTAATGACAGAATACTGAGTAAATTTCGTGGAGATAGCGTAGACTATATATCGATTGACACCTCAGTAGTGTTACCCAACGTTCCACTCATGTTCCCATGCCATTTTTAGGGTTTCGTACCTAAAGGCAAAAACGGGACCCTATTACTAAGCCTCCGCTGTCTGTTTGTCAGTCTGTCTGTCACCAGGCTGTATCTCATAAACCGTGATAGCTAGAAAGCTGAAATTTTCTTAAATTATGTATTTCCGTTGCCGCTATAACAACAGATACTAAAAATTAAAAAAAAAATGAAAATATTCCTCTTATAATAATCGTGATTTTATCGTTATTTTGCTCAATATTTATAACGGTGACAGCTAGACTGTTAAAATTTTCACAGAATATTTAATTCTATATTACCTTTCAAAATAAATAATTAAATAAAAATAAAGTAAATATTAAAGAGGGGCTCCCATACAACAAACGTAATTTTGAAGCAATTTTTTACTCGTTCTTAATAAACAGGTATAAAATTGAGTAGGGATGGTACGGAACCTTTCGTGCGCGAGTCCGACTCGCACTTGGCCGGTTTTTTACTATAATTTGTCTTACTGATCATGATCATAGTAGGATGACTATATAATAGGCTTTGTTACACTCTGACCGTAGACTTTAAAAAAACTTAAACTTCAAATGAATGTATGTACCTACAAATATAGCAGACATAGGTACAAACATGTCTGTACAAACAGACATAGGCGCAAACAATACTTTGTATGTTCTGGTTTGGAAAGTTAAATTTTTAAAAACCTTATCACAAAAAAATACCTTTTAGACTTGAATTTTCACAAAATTATAAAACTCAGCTCCCGCACCTTACAAGTACACAAAGTATAAGTAATTAACAAATCATGAATACGAAATGAATATTAAGATAGAAGATTAATAAAGGTATATTAGAAAACCGTGGTCTAGTTCGTGCCATCTGCTTTATTAACTTTTTAAACGCGGAAACCATGAACTTTTGGGTTCCATACTTGAATGTATATGAAACCTTTAATAATTAGCAAATATTTTCAATATATTATTATTGATGTGAAATTACATCACAGTCTGATCATAAATGGCCCTAATGCAAAATTGAATAAAATTAATTTGCGAATATGGCTTATTTCTTAAAGCAGCTTATATTATATTGTTTATGTAAAGAAATATAGATCCTATCCTATAAATAATAACTGTAAATAGTAAGTATGCAGAGTTTTGTAGGTAATTTTATAGAACAATCAATGTTTATAGGTAATTATTAAGATCATGCTCAATAGATAGAACAATCTGAATATTACACATTAATTAAGATTAAATAGACAACTTTTTTAAATCAACACACCACTAAACACATTGACATGAAAAAATTTCATTTTCATAAACCCGTTTGTTGATAGTTAACCTAAGAAAGGCACATAGATACAAAATATCACAAAAAATAATTATTGCATCATAATTTAGTTTTAATTTGTAAAAAATATTTAAATCAAAAATAAGCACATTATAAACGCTGGAGTGGAAAATATTTTTTTCAGTACACTCACAGGCACAATTAACTGGCCACATTATTTTTCTTTTGCTTTGCAAAAATTGATAAATTTAGACCAAACTATGAGTTACATTGAAAACTACCTTTAACTTAAAGAAATTAATGGTTTTTAAAAATGTAGTTTAGTACAAGATGCTTAAAAAAAATCGATTTTGTGAAATCTATTACCACCCCAAACCATTATGGACCCTCTCCAGTAACCTACTGTTTCGGTTATAGCACATGAAGCAAAACTTTCATTTTGACCTGTAGACACGCTGACATCCCATCTGGACCTCTTAAGGTTATTCTTGTGCTCACATCGGAGAAGAGTACCTCTTTCCATACTTCCGCAGTCCAATCAACATGTTATTCTCGTGCAATAGCAAATAAGGGTAAAAGTGTTTAGTTTATTGCTAGAGGTCCCACTTGACAAAAAACAAACAGTTGATAAGCCATAGTTGATAGCCATAACCAAACAGTTGATAGCCAAAATAAACGAGGCCAGAATGATATATATGCATTAATTGTGCCTGTGAGTGTATGTATATTGTATGTATATGTATATATATATATATATATATATATATATATATATATATATATATATATATATATATATATATATATATATATATATATATGTACACACACATATATATATATATATATATATATATATATATGTGTGTGTGTGTGTGTGTGTGTTTATGTGCTTAATATGCTCAATATCAAAATTCATGTCATTTTTAATGCCTCCCTATATAGTCAGAATCAGCAGAAAACAAAATTCGATTGAAAAATCTTCTTTTATTGCTTTTTTTTTTGCATATCTTTATTAGTGCCTGAAATAATAGACAATAATATACAAAATATATTACAAATGTACTTACGGGAAAATGCTGTAGTTATATCAAAGAAATCTGTTCCAAAATATGTAATTTCAGGCAAATTAGGTTCAATGTGTTCTTTAAAGTATTCCATGGCCATGGTGGTCAAGTCGAACAGCTCATCTGTTACCTTGTAAGGCCTTGCAAGTTTAGTAGTAGTTTTAAGGTATGACAGAATACTGTAAACTTCATCTAATATCTAAAAGAAAAGTAATTAATACTTGTAGTTACAAATAACAAAAGTAAATAATGATAGATGGACTTAATCACTCAATAATCATATTTCTATTGTCATTAATCACTAACTAACACAATTATTCAACTAAACAATTTTACAATTGTAAAACGCTGTATCCCTACATTGTAGATATTACAGGGAAAATAATTGTGATTTATTACTGAATATGTTGGTAAATCTAATTTATAACAATAGAAGATTTTTTGGGATCCAATTTAACAAATATTAATAAAATAAATTTGGGAAAATTTAACAAGTAATTAATAAGTAGAAGACAAATTTGGATCTGATTTACAATTTTTAATAGTAAAAGTAGAGGACAAATATTAGATATTATACTTTTCTAAATTCAAGTAGCACATACGGTTTTAGGAATTTGTCAAAGGAATTATTTCATTACATATATAATAATACAGGCAACTCCTAATATTTGCATATAAAAAGGAAAATACATGTATATCATCACACCAATGTCTCCAAAGGTGTAAGCAAGAGATCCTACTGTAATAAAAAGAAAGCTCTGACAAATAAGTATTTAAAATTATTAAAATGACTATCTTCAATACAATAACCCATTGTTTTATTTAAATCTGGTTAGAAAAAAGTACTAATATTTAAATTATTAAAATGACTATCTTCAATACAATAACCCATTGTTTTATTTAAACCTGGACAGAAAAAAGTACTAATTTAATATTTACTATTACAATAGCATAAAAAAATAATCAAAACTGCCCTGAGCCATAAGCCCTGAGAGTCTGAGCCCTGAGAGTTATATCTAATTTACTTCTGATTTTTTTAGAGCAGTAACAACCCTACTTTTGTCAACTTCTTCCAAAGATGTTTATTCCAAAGATGATTATATTGTCTACATTGTATGTCTCAACAAGAATAACTTATAATTATTTTGTAACTGAACTATTTTATAATTTGTTATTACTGTTATTGATATATAAAAGAATTTGGATATAATATGTAAATAAATAATTTACCTCTCCTGGAAAAAAGCAACAATGTTTTCTCTCAATATGTTTCCCAAAAGTCATCTGCAAAAGACTCAGCCTCATATGAAGAGTTTCAATAATATCTGATTCACAGGCCAATGGATGGCTTCTTCTAGCAGACTCCCGTCTAGGCATTTTGGCTTTAATAGCTTGAAAACGATGCAGCATTTGATTTTGCAAACGTTGAAATGTAGAATTTAGTAGACCACTACATATTGTATTAAACTGACGGTTTACCTAAGAACACAAACATTAAATATGATAATTTTAACCAAAACATTACTAGCTAACTTATACAATTCGAAATAATATCTTGTTTCCTATCATGTATACATAA
This sequence comes from Apodemia mormo, assembly GCA_036924255.1. Lineage (NCBI taxonomy): Eukaryota > Metazoa > Arthropoda > Insecta > Lepidoptera > Riodinidae > Apodemia > Apodemia mormo. Next base: position 16,418,723 of record JAUPFN010000009.1, on the reverse strand, counting down.
TTTATACAAGTACATATGAAACACAAAAACTACACTTTCCTACTCTGAATAAGGAAACATATGGAACTGCCATACCTACAAAAAACAAAATGTGCATACTTACGCACCAACACATGGCGGATTACATACTCCATGCGGTACTCCATCAGGAGAATATTATTGATCTATGGTTTTGTATTTTCCCATAATAGTTTTTAAAATAAATGTATACTGTATATTATACAGTATACACTTATTTTAAGACTACCCTTAAAGCTTATTGATTTCATAATAAAGTTAACTTTAACATTATCTTAGTCAAAAAGGGTTTTTTAGGGTTCCATACCCAAATGGGACTAAGTTACCAAGACTCTTTCAGTAGCAGTAGTATGATACTATCATACTGCTACTAATAAGATAATTACTAATAGACGATAATATCATACTACTACTACTACTGAATTATATTAAAATTATAAACTATTATATTATAATGTGTGTAGTAGGGTCCACTGAGTATGTGTATGTCAAGGTTCTACCCGGAATGTTCACACGCGCTTCGAAATCGTTCGAAGAGTACCACGACATGGGTGGAGTGTGTCTCTTTCTACTAAATAAAGTGCCAATCGCCATGTATAAGTGCAGCCATGCGTAGTTTGCAAATTACTACTAAGTAATTCTACTAATTTGAGAAACAGTTTTTGCATTGCATAAGTAATTACGTAATAATTAAAATAAGCACATTTTAGAACTCACTGTGTTAATTACATTTTATGCTAATATATTTCGACGTGTATGAATAAAAGGAATTTAACGATTACCGAAAATATAAAAATCTACCATCAGATAGTTTTTTTCCCCTCTGTTAAGTAAGAAACAAATGTCAACTTTATGAATATATATATATATATATATATATATATATATATATATATATATATATATATATATATATATATATATATATATATATATATATATATATATATATATATATATATATATATATATATATATATATATATATCTACACAGTTTCAGAATATGCAACCATAAAGTAACCTAACAAACCTACTTCATACCTTAGATGTAACAATTCAGGTAAATTTCTAGTTCTATGGCCATTACCCATTTATTGTAACATGTCAAGTAGGTCTCTAGTCGATGGAGCCCCACTACACAGTTTCAAAATATACAACCAAAAGGTAACCAAACAAACCTTCATACCTATGTAAAAAATCAGTCAAGATTCTAGTTCTATGCCCATTACCCATTTATGTAACATGTCAGGTAGGGCTCTAATTGATGAAGCTCCACTACACAGTTTCAGAATATGCAACCTAAAGGTAACCTAACAAACCTACTTCATACCTATGTAACAAATCAGGTAAAGTTCTAGTTCTAAGCCCATTACCCATTTATATAACATGTCAGGTAGGGCTCTAGTTGATGGAGCCCCACTACACAGTTTCAAAATATGCAACGAAAAGGTAACCTAGCAAACCTCCACCTAATCTCCACTGCCTAACAGCGTCCACAAATCACGTGAGTTGTTTTTTTAAATTTTCTGTCCCTCCCTCCCTCCCCCCTGGTGAGATGTCGTGAGGTTTTATTAAACCCCATCCCCCAATTTCACGTGATATTTTTTGAAAATGTGGATTTCTTAAACATGTAAACGTGTTATGTAAAATGATTGTTATTGTAAAACGAAAAAAAATTCTTCATGCTTTTATTTACGTAACATATACTTTCATGTGGTAAAAGTTCCTTTTTTGAAGTTGTTTAAAACTAGCAGATTTGGTATAGCGCTTAGCAACACATTTATGCTTCATTTTTATTTATACATTTTAAAATAAAGTATTTAAAGGTTTTAAATGCTTATATTAATTATTTTTATTCTCCAGCCCAGAAAATGCCAAATAACCAATTGATTCAATAGTTACAATTATTTATTTAATTTTTCAGACAATCGAAGCATAACACTTTTTCCTACAATTGTACCTGCGCAGACGTCAACCATCTTTGTTCAACTTAGATACCGGGGACTATACTGCTTGCTGCTACATTAAATGTTTACGTTAAACTCTTTTATCTTACCTACCTAACCCTATACTTACATTTAAACTTAAAAACTGCTACCTACGCGTCAATCACAAAACTAAGGAACAGATTTTTAAATAAATTGACAAATTTTTCCATAAGCAAGCAGGGAAGGGGTGAGTTTTTTTTATATATCATAAGATAGCAAACAAGCATATGGGTCTCCTGATGGAAAGAGACATCCATCGCCTATAGACACCAAGGACGTTAATGGTGCGTTGCTATCTTCTGGCAAGGTCTAATGCCACATGCATAAGTTTACCGGCTACCTTACCATCCAACCGGAACACAGCGACAAGCACTGACACTATTGTGGCAGGAATAGGTAAGGTGGTGGTACCAGACCCGGGCGAGACAATGCAGAACTCTACCACTTAGTAGTCACAATGATAGTGACTCGCATAGCCAATCGGTCGCCTTTTACTACCTGCCTGGCAGAACGGCAATTGGCCTATTCTTCAAAGGAGCCCGGTACCAACACAGGAGAAGAGGTAAGTGATTTGCTTATTTTGCTGACATGGGGGAGGGGGAGTCAATAATTGTAAAAAATGTGGTTATGTAATACTTGAACGGCCCCTTATATATGTATTTCTAGGTAATGGTATCTTCGGACTAACAACAACACATGCAAATAATTTGCTTACCACCAATATTAATGTGGAGTCAAATTGTTTTTGAAAATTATGACTAAAAGATAGAAATTTTTGTTCAAACAATATTTTATTTCTGGACAGGGCGATGCAAATGCACCCCCTTACACCCCGCTGCTGGTGTCCATAGCAGTAGGGTTCTATTCACCATAGCCCTACTACACTAGGTTCTGTGTATGGGACCGTCAGGCAACTTATTAGCATACCCTAAACCTACTTCATATTAATATATTAACTTGGACATAGGTCAAAATTTATGTGCCAAACCTCAAAATGCACTACTTAAAAAAACACATATTTAGCAAAAAAAAAAAAAATTAATGGGAGGTTATTGAAAGATCTTGAAATCCACCATACTTCCATCTTTTTCTATTGAAGTGGCACATTTCTAAACCCAACCCAACCTTTAAATCAATTTCATAAGAATAAGAGTTCACTTCACCTAAGAATAAGAGTCCAATTCACTTTATTAAACAAGTGATTATGTAAACGGAGGAAGTTCTCAATTTGATGCATAAATATATTTTTTAAGTTAGACAATGCATAACTTTTTACAGAGTAGTCCAATTTTAATAATTCTTTTTTGTTGAAATAGGTATATTCTGAGGGTGGTCCCATTTTTTTTATTAAATTCCAACCATAGGGGTACGAAACCAAAGAATGATTTACACTCACTGATTGTGATGTATGATCACACAACTTTTTACAGAATGATCCGATTTTGATAATCATAATACTCACGGGACAAATTACACTTACTGATCTAACACCAAAGTAAGCCAATTATATGCTTGTGTTATAGGTGTTACTCAACAATACTAATACATAGAAACACATAGGTATATAAATACTGGAATATATTTAATAAACACCCAAACCAAGAAATACAAACATTTATGCTCATCACACAAATGCTTGTTCCTGTCGGGGATCGAACCCCAGCCCCATCGATTGTGTAATCAGGGTCGCTAACCACTTGAACAACGGGGTGGATTCTTCTTTATTGGATAGTATATACCCTGAAAGTTTTCTCATATATTTTGCATATGAACTATATTAATACTATAAATCTGAGAGTCTGATATGATTTGATGGCTAAACTACTGAATCGATTTCACTGAAGTTGGCATGGAGATAGTTGAAGATGCAGAGTCAAACATAGGCTGACTTGTTTTTAAAAATCAACCCCTAAGGGGCTGAGTTTATTTGAAAAACTATATCAACATGTTATTCCACATGCGGGCGAGGCTGCGGATAATATAATCAAAAATAGTGATGTCACAAATACCGTAACAATTATTTGATAAAACCTTCTACATAACCTATCACGTTTCATATTTTATAAAGAGATATTAAAAATCACATTTGAAGAGGCAGATCTTCAGGAAGTATACAAGAAGCAGGGCGCTGTTACAATATCTGGAATTAAGTTAAATTAACCAAAAAAGACAAATATAATTACCATTCGAAGTTGAGAAACGGATTTAAAGCCCAAATATCGAAATATCTTCTCAACTACTTCAATAGGCAAATCTATAATGTTCGTAGTATAAGCTTTAGGAGCTGGAACTAAACCACTTCTAGATGTGCCAGCGTGTGGTGAAGAGCCCCCGGGAAGTAAAGCGCTTGAGTGGCGTGTCACGCGTGCCACTGTTACTGGTTCAGCATGAGAAGGTCCAGCACCATCACTACTTCCACCGCTACCACCAACACTACTCATCTGCCTTGTTGACACCATCTTGTTGAATATAATTTAGTTAGTTCTGGAAAAGGAATTTCCTTTTCAAAAATAGTAAAAATTTGAAATACATAAAAAATATTAGTAATCCAAATACATAGTTAAAGTATCGAAATATATAATTCTTTCAGATAATATACAATTATATTTAAATGATGACAAAATTAAATTAAACTAGGCACTATCGAACAATTCTAAAATGGTGGCCATCAGCCATAGCTGGCTAGGTCACAAGCATTCAAGTGGGTAGCGATATAAGGCGTCATACGAAACTTGATTATTGGATTTATAACACTCACTCAAGAGTTCATGCACATGTTTTTAGTTTATTAAAAAGATATTCTTTTATTTAAAGTAAATTAATTTTAAACGCAATAAACGCAAATTTACGCTTTCACGACTCACAACGAGAAGTTGTTTTAGTTTCTGTTTGTTGGTAACAAGCATGCTATGGTAATTTAGTACTTTGAAAATATCCTAAAATTGTATTAAAATAGCACCATCTAGGTTATGGTCTGAGAAAAAAAATCACATATGTAAGAGCTGGATTCTAGGCTTTTGCCACCATATGGGAATATTAAAAATAAATTTTAATGTCTTAAATATATATTTAAAAGATAATATAATATTGAATAATATCTTTTAACTATCTGAATTATAAAATTTTATTTTTATGATACTTACGCCTATTTTTCAAAATAACAAAATTTGGCCAATTTGTCAAACAAACATCAACACAATTGCATATGGCGTCGGCTTGGGTTTAATACTCTTGCGCAGGGGCTGTCCTCTCGTTTTTTAATTCTGCGCCATCTATAATCCGGGAACTACTGACTAATTGATAATAGGCTGTTTATAGTTGTCGACCTTTGCCGTCACATTTGGAAGCGTATAAATAAGAAGTAAATTTAAATTTTCAAACATGAAAGTTTACAAATGGCCGTTGCGTGTTGCATTTGCTCGTAATTGTTGTGTTGTGAATATTTTCGTATAATCTCTCTGTTTGACGTCGAGTTGACTACGTCCTCCTTCTTCGTGAAGATTTTACTTACAAGTTTAGCGTTGAGTTGAGTCGAAATACCGATTCCTCCGCATTCCTGAACTTTGCAGTTTGGACTATTGTTTTCATAGCTTTAAAGACCTTTGTGCATTCGTGAAGTTTGTAGTTTTGGACAATTGTTTTCGTAGTATTAAAAACCTTTGTGCATTCGTGAAGTTTGCAGTTTCAAGCTATCGTTTTCATAGTTAAAAAGACCTTTGTGCATTCGCGAAGTTTGCAGTTTTGGACTATTTGTTTCGTAGTTTTTAAGACGTTTGTGTTAATTTTTAGTGACTTTAACATATTCACAATGCCTAGAGTTTGTATATTTGGATGCAAGGCAGCCCCAGGTAAGTTCTATTAATTATTAACTTTTTAAGCAGTACCTAATGCATGAATGAATCGTAACTGAAAGGCCATTATGATGTTCATCCCGGCAGAGGCCAAAATGTTATCCAATCTTGTCGTATTGGCCTCTATAAACGAGTAACCTGGGTTGACATTTTGCTCAAGATGAATTTCCTGATTGAATTATTGACCTAAGAGCAAAGTGACCTCGACAAAAGTTGATGTCCCTTACCCCCTCCATCCAATGGTGCAATAAAAAAGGGGGGTTATATAGGGTTGAGATTTTCCATCGAAATTTTTCTAAGTCCTGCGTCCCCTTTCCTACTCAAGACCGTAGTTTTTTATTTTACCCCTTAACTCCGCAGCTATTGACCTAAGAGCAAAGTGATATCTACAAAAGTTGATGTACCTCACCCCCTCCATACCATGGTGGAAGAAAAAACAGACGTTATACAGGGTCGAAATTTTTTGTTGGAAATTTGCCTAAGTCCCAGACGCCTTTGTAATGGATTTTGGTTTTTACCGCCCAGCTTCGCGGTTATTGACCTAAAAGCAAAGTGACCTCGACAAAAGTTGATGTCCCTTACCCCCTCCATCCAATGGTGCAATAAAAAAGGGGGGTTATATAGGCTTGAAATTTTCCATCGAAAATTTTTCTAAGTCCTGCGTCCCTTTTCTTATTCAAGACCATGGTTTTTGATTTTAAAGTTGATGTACCTCACCCCCTCCATCCCATGGTGGCAGAAAAAACAGGCCTTATACAGGGTCAAAATTTTTTATTGGAAATTTGCCTAAGTCCCAGACGCCTTTGTAATGGATTTCTGTTTTTACCCCCCAGCTCCACGGCTATTGACCTAAGAGCAAAGTGACCTCTACAAAAGTTGATGTACCTCACCCCCTCCATCCCATGGTGGAAGAAAAAAGGGGTGTTATATAGGGTTGAAATTTTCCATCAAAATCCTAAGTCCTGCGTCCCTTTTCCTACTCAAGACCGTAGTTTTTGATTTTATGTTCCCCTTCCTACACACTGACCCAGACCACCCGTCCAGGCTAATTACTGGGGAGAGTTTCAAAAAAAAATGAAAAAAAATGTGTTCAATATTTTTTGAAACTTTATCCAACCATGCCAAAAAAACCCCGACCCCAACTCCCAGTTAAGGGTAGGGGGTGCAACTTTAAAAAATCAAATGGGAACCCCTATTTATTATAGGAGATTTTGATTTGTAAGAAAAAATGACAAAAATTTAGTTTAAAAATTTTCTGCAATAAAAAAAGGGGTTTCCATTTGATTTTTAAAGTTGCACCCACACCCCTAACAGGGGATTGTTTTTGGCATGGTTCGATAGTTTCAAAAAATATTGAACATGTGTTTTTTGGTTTTCATTTTTTTAAATGCTCCCCAGTAATCAGTCTGGATGGGTGGTCTGGAACGCCTGGTATATATATATATATATATATATATATATATATATATATATATATATATATATATATATATATATATATATATATATATATAATCACAGCCAGTTCCAGTTGTTTCATTATTTGTATTAATCGAAAATATTTAAAATTGCAGATGTTGCACTTCATAAATTCCCAAGACCTGACAAATATCCTGAGCGCTTCAAAACTTGGGTTCAAACGGTGGGAAATAAGCTTGCTGCTTTTACAGATTATCAAGTTTATGTGAGAAAGAGAGTCTGTAATTTACATTTCAAGATGGAGCATAAAAATCGGTTTAATCGATTAAATGTAGATGCTATACCTACTCTTCTCTTGTCTGGTGAGTTAGTTGTAGTGTTCTACTTTATTCATTTTTTTAAATTAAATTTATACATATAATAAAATCGTGGGAAAGTTGAAACTGCACATTGAATATTTTTTAAAAGAATACTTGGGACATGATCTACAATCAATATCGAAGCCAAAAATATAGTTTTTAGAATCTTCGTCTGTTTGTCTGTATGTATGTCCAGGGTAAACTCAAAAATGCATGGATTTACTTCAAATTTTGCATGAATATTACTAACAGGTCGGGTCAACATATAGGCTACATATTATCACGCTATCACATACGGGGGAGGAGCAGTGAGGAGTAAATGAAATCAGCACAGATGAAGTCGCTGGCAACAGCTAGTCTATACATATAATAAAATCGTAGGAAAGTCAAAACTGTACATTGAATATTTTTTTAAAAGAGTACTTGGGGCGTGATCTACAATCGATATCGAAGCCAAAAATATAGTTTTTAGAATTGTTATCTGTTTGTCTGTATGTATTTGCTTTACATTATAGCAGGGTTCAAAATAATTATCAAGGAAATTATTTTCTTTGATAATCATGATGATATTTATCGAATAACTATCAGATCCATGCTGAATTATAACTTAATTTTTTAATTACCTACATACTTCCATTTAACATTTCCTTTATTAACTCTTTTGCTGTGCTCCAAACGCATTTGCATGAGACATTAACCTCAAAGCACTTGAATATGCACAGAAATTGAAAATTGCATTTGTTTGTTTAATAATTATTGTCAAGATAAATATAAAGGTACAGTTATGAACATAATTCTCATGATAATTATTTAGATATTTATCAACAATACTTTTCACTTTGAATCTTGCTTTATAATTGACAGTTTTACACATACTGCAAATATTAGATGTAAGATTGCAAACTATGTCTTTGGTAAAACACTTCAATTTATAGACTGTATTTCAATCATTGGAACAAAGGATTTTCTGAAAAGAGATATTTATTATCTTTTACAAGGCAAATAGTGACCTCACTATATTTTTTATATTAATATTGTCAAATATTTGGTTTCCACAGCTGCTTGAACAGTCAAATAATTTATGTACAATTAAGTTTAAGTTGTTTAAGTTGTTTACAAGACAAAATTATAGTCACTCTTTAGGAATATCATATAATTCAATAATAAGAATTTAGATATTACCGTAAATCCATACTTTCATATTTATATTATAAATGTGAAAGTCTGTCTGTTACATTTTCGCAGCTGCACTACTGAACCAATTTTGATGAAATTTAGCATAGCAATAGATGAAGATCTAGGGTCAAATGTAGGCTACAAAACCTACTAGGTACTAAAAGTCTATAATACAAATCATAAAAGTTTGAAAACTATGTTGACGAAATGTTAAAATACTTGCTGGTGAAGCTACATGGGTCAGCTAGTAGCTTTTAGCTATCAGTTAAACTTAGTACATCAAAACATTTAAGGGCTCATTCGCAAAGATTTGGGCAGCTCATTCATTACATTTAATATATGCTTGTGCGTTTTTAATTGTTTCATATTTGATTTTTAGCATTCCTATTGAACAAGTTATTATAAAGATATATAAGATTAATCTTATTGAAGTACTAGCTGTTGCCCACGACTTCGTCCGCGCGGACTTCGTTTACTCCGCACAGCTCCTCCCCCGTTGGTGATAGTGTGATAATATGTAGCCTATATGTTGACCCAATCTATAAGTAATATTCATGCAAAATTTGAAGTAAATCCATGCAGTACTTATTGAGTTTACCCCGGACATACAAACAGACAAACAGACACACAGATAAACAGACAAACAGACAAAAATTCTAAAAACTATATTTTTGGCTTCAATATCGATTGTAGGTCACGCCCCAAGTATTCTTTTAAAAAAATATTCAATGTACAGTTTGACTTTCCTATGATTTTATTATATGTATAGATTGTGCAGGGTAGGCGAAACTACCCTTGCAGAGAAGGGGAAATGAGCCGAATGTCAGTAGACTTTCTTGGCACATGTTTTTGCGACAAACAGTTTTATGTGCTCATTTGATTAAGTATAGGGGCATTAACATACCACCTCCAAAATTTTGAACTGTTATTGATATCTAAACTTTTTAAGAAACCTATAAAAAACTTCATGAAAACTGTTGCCAAACCCAGGAGCAGGATCTCATGTTCTGAGCTAAATGGCCTAACTCCCAGGTCAAGAGGCTTTCCTAGTTACTGATATTGTATTTGAGCAATTAATTGTTACATATTAGTATTTATAAATCTTGTGAAGTGTGAACCATATGATGCTTGCAGATAAGATGGAAAAGATTATATTGTTTTGAAATCAAAAGAGTATCAATTGCTGTCTTTTGGAAACAGTATCAATATTTCAGAGCAATTTTTATTATAAATTTCATTTCCATGGGTCCTATATATACCGGTGCAACCTACAAGACAATGAAAACAATTTTTTTTTGCATCAAAAACCTTAAAATTACCTTATATTTGTCCTAATGTAGTAAAGTATTTGGAAATTTGCAAAAAAGTGCAAATTTTCAAATACTTCTATTGATTTATGTCAAAATTACAAGCTATAGAATGTTTAGTCCGCTCTCCTGTAAAGTTGTGTCGTTGCACTTGCACTAATATATGTAGGACCTGAGTTACGAGTTCACATTTTATCTTTGAAGAATAGGCCATCTGCCATTCTCCCAGGCAGCTCAAAAAATTGAGCAATTGGCTGTGTGTGTCACTACCATTGTAGCTACTAGGTGATGCAGTTCAGCATAGTCTCGCTTGTATCACCACTTTACCTATTCTTGCCTATAATAGCATCAGTGCTTATCACTGTTGTGTTCCGATTTGGAGAGTAAGATAGCTAGGAAACTTATGAAGTGGCATTAAGACCCCCTCACGAGGATAGCAACGCACCATCAATACTTTTGTCTCTTTACATCAGGAGAGTAATCTACTTATTCGCTATCTTATGATGTATGTAATTAAAAAAAAGTTGTTTATTTTTGACTGAACTGAATCACTATACTGTTATTAAATGTGTTTATATAAATACCAGGAACTTCGACAACAGCCAACATTAATGACTTAAACTTGGAACCTGGAAGTTCAGAAACTACAATTCTGACTGATACTGTTAATATTGATACGGATCAAACTATATCAGGTAATTTACTAATTTATTGATTCAATTTTTATTTATATATTAGGTAAAACTAAAGTCAGGTTTACACCTTTTATTACTCAACAATAGCTACACCGATTTTGGATTTTTTGAATCTGCCCCAAATAGCAGAATAACTATAAAATATTTGAAAAATTAAGGAAAAAAAATAAACATGATTTTGTGTGATTAATTTGATTTTCTGGCAACATAAAATTGGCTTATGACAGTTATTGTATATTAATATATAACTTAATAGGGCCTTTATGTTGCTCAATAGGTTAATTGTTCAACTTTGGGGATTTTACTACTTTCATATTGAAGCCATCTATCTATTGACAGATGAATTTATAAGAATAAAATTGACTGTAGATCATCTCATTTTTTACCTTTTCCATCTGGTCTGATGTATCCTTTCTTTAATTTTATATATTTTTTAAGTTTCCGTTAAGTATAGGAAGTCACTTATTTTACCCTTACTTCTGAAAATCGAGTCGTCATCAAATCTCATATTAAGTCCTAGCAAGTTTTCAGATTGTGTTCACAATGACATCAATATGTATGTAAGTACATATCAGTATGTCTCTCTCTCTCTCTCTCTCTCTCTCTCTCTCTCTCTCTCTGTATGTGTTTTTTATGTGTGTGTGTGTTTCTATGTGAGTGAATGAGTGCTTGTGTGCGCGCGTATGTGTGTGTGTGTGTGCGTGCGTGTGAAAATGATTTGTAAACCAATGGTACCAAAAACTGGGAACAAGGTGGGAATTATTTTATGTTTACAGTGGAAGTCATATGTTACCCCTTTGTTCCCTTTTTATGAACTGTCTCACAGGAAGGTGTAGACATGCGCAAAACGGTACTTTGAAGTGTAATGCAACATCACACATCACCTTTGAAAAGGTAATATCACCCGCAAACATCACTCATCACTCATTACTCATCACATCACCTTAAGGAAATATCATCTCGAGTAGCGTTTAGTGTCTTGCGTTGCATGTGATGTACGCATCACTTTTTTGTGCAAACTGCGAGTCATTACACTGAGTATATATTTCTTTCTAAACCAGAGTACCATAATAATTGATGATTAAACTGACTTATAATTTTAGTCTGATTGAAAGTTTTATTATAACATTACGATTATATTAATCGTAATTACATTTTCAATTCGTCATTGTTGTATACAATAATTAGGTTCTATCATTCTAGTGTAGGTAGTTAAGTCTTTGCTTGTCATTGTTAACAAATAATGGAAGTTTAAGAAATGGAGGTAGGATTATATATTGTCACTTGTTATTGCTACCTAGCACATTAAACATGAATTATAATTAAATACGAAGTTTTATTGAATATAATAGTGGCGACGTAGTGTAAAAGTTAAAATGGAGCGTAAATCAGTGAAATTTAATGAATTCAATTCACAAAGTGATAATTGGGACAATTATATTGAAAGATTAAAATACTGTTTTGAAGCAAATGGAATCGTGTCCGACGCCGTCCAAAAGGCGAATTTTTTTACCGTTTGTGGTGCACAAACGTATGAGACAGTTTTGGCTTTAATTACACCCCGAAAAACAAGTGATGTAACCTTTACGGAAGTTGTTACTATTCTTACCAAACATTATAGCCCAAAACCTAACGAGATATCGGTTTCTTATCAATTTTACAAACGCGACCAGAAAGAAACTGAATCGGTGTCTGAATATATTGCTCAGCTTAGAAAAATTAGTGCAGGTTGTAACTTTACGGATTTAGAGCGGATGCTTCGCGATAGACTTGTATGTGGCATGATTGACAAGAAGTTGCAATATGAATTATTGAAAAAAGATAATTTACGATACTCAGATGTGGTCGATGCCATGCTCTCTTCCGAAAGCGCAGTGAGAGATGTTCGCATAATGCAAAGTGCTTCTAGCATGAATATGCCTGTCAACAGGGAAGTTATAACGGGATCTGCATCATCGTATGAACCAATGGATGTTAATGCAGTGCAATCAAGAAGTAATGTACGATTTTGTTATCGTTGCGGTGACCGTCACGGTGGCGAATGCCGTTTCACAAATGTTGTTTGTAACTTTTGCAAGAAAAAAGGACATATTGAAAAAATTTGTATTGCTAAAAAGAAAAGTCGTACTAGTAAATTACATTATGCCGATGAAAGTGACACACAGCTTAATGGTATTTACAATCTGGATACTACACCCATCCATGTACCGGCCTATAGGATTAAAGTTTTATTGAATAAAGTACCCGTGATGATGGAGGTTGATTCTGGAGCTGCATTTTCTATACTGAATGAACAGACTTGGATGTTGTTACATTCTACCAATAAGTTAAAGGCTATGACGAACAGGCTGTCTACGTGGAACAATTCACCAGTACAAGTGATGGGACAGGCTATAGTTCAAGTACAGTATAAGGACATTAAGCGCAATTTAAGTGTTGTAATAGCAAAGGGTAGTGGACCAAACTTACTGGGACGCAACTGGTTTCAAGCATTAGATATTACACTGAATATTAATACAATTGACATTGACATGACAGTTATTTATGACTTAATTAATAAATATTCTCAAGTTTTCAGGGAAGGACTAGGTACTTACAAGGGAGACCCTGTTGACATACAAGTTATACCAAATGCTTCTCCAAAATTTTTAAAAGCCCGACCTGTACCATATGCATTAAAGGAAAGAATTGAAAAGGAAATTGACAGATTAGTGGGAGAAGGGGTACTTCAACCAATAGCATATTCGGCTTGGGCAACACCCATTGTGCCAATTGTAAAGCGGAACGGAGATATTCGGCTGTGTGGTGATTATCGCAGTACGGTGAATCAGGCAACTGAGTCTGATACTTATCCCATGCCCACTGCAAGTGAAGTCTTTGCAACAGTTGGAGGAGGCCGCTATTACACCACGCTAGATTTGGACAGAGCTTACACACAGGTGGTGGTTACGGACAAAACGGCAAAGCTATTAACGTTAAATACTTGTAAGGGTCTATATTCTGTACACAGATTAGCATTTGGTGTTAAAGCATGCCCGGGAATCTTTCAAAGACTAATGACAGCACTGTTGGCTGGAATTCCCGGGGTAGCAGTGCTGATCGATGACATTATAATCAGCGGACACACATTCGATGAAATGTCTCAGCGTCTAGACACGGTGCTGCACCGCATTGAAAAATCTGGTATGCGTCTGAATAAAGATAAGTGTAAATTTGCTAAACAAAGAGTCGAATTTCTAGGATTTGTAATTGATGCTAATGGGATTCATCCCGCTCAGAGCAAGATTGAATCTATCATGAACACCCCGGAACCTAAAAATATCCAGCAATTGCAGGCATTTCTGGGTTTGTACAACTTCTATGAGAGATTCATACCTCATAAAGCCACTATACTGGAGCCTCTACATAGGTTGCTTGATAAGTCAAAAGTATGGACATGGACTAACCAAGAACAGAATAGTTTTGATACTGCTAAACGCTTACTTTCATCAGATTTGACTCTGGTACATTATGATCTAAAAAAGCCGTTGGTACTTACTTGTGATAGTTCAGAATATGGTGTAGGAGCTGTACTATCACATGTTATGGAAGATGGAACAGAACGGCCAATTGCAATGGGCTCCAGAACTTTGCATGTGCATGAGAGACGCTACTCCCAGCTTGATAAAGAAGCCACAGCTATTCTTTTTGGAGTAGTAAAATTTCACAACTATCTAATGGGCAGGAATTTTACTATTGTAACAGATCATAAGCCTTTGTTAGGCATATTTGATCCAAAAAAACCAATGCCTGCAGTTTTGTCACCTCGTTTAACTAGAATTGCGTTGATACTTACCTCACATAATTACAACATAGTTTATAAACCGGGGAAAGAAATTGGTAATGCTGATGGATTAAGTCGATGGCCACAGCCAGTTCTTAATGAGCCAGAGCAGTGTTTGGGTGACATTCTCCTCATGGCTGAGACTCCAGCTGATTTTCCAGTTGATGTAGAGCTTATAGCATCCGCAACAAAAAAGGACCAGACGCTATCGCGTGTCAGCCATTATATCTTAGGCGGATGGCCCACCAGAGTCCAGGACAGCGAGATACGCCAATATTGGTTGCGCCGTGCAGAACTCTCCTTACAAGAAGATTGCATCTTGCTTGGCAGTCGTGTGGTGATACCACCATCGCTTCGTGAGTTAGTTATGAGCGCCTTACATAAGGTACACAGTGGCATGGTACAAACAAAAGCACTAGCTAGAAGCTATATCTGGTGGCCACAATTAAACAAAGATATAGAAATTTTAGTAGCTAATTGTAATAAATGTTTAGAGAACAGACACATGCCACCTAAAACTAATTATGAATGGATCTCGCCTACAAAACCATGGTCCCGGATTAATGTAGACTTCGCAGGGCCGTTCCAAAACAAAACATTTTTAATTGTTGTGGATGCTTATTCCAGATGGCCAGAAGTACTTATTGTTGATAACATGACGTCCAGAGTAGTTATTCAACATTTAAGGAATTTATTCGCAATACATGGATTGTGTGAAACATTGGTCTCTGACAATGGGACCCCATTTGTTTCTAAAGAAATGGAAGACTTTCTGACTGCTAATAAAATTAAACATATTACCACAGCACCCTATCATCCGGCTACTAACGGCCTAGCGGAAAGAATGGTACAAACCGTAAAGGACAAGTTACGTAAAATGAATGATATGCCTTGGGATATTAAACTACCTAACATGTTACTTGGATTACGGGTAACTCCATGCACAACAACAAACAAGAGTCCAGCTGAACTCTTAATGAAAAGACGGTTACACACCTTACTTGATACTTTGCATCCAGATAGTCATGAGCGAAAGAAAAGAACACAACAAATTGTAAATAACGCACAAAAAAATAATAGAGAAGCAAATACTGGCCACGATGTCATGTATAGGAATTATGCTAGAGGGCCACGATGGCTTCCAGGTACTGTGGTTGGTAAGAAGGGCCCATCAAACTACCAGGTGTGTACTAAAGAGGGTACAGTAATCAATAGACACATTGATCAACTGATTAGAAAAAAACAAGCAGTTGGAACAAAGGGAGCACAAAAAGAGGGAGAAGCGACACAATACCAACGTGATACTATGGGTTCTAGGGAAATGTCTGACTTAAGGGATAAAATTACTGACGATGACTTAAGAGATGTAAGTGTTGACGTAGACTTGGGAAATGAAATGAATGAGAGAGACTTAATGGAGGAAATATCTGACAGTGACATAAGAGAAGAAATAATTGAAATACCAAGCCAGGATAAATGGGCAGAAATGTTGGGCATACCAACAAATGTCGAGCCTAGTTTTTCTGGTGGTAAGGTCAGAAATAAAATAAGTGCACACCCAAGGTCACCATATGATAGACCAAGTCATTCTAATAATTTCATGGCATAACTTGTTTCTTTTAGATTAGATAAATAATGATAAATAGTGTTTTAGTGTTTTGTTATCTTTTTAGTTACTTTGTTTATTTACTTAGGGGAAAGGTATGTTGTATACAATAATTAGGTTCTATCATTCTAGTGTAGGTAGTTAAGTCTTTGCTTGTCATTGTTAACAAATAATGGAAGTTTAAGAAATGGAGGTAGGATTATATATTGTCACTTGTTATTGCTACCTAGCACATTAAACATGAATTATAATTAAATACGAAGTTTTATTGAATATAATAGTCATGTAGGTACCTGATTTAAAAGTATCATCACGCCGGTACGTATGTGGGGTAAGCAGAATAAACTAAACATCTATAGAGTATAGACTTTCAGTTCTCCACGATTCACCAGTTTCTTGGTTGGCACACCATTCCGCCAGACTCCGAGCTGCTACTGAGATTTTAGATTTTCGAGTAAAGTATCTTCACGCTCGTATCCCCGAAGAGGGTAGGCAGAGGTACAACAAGTGTACCCACGATTAGCCGAAGGCAGGCAGTTTTGTGTATCAGAAAACTGAAAAAACACTTTTTTATGTGCCCGACCCGGGAATCGAACCTGGGACCTCATATAGCCTACGCCAACGCTGGACCACTAGAACACAGAGGCGATTTTCGAGTAAATCCTCAATAATACTTTTGTCCGATCGGGACTTCATGGTCGAAGTATGGCCGAGTAGTCTAACCCCTAGACCACCATGCACAAATCAAACGACGCGACGTGCGACACACAGAACAATTAAAATGTCTTAACTCAAACAGTTATTACATAATACCTAAGTGTACTCATTTTTATTATTAGTAAGATCTTACAACAACAAATATGAACCGAATTGTTATCACAAAATGTTTCCAATTCAAATCATTCTAACATACTTAACGTACTCGTATACCCGTTCTCTTAGCTCGAACCAACGATCTCGGTATTATTCGATTTATTTGAGTTATACTGCCCATTGCATATCTCCCGCACGTTGCGCACCACACTCTTCTCTTGGTAGTATAATATGTGATACGGCCAGAAACGACATTAACCGAACTGTACCGAGTGATGAATGAAGTAATGTGTGATGGTTGAAACGCTAGTGTGATGTGTGATATTGCATCACCTTTCCGAGTGATATTACTTTTGTGATATTACACGCATCACCTACCCATGTCTAGGAAGGTGGTGATTCTCAAAAATTTGAACTGAAGAAGTTTTCTTAACTTTGTTTTGTTAGTATTAATTTTACATAGCATTTATTCTACCTACGAGACAAATAGTGACCATGACTTGTTTTATAAATTACATTATTTTTATTGTCATTTCTCCTTATCATACATTTAAAAATTTCAGATTTGACAAAAATTCTGACAGTGGAACATAACTATTGTAAACCATTAAAATATAACCATATGGTACTGCAAGAATCACAGGATTTACATTCTAATAGTGGTAAATATATTTTGTACATAGAATTTTTAGCC
Organism: Apodemia mormo; assembly: GCA_036924255.1. Taxonomy (NCBI): domain Eukaryota; kingdom Metazoa; phylum Arthropoda; class Insecta; order Lepidoptera; family Riodinidae; genus Apodemia; species Apodemia mormo. The sequence goes on along the minus strand of JAUPFN010000009.1, from coordinate 16,400,972 downwards.
AATAAAATTAATTTTAATAGATAGAAATATAAGTTTGTTAAATGGTGTGCATTATCCCAGTGGAAAAGTTTCAAAATAAATTATGTGACTTTAATAGTTTTTTTGTGGGTAATTCAGGTAATTGTGTGTGATAATTTTAAATTTGTGTGTCCACATGTTTTGGAAAACAATTATTCGAGAAAAACAGTTGTATTCTGGTTAAGAGGCTAAGGTCACCGGTAAACTTATACTAGTAGCATTAATACCCCACTACACAGATATCAATATTAACATCTTTGATGTGTATAGATGATGGTTGTCAGTTTCCACCAGGCGATCAAACTATTTGTTAGCTATCTACATATGTCAACAGTGACAATCCGAAATTATTACTAATTGTAACTGATATCACTTTTTGGAAAAAGCGTCTGAAAATAAATTAAACTATTCATTTATTTTAAACATTGCCAACAAAGGACATAAACATAGATTATTGACACTAAAACTCTATGACTGGTATGTTGTGTAGTGACAAAAATAAAATTAATGTGGTAATAAATGAGGCAGATCGATCATTATGGTCTACACTAAGCCCATAATGGATTTGGTGAGAACAAATATGTATCTATAATATAATATTAAGATATTTTATCATCCCAATTATTATCGGTTTTTAAAAAGTGCATGTCTTATGTATTCATAAAACATGCACTTTTTAACTTCATGCTACGTATATAGATAAGTAAGGTACTGATTTTGCCCTGATTTTATGACACAAAATGTTGTGTGTTTGATTAACAATTACTTCTTATATAATTTATACTTTCCATCGTCGGCACTTGTGAAATTCCATCATAATTATTGTTTTAAATTTTAAACTTGTACTGTCTCACAATTCAATAATTATATATATACTTTTTTATTTAAATAGCCAACCTGTTTTGCATTTTACTGCATCATCAGGGCTAAAACTTAAATTGTTATCCAATACATTGTGCTTGGAATTGTTAATAATAGTCGACCACTGTTAACAATTTCGAACACAACATATAAAATTTAAAACAACAATTACTTCTTGTTACTCACTAATAAGTACAGTATTTATTTTTTCTAGAAAGTCAATTTGAAATAAATTTTCCGCTAGGAAAGTGTTTCTTGAATAATTCCATAATGTCTGGACGCACAAATTTAAAATTATTACACACAATTACCCGATGTTATATAAAAAAAAACGATTGAAGTCAAGTAATTTATTTTGAAGCTTTTCCGCTGGAAGGCTTTTCCGCACACTCTTATATGCACTCTAAAATTTAAATGTAATTAGGATTGAATAATAAAATTTTGTAAATGGTAAAATAACTTTGTTAATTGTAATTATTTTTTTGTAAATTATAACAAATTGAACTTTTGTAAATTATAAAAATAACTTTTGTGATGTTTTTTTAATAAAGCCATAAAATAGAGAAAAAAGACAAGCCCGATGAGTTTCTTCCACTTTGTCTTTTCAGTGTGTAGCTATTTCTATTTTTTTTTTTGTTAAATCAACTCACAAGTTTTAAATTTAATTTTATATTTTAAATATTTGTATGCGATATTATGGTAAAATGTGTTGGTATTTTTAAATTAATTTTTAACATAAGTACAAGTACATAGTATAAAACAAAGTCGCTTTCCGCTGGCTGTCCCTGTGTATGCTTAGATCATGAAAACCACGCAGTGGATTTTGATGCGTTTTTTTAATAAATAGAGTGATTCAAGGGGAAGGTTTTTATGTATAACATAAAAGCAAGAAATCTTCACGGTATAGGGAAAGCGGAATTGTTTTACTCCGAATTTAAAGCGTGCAAAGCCTTGGGTAAAAGCTAGTAACTTAATAACTTGTGACACTCATACTTTTGCAAATAGATATTTTCATTCGCACACACAACACACCCAAATTCATGTGTATGCATTTATTGTAGTGTACATAAAAAGGTATTGATTTCTACTATTATTGATGGTGCGTAAAATTGAATTTGACTCCTTGCTCATTTTCATGATTATTTCTATCATTATTAAATTATATATCATTGTATTACAGGAGAAACTCAGCAATACAGGTAGTAAAATTTTGAAAGAAAAATAGTAAATGAGTTTTTCCTCTTCCTATCTCATTAGAAAACGTGTTTAGGGGCTTGGTAAATTTTTCTCGGTCAAAGTAGAGTTTAAATTCATAACATTGTGTCAATAACTCAACATCACCCAAAACTGTAGTTACTCAGTTTTACCTGACATTTATCTATATAGATAAATTTTTACTTGCGGGATAGACAAGAAGAACAAAGTTCCAAATATTGTGTTATTTATATATATGCCTTTCCTTCTTTGCTTAAGTTTTTAAATGTATTTAAATTTCAGCTGCATCTTCTATGTTACACGTGGAATTAGAGCATAATTATTGTGGGGCTTTAAATGAAAGCCACATATACTGTGAAGATTCTCAAAATGTGAAGACTGTCAAAGGTATTGTAGAATATACATCATAGAAATTTATGCCTTCATTTGTCCTATTAAATTTGATGATAACTATATGTACAAATATACAATATATACAGTATGTAAAAAAAACCCTGTCCGATCGGCTAAGGCATTATTTGGTAGCTTAATACAAACATATTTGTGTCATTATTTTATGGATATTGATACATACATTTTCAAAATATTTATATTTATATATATATTTATTTATATATTATATATATTTATTTTCTAATTAAAGCGGCAGCTCAACGTCGTCAGGGTCATTGTACGCATAGAGCATCTGTTTATGGTAAAATGAAAACAGTTTGATACTTTTAATATTTTTATTATTTTTAAATATTGCAACTATAGTAAATATTATATTACATTGTACATTAAATAGAAATTTAGATGTTTGTTGATCAGTGATGGCATAAAACAAACAATGTTAAAAACGTTAAGAAAAAAACAGGGTTTAAAACAACTTTCAATTGAAAATGAATGGAGTAACTAGAAATAAAAGAAGTTTAGTCTATGTAGTATTTTTCAGTTTAGGAAATTTCAAATTTCATTTGTCATTGGAATTAAATTAAAACATGTTTATAATATTATGACAAGTAATTTATTTAATCAAACACAAACTTTTATAATTTTATTCATAATCATTAATGTCAGGCAAATTAAAATAATAACATAAATTTATAAGTATATCTATACTTAAACAATTAGTTACAAATTGTGTGTCAGACAATATGAAAAGACAACAATTACTTAATAATTTCCTTGTGTTTAAAAACTTTGACAAGTTTTGCAGCTTTCTCGGGTACCTAATTTATTTCGTTCGTCGGAATGAATAAATCAGAATGTTGAAAAGTCTTTCAACTCCAGCACTTGAAGCATCAGCGGTGAAAAGCTATGCCACTAAGTCTATTGTTTGGCGATTAATTTGGTTTTTTAATGACAGCCACCATTTAAGAGGACCGATGTAATTTAATACATGATTTTCAAATAGATAGTTATGAAAGGGATCTGCCATTGCCCTGTATTTTACAATATATGGCATCGCTTACTTGTGATAAGTTTTTATAAATGATAAAGCGTCACAAATATCTTCACTAGTGAGGCTTTCACCCCTGTACTTATGATGTAGTAAGTTTACTAAAAAATGAGCCTTTTAAACCGGGCATTGAATGTACTTAAATCAGCTAGTTGTTTGGGGGATAATGTAGCCGGTAAACTTATACATGTGGCATTTAAGACCTCGTCACAAGATAGCAACGCACCATTAACACCTTTGGTGTCTATAGGCGATGGGTGACTCTTTCCATCATATCTGCCTGTTTGCTATCTTATGTCTATAAACTCTGGCGGACTCAACTGTGTTTTTAGGTTTGCCTCTAGATATAATTACAATAAGTTAGTAAATAAATTTAGTTTGGCAGGTTTTGTAGTTAAAATAGTTTCCCATATAAAAGAGAAAATCCCTAAAAATGGTAGCACTGCTTGAAACTTTTTTATTGACTTCATTGACAGTTGACACTTATTCATTTGACAGTTGGAAAATGGATGTCAATACTGTAAGAAATGTACTTTAGTTAATTCCACCACACTATTTCATATATGGGATCTTTTGATAGGGAAATTCTGCTGAAATAGAAGCTATATTTGTTTTGCAGAAAAAGCTATAAGACGAACCAATAATCTTTACCCTAGGGTTTCCCCGAGAGAATAATTTAAAGAAATTAATATTGTAACCTGTATTTTGGAACTTAATATGTCCACAGTAGAAACATTTCTTAGTTTAAAAAAGTGATAATGTACACTCTCTAAATACAAGGAACAAATTAATCTTGTGGAGCATGCATCTTGTCTACATAGAATACGTTACTTGCTACAGTTAAACTGCCGGATGGTATAAGACATCTATTATGTACCAATAAACAATTTAAAAAATGTGTTAAAACAAAACTGTGTAGGAAAGGGCAATGTAAAAAATTAAATTATTAAGAAGATAAGAATATCTGGAATTATTTATTACCAAATTCTATGCTTTAAACAAGTAATTCATATATTTGTTTCTCCAAAACAGCTAGTCTAGTAATAAGATAGTCTTTTACTATTGAAATTGATCGTGCTATAAAAATTATATAATATAATAATAATAATAATAATATAAGACAAGACAATCTCGCTAAGTTTCTTCCGCCGGATCAACTCAGTGTAGGGCCGCATTTCGATTTGATAGTAATTCTGTAAATGTCAACTCGCCAAAAGCACCTATAAAAGTTAATTTGAATAAATTAAAGATCGATTTAAATCCTGAATAACCAAAACATCTACTCTCGCATGGAAATGAGCGTGATGAATTTATTTACTTACACCTACCTACTGACTTTTCGCATGTGAAATTTAAGTTACATTTCCTACAAAAACTTCAAGTTCCAAATCGTGTAATAATTTATACGCGTTCTTTGTAATTGTATCTATTTAAATTAAATACAGATATATAATATTTACTTTAACCTTCACTTTTTATATTGAAAGCAGGGATAACAAAAAATTAAGTTTGGGCACACCAACTACGCTAGTGTGCGTGGCTGGATAACTGTAAGTACACAAGTGACACTTATTGACATTTCACACAAGCAGATTTTTCTGAGGACATTTTTAACTGTCAGTCGCTTAGGAATACTCTCTCTAGAGGTATATTTTTTTTATAGAATAAATTAGCAAACAAGCAAATGGGTCTCCTGATGAAAAGAGTCAACCATCGCCTATAGGCACCAAAGGTGTTAATGGTGCGTTGCTATCTTGTGGCAAGGTCTTATGCCACATGCATAAGTTTACCGGCTACCTTACCCTTCAAACCGGAACACGACAGTGCCAAGCACTGACGCTATTGCGATAAGAATAGGTAAGGCGATGGTACCAGACCCGGGCGAAAAAATGCAGAACTCTACCACCTAGTAGCCATGATGTTAGTGACTCGTATAGCCAATCGGTCGCCTTTTACGACCTGCCTGGCAGAACGGCAGCTGGCCTGTTCTTCAAAGGAGCCCGAGACCAACACGATATATACTCATAGATATCAACGCGCCATTAACGTCTATGGTGTCTATAGACGATGGTTGACTCTTTCATCAGGAAACCCAACCCATCTGTTTACTATCTATATAAATATTAAAAAAATCTTTGTCCATAATGACGTAAAAATAGGCTCTTTTTTAGAAGTCGGTTACAAACGACTAAAAATAGTCTATGGAAAATATTTTCGTACTCACGTCTCTTTTACTTTCTTTAATCCTGGAGTAAAGTTATACTTTCTTTTTCTTGCACCACAATAACGGCGATCGGAATCTTTTCATCCCATCGTTATTATCGCTAAATTAATACAACAACGTTAATAGTAACCCTTATAGATATATAAAACAAGTCGCTATTTCATTAAAATTAAAAGTCAAAAATAAAATACTTACTTTTCAGTATCAAGACGTTGCGGTTGTCATACCGTATATTCTGTGGAAATTTACGTGCGGGAAGCGCGGAAAAAATAACGTAGGGTCCAACCTCAAGGAGCGCTCGTGCGGTACTAATTTTGGCAAATCGATGTAGCGTATATATTTTATAGTTCATTTTTATTTATTTTTAAAATGAAAATTAAATAAATATTATTTAAGTGACTTATTTTTGAATAAGAATAGAATATAGTTTTATTCTATGCCAATTTCGATTGAAAAATGTCATTATTTGATAACAAAAAACCCAGTCAATATTTGGTTAGTTTTCGTAGAAATAGGCATATTTTCTTAATTAATTAGATATAGTTATACATCTTTTAGGTAAAAAGTAATTCATTCAGGCACAATAGGTGGATGTTTCTGGTAATTTAGTGTTTTTTCTAATTAAGTTTGTTGATTCTAGCAGTAGCAATATCTTTTGGAAAAATAGCTTCCTTGCGTAATTATCGAAACTTGATTTCGGAGAACAGTTATTATAAGAAATACAATTGATGATTACAAAATCTGTTTCATTGAGGCAACATTTAAAAGATTAAACTATATAATGGTACCATTTAAATAAATAAAAGTACCTTATAATATGAAAAATTAGGACCTAGAAAATTTGATTTCTCGTCAAAAGGTGGTCTAAAGTGTAAACTGCCTCTTAAGTTGCTCAATTTTAGTACTAAAATGAGGCACTTAAACTGCCTCATTTCATTAATTATTAAAAATAATTATCATTATATCATATATTAAAAATAATTATCATCAATAATCATTAATAAAAAAAATTTTTGATTATGTCATTGACCTTCCTATGTACCTCTTTCAGATAGGACAGGGTTTTCTTTACAGCCCGTATGTATTATGTATGTACACTGACCATGTCTATTTTATAAATTGGACTTCCTTGTGGCCTAGAGTTTGGCATATTTGGTTCAGATCATGAATTCCTGATATCAACTCTAGGTCAGCAAAGGTGTTAAGATTTTTTTGAGGTTTTAGTTAAGATTTCAAAAAATCAGTAGCAGAACATGGTGGTAATACAACACCATTGTGCCTCTGATGAGCACAGAAAGCTGTCAGACACAGTTATGGCTGGAAATAGGTCATAATTGTTATTCAGGTCTATATATAGTTCGATATTTTCCCCATGTTGGTTCCGGACTCCTTTGAAGAATAGACTAACTGCCATTCTGTCAGGCAGGTAGTAAAAGGCGACCGATTGGCTATGCGAGTCACTACCATCGTTGTTACTAGGTGGTAGAATTTTGCATTGTCTCGCCCGGGTCTGGTACTACCGCCTTACTTATTCCTACCGCAATAGTGTCAATGCTGGTGGCTGTCGTGTTCCAGTTTGGAGGGTAAGGTAGCCGGTAAACTTATGCATGTGGCATTTGACCTCGCTACAAGATAGCAACGCACCATTAACACCTTTGGTGTCTATAGGCGATGGTTGACTCTTTCCATCAGGAGACGCATCTGTTTGTTTGCTATCATATGATATAAAAATATAAATATAAATAAATATATATATATATAAATTCGGTGATGAGGATCACTGCTAACCTCGAAAATGTAAACGAGAAACCGTTGAATCAGGGTGAACTGGAAAGTCTAAAGACGTTCGGCTCAATCTGCCGACCTTGCAAGGGAATTAGCTTGATGATCTAATGTACTTTGATAAATCACAGACCAATACTGTTAAATTATATAAACTTTCATTAACCTTTAACTTCCTTTGTTTGTTAATGACGAAAGTTGATGATTAGAGAGTATGATGTGAGGAATTGACATATTTAAGAGTTCTGTTGCGGCTACCGGGGTGTTGTAGTGCCTCTGGCATGTTTGCAGATGTATGTCTAGAGGATTTATGTGCAATAATGCAGAATAAATCTCAAATGCCACTACACACTGGATCATCCTATAAAAATAGATTTTTTGCATCTTCATGTGATGGGAGTTTGTTAGACATACAAACACAGACTCGTACACAAATACGCTGGAAAACAAGTCATTTGGATGCATACTTGATTAATTACACATATTTGTAAAATTTTAAATATTAAATGAATGTTAAATTCAATATACTAACATTAGAAGAAAGTAATGTTATAGATATAAAACACACTGCCTCATCAGTTCTAACACAATATTCACAAAAAAATATGAAACATTTAGATGACTGAAATAGTAGTTTAAATGAAAGATAATATTTTAATAAAATTTTCATTGTAGTAGTAACTACAATGAAAATGTTTTTGTAAGATGTACTAATGTCATTCTTGATTTAAGTTTTAGAAATAGTCAGTGCTGGTACAAATCCTTAATGAAGAAAACAGCATATCTTTTTTGTCGGGCAACTCATTAGACAAGCAAAAGTTGAATATGTTACTACAAATCACATTGTTACAACAGACTAGAATGTGACTAAATATTTTTAATGCCCTTACTCATTTTTACATCAACTCTTGATCTACTTTATTAGGTTTAAAGAACATTTATTCCTCATAAGAATTACATTCACTTGATTTGAGAAATTTTAACATATTTTGACAAAACACATGTTTCTCTTCGGATAAAACGTACAAAATCATTAGAAATTAACATTTAAGTAGTAAAATGTTGGTTAACAGTGGGTAACTCAAAAATAACATTGTTATATAAAAGGTACAATAGTAACAAGTAACAACTAACAAAAGGCCGTTCAACGGCAGCTTACATAGATGCAATTCACTAGATGTGACATAGGTATTTTATTGATTTATGGAACACAAATTTATTTTATTTGTTTATTTTTAAATTTATACTTTAATGAACTTTCTGACATACCCATACAATTGCAAAATGCATTGGGATAAGCATGTAATTATGCAGGACAAGATCAGTGTTATCCAGTCATCGCTAACTTTTATACAAACCTGTTATTTATTTGTTCGTTTTATATATGGTATAATATAATTATTTGTGTTTCAGATTTTAAAAGAAATACTGGAATTCAAAAATACCGAAAGCGAATTAGGTACTTGAACAAATCCTTAGAACAGTCTCGACTAAATTCAAAATGTTTAAAAACAAGACTACGGGAAGTAGAAAAAACAATAAGAGAACAAGGTTTTCAAGAAGTTATTAAAAATATGACCACTCCGGCAAAAATCTTCACAAGCATGCAATATCGACAGACCTCTAAAAAACGTAAGGGTCGACGTTTCAGCCTTGATGAAAAAGTTCTTTCACTATCCCTTTATAAAAGAAGTCCAAAAGCATATTCACTTTTCTCTAATTATTTTACTCTACCGTCAGCTAAAACTTTAAAAAAGTTATTATCTCGTATTCAACTTTCACCTGGCATAAATCATATTGTATTTAAAAAAATTAAAACAATCTCCAACAAAATGAGTATTGAGGATTGTTTGTGCTCACTAATTTTCGACGAAATGTATATATCTCCTCAAATACATTATGATGCCGCGAAAGATACTTTAAAGGGGTTCACTAGTCATGGGAAGAAAAATATAGCAGACCACGCACTAGTATTTATGGTGAAAGGCCTAAAAGCCAAATTTAAGCAACCGGTGGCTTACTTTTTTACTAACAGTTTAAATAAAATTGATCTGAAAAGTATTATTGTACAGGTTGTTAAAGAAGTACAAAAAAGTGGTTTGATTGTTTTGTGCACAGTCTGTGACCAAAGTGCAATTAATGTTAGTGCGATTAACAATCTTGTGCAAGAAACAAAACATGATTTTATAAGGAAGGGTAAAGAATTTAGATACGATTTTTTTGAAGTAAATAAAAAACAAATAATCCCAATCTTTGATGTGCCACATTTGATGAAGGGTATAAGAAATAATTTAATCACAAAAACAATGCAATACAAAGATTTAAATGATAATGCTATTAAATATTTCAAATGGGACTATTTAAAAATGTTATATACAGCAGACAAATCTTATGGTGAGCTACGACTGTTGCACAAAATAAGTGAAGAACATGTTAACCCAGAAAAAATTAAAAAAATGCGTGTAAAATTAGCCACTCAAGTTTTTAGCCACAGTGTGGCAGTTGCCACGGAGCATTTATCTGCTCGAGGTGACATCCCTCAAGAATGTCGGCAATTAATACCTATCACTTTGTTGCTAGATGATTTGTTTGATTCGTTGAATGTAAGTTCATTTAATATACAGAATGGCAAAATATATAAAGGGGCTGTAAAAAGAAATTCACCGCACCATCAGCTTTGGCAAAAAGCAATAAAAACCTTGGAAACTGTGAAATTTATTAAGCAAAAAATAGCAAACACGAAAATCCAGTTTATAGAGTCTACTGTGCCATCCACAAAAAATTTTGTAAAAACTATTCAGGGAATGCAGGCACTGTGGGAAATTTTATCTCAGAAATATTCTTTGGACTATATGTTAACAAGAAACTTTAATCAAGACCCTATTGAAAATTTTTTTGGAAATATCAGAAGTTATGGGGCAAGGAATGTATCTCCGAATT